>CM070620.1:93504127-94704127 GCA_036346255.1 Ampelocalamus luodianensis
CTTACGTTGTGCTTGTATTTCTCTTGTATTTCTGATCTTTATAGCTTCCATAGCTACTGAAACGAAGAAGTTGAATACTATCGGTGTCAAAAAAGAGTAGTGCTTCTATTTACTCCCTATAGTCGCTTGTCAAGTCCAAAAAATATAAAGAGTCCTTGCCCCAAAAAAAAAAAAACTGTGGATGGAGATTGTGACAACTATAGCTTGGTCACACATTACAAGCATGCAACTGATTGATAGATAGTAAGGTCAAGCTACCAATGGATGGATGGAGGTCTAGCTAGAGCATCAGAAGTAAGGTCAAGCTACCAATGGATGGATGGAGGTCTAGCAAGAGCATCAGAATGTTTGTGTCCCTACCACATAATTATAAATATGTGGCTAGCTTTCTGAAATGATGAGCACCTTTGAAGCTTGAATTCAGAAAAAAAAATTAGATTTCATGTCATAGAAATATGAGCATAAATGGTCGCAAGACTATTCTACAAATGGACATCAACGGTAACCGGTCGGTTTCCGTCGGTGTTTAGAACCCGACCGTCATCACTCTCCGTATACGACCAATTAACTTCTACTTAGTGAAACGAAATAAAGTCACCAATTTTTTTTTGCAGGACTACTATGAAATACACAAACATGACACGGTTAAGTATTCAATCGCATTGCTGCAGATTCATCGTAGGCAGGATTGTAGAGTGGTTTTTTTAGGGAAGCAAATTCTCCGAGAGGCCCCTCCCCCCACCGTCCGATCCCCCTACCCCCCTCGCGCGGCAGCCCGATGGGCGGTGGATGCAGGAGCCCTTGCCGAGCCCCCCCTCCTCCCTAGAATTTATTTTTGTTTTTTAGTGTTTTTTTGTGAGCTAGCTAGTACAAGGGAGCTGGAGCCTTTTGAATTCGGCTATTTCATTGAAATTTTTATTATCACAGCGTACCATATCTGGAAACAACGGAATAGAAAAAATTTCCGATCAAAAGAATCCCTCCTCAATTGCATAATAGAATAGACTTTTTGTTCAAGTAGCTCTAGTATGCATAGAGTGAACGAGAGCTTGAAATTTATAATTTTACAATAGATAGATCCTTTGTAGACACTGTATTTTTTGGTCCCTTTTTCTTTCCATAAATATCATCTCTATCTTTAATATAATTTACTGCAGTAGGAGCTTCTCTTATTTATTTATTTTTTCAAAAAAAAAGAGAAGGGAGCTGAATGGGTCGGCCACCTGGTGGCAACTTAGTAGTGCAGCGAGAGCAGGTAGAATGCAGGTGTTTAGAGATGTGTTTAGCAAAGAAAAACTGATTTTTTTTGCCACGTAGAATAGATAAAATACTTATTTTGTAGCATCGGTATTTGATTAGACACCAATATTTAAAAGATGCATATATATATATATATATAATTAATAGATAATACAATCACCGGAACACCTTGAAAAAAATATGCTTGCGACAAGCATGGGTGGTGTGTCGCGTCCTCGCGTGATTCCTGCTGCATCTTGGATCGGCCGGGTGCGCAGGTGCAAGAGACTGCACGCCCGCACGAGGATCAGTAGTAAAAAAGAAATGGACCAGTATAGTACTACACTACTAATTTACATGGGAACCCGTTGAGCTAAGCTGTGGTTTTTCCTTCCTTCTTGTTGCATACCATAACCGATGAGAATGAATTGGTTCACGCAAACAAGCAGCGAGGAGTCGCAAGTTGCGACCACGTTTAGATCCTGTTTGGAACATAGGAATTTCACAGAGAACTTTACGACCACATGTTTAGACTCTGTTTGGAACACAAGAATTTCACACGAAACTTACTCGGTTGGGTCCTGGTATCTACGCGCTAGTCCTAAGTTCAGCCAGAATGACATCTGCATCTGCATTTGATCTCAGCGATAGCATCTGCATCTGCAACTGCATCTGCACTGCAGCCAAGATTGCGATGCGCTTTTCAGCACAACAACAGCAACATTTGATTCAGTGATTTTCTCAAGAAGGAAAGAGAGAGAAAAAAACAACATTTGATCCAGCGATTCCTCTGCTCTTCAGCAGCTCACCAGCTGGCAGCTGCAACAGGAATTACTTCCCATTCCCTTTCCCACTCTCATCTAGTACTCTTGTGCCCCCGGAAACAGATTCCCATTCCTGTATTTTTGTTAGTTAAACCCCAGGAATTAACAGAATCCCATCCTCCACCTCCCCATTCCCTACCAGGCCAGGCCAGGCTCTATAAATCCCCATGTGCTTAGAGCCCCAACACCCCCTTCCTCCTTCACCTTCCTCTCTTCTTCCTCCTTGGCATCTTGTCCTGCAGGTGGGGAGAGAGAGTGAGACAGAGTGCACAGCTCCAGCCTCTAGCTAGTAGTATTCTTCTTCTAGCTTAGTAGGCTTTAGCCACCGACCACAACGACCGGCCCCTCCGGTCGAATCCGGTGCTCCTCGTCTCCCCTCATCGCCAAGCTCCTCCTCCTCCTTTATAAGCCGCTCTCTGCTCGACCTTCCATCGCCGCCTTCTTTCCTCTGCTTTGTTCTAACTCCTCTAGCTAGCTGTATATGCTTTGAGAACGTTTCTTGGTTTGATCGTCGAAAGAAACCAAGCAAGCACATGCTTCCGTTCGTCTTGGAGTTCCTCATTGATGTCGCCTGTGATCAGTGAGATCCTCCTCTCGGGGTTTATGATCAACTCCACACTCCGGCGCCGCACCCACCTCGTCCAGTCATTCTCCGTCGTCTTCCTCTACTGGTTCTATGTCTTCTCATAAACCACTCGCCCACACGAATCTCCTTCCTCCACTCCCTCTCCACTGCTCTGTTCTCTCAATAATCTCTCTCGTCATCGTGATCTCTCTTTTCCTTCACTAAGCTAAGCTAGTTCCTAATAGCTCTTGCATCAATTTGCATGCACTTCCCTACTACTACTACTACAGTACTGCCTACACCTACTTTCTTGTAGCTAGTAATCTTTAGTACTTCCAGAGAAGAAGAAAGAAGAAATCGAGGCAAAAAGAGAGCCTATTTTTCTGTGTTTTGATTCTACTAAGGAAGAAGGGGAAAGAAACAAATCTTCTTGATCGCAACAAGGAGCAGTTCTTGGAGGAAGAAGCCAAGAGATACATACATATATGGCTTCTTCCAGCGGCAGCGGGAGCAGGGGTTCGCTCTCGGCGGTGACGGCGGTCACGGCGGGGGGCTCGTCCACGGAGGAGGAGCTGCGCGTGCTCATGGAGCAGCGCCGGGCCAAGCGGATGCTCTCCAACAGGGAGTCGGCGCGGCGGTCCCGCATGCGCAAGCAGCGGCACCTCGACGACCTCACCGCGCAGGCCGCGCACCTCCGCGGCGAGAACGCCCACGTCGCCACCGCGCTCGGCCTCACCACCCAGGGCCTCCTCGCCGTCGACGCCGAGAACGCCGTCCTCCGCACCCAGGCCACCGAGCTCGCCGCCCGCCTCCACTCCCTCAATGACATCCTCTCCTGCATGAGCAACAACGGCGCCACCGTAGCACTCACCGCCGCCGACCCGCTCCTCGGCTTCGACGGCGCCGCCTTCGATAACATCTTCAGATCCTCCCCTGAGATGTTTGAATGTTTCAGCCTTGCTAGCTGAAGCTATACCGTCCATGGCAGAAAGCACGAAAAAACATCTTTTTTTCTGATGATTTTGGTGTTTCAGGCTTACTAGTGTTCATGAGGGAAAGGGAAATTCGTTTAAAAAAATCAGGGGAAGGGAGATTAAAGGTGGTGGTAAAAAAATGGAGAGCCATGAAAATTTACTGACTAAGTACTGTACTGGGGGTAAGCAACTAAGCACTGCACCTACCTAAGCTAGCTGCTGGGGTTAATGACCTAATTATCATGTTTAATTCTGGGGTCTAGTCTGGTAAATTGGTATATCAATCAAGTGATGGCTAAGTTTAGCCTGCTGATCATGTACTCCACTATGTAAGAAGCAGTAAGCTTTCTCTTTGTGTGTAAAACAAAGGAAGTGCAATATATATAATTACTCTACTGGTTGCCTCAAGTTAATTCTGCTCTTGATTTAATTGATGTTACTAATTTATGTTATTTTCTGCTGCCTTGGAGCAAGATATTTTTTCTGCCTCTGAATTGTGGTGTGCTGTGTTAATGTGTTATATTCCTCCACCACTGAGACTGAGTGCTGTCTGACTGCTTCACATTTTTAACAGCTAGTACATTTTTCTGATGCCAATGGACATGGTGGAGTAGTAGTAAATCCTGTCTATCTGCAGAAAATTCCTCTTAATATACATTTTTCTGATGCCAATGGACATGGTGGAGTAGTAGTAAATCCTGTCTATCTGCAGAAAATTCCTCTTAATATTCCATAAGGTAGTGGGAATAATCAGAGCGCTAATAGCCAGTCTTTTATGACTGGAATAGAATGGAATAACTGGCTCAGTTTTTTTTTCTCCCTTCTGTTTCTTTTCTTTTTCCAGAGTTTGTTGAGTACAGTACTGATGGTTATTGTGCACACAGAAAGATATTCTCCAACTTACTCCCTTTGTTCTCTCCCCTTTTCCATCACAATATATGTTTGTTTGTTCTTGAGAATTTGATTGTACCAGAAGACTACTTTCTAGTTGTCATGGACCAACATTGTTGTACACTGGTAGAGTGGTAGTACACACTGCAAACTAATGGCAGTAGCACTAGCAGTAGCCTAGTCCTTGCCATCTCTTGTAGTTCAGCTCAGCTTTCACAGGCTCACAGCACACAGATATTACATCCCAATGCATTTTCATTCATCTGACTCCAGCTCACATGATAACTTGGTTTGGTACCCACCAAACCACATGCAGTCTGATGATTCTGCTGTCACAGACATGAATCTGATCTTCCAGTGGCTATAACTGGAGTAACAGATCACCAACTACTCCAAGTTGCAATTGTCAAGGAGTATAATGCATCATGTTCTTCTAGTATAGTTACTGTGCCAATGCATACACATATGCGTACATACAAATGGAATGGACCACTGCAAAAAATGCAATTGGTGCAATGGACCTGGCTGGCTGGCTGCTGCATCTGCATGCCTGGGACGGGGAGGTAGCTGCATCGATGGAGTAGAGCCAGCTCTCACACAGTGGAGATTGCAGAAGCCATCCATGCGGCAAAAGGGAGGGAATCAAGGCTAAGAAGGTGGTCACCTCACCTCAGCCACCACTTTTCCTCTCCATCCACATTTCCACAGAGGAAAGAAATATCAACAAGACCACCGAATATTCTCCATTTCATCTCTGGCCGTTGGTCGGCGGCAGATGCGACGATCGTCGGATTTTTTTTTGGTAGATAAGAAAAGGACTTGCCGGTTTGAGTGTTTCAGAGTTGTCAGCAACGTAGCTAGATGATGAGGTTCCAGATGTGAATGCACAGAGGGTTGCTCCTCCTTGGCCATGAGAAGATGCAACTAGAGCCATCCTGATGTATATGAGCATGATTGGTTTGAATTGCAGTGCATTTTTATATGATATATTTAGTCAAGTGAATCATCCAACCATCTTTCTGCTTGATCTGGCTACATGATGTGTGTGTGTGTGTGTGAGCATTATATTTTAAAGAAGTTGATGTTGCTTGCAGTAGGAAAATTCAGGAGCCTGTAGATATATTAGGAAACGCCCTTGGAGGGACAAAACAAAAGAGGAACCATAGACTTTGGTTTTCTTGGTGGTATTTCTCAAGATTCTTCAGGTATGCAATGGCACCAGATTCACTGCATAACTTAATAGTACTTTAACATGGCTTGGTGTGTCCAAGAAGTTTTTTATTTTTTTATTTTTATGTGTGTGGAGAAGAGAAAAAGAAGATATTTTCTCCATTATATCTTAACCTTATGAGTTGGTTCTGCTCATATACATCTGGCACTTATTGATAATCTGTAAATACGAAGATCTAACAGAAGATAGAAGAAAAGAGCAAAAGGATCTTGGTGCCGTTGATTGTAGCTTTTGGATCATAGTGTCACTTGAGTCCAAAGGCTGGTTCATGCATTTTACATGATACTATTGAAGCAGTGGCCTGTATTGGTGGTTAGATAAGACATGATTTTCTTTAAAACTTGACAAGGCTTTGCTCCAAAAGCTACAATCAATGGCTAGGAGGCTAGGGAATATCAGTTTTTTTTTGTTGAATTGACAAGTTTTCAGCTTATATGTTAGCCCAGAATTGTTTATACAAAATGATTCTTTACCATAAACAAGACCAAAATCCTAGAAATATCTTATCTGGAGATGCAAAGGTTATGCAGAATAAACTCTTTTCAAAATATTAAAGACAATTAAGTAACCGAATAAGAACTGGAATAAAGGTTGCCCTTAACAATTCTCTAGAGAATAAAGAGCAGATTTGTATTATTCAAAGTGCGCTAAATGCGGGCTAAGACTATTTCTTATCAAAGATAAGAATTTCCTAACAGTGGAGATGTAATACATATCTTATCAAAGCATGGTGGGCAGTGGAACTGCCAACACGATCTATCAGGCGAGATACGGCTTGCGGGAAATAAACAATAATCTTTTGATTCCTTCTTGCAGAAACCAAGGTTAAGGCTTTGCCTCTTTTTAATTACATCGGCAGAATTGTACTCGTGCTCAATTAAATACTAGTTATGACAGCTGCAGATGGGTTATGCATGCATTAACCCTGCTTGTGTGTTTCCTAAGCCCATGTGGCCGCTGATGCCTTATGCTTAGCACTCATATGGAGGGGCTGGAGACAAAGGCTGCTGTGTTCATGTTCAGTCACGCTGCTCCATCGGTACTTGAACAGTGCAAGGTGTATGGAGCCCCAGATTAGATTCAGTCATTGTTAATTGCAACTTTGGAAGAACTATAGTAGTTTGATTAGCCATTTCGATAAGTTCACAAGATGCAATATATAAATGCCTTCTGTTTCCAAGGATTTCTTTGTGAAATTACATTGGTTATAGGTCAACATTGGGGGGATTCTAATGGATTCAAAGTACCATTTTATTTGGCATTGCAACAGAAACAGGTTCTCGAACCTGATATGAACATGCTTTATAAAACCAACATCTTCAAACAATCCTCGTGCGTAACTGCACCAGATGCTAAATTCCGACGAATTTCAAAGACTTCCCAGGAGAGCATAAAGGGCGTAGATTAAAAATTCAAAATCTGGGTCATCTGTGTAACTTCTCAGCCCAACACTGAGCCCAGAATATCACATATACATTTTTCACTCTCAATATAAACCACAATTACTTAATTCCAGCAAGCAATGCATGGAATAAAACCCACAACGGGTTACTTTTCCACAATCATAACAATATAAATACGTAAAGGATAAACTTTCACACAACTTGGGACCTCGCGTCCAAGAATGCTTGGGGCCAAGCGCTCGAGAACGCCCGGAGCCATGTGATGCATATGTGCTACTTCCATCTCATGCATGTCACATTCATTGATCACCTAAAAATAACAATAAAGTAAGGGTGAGTCCAAAACTCAGCAAGTCCATAATAGAACAATAAACATACAACTTATCATTCAAGTAGACCATTATCATCATTATTTGTGTATCCAATTAACATTATCATCTTTTCACTAATGCAATGTTTGACTATACTACATGTCCATACGCACATCTCTTTGCTTATACCGGTATAGCGGAGTAATCATTCGTCGATGAACCACTCTTGCCCCGTCCTCTTTCATACAGGATCCAACCTCCACTCCCGTGGAGTCCCTACCAAGGTAGTTCTTTCTCTAGAGCGCTCTAGGCTAGTCATATAACTTTCTCGCCGACTGCTCCAGACTAGTTATATGACTTCCTCATCGACCTGGCTCAAATGCAATCCTTTCATGATGGGTAACAATTGATACAATGTTTTTCATTATTGTCGTAGCAACAAAACTAGACAGTAGAGAAATGAGGACCCTGGTTGCCTCGTGGATGTAATGGAGGGGATCAAGGGATCCTCTAGAGAGGGGACTGTGAGACCCCGGTGTATTTAGCTTGTAATGCTTAGTCTTCCCTTGACCCTAGCATCACAAACAAAATATACCGTGCCTCGATGGACATGTGCTTCCCAGAATTGCAGCACACATACATCTTTATAAAATCATGCATCATTTCCATACAACAAGTCTAGCAAAAGACATACAATAAATAGAGTTATTACAAAAGAGCCGACCGGCCAAATGACAACAAAGTAACAAGTAACAGCGGAAGCAAAAGCGCCATAAGATGACTATAGATAAAAGACGACCGGTTAGCCACACACCCACAAGGCAACCGACCGGGCCGCCAAGCTAGTCGCACGATCCGCAGCAAAACTCACAGAAGTAGACCCCTTGGGGATCCACTTCCTCCTCTGCACACAACAAGCAATGCAGGTGAGTACAATAATGTACTCGCAAGACTTACGAGTAACAAGTCTATACATAGCTACATGAAAGTTGTAACAAAGGAGATGGTTATATGGTTAATTGGACACGTAAAGCAATTTTCATTTGCATTAATGTAATAGATTGAAAGCAATTTGTCAAATCTGTTTTTAATCATTGAAATAACAGCGAAGTACAATAAATAACATGAGTAACAAACTAGAGGTGACTAACCCAATATCCACCACAATATAGCACGAATCCCCGATTCGTACCACCCATCAAATTTTAGTTAAAAGGTTGTAGTCTAACTCTTGAAAGACATTGTCAAGCGTGTCCATAACGTAGGACGAGGCTATTCGAATAGATCAAACCCTGCAGGGATATACCAATGTACCCACACTTCAGATCGCCTTTAAGCCACAAGATTAGCACACTTCCAAAGGTATGCCGGCACGGCTAAGTCCTACGAGACGTTTCCAATATTGTGTATCAACTACGAGCCACTCGTATGGATAGAAACCCATACGCTTACATGGTAAAGCCGAAAGACAACTACCCACCCGGGGTAAAGCTTTCGGACAACTACCATGCTCCCAACATCTTTCCTCCTACAACCTCCTGCGACTCGGAGCCGACACACGCTAAAGTACTAAGTCAAGAGAGGTCCCATACCCTCTAGTGTGGTTAGCACGCAAAAATGTTTGGTTTAGTGTAACAGGATGTTCGGTCCTTGTTGACTCGGGCACCATTCCAGTCACACCCAAAAGCACACCAACATACCATTGTGCCCAAATCCAAATCATTTGTTTTCGTTTTTAGTTTTCACAATTGAACATAGCACAAAGCTGAACATAAAGTCATAATGAGCATTTTGTGTTATCAAGGTCATCGACTAAGTCGACAACCGCCCATTTCTACCGGTAGCTAAGCATGACTAAACAACATTACTTGTAAGCTACTAAGTAACAAGGGCTCATCCAACGAACCCAAAATCACAGCAAGATAATTCTAGGCTCAGTAGTAGAGGATAAATATTTACCTACAGATTATGCATCTAATAGGTCAACTAATCGACAATAGTTTAAAACAAGATAGCAATGCATACATAGAATTTGCAAACAATATATTAGAATTTGAAAATAATAGAAGCAATATGATCAAATGATGCTACATCTGCTTGCCTTGCTGAGGATGACTGGTTTGCAGTAGAGGATCGCTTTCGGGCTCAATAAAATCTTCGGAACCTATCGCAAGAACGCAAAAATCCAATAAGAACGAAGAACACCGAAAGAAACTCAAAATCCAAAGTCATCCAAATCCCATAAAATTTACACAACAGCAAGAGTATGATTTTAAATGAATTTAGCAACAAGAATCATCTCATTTGAACTAACCAAGCAAAATTTATATCCTAAATAATTTCTTTCAGCCTGAAAAATCCTATTTAAATTAATTTCGGTTACTGTTTATGGCACAATTTTCTAGAATGATCCAGAACCTAAAATTTTTATGGTAGGTAGAACATGGTATTCTAAGAACAACATAACATGATTTACTTTATTTGGAGCTAAAATGAATTACTTATGATTTTCTAAGTTGTAAAACTAGAACATATCATTTTTCAGAGGTACATACATGAACAAATTTTTGTTTGCTAAATTTGGAGCTACAGAGAATTACTTATGTATTTTTCAAGTTTTTACATGAATTTCTAGACAATATTTAATGTTTAAACAAGTTAATACAACCTATTTCATTTTCTGCTACAGGAGAGCACCTAATCATATTTTTAGATTAAAGTTCAGGTAAATAGGAATTTAACACAGTTGGAATTATCTAAAAATGAATTAAAATAAATTAGTTATGAGTTTTTAAAGTTTAATACAATTTTTAGTTGACAAATAAGGGCTTACCAGAATTAAACAAATTCAACTCAAGGAAAAGACGTGGAACAACGTGGGCCGTCGATCGCGAATCGAACGGCCCAAACGCGAGGCCCGGACGAATGTGCACAACACCGCACGCAACCCACCGTTGGATTAGATCCAACGGTCCGCGTGAGTTGGGACATTCGGACTTCCCGAATTGAAAAGCATCTAGGCCCCTAAAAATATGTTTTGGTAATTTATGATAATATGTGAAAATGAGACTTATTGGTTTGTTGAGTTTTACAAGGACTAGTCCCATTGGAAAATATGATCTTGAAGATGCATGCTAAAAGTTCTATGAAGATCAAGTACAGCTCAAGGATAAGGTACAAGTGGTTTCGAAATTTTTTTTTACCGGTCTGAGGAGAAATAGATGGAAGACCGGATTATAGGTTAAATGTCGTACTATTAAGAGGGATCATGTCCTGTAGCTTGAAGACATGTCTTGTGCTTTATGGATCAATTTAGGATCATGCATGCATAAGGATTCTCTCTAAATCAAAATTGTGCACTGTCAGACAATCGGTAGTCTGGCATTGTTCATGCGGTACTACCGCACTCGGTTGTTCCGATCGTTAGTTGGCGGTATGTTTTTACAGAGTCTCTTTTACGGTTTCGGTGCAAAACCTAAGCGCGGTAGTACCGCCAGATATTCATGCGGTATGACCGATATACGGTAGTATCGCAGTGTTAAGCGGAACTACGACATGCCTGGTTATTCGAATGAGAAGCGGTATGTTTTTTCCAGAGTGCACCCTTTCTTTCTCTCCTTGAAACGGTAGTATCAAGACTCACCTTGCGGTATGACCGCTCTGCGGTAGTACCGCTAGTCATTAGCGGTAGTACCTCTCGCGAATAAAACGGCTATGTCGGTCATTTAATGCGTCAGTTATAGCCGTTCTTTGGAGTGGTTGGAGAAGTGCGTAGTACCGCTTCTTGCATGGCGGTAGTACCGCATATGGTCAAAAGCAGATTTTTCTTCTCCAACGGCTCTAATTGTTGTTGGGGTATAAATACTTCCCACCTGCTCAAGGACAGTGCTAGACCACATTTAACATCTTTAGAGCCTTGTGCTTTCATTCAACTCCTCAAACTCATTTTGTTCACTCTTTGGAAGGTTGTTGAGCTCATTCAAAGTGCATTCATCATTCTAGTTGATCCTATTGCACTTGAGTGTCGCTGCGAAGGTCTTGGTTTGTTACTCTTGGAGTTTTGCCAACTCCTAGACGGCTTAGCGGTGATTGCACGGTGATCTCTTCAAGAAGATTGTGAAGAGGCCCGGTGCCCATATTGTGAGTGGTTTGGTGTTCACCATCTCCGGAGTGGAGGAAGAACAACCAATAGTGATCGAGGAAAGAATTAATTGGTGGAGCCGGCTTGATTGGTTCAAGCTCCCTCAACGTGGACTAGTGAAGACCGGCAAGTCTTCGATACTACGGGAAAACATCGTTGTCTCTTTGTGGTTATTCCTAGTCTTTACTCTTCCGCATTTATATTTCTAGCTTGATCTTTGTGCTTATATTGCTTAGCTAGGAGTATAACTTGTTTAGATTAAATTGTTAATTAGCTTAACTCACACATTTGTGAAAAAGTTTTAAAACCTCCTATTCACCCCCCTCTAGTCGGTTATCCTTGATCCTACAAGTAGTATCAGAGCTTGGTCTCTCAATTTGTTAGACTTTACCGTCTAAGAGAGAAAGGATGGCTAGTGAGAGTATGCATATAGGAAAGGCTCACTTGTTTGATGGCTCAAATTATTCTTATTGGAAAATTAGAATGTCTATTTTCTTAAAAGCCATGAGTCCAAACATATGGAAAATTGTAAATGAGGGTTACGTTATGCCTCTTGATCCAACAATCCTCACAGTTCAAGATGAACGTAATGCTCATTTAGATGCTCAAGCTATGAATGCTCTCTTTGGTGCTTTGAACGCGGATGAGTTCAATAGGGTGAGCAATTTGGAAACCGTTCATGCTATTTGGACTACCCTCTCCGAAATTCATGAGGGCACATCCACGGTCAAAGAGGCCAAATTGCATAGGCTTCGGATTAAATATGAGACATTCATAATGTTGCCTCATGAAAACATCACCGAGATGTACTCAAGACTCAACAACATTGTGAATGAACTCAAAGGCCTTGATACTAACCTTCTTGATGTTGATGTTGTGCGCAAAATGCTTAGGGCCCTTCCGGATAAATATGAGACGTTGGTGACATTATTTCTCAACTCTCCGAGTTGCCAAGAATGACACCAACCGGACTTTGGGCAACCTCATCACTAACGAGCTATACAAGAAGGACAAGGAAGAGCTATTGGAATCATCTTCATCTAAGAAGAAAATTACGCTTTCAAATCTAAAGCGAATCAAGTGATGATGAAGATGAAGAAGAAGACTCGGATGAGGAGTACGCTCTTCTTGTGAGGAAAATGAAGAAATTCATGAGAAGACGCCCACATCGAAACTTCAACTTCAACAAATTCAAGAAAGGGCAATCCTCAAGTGACAACAAGCGATATAGCAACATTCGTTGTTATGGATGTGATGAGAAGGGGCACATAATCTCAAATTGCCCCAACAAGAAGGATGACAAAGATAAATCATCAAAGAAGAAAGAATTCGATGGAAAGAAGAAGCTTTTCAAAAGGCTTCACAAAAAGGGCAAAAATGAAGCTCATATTGGAGAATGGGATTCCGACGAAGAATATTCGGATTCCGATTCCGAATCAAGTGATGAAGAGTCTTCTAAGAAAAGAGGACTTGTCGGCATCGCCATAAAGGAAGCTCCATCACTCTTCTCGTCTCCTACATGTCTTATGGCAAAAGGAGATAAGGTAAAATCCTTTGATGATGATGCTCCTTCATATGATGAACTAATGGACATGGTAGAAGATTTAAATGAATATGTTGGAAAGGAAAAATCTAAATTTAAAGTCTTAAAAAGGGAGTATATCTCTCTAAAAGACTCTTATGAGGAGCTAAAGGAAGCTCATGATTCTCTCCTCCCAAAAGATATAGAAAAATCACATTCAAATGTTGGTATTACATGTGATTTAATAAATGAGATGCATAGAGTAGAAAGTATGCCAAATGCAAAATCCATGTCTAGTACTTCTACTTCTTGTGATGATTTGCTATCCATGCCTTGTTACTCAAATAATGATTCAATTGCAAATACTTGTGATCCTTTGTTAATTGTTGAAAATCATGAGTTAAAAGAGCAAGTCACCAAGCTAAGCAAGAGCTTAGAAAGATGCTTCAAGGGTAAAGCAACCCTTGACAAATTATTGAGTGAGCAAAGGTGCTCATTCAATAAGGAAGGACTTGGGTATGTACCCAAGAAAGGTAAGAAACCGGTTAACAAGCCTCCAAGGTTTATTAAGCAAAATGGTAAATATTGCAATAAATTTGGTAAGGTAGGACACATGTCAAATACTTGTTTAAATATTAATGTTAAAACCTATGGCATTTATGATTCTTGCTACATGCTTAAGAAATCCATTGATGGTAAAATAATTGCAAGATTTATTGGCACTTCGATTTTAGGCGCTAAAAAGAATGCTATTTGGGTGCCTAAAACCTTGGTCACTAATCTCCAAAGACCCAAACAAATTTGGGTACCTAAAAGAAATTGATTCTTGTTTTGTAGGTGAACTACAAGACCGGTGGAAAATATTGGGTGCTTGATAGTGGATGCACTCAACACATGACCGGTGATAGAAAAATGTTCACCACATTCGAGAACGTAAAAGGAAGTGACAAGATCACCTTTGGAGATAATAGTAAAGGAAAGGTAATAGGATTGGGTAAAATTGCTATCTCAAATGACCTTTCCATTTCGAATGTATCTTTAGTTGAATCACTTAATTTCAATTTATTATCCGTTGCCCAAATTTGTGATCTTGATTTAATTTGCTTCTTCTCAAATGAAGGTGTGTCAATTTCAAGTGTAAAGGATAATGCTTTAGTTTTCAAAGGCTTTAGATTTGGAAATCTTTACTTGGTTGATTTTTCCACAAATGCTTCATGCTTACAAACTTGTTTAATTGCAAAACTTCCTTGGGTTGGCTTTGGCATAGAAGGCTAGCTCATGTTGGCATGATTCAACTTAAAAAGCTTTTCAAACATGATCTAGTTGTTGGCTTGAAAGATGTGAAGTTTGAGAAAAATCGACTTTGTAGTGCTTGTCAAGCCGGTAAACAAGTCGCAAGCTCTCACCCTTCCAAAAGTATCATGTCAACCTCTAGACCATTGGAACTCTTACATATGGATTTGTTTGGGCCAACAACCTATAAGAGTATCGGGGGAAATAGCTATTGTTTAGTTATCGTAGATGATCACTCTAGATATTCATGGGTGTTCTTTCTAGATGACAAGAGCGAAACCTCCGAAATTTTCAAAAACTTTGCTAAAAGGGCTCAAAATGAATTTGATTTCAAAATAAAGAAAATCCGTAGTGATAATGGTTAGAGTTCAAAATACTAAAGTTGAAGACTTTTGTGATGAACTTGGAATAAAGCACAATTTTCCACGACCTACACTCCGAGCAAAATGGAGTTGTAGAAAGGAAAAATCGTACATTAATTGAAATGGCTAGGACAATGCTTGATGAATATAATACTTAGATAGTTTTTGGGCGAAGCAATTAACACCGCTTGTCATGCCATAAATCGTCTCTATTTGCATCACCTTTTGAAAAAGACTTCCTATGAACTCCTTGTTGGAAGAAAACCGAACATCTCTTATTTTCGAGTTTTCGGTTGTAAGTGTTACATTTTAAAGAAAGGTGTTCGTCTTTCAAAATTTGATAGTCGTTGCGATGTTGGCTTCTTACTTGGGTATTCATCTAATAGTAAAGCATACCGTGTCTTCAACAAAAACTCCGGTTTAGTTGAGGAAAGACATGATGTGCAATTTGATGAAACTAATGGCTCTCAAGAAGAGCATGAGAATTTGGATGATGTAGGTCACGAAGCACTAAGAAAAGCAATGGAATACATGCAAATAGGTGACATCAAGCCCGAAGATAATCCATCATCTTCCACTCAAGTTGAGCCTCCCACCTCTTCCTCAAGTCAAATACAACTAAATGGAGAGGACAATAAGGAAGATAATCAACCATCAAACCTACCACCAAGAATTCACAATGCAATTTCAAAAGATCATCCAATAGATCAAATATTGGGTGATGTAAGTAAGGTGTTCAAACTCGATCTCGTGTTGCTTCATTTTGTGAACATTACTCTTTTGTCTCTTCACTTGAGCCAAAGAATATAGATGAAGCACTTGAAGATCCGGATTGGATGATTGCAATGCATGAAGAGCTCAATAATTTCATTCGAAACGAAGTTTGGACATTAGTGGATAGACCCAAAGAACACAATATCATTGGTACAAGATGGGTGTTTAGAAACAAGCAAGATGAAAATGGCATGGTAGTAAGAAACAAAGCAAGATTGGTCGCACAAGGTTTTCACAAGTCGAAGGTTTGGATTTTGGTGAAACTTTTGCTCCGTAGCTAGACTTGAGTCAATTCGTATACTACTTGCTTTTGCATCATGCTTTGATATTAAATTATTTCAAATGGATGTCAAAAGTGCTTTCTTAAATGGAGAAATATCCGAACTTGTGTTTGTTGAACAACCACCCGGTTTTGAAGATCCTAAGAATCCTAATCATGTCTATAAACTCTCCAAGGCGCTCTATGGTCTTAAACAAGCTCCTAGAGCATGGTATGAACGCCTCAGAGATTTTCTAGTTTCAAAAGGGTTCAAAATTGGGAAAATTGATTCAACTTTGTTCACCAAAATCTTAGATGATGATTTCTTTGTATGTCAAATTTATGTTGATGATATCATTTTTGGATCTACTAATCAAGACTTTTGCAAAGAATTTGGTGATATGATGTCTAGGGAATTTGAAATGTCCATGATTGGAGAGCTTAGCTATTTCCTTGGACTTCAAATCAAGCAACTCAAAGATGGAACTTTTGTAAGTCAAACAAAGTATGCAAAGGACTTGATCAAGAGATTTGGCATGGAAGATGCAAAACCTATCAAGACTCCCATGGCAACAAACGGTCATCTCGACCTTAATGAGGGAGGTAAATCGGTAGATTTAAAGCTTTATAGGTCTATGATTGGTAGTTTACTTTATCTTACCGCATCTAGGCCCGATATCATGTTTAGTGTTTGCATGTGTGCACGGTTTAAAGCATCTCCAAAAGAGTGTCATTTAATGGTCGTAAAAAGAATACTAAGATATTTAAAGCATTCCTCTAGCATTGGCCTATGGTTCCCTAAAGGTGCTAAATTTGATTTAATTGGATACTCAGACTCCGATTATGCGGGTTGCAAAGTGGATAGAAAAAGCACCTCGAAATTGTCAATTCTTAGGAGATCTATAGTATCATGGTCATCCAAGAAACAAAACTCCATAGCTTTATCCACCGCGAAGCCGAATATGTCTCCGGGTAGTTGTTGTGCTCAATTGCTATGGATGAGGCAAACCTCGATGGATTATGGAATTAAAATTAATAAAATGCCTCTTTTGTGTGATAATGATAGTGCGGTGAAAATAGCAAATAATCTGTTCAACACTCAAGAACCAAGCATATCGACATTCGCCACCATTTCTTGAGAGATCATGTGGGCAAGGGAGATATTGAAATTAGCCACATCCGAACCGAAGATCAATTAGCGGATATTTTCACCAAACCATTAGATGAAGGCCGGTTTGCAAATTGAGGAATGAATTAAATGTCATAGACTATTCAAACATTTGTTGAAACATTTGCCTCATGCATTGTGTTTGATTTGATGTTATTCAAAAGCTTTCGTAAGAAAAATATTTTCAAAATGTTATAACGATTATCTATGTTCATAAAAATTATATTCTTGTATAGACATTAGTCTATTCTATGCATAATGATCCCTAATGACTCTTAAATTGATTGCAAAACTAAGGGTCATTTGCAAATAATCTCATCTCATCTTTATCCGTAATCGCTTTTGAAGTTCCGGGATAATCGGTATGACCGGCGGGTTATGTGCGGTATGATCGCGATGCGGTACTACTGGCACAAAACCACAGTACTACCGCTTGCGGTATTACCGACGCCAAAGGCGGAACTACGCATCGACTTCAAAGAAAAGTAACCCCAGAGGTCATTTTTCTCCGTGTCTCTCTTCTTTCTCTCTCTTCTCTTTCTCTCCGAAAATCCTCTCTCCCAAAACTCTTTTCCACTCGGTTGTTTCTCAAATCTTGGTGAACCCTTGCATCTCTAGGTTTAACTCCTCCATCTCTCAAGGTAAAACATCCTTAAATCCTCGTTTTACCGCTTGATTCAAACCTAGGTCACTTTCTAGTTGATTTGAAATGCGGATGTTTTTGTGTGATTCTAGTTGGGCAAAATAGCAAGATTGGTGTTTAATGATGTTAGTACATCTATTTCTTGGATTCAAACCAAAAGAAACATCAATTTTGGTTAGATTCATCGCCCAGGTCGCGATCGTAAAGCGGTACTACGCGTTCATACGTGTGAATTACCGGGAACGGTAATACGGCGGACAATGGCGGATACTCGCACCTCGGTACTACCGGTGAGGAAGCTGGTACTACCGATTTTCTTGTGAACAAAAAATCATTCAAATTCAAATTAACTCCAGAGTGCTTGATCTCTTGAACTTCTTGTAACCTATCCTCTCTTTGTAAAGATGCCGAGGACAAGATTGGGAACTCGTCAGGGCAATCTTCCTCTCTACCTTCTGCGCCCTTTGGATGATCCATCGTGCAAAGGAAAAGGGCTGCAATGATGGCTCAGAAAGTGAGGAAGGATCTCTTCCTCATGAGTCGAGTTACGATTCGAGCTTGACACGAAGAAGAAACCTGTGCTCAATCGGATGAAGAGATGGAAGATCCAGAAGAACCTCAAATTGATCTCGAGCTCATATCGGTGATGATTATGCAATCTTGAGACACAAAGATCAATATCTTTCGCCTCCAACTCAATCAATCCCGATTCCACACCAAGTTCCGGAGCAAGTCTATGAGCAGATTTATGATCATCACGGAAGTTTGCAGATCATAAATGCATAAAGTGGTCACACATAAACTCCCTAGAAAAATATGATGGAGTGTATCGTCTTTTCAAAGAAGTTTGTCTTCATGATTTTGTGGCTCTGAAATGACTATGATGAAGAAATTATAAGACAATTCTATGCTACTTTGTATGTATCTCGACTTTAAGAAAATGAAGTGGATGACAGTTACACGGTATGTGGAGTGCACTAAGGGTGATTTTGAGCGTGTCTCGAGGATGCACTCGGAAATTGGGATAAGCTTTTGACGACCAGCTCTACTTGTTCTGCACCGACGAGTTTTATGATCAGAATGTCAGGTACACTCCAGGGAAAATTCATGGCCTGCTACCTATTCCCAGTTTGATTAATAGGATTATTAATCACACTTTTCTTCCCAAGAGTGGTAATTTTGATCTTTGTTCGAGGACATGTTTGGAATATCATTGATAATATTATGCATGGGAGAAAGTTTGATGTTGTGGATGTCATCATCGGGGATTGTCTCTTCTAAGAATGACAGGTAAAGCGGATTTATCATGCTCCTTACATCATGGCCCTAATTCTTAGTAAGATTGAATATCGAGGTGGTTTGGGATCACCTCATAAGTTTTACAAACCCGCAGAAAATCCCCATTCGATTTGCACACACAAAGAGCACAAGAAGCACAAAGAAGAAGAAATTGCCCAGAGGAGGCGTTGCAGAAGGCTCTCACGGTCAAGCTACTCTTGCTCGATTCTTACCACTCGGACTCTCATTCTTAATAACTGATGCGGTTGAAAGTCTCTCAACAGAGATGAGGACGCTTCTTACAGACTTTGAGTGAGACTAACAACAGACTTGCCGTCCCGACGAGACGATTGACTCTATGGAACGGCGTCTTCCACCTCTTCCACGTCCTCGTCTCCAATACGGTTCAAGCGTCGTCGCCCTCATTTGTTTCCCGGTCTCTTGGCTCGGCTAGCCGGCTCCACGCTTCTCAGATCCGCGCCTTTTCCCCGGTCTCTTGACTCCAGTGCTTCAACTCCTGCCGCCTCGAGATCCAGCTGCTTGATGTTTGTTTTTGGTACTTTGATGCCAAAGGGGGAGAAGTAGAAAGTAGCTTTAAGGATTATGGGTGTCAGACTTTATAGTCTTTTGATGTTTTATTATTTGCCTGTAATGACTTCATCCTAATATTACCTTGTTCAGAACTTGTTGGTTGTCTTAATTATCAAATGTGATATTATCTCTACTGAAATTTCTTATATGACAATTCCTTATCATTGCAAGTTGTTTCCTCAGTTCCAACAAGTTAAAAGAAACTCTGCCAAAATTTTGTCATAATTCTCTTCATGTGCTCTCAAAATGTTCTATCTATTTCATGCACATGTTTAGGGGGAGCTTTCTTTGTGTTAAGTCATCAAAAGAATATACACTTGTTTCACAATCTTGGATATTTTCAAAACTCCTCTTCTCACACATTAACTAGGTTGTCATCAATTACCAAAAAGGGGGAGATTGAAAAGCATCTAGGCCCCTAAAAATATGTTTTGGTAATTTATGATAATATGTGAAAATGGGACTTATTGGTTTGTTGAGTTTTACAAGGACTAGTCCCATTGGAAAATATGATCTTGAAGATGCATGCTAAAAGTTCTATGAAGATCAAGTACAGCTCAAGGATAAGGTACAAGTGGTTTCGAAATTTTTTTTACCGGTCTGAGGAGAAATAGATGGAAGACCGGATTATAGGTTAAATGTCGTACTATTAAGAGGGATCATGTCCTGTAGCTTGAAGACATGTCTTGTGCTTTATGGATCAATTTAGGATCATGCATGCATAAGGATTCTCTCTCTAAATCAAAATTGTGCACTGTCAGGACAATCGGTAGTACCGGCATTGTCATGCGGTACTACCGCGACTCGGTTGTTCCGCCGTTAGTTGGCGGTATGTTTTTTTACAGAGAGTCTCTTTTCTGGTTTCGGTGCCAAAACCTAAGCGCGGTAGTACCGCCAGTGTTCATGCGGTATGACCGATATACGGTAGTACCGCAGGTGTTAAGCGGAACTACCGCATGCCGGTTATTCCGAATGAGAAGCGGTATGTTTTTTCCAGAGTGCACCCTTTCTTTCTCTCCTTGGAAACGGTAGTACCGCACTCACCTTGCGGTATGACCGCTCTGCGGTAGTACCGCTAGTCGATTATGTAGTACCGCTCGCGATAAAACGGCTATGTCGTGTCATTTAATGCGTCATTATAGCCGTTCTTTGGAGTGGTTGGAGAAGTGCGTAATACCGCCCCTTGCATGGCGGTAGTACCGCATATGGCTGAAAAGCAGGTTTTTCTTCTCCAACAGCTCTAATTGTTGTTGGGGGGTATAAATACTTCCCCACCTGCTCAAGGACAGGGTGCTAGACCACATTTAACATCTTTAGAGCCTTGTGCTTTCATTCAACTCCTCAAACTCATTTTGTTCACTCTTTGGAAGGTTGTTGAGCTCATTCAAAGTGCATTCATCATTCTAGTTGATCCTATTGCACTTGAGTGTCGTCAAGCGAAGGTCTTGGTTTGTTACTCTTGGAGTTTTGCCGAACTCCTAGACGGCTAGCGGTGATTGCACGGTGATCTCTTCAAGAAGATTGTGAAGAGGCCCGGTGCCCATATTGTGAGTGGTTTGGTGTTCACCATCTCCGGAGTGGAGGAAGAACAACCAATAGTGATCGAGGAAAGGCTTAATTGGTGGAGCCGGCTTGATTGGTTCAAGCTCCCTCAACGTGGACTAGTGAAGACCGGCAAGTCTTCGATACCACGGGAAAACATCGTTGTCTCTTTGTGGTTATTCCTAGTATTTACTCTTCCGCATTTATATTTCTAGCTTGATCTTTGTGCTTATATTGCTTAGCTAGGAGTATAACTTGTTTAGATTAAATTGTTAATTAGCTTAACTCACACATTTGTGAAAAAGTTTTAAAACCTCCTATTCACCCCCCTCTAGTCGGTTATCCTTGATCCTACAACCCGAATGCCTCCCTAAATCTGGGCCATAGATCAGAAATGAACGGCCTAGATCAAGATCGCATTCAGAGGTGTGAATGCACCCAAGATCTGAGACATAGATCAAGAATTGGACGGTCCACAGGGACTGGAACGTTTAGAACTCTAAACGCGCCGAGGAGGTCTAGCCCGTTAGATTTAGATCTGACGGTCCAGAGCTACGGAGAGGTCCTAAGGTTAAAGATCTACAAGAGGAGGTCCTGGACGATCCAGATCTAAAGAAGGGAGATCCCGACGGCTAAAATCTCGCGGGGGAGGTCTTCAACGGTCAAGATCTACACGAGGAGGTCCGCAAAGACCAGGCCTTAACAGAGGGAGGTCTTAACGGCTCAGATCTCCACTAAGAGGTCCTGAACGGTCAAGAGCTGCCCAGGGGTGGTCCTAAAGGTTAAGATCTGCGAAGGGGGAGGTCCTGAGGTTTTCTTTGCAAAAGATCAAGGGTGGTCTTTTGCAAAGAGGACCCCAAGGGCGGTCCCGAGGGTGGTTTTTACAAAAACGACCATGGGGTGGTCATTTCGCGCGGGGTGTTCCTAGCGGCTAAGATTAAACCAGGGAGGTCCTAAATGGCTAGGATCTAACTGGGGAGATCCTACCACTAAGGTTTTCGCAAACAAAGATCCTACGATGAAGATCTAACTTGAGGTAGTCCTTAACGGCTATGATGAACCCTAGGAGGTCCGAGGACTTGTCGAAAACACAACAACAGTACAAAGTGTCGCACTATGCTCGCTGGCTCGTCGCCGGCGACCACGGCCACGACGGCGCGAACCAAAGGTACCAAAATATGCACAATACTATTGCGAACAAAATGAGGGCACTCTCGACGGCGGAGCTGGCCTAGAACGCCGGCGGGCCGGAGAGGGGCGGAGGAGCTACTACGGCAAAATACGAAAACGTGAAAAAGTCCGCTACGATCTAATCTAACAAGTTCTCAAGCACTAGGGGGCTATTGCGAACACACCTGGACGTAGGGGAGGTCCGAAGGAAGTCGGAGAAGCTCTGGCGGCGAGACTGGCGTCGAAAATGAGGAAGAACCCGGTGAGATGCGGTCTGAGCAAAAAGAAAGGCTACAAAGTGTCAACAGAGCTCCATTGGGACCCACAGGAGGTCCACAAGCACATGAATCGACTAGGGAGACACTCACCGGAGTGGGAGAAGAAATTAGGAACTTCGGCCGCAAGCCGCGCAAACTCAAATTGAGAGTGACCCAAAATTGAGTTAGGGAACAACTTTGCGGCAAGCAAAGGTCCAAAAGGAAACGAAATGCTGGGCAAGAGGACCACTGGAGCCCTGTCGCCCACGAAGAGCTCGAAGGGTCAAAAATGGTGGAAGAGGAGGCTCTCAGTGCTTTGCGCTCAAACACACAGAGAGAGAGGGTGAGGGTGACTGTGAGTGTGGAAGAGGAACTCAAGGAGGGCTCGGAGGTGCTCAAGTAGCGGAGGGGTCAACGGTAGCACGAGGACAACGCTTAATGGCGATGGGACAAAAGGGCTCTGCCGCGCGCGAAAACGAGGAGAGGAGCAGGTAAAGTCGGAGCTAAACGCTGACATGGTTGAAAAAGGCATGCACAGAGCCATTGAGGGGCCCCACAACGTGACCAGGCACCGCTGCACCGCTCACCTGCCATGGCGCACGCACGCGTACGGGCGCGCCGAGGAAGAAGAAGAACAGAGGAGGAGGTCGGGGAGGTCGACGATCGTTAGATCCTGGATGGACGGCTTGGATTTCTCAAGAGCTCCGGAGGTTTAAAACGGTAGAGGAGGTCGTGAGCGTTAGATGGAGATCTAATGGCTCCAGTTTGAGGCGACTCTCGGGAGGTCCGAAGGTTCCTACGAACACAGACTGCCCGATGGAGATCCAACGGCCGAACGCACGCGCCCTAATGCCAAGCCCGAGTGCGGCTCAGGCGACTTGGCTCGACCGAGTCAATTGACTTGGGCTCGGGTTTGACTCGAGCCCGAGTCTGACTCAGCCCTAGGGTTTAAATTTGGGTTTTGAATTGAGCTGATCTTTGGGGAATTGTTTAAGGTAGCAAAACAACTCCAAAAATTCTGAATTTTTTACAGGAGCTTTCTAACTTAGATATTGACCTTGTATAAAATTTTCAGAGGTTTTCATGCAGTGAATTTTCCTCCAATAATTTTGCAAGGTGCTGAGCTAGGGTTTGACTGACCTCCAAATATATTCAAACAATTTCTAAAAATTATGAAATTTTTCAGAGGGGTCACACACTAACCCTAGAACTTAGGAAAAATATTTCAAAGGAATGATCACAAGGTTTGACAAGAAAGTTTTTGAAGGGCAAGGTTTAGGTCAAAATGACTTGTGACTTTGTATTTACATAATTCATTTACAAGAATTTTTCAGAACATACAGGAAATACAAGATTTAAGGAAAGTTTTTAATTTCTACACATTTTCTTACATTTGAAACACAAGCCAAAAACTTGGGATGTTACAGGGATCGATGTCAAGAGGGAAATAGTATGTCTTTTTGCCTCGAAAAAAGTCCTCCTTGATTACTGATTACATGGGGGAAATGGCTATTTATAGCCTTCCAACCAGAGTACATGAGATTACAACTATACCCCTAAAAAGACTCTATGCCCGTAGGGGCTGCAGAGGCTTTTCTTTCACCTAGGGCGTAGGCTCTGGTCCATAATGGACCCTCCTGGGCTTGGCCCATCCTGACTGTACTCCCGATCCACCGGTGATCCTCCCCTCGCTACGTGCGAGGTGCCTCCGGACTGAAGGGCCCTAGGCACCCTTCGGTATATGCGAGGTGGCCTTGGGCGGGGACCCCCAGGGCCCCTTTACTCCTAGACGCGTAGCACTTCTCCTGGCAGTGCTATCCTTGGCAGCCTTTTTGTACCCTTCGACCCACCGAAGGCGTACTTAGGAGCCTTCGGCAGAGCCAGAGCGGTTCCACGACATGGTGCCCTTTGACCACCCCCAAGGTATACTTGGTATCCTTCGGGGGGCAACGCGTACCTTCAACCCGGTGCCCTTGGGGTCTTCTCGTGGCCCTTGCGTGCCCTCGGCCCTCTGAAGGCGGGCCTTCTTGGGGTCTTCGTCGGGTCGTTAGGGCTGATGGGTCATCCCTACGACAATTATCCATTAACATGATCCATTATCATCATGTTATCATTATTACCATGTCATCATCATGACATCGTAATAAGCATAAATATATCATGGCAATTTAATTGTAAATACAAGTGACAAACAAACTGATGTCTACCGCTCTACCATGTACTTGCCTTTTAGCCACAGAAATCGGAATGATGCAAAGGCGGCACCGAACTCGAAGCAACACTCTCTGGATAAAGCCAATAATTCACCTCAAAAATATGCAACAACAGTACATGAACATAAAACAAATCAACATCGTCTTACGCACAAACCCGACATAATTAGCCCCTCTTCACCGAATAACTCATCCGTTGTACCGGTGATCAAACAACCATAACTTTTAATCCTGAAATCCAAACATAGCAAAATCTATGCTATGTAGAATCTAAACAGAATTCTCTATACTTTCCTAGTTATGCAAATTCTCCGATTAAGTCGTCTAAGTACTTGTTTTTAACCCCAAAGGTCAATCTAGAATATTACTGAATAATAGACTTAACAATTTTATATCTATTTTCTACCGCATAAAAAGTAGCAAACCTTACCACTTATGGAAACTATAGATAATTATCTAGCTAATCTTAGTCATGACTATAATTTAATTCGATAATCTACTATACATAATAAAGCAAACCACACAACTGCTATTAATGGCGATGGAATTTTGGACAGCAACACTTCAGAAGCTATAATTTTTACATATCTTAACCAAATCTAGTGATCTTGCACTCTATGAAAAGCTTAAACAAATAGTCTACAACTTTTATAATATGACAAAGCTATGAAACAAGACGTAGATACTCCCAAAACTCTCTCGCAAAGCTCAACAGCACAATTAACAGAAATAGGGCATAACAAAAACACTAATTCCTGCTATCGATCTACTCTAAACTTTGATTAAATGACAATCTAATAACATAGCAAGGATTTTTAAATCGGTACCCCTAGAAAATGGATGACGAAGGAGATTCGATCACGAAACCCTAACTTCTTCTTCTCCTTCCTTGCTCCTCCTCTGTAGCAGCAATCACGGCAGTTGTAGCAGCAGCAGATGGCACGGGCGACTGGCCACGGCAAGGCAGCAAGGGCGACAGCAAGGGCTGGCGCGGCAGCCGGCAACGTTAACACGGTAAAAGCGGTAACAAGGAAGCGGCAAAGGTAGGGGCGGCAGAGGCAGGAGGTTAGTGCAAGGGGGTGGTGCGGCTAGGGCAGGGTTGGCGGCCCCTCTCCTCCTTTTATGCAGCGTACAGGGCTCCACGCCGAGTCCATCTTAGACTCGGTTGGGCCCACCCCGGACACTCCTTCCCCTCCTCCTTTGCCCTTTTCTTTTCTGTTTATTCTTTTCTAGGCTTTAAATAAAAACAGAATATTACAATCCAATTCTACCTAAGAATTGTATAGACAGTTGGCAGAATCTGATTATATTTGTCTGCTTGCCTTGCATCTCCATGTTGCAGGTAGCCATCGGCCGCAGGGAAATATGCATGGTCGGCCTGCTTTATTGTTGTTTTTGGAACACCTTTTCTGCAAATGGAAAAGATAAAACAAAATAATGTACACACACATGCACACTGCCTCTTGCCTTTGCTGCTAGGTGTACCTCATCTTGCATACATACTGCTCTGTAAAGCAGCCATACACCTCTTTACAAATACACATTGTTAGTTGTTACTCTCCTTTCTTCACATTAGTATATGGTTTTGACACGCTATGTGAAGAAAATGGAAGGCGAAAAGGCGGCATTATTGCTGCAACGCATGATGAAAGAGCATGTCATGGTCACTGTGTGAAGGCTAGGGTTTCTAATGTTCAGGGGTGCAATGAAGTATCAAAAGGAGGCTGTTGCATTGCCATAAGCATGCTTGCAATGTGCATTCATGGAAGGTGAAGGTTGGGATAGGAATCTACTTGGAAGACTGGCTGCTCCTCACATTCATTTGGAGACCAGCCAGTGAGAATGTGGTCACTGATTTGATGCAAAAAAACTGCAACAACAAAAAAAATGATGCATAGAAAGGAACTTTCACATTCTTGTATGGCTATGCATATAAACATGGCCTTCTTTTGGTGATCTTTTAAAGGGAACAAAGTTAAAAAGTATTCCAACAGCAGTTGCTCTTTGTATTCCAAAAAAGAAATTTACATTTCAAGGCGAGTTCCGAGGACATGGTTGCGTATATGATCTAGTGTTATCTTGCTTAACTATCCGGCCTTTGGAGAATTTGAAGCTTCTAGGCATCTATGGATGCTGAGTGGCTGACTACCATTGCTTAATGCATTAGGCTCCATTTGACAGTGTAGTGCTGTTTGCTGTTTGGTAAAGCAGCTATTTCCTTACTCTGAAAGGATTAAAGCATTACTGTCAGATTGTAAATACACTTTTCCGTCCTTGATGGGCTCCTTGCTCCAAGCCCTTTGTGACATCTTTGTTCTTTGGGATTTTTACAAACCTTACAAGTAAGGTGGTGAAGGATTCCTTGTCTTGCTCAGTTAAGTTGGGAATCGCAAAATATTTAGCTAGACGAGTTCTTGTTTACTATGACGTTAGTGGTATTCTGAAATGAAGAGTTCTAATCTGTTCTCCCTTAGTATGAAGAGGGCTAAATTTATTTTAGTACTTCTTTTTGTAAGGAAGTTTATTTAAGTACTTCAAAGGGCTAATTGGTCCATCCAGGAGTATGAAGGCTAATTTATTTAAGTACTTCCATTGGTCATCTGGTCATCTCTGCCTTTCTCCATATTATTAAGCAAATGGGAACACAAGTGATTGTAAGAGACAACTAAATGAATTATTAAACTACAGTGCTTGAAAGCAATATTTGATCACTCCTTGATAGACACAATGTAGTGATTGAATTGGCGTATTGTTCAAAAGGGTACTGGATTGTGATATGACATATATATATATATTAGTTAGCTCTCCTGACATGAAATTTGTCCATATCGCAATCAGGATTGCACGGCTCCTGTGTCATCCTGTGGAGGCACAGTGAGATGTCAAAATTTGATATAGCCTCTAGAAACAATCCTTCTTGGCATGGTGATCGGATGACTAGAAAAGAGACGAATGTCACCTTATTGTTCACCTAGAGGTTCTTATTGCCAGTTCAGCTAAGCATGGACCAAGCAACAGCTAATTCATTCAGCACAAATTCAATTGGAAAACATCAGAGCTACCAACTCAGTTTGGGTAGCTTTTCTCATGAGTCTGTCGTGACCCTCTCTTTGTAGCTCCTGATAGTTGCTTCTGTCATTTAATAACATCCCATATGTACTCATGGCTTCTTGCAAGGTAAGTCTTAACTATGCAACAAACAGCATTGCATTCATGCACATTTATTAGTGAACTAATTAACACCCAAATCTAGTCATAATTCGCCACCTAATCAAGGAGTTTGAGTCCCATATGTAACTTTTATCCAGCATCACCATCATAGTAGCATTCAGCAACTAGTGGTACTGGTACATGCATACTACGGAAAATAAACACTAGTTTATCTGCCAAATTAAGCACAGATGGTTGCTTGCTTCTTTGGCTCTTGCTACACTCATCTTTAGACTCCCCATTAGCTAGTGGCTCTTTAACTTCCAACGAAGACTTGAATCTTGTCTTAGTTAGCTCAATTACCCAGGATCAAAGCTGAGAAAGTTGTTTCCAACTGGTGTGCAAGACGGGAAGAGAAATTTTTTATTGCTTGGCACGTGTTGATGTTAGAAAACATCTAATTTGTCAAGAGCAACAAAGTTAAGCAACTCTATGGCAAAGTTGTGTGCAGTTGTTGTTAGTGTAGTTGACCTAACATAAGAAACTAGTGTATCATTGGATCGTTAGTCTGTTTTGTGTAAAACAATTGTCACAAATGAAAAACGGCTACGAGCATAAATGCATCCATATGCGGAGCGGGGTATAGCGAGTTTTATTTTAAGTGGATCAGCGAGTATTTTTTTTAATAGAAAGTCAATGTATCTAACCAATTATTTTAAGATTTATGTTGCTTCTTTGATCACCCAAGAGAAAAGTTTTTTTGAAACTAATTTTTTCACCCATGCTTAGCACAGATTCTGAACCCAGGCTAGGTTAGATAGACTCCCGAGTCCCCATTACCAAAACAAAAATCCAAGAAAAAATTAAACCGAGTAATTACACAGAGCTTTAGGGTATTTCAGTTCAAAGATTCATTATATATATATATATATATATATATATATATATATATATATATATATATATATATATATACACTTTCTACTGAGTAGTTATGCTAATTTTGATATACTACCTAAAATAACTTGACATACTCCATTATCACTTTGGGTATACTTATATACTAATTATAAGATACTCCAATGTGAATCACACGAAAAATTTGCAAGAGAGTCCATAGTTTTTAGCATATTTTGTAAATACCTTCATATTCGCACATAAAAAGGAATATGTCTAAAAAATTGAACATACCACCCCTGAAAATGTGTAAATACCACCTATGTGGTCTTATATACTCGTATACTACACATACATACTCTCGGTTGCGCAAGATACTCCATACATTGTGAGATATGTGAAATACGAAATAGGAGTAACTACCTCAGGGAGTAGGAAAAGGCTTCACACACATATATATATATATATATATATATATATATATATATATATATATATATATATATATATATATCTATATATATAAGATGGAGTTAACCCCCTTGCGTCGCGCCCTCGTGAGAAACCGTTCCTCCTCCTAAGCTCCGACGTGTGGGAACGGTCTTCCTCGCCTTGATTAAGCAGCAACCGCACACTACTCTACTCACCCCATTCGCCCATGCCCGGGTCCCGCCCCCGTAGCTTCTCCCCCTCACGACTCCATGTGCCTATGATGGAGCTGATGAGAGGTGCAGGGAGGAGTGCTTTGTCCAGGGGTATCAGGTACTTCAACAAAAGTCCCCGACGAGATGGGTTGCGGCACCATGTCCCCATTGATGTCTCTAAAGTGATACGGGTAGGCTACACTAACTAGTAATTTTAAAAATTATACCACGTAAACAGGAAGCTATGCAAGCAAGAGATCATAGATCGTTACCACTAGACGCGCAGTAAGAGTTGGAGCAACTTGATCCAATGTCGAGTGCGTTGATGTAGTGGTCGTAGTCGATCGTCCAACCTCCTCGGCACCGATCGTCTCCTCCAACAACCTATGACGTTCCTTACGTAGATCGCAGATCGTCCTCGATCACACAGCAGCAACCGCAGTAACGCCTCTACGGTATCCACACGTCCAGGGGTGGAACGTCGTACGCCGGTGTGCTAGCACCAACACGTACGGCAGGGCCTTTGGGAAGATGGCGGCTAGGGTTTCGGTGGAACAACTCTTGTATGTCCCAACAACCCATGCATCCTCTTATAAAGAGCTCATAACGGATCATATCCGAACTCGTTTGTTCCAATCCGTTAAGTGTACGACCCTGTAGGTTCATGCGTAGTCGGTTGTTACTCAAAAACTCCTTTCTGACCACGAATCGTTAGCGTCTCCTAACAGGACATAACGATTCCCGAATACATATAAATATTATATCGAACGAACCTTATGTAATATGATCTACAATTAGGTCCTTATCACTTACGACCAGCTCGTATCTCCATACGACCAGTTCATATTTAGTTACGGTCAGTTCATAACTCTTACGACCAGTTAGTGATCATGTCCGACCAGTTTACGACCAGACCGTATCTCTATACGACCAGTTCGTTTCTGATCGAACTAAACGATCTGCTTGTGTATTCTCTCTTTGTCTCACGATATCTAGTTGAATTCTAGGTGAGATATTTTGTCATCCATGGACTGTTCAATATTTTCTTGATCAAGTGACGGATAACTTCATATGGTCGACTCTTCGACCACCAGTGATACGGCCATGCACTTTCTTTATCCAACCACATTGAGGAGCCCAGAGATATCTCTCATATTATGTTAGGAGGGGCAAATCCCCATATCCGACCAGTCACATCTCTTCGCATATTTCATAGCAAACTTGAAAGCTACCTTTATAACTACCTAGTTACGAAGTAGCGTTTGACAACCCCTAAGTATACTATTACACATAGGAAATCATGTTGATCTCAAGTCTAAGGATAATACATCATCATTGCTTGACACCAACTGATGACACATAAAATCATAATAATCTCAATAGTGACTCAAGGTGGGTCAATCCAACACCATGTTCTCTAACTGGCCATGGGTGGCGGTTAGAGTGGCAGTGCAATATCGTGCCAAATGGACACTAAACACTTGTGCGAGGATGTGTTTGCACTAGGTGCCATTAAAAATAGAAATTAGATGCGAAACTAGATAGAGATTAACTAGAAAGTCCTTGTTGAGAGTTTAGGATGCTTTCTAGAATCGATTTGAAGCGATCCGATTGGTAAACTGGATGCAATATTGTGCCACACTAGGAGTGCGGTGTTTGCACCAGTGCCATTAAAAATAGAAATTAGATGCGAAACTAGATAGGGTTGGTGGTCTGACCGACCAAAGCACAATGAGCTGTGTTGAATGTTTGTAATTTGGCCAAGGTCATAGGATTAGTGTATGTGTTCCATGATGCATGTTTTGGCTAGCGTAGATCAAGTTGTAAAAAACTTGAGTCCGAAATTGATTTCTTAGTCTATTGTTGTGCATGGACGTTTGGAGTCAAGTACGATCAATGACGAGGATGCTTGGGACTTGGTTTGGTAAAATCAAGATCCATAACAATCAAGGATGTCAAGTGAAGTGATTGATCTCAAACAAGACGCAAGATGGACAAAAACGACAACAGAAAGTTTGGTGCAAAAGTTGCATCAAGTGAGTTGATGCCGGTGCCCTTGATTTCAGTGGCACATCCCAAGTCCCAAGGTACTAACAACCGTTAAAAAAAAATTAGAAATGGAAGAAACAATTAAAACGTTCCTCCAGTACCAGAGCAACATGTGCAGTTCAAATTATCATGGCAGCAAGGTCAAGCAATCCAGCAAAGGCTCTATTTACTTCATTTTTCTTAGTAGGGATGCTATGCGTACAAACTTTTTGTACATCTTCAGGGTATATCAATTGATTCATCAGTTTGATGAAAATAATCAAGGATGAAGTGTTGCCAAATTGCCGAGTACAGTTTTGCAAGATATGTACAATAAACAACATATTTGCATATTAACTGTTGCATGTTTATTGCGAACGGGAAGAAAAGAAAAATAGGAAGGAACCTAACAAAAAGTCAGTTCAGAACGACATCCTAGCATTTCAATCGTAACCTTCCTCAACGGTTCAGAATGCGAGGCAACTCGTCTTATTCTGCTTTTCTTTGAGAGCAAACTATCCTAAATGGAGCGAAAAATGAAACAAGAATTCTACCGGATGGCTTCAAACGAACGCCGTGTTTTGCTTTTGAAAAATATATATACGCCGCAGAAAGGCCCATTTTTTCCACTCCTCGTGATGAGGTTTTGAATGATATTCGTGAAACATCAGCCATCCAAATTTGTATCCAAATAGATTGTTTTTCCCATTTCATCATCGGTGTTTATCTGAAAAAAATATATGTAGGAAGGTTAACTCACAGTTTAATTTTGAAAACAATAATCAAGCTTAATCTCTTGATACTACACTTTTCTGTAAATTAGTTTGTGGTGCAATACTGATGAAGCAAATAGTAACAACGGGAAAATAAATCCCACCAGTTGTTGAAGGTGGCGAGGCAGTGTAAATGGTGTTGGTGATTTCCCAACAACTCAATCATGAGAACAATTCAAGGTTTTACAGATGAATTGGATGGTAACCAGGCATGACAAGGAGCTGATTCTCAAACTATCACCCCAACACATTTTTGGTAACTTAACCAACTATGCCCATGCTTACACAGCTGTCCAGGCAGTAGCACCTTGTGTTGGATAACAGGGAAACAGTCTGCTGCTCGTCATGAATTGTTGGTTCAGATGCATCAATACGGTATCTCAAGAACATTAATAAATGTCTTTTCTACACACAATTATTGCACCGACCATGACACTGTATAACCGAAAATAGCTGCAAGCCTGCAAGTGATGAGGGACTCAGCAGCGCACATCTTTTCTATGTGTTCTTTTATTCTAATTGTTCTTGAATTCCCAATTTGATGTTTTCCCATTTGTCAGATAGTGTTACTGCTGATAACTGATATTACCAAGTTCTGTTCAATAGAAGAAAAAATCAAAAGAGAAGAAGAAGAACAACAAGAACTGTAGAGTCCTGAATTGTGGTCCCCGGATGTTATGGTCCAATATGCAGCGTGTGCAGCTGTAGCATCTTGAGGTACTGTAGCAGCACAAATATTAGGCATGATTTGTTATTTAGGAATCTATCTATTAGGTATTAGGTGTTTGGTATTATCTATTTGTTAGGTAAAATATTATTAGTTGGATTCTTATAGATTATTTCTTAGGAGTTAAGTCGGGCGTCCTTATAAAAGGGATAGCATATATCCATTATCAATCAAGCAAAGAAATAAACAAAGTTAGTATCTAACCGGTTGGCTAAAGATCAGAGCATCCTTGTTCGTCGGGAAGAGTCTCGGACGAGCTTGGAGGGCGATCCTCACCTCCCTGGTTAATCAAGCCTCAGAGCCTCACTACATCGATAGAGAAGAGCCCTGTTGACGGTTAGATAAGGGCGAGTGCCCTACCTTCGGTCCTCGACCCGCACCCAACAAACGACCACAACATTTGGTATCAAAGCCACTCACCATGGCTTCGGTGCTACACCATCTCTCTTGGAGAAGTTGAAGGCTAACAATGAAGAGAAAGTTTTACTCAACAACTTAACTGTTGTCCATTGGAGCTTCGTTGATCCTTGTCTGTATGACGTGACGTTGCCATCGTATTCTCTTGTCAAGATGAGGCCACTAAAGACTTCAACCGTGGCCACCACCGCAGCTCAAGAACAAGCTGCCTTGCCGCGAGGGTGTAATGTTATGGTCCAACATCCAGCCGAGGTATTGCAGCACGTGGCACTATAGCATCGTGAGGTACTGTAGCAGCACATTCTATAGCAGCACAAATATTAGGTAGGATTTGCTATTTATGAATCTATCTATTAGGTGTTTGATATTATCTATTAGTTAGATAAGTTATTATTAGATTAGATCCTTATAGATTATTTTTAAGGATCAAATCGGGTCATCCCTATAAAAGAGATAGCATGTATTCATTATCAATGAAGCAAAGAAATAAACAAAATTAGTCTCTAACTGGTTGGCTAAAGATCAGAACCTCCTTGTTCGTCAGAAAGAGTCCCGACCAAGTTTGAAGAGCGATCCCTCGCCTCCCTGGCTAACTAGGCATCAGAGTCTCGCTATCTCGACAAGGAAGAACCCTACTAGTGGTTAGATGAGAGCGAGTGCCCTATCCTCGGTCATCGGACCATACCCAACGAAAGACCACAACACCGGAGATACCAAATATACGATGCCATGTCTACTGCTATGAAGACTACTCCTAGTTCAATGCCTGAGTTGTTGCAATCATGCTTTGTTTAGTATTGCAGGGCATTATTTTCTTCACAAATTAATGAGTAGAATAAAGAAAACGTGTACATGTTATCTACCACTGGTAACATACATGACTTTCATATACAAGTCCTGATGTCATAAGTTTGACGTCACTGTCACGAAGGCTGCTGATAATGATTAGAATTTTACTAATGGTTAGTCAATCATTTATTGGTTGTCATAGCGTGTTAAGATTGTCTTGTTGGATGAAGAGTGGAGACCTCTGTCCATGTATTTGCCATTTTTTTCTGAAACAGAAGCAAGCAGGGTAGCAGTAGAAGGAAGAAGAAACAAAAAAAAACAGAAGATATTTTTTACAGTTTTCAAATCATATCCACACTATGGAAGTTCTAGGATTATAGATTAGCATGGTCATGTATGAGGATGTATTGTACTAAAAAGGTCTTATGCCAATAAAGTTCACAAAGCAAATAAGGGAGGCAGAGGATGAACCGCCATCAACACCTAGATAACTTTGGTCAACCACAACGACAAGATGAACAGAGTAAGTGCAGCCTTGAGTTGTGCAACTAACTACTTCGCATAAATGACCGGATTAAGTGCTGCAACCACATACATGTAAAAACTCATCTTCGTTTTGTATATAAAAGTAAACAAAAATAATTATTCCTTGCATCCATTAGAGGAAGTACGCTGGAATCATGAATTGTTAATTGAATACAATTTAAATTCCAATTTCAGGTTGGCTCAAGCAAATAGCATACAAAGTTGAGGAAAATTGATAAGAAAAAATAACAAGGGGATGGCTATGGTACATTGGTACATACAACTTTTAAAACTTTTTTAAACTTTTCCTCCCTCACTATTTTTCCACTTCCCACCACTCCCACTTGTAGGATGATTACTGAGTGGTGGGAAAGGTGTATGTAAAGTGCATAATTTACATACACATGTACTATAATCACTCTCAAATAACAATATCAGGGGAAACAAGAAAATTGGAGGATAGCATAGAGAAAATACTGAAATTGAATAGGGAAAGGAAGTAAAAAAAGGAGTTAAGGATTAATGGAGCACCAAGAATTAACAATGAGTAGACCCAAAAATTCGCAAGAGATTGGCTGCTAAGAGAGAGAGAGAGAGATGCTCTCTTAGTGGACGCTGATACAAGAAAGACAGTACTATCCCCCCATATATTCTGTTACTTTCAGAAAGATATCTGCAATAAGCTTATTTCTATAAGCATATCAAAAGATGGGTATATATTCTTGGCTTCTAAAGTAGTAGGCAATGAGAACAGAAATTTCATTCAGGGAAGATAACTAATGTCAACAAGCTCCTACTTTCATCTTCAAACTCCTTACTCTTCATGGCTTTGCAATTGTTTCACTAGCAACTGATTAGTTGTTCTGTTTTTTTAAGAACAGTGGCAGGAGTTCTCCCTAATCAATCAAGGGAGAATAATAAGAGGTCAGGCAAACAACATGGCCACAGATCTAAAGGGGACTGCTATGCAGCCTACAATTGTGGCAAAGCACTGAAGCAAAAATGACAAGGCAAAGCGTTACAGATTTTATTTGGAGAAGAAAACTGGAAGAAGAAGAGACTAGAAACACTTATCAAGTGGGGAGAAGTTATGTAGTTAAGTCCATCGGTTCTCTCTCGATCTCTCCCATAACTTCTTCCCGTTTTCTTATGATCTAGATGGATCTCTTTTTAATCTCCATGGAGTTCATGGGTATGGTCCTAATCTTAGTGTTGAATAATTGGCATCGGTGTTGAGGTGTTTTGGGGAGAAACCCTCGGTTTAGCAAAACGGCATTTTGCTATCTAGGAGGCCGGCGGTCTGACCGGCCAGAGGTGGCGATCATATCAGAGGTATGAAATTTCGAGGAACATAATCGAACACTTGTGTGGGAGTGTTTGGAGATGTGTTTGCAACAGGTGCCACTTAAAATGGAGACTGGATGCGAAACCAGATAGAGTTTTGCCAAAAGTCCAGAAAAGGTGTTTTGGATTTTAGGAAGCGGTCTGACCGATAGCGAGTTGGCGGTCAAACCGGCCCTTGGTTGGCGGTCTGACCGGCGGCGGCCTGGACATCAGACCAGCCGAGGGGCGACGGTCTGACCGGCTAGGTGAACTCATGCACAGTGGGTGTGCTGAATTTGTGGATTTGACCAAAGTCATGGGATTCAGTGCATAGGTATTGCATGATACATGTTTTGGCTAACATAGGTTAAATTGCGAGGAACTTATGTTCGAAATCGATTTCTCGATCTATTTTTGTGCAGGGACACTTGGAGTCAACTACGATCAACAATGAGGATGATTGGGACTAAACTAGGAGGGTTGATGTCCAGAACGATCAAGGATGCTAGGTGAAGTGGTTGAACTCAAGCATAGCGCGAGATAGACAAGAACGACTGAACATGAAGTTTGGTGCAACAGGTTGCATCAAGTGGATTTGGGCTGATGTGCAAGTGCCATGATGTTCCGGTGAGAGCCGGATGGGAGAAACTTGCAGCATGTGGAAAGCCTTTGATGAACCTACGCGTGGAAAAGCATGGGATTACTTCACGATGATTGGACTCAGTCATGAAGAAGGACCGAGAAGGGGTATTTTGGTATCTTCGCCAAAATACTAGGTTGGTGACCTTGGAGAAATTGCGGTGCAAGATGGCACAAAGGAGAGGCGGTTGAGATCAAAAGAAGGAGAAGATCACGAAGAGACGGATTCGGGAAACCCAGATCGTCATCCACTTTGAAAAGCGTGCGTGAGTGTAGACGTCGTTTGTGTGTGGGTTTAACGGGTGCCCAATAAGGTTCGCTAGATCTAGTCTACATTATATAAGGGTTGGTTCAGGATTTGCACAACCAAACCTTGGAAACTCTAATTTGAGATTTGGAGAAAGTGGAGAAAATAGAGACTAGGGTTTGAGAGAGATGTAGGGTTTGAGAGAGATGGATTGTGAGATTGAGTGCTCATGAGTGAGCTTTTGCCCTCCATGGAGTGGCTATAAACCTACAATACCTCTAATCAATCCAAGCAAGTTTGTCTCAAGATGAGTTTTCTCTTGTTTTCTCTCTCTCCGGTGATTTTGGGGTTTTTATGTTCTAGGGCTTTGCCTTGTTCTCTTGCTGTGATATAGCTTTCTAGGACTTGTGGGATCTAAAATAAGGTCATCTGGATCATCTTCCACCCATGAACAAGACTTAGGTTTTCCCCAGTTTTTTAGCCTTCTTGACCTCAATTAAGAAATTCATAAAATCTTGGCGATGATTGTCTCGATCTTCGATTGGAATAGGTTCCTGACCTTCTTGTTGAGCTATGTTTGAAATCAGGATATTTGGATGACTAGATCAAAAGTTAGGTCGATTTGTGGATAATTCGGGTTGTTGATTTTCAGCTGGCGATCAGACTGGCCTCACCAGCGGTCAAGGCCACGCCAACGATCAAATCGGCTAAGAACGTTTGTGCTAAGGGTTTTTTGATTTCAACTCAAGACTTCCGCTGTGATCTTGAGCCTTTGATCTTTATAGTTATTGGAGTGAAAAGGGAAGTTGAATACCGAAGGTGAAAAGAGGTGGCTCCTATTCACAACCCAAACCAACCCCCCCCCCCCCTCTAGTCGCTATTTCGGTCCAACAATCTCTTTCTTTTTTTTTGGTACTTTCTTAAGCCAAGTGAAATTGCATTTCAAATTATATCCAAACAAGAATAGTTTGATTTGATTATTTTAAAGAAAGTATTGTAGTTCTGGATCTGAATAGGAAGATGCAGTTGCACAAATAGATTGTCTGCACCTTCCTCATTCAGCATTTATACATTCACCCCCATGGCCTCTTTGTATGTCAAGCATATTTGTCTAATATCTCTTCGGGGACTTGAATTAACCAGGTGCTCTATCTATAACATAAAATATAAAAAAAAAAAAAAAACTGTAAGATTTCAAGGTACGTGTGAATCTGGGCATCAGAAGCCTCATTGAGCATAGGTTGTGAAGGCACTGAATCCAATAGGTTCTCAGCAAATGTGGAAACCCTGCCGTATGCTGCATTGTTCATCATGGAAACTAGGTCACCAAAATGTTTTCGGAATTCATTACTGTTATTTTATTAATGCAAATAGTTTTATTTTCTCGTTTCTGGATAAAGTTGGCTATATGGACCCCATTTGCAGACAAAATTTCACCTTTGATATTCTCTATTTCTGCCTCTAATTCTTGGAACCAACAGTTCCATGCTGTTTCCTGCCTACAACAGGTTGATCCTCGGTATGTGGTTACTTTTCATAAATCAAGGGTGTTACAAGATAATTTATGCGATATTACCAAACTTCAAGGTAAAGTCAACTTTTGTAGCCCAAAACATTTTTGTTAAGTCGCGCGACTTGTCGGCACACACTCGACTAGAGTCATCGACTTGACTAGGAGGGCTAGTCGTCTAACTTGCCGACTAGTCGGCGGCCAATCGCAACTAGTCGACCAGTGCTAGCTGCACGACTGGTCTGCGAGCAGAGGCGACAGCGGCGCGAGGGAGCTGCGGTGGCGAAGCCAAGGGGCAAGGGACGGCTGCAAAATGGGCGGCGACGGAGCCATCCCCTCCCACACACACCGCCGCAGTATCCCCTACCGCCGCCACTTCCTCCCCTGTCGCCGCCGCTAGTTATCTTCCCCTCCCCTGCCGCCGCCGCTGGTTATCTTCCCCTCCTCTCCCCTGCCTCCGTTGTTTCTTCCCCTGCCATCCCCTACCTCCGCTGCTTCTTCCCCTGTCCTCCCCTGCTGCCGACGCTTCTTCCCCTGCCCTCCCATGCTTCCGCTGCTTCTTCCCCTGCCGCTTCTTCGCGCGCTTCTTCCCCGCCTCTTCCTCGCCTTCCCCGCCTCGCTACCACAACCGCTTCTTCCTCGCCGTGGCTGCTTCTTCCCCCTCCCGCCGCCGCTTGCCGCCACCGTCGACCCAGCCGGTGAGCACTCCTCTCCTTTTCTTCTTCGTCTGCTCCTCTCTTGCGTTGTGATCTCCCCTCCCCTCCCCTGCCGCCGCCGCCAGTCATCGTTGACCCTAGCCTCGGTGAGCACTCCTCTCCTTCCTCTGCTCCTCTCTTGTGTTGTGCTCTACTCTGCTTTCCTTCCTCTCCTCTCTTTCTCTCTGTTTTGCTCACTCATGCTATGTTTTTCTCTGTGGTCTGCAGTAGTAGTGGTAGCAACTGAGCAGCAGCAGCAGCTGTAGTAGTAGCAGCAGGCCACAGCTTAGCAGTAGCAGCAATACTTCCTAGTCTGTCGACTAGTTGTGGCTAGTCGCGACTAGTTGATAAGTCCACAAGTCGGCCCTCTTGCGACTCGACTCGACTTTATGACTTAATAACCTTAGCCCAAAAATGAGCTTCTTCTGTACAAGTTTACTTCATCTTTTTACAAGGAAAGAACAATTATTTGTGGCATTCAACTAACCACACATTCAGCAGCAACACCTCAATGATTCATTGATATAGTTCTCCAGTGGAACCAAATAAGTGTAGTGTTTCCCAGTCATTTGAGCTCACATACCGCTTGCATGGACCAATGGATAGTCCCCCACAAACAAATTATTTAATCCTAGGGCATCCCACAATTGGATTAGGTTCACAAACCCATCACAACAAGCACAGAGGCCCATGAGCACTAAAGGAACAAACAAAAAAGAAAAGGCTGGCCCTGTCTTTTTCATTCACTCTCTTTCCATACAGCCAGTAATGTAGTCATGGATATGCAAAGGAAAGGACTTGAAGTACTTTAGATAAACGGAAATCCTATAATTGCTTATGAATTATGAAGGAAAGCAACATGTTAGGTGTCATCATGGTTTTAAAAAAATGTCAAGTGTCATAATATATTGACCGCTATCAAACTAAACTGTGGAAGTTGACCAATTGCAGAGGACTAAAGCAAAATCCGGAAGTGTGAGATGTTTGAGACCACATTTTAATTGACTAATTGCAATTTGGGAGCTCTGTTACATTTATAAGCTGCCGAGAGTGGTTTTCTAGACTAGTAGAGATACACCATAAGCCGATAACAGCTAAGCAAAGGTTGTAATTGTAAAGCAACAATAACTTAAGTTGCCTACCTGATGCTATATGCAGTTATACTCAGTAGAGTCCCAGTATCCTCAACTCTGTAACATGGCTAGGATCAAGATCTGGCACTCGATCAGTTCCTTCAAGATCCTCTACGATATACTCCTGCCATAAGAGGAATATCAAATAGTGCGAGCAGAATGTTTAATATAAGGTTTATGGGGCAAATGAGATGCCAAATTGCCAATAAACCATAAGGGAAAGAAAATGTGCTACAGTTTCAAAAGCTGTGTTGCTGAGAAGCTATGCTATGCCAGGATAAAGAACAAGGATACACATGTAACTCTGACAAGAAACAGCCATTTTTTGTTCATTACACAGGGACATCATGCTCTACTGCTGACTGATCATGCCAGGATAAGAGAAGAAATCTAAAAAATGATGCGGAAGGAAATGGAATCCTCTGTGCTTAATTTGCAGTTCAAAATTTTATGAACGCTGAATAGACATATTGGACTGTTGATGACTTGATGGCACAATTAACCATTTATCAATCAGAAAATGCACTTCTTAAATGAAAAGATCAACCAGTACAACTTGCTGTTTCCATTTTTCTTTCTTTCACCAACCTTGGTTAACTCTTGCTTTGCAAGAACATGGTAATGCCGTTCAGTGATCCTGTGTCCACATATTATAGCTATGAAGAATCCATACAGCAAACCAACCAAAACAATGGCCAATACTGCAATTTGAGTAATTGTTGAAAATATTAATTTGTTCTCAACAAGTGCTTCATGTACAGTACAGGCAATATATTCAAATGTCATGTACACAGATAGCAGTAAACAAGAATACAGCATGCATGTTTGTACTCGTACAATCACAAATGTTAAGTTAAATGCCATGCCAACAGAGGATAGACAACTGTCATTACATTCTCATCTAGTCTGCCAGCTTTGTGCTTACATACCTTTAGAGCCAAAGTGAAAATATGATTTATTCTGTAGCTTCCATTGAGCATGTAAACTTTTCCATCAACCATGTTTGTCTACAATTTGAGAAGTCTTTTACAAGATCATCTGAACTATGAAAACAAATCCATATGATATGACAGGTTTTTCCGTGCTTGCCCAGACCACACTTAGATAACCATGACCCACTCAACATCAAATGTGTTATAGGTTATCTTTTACCTCAAAGCCCCAAAGCTATTACTGCCATCATAAACTACACCATGATGCTCTATATCACCACAGTAGATAAAGCAATACATAGAGATATCATACTGTACGATTATTTCCACACCACATTTTTTTAACATAGCCATAAAAATAGAACAGATTGTTGGCGTATGCCTGAAGCTACAAAGAGCTGAAGTGAGGAAAGAAAAGGCGACGACTGATGGTCCCGCGAAGATATCGCAGGACACGAAAAAGGTAACTATAGTGGAGTTGAGTGGGAGCAGAAACGAACTTACTCAGAATGTGAATTGGGTGAGAGATGTCATGTCGAGTGATCCCAAGGTAGATGAGACTCCCGATAAGATGACGATAGCGAGTGAGATCCTCAAGAGTCTCCTTATCAATGGACCGAAGGTGAACACTAAGCTCCATAGGAGTGTCCACCATGCGTTGATCAGTGAGACGAGCGCGAGTAAGGATATCCTAAATATACTTCTCCTGGTAGAGTAGTAGCCCTCAAGCATAGGAATGACCTCAATCCCAAGGAAGTAACGAAGAAGGCCCAAATTAGACATCAAGAACTACTCACTAGGACGCTCCTTCACAAAATCAATGTACTGAGAGTCATCTCCAGTAATAATCATATCATCCACATAGAGAAGAAGGAGTGTCCAACCCCGAGAAGAGGTGTGTACAAAGAGGGCAAGGTCCTGATCACTGGCGGAGAAACCGGCAGCAGTGACAACAGAGGAGAAGCGGTCAAACCAAGCACGAGGGGCTTGCTTGAGTCCATAGAGACTAGAGAGAAACAACAAAGGTGACAAACCACATCATCAGGGATAGAATACCCAGGTGGCGGTTGCATGTAGACCTCACGCAGCTCGCCATTAAGAAATGCACTCTTGACGTGCCACAAGACGAGCCTTATAGTGCTCAAGAGAATCATCCAAGCGGGTCTTGATCTTGTACACCCACTTGCATGTGATAGGAGTGATACGCGCAAGTAAGGGCATAAGATCCCAAGTACTAGTATGCTCCAAAGCAGCAATCTCCTCAGACATCGCGAGCTACCACTAAGGGTGGCGGCGAGCCTCACCTGATAAATCATAGGTTCGAGAAGAGCGTGACGCAAAGCCGTGGCACTCAGGAGACCTAATAGCGCGATGATCACAAAGATCGTATCTGGGAGGAGAAGGTGGAGCAGGAACCAGCAAGGACGAAGAAGGATGATGGATAAGTCTCTGTGTCGGGTTTTTTGTGTCGGCTTTTTGCTTTTGTAAAGGACAAGCATCCTTGGTGGTTGTTAGCATCTCTAGGACAGCATCTTGATCGGCATCTAGACAAAGTTGTTAGCATCTTAGAGGACAGCATCTAGGACGGGTTGTTAACATCTTAGACTAGCATCTTGGCATATGCTTGGTGAGTAGCGACCTATAAATATGTATACCCAACCCTCGAGTTGGCATGACATTGTGAAGATAAATAAACCAGAAAAATTTGCCCATCTCAAAGTGTCATCCTCTCCATGAGAGTAAGGATCTTGCTATCACCAAGAGCAAGAGTCGTGTAACAAGTGGTATCGAGCTATACTATCACTGTGCTGAGCATCTCCTGCTCATCTCCTTCTCGGCCTCGCAGAGTAGCCCGGCCGTGCAAAGCGGCAACTCGGTTGTCCACGCTCACTCTCTCGGAGGCGGCGGCAACTCGTCGGCGCCCTCTCTCCACGCAACACCCCTAGTAGCGCGCCATGTCCGCAGAGCGATCTCGGCCTTTCGGTGCGCCTCGAGCATCGCGGCGCCGAGACGGCCGAGCTTCGCGCAGCAAAGCGGCAACGGCGGCGGCAAAACAGTGCCGCAGCCGCGAAAGAAGCGTCGGTGGCGGGTGGGAGGCGGCAGGCCGGCATGAGGGAGTGGAACGGCGGCGGCGCGCAGCGTGCGGCGCGCAGCAGAGGTCGATGTTACGCGGCGGCAGCAAGACTCCATTTCTGCGATAGCAGCGCGCGCGGACCTTGAGCTCAGAGAGGAGAGAGCGGCGCGAGCGGCGGCCTGATGGCGGCCGCAAGACGCCACAGCGGCGATCGAGCGGCGCGACGCGCGGCGGCGCTCTGGAGGAGGCACGCGACGGCGGCGGCGTGCGGGTCGACGAGAAGCGCGACGCCTTCACAGTAACGCGCTCTCTCCCGGTTGATCGTGGTCACCACGAGTACGGTATCGTCGAGGGCGTCGGCTCGCGGCGGGTGGCCTACCCTCGCCAAGTCCAACTACGCCGAGTAAGGCTGCGGTGATGAGGTAAAGCTCCAGTGCGGCATATGTGGGATGCGATCCGTGCGGCGATGTCGACTACAACCAGATCGAAGCGGCTGGATGCTCTCATCGCTGCGATCCGCGAGATGCGATTCGCTACCAACAAGCGGTCGCCAGGAGGCTTGGGGCGCCATCGCTGCGAGACGCATCGGCGGCGACCGCGCGCCAAGTCCACACTGCAGCACGCCGCGACGAAGTGGGAGAACCGGCCTTCAAGCGGTGAGGCGTCGATGACTTTGCTCCGTCTCAACACTCGCATTGCGAAGGCGGTGCGATTTGGCGGCGACACCTCTGATGAGAGAGAGCGTGAGAAGATCTTTCGCTGCGTCCCAGAAGTACAAGCGAGATGGCTCGCTCGATCCGGTCTCTGCTGGACCTCTCCACGATGTCGATCGAGGCGTTGGGTCGCCTCAAGGTCGTTGGGGCGATGAGCCACGGCGTCTCGGGACCCGTCACCATTGGTGGAAGCTCCTTCACTCGTGGCGGTGGGATGCTTGCCAAGGTGCGAGGAGAAGAGAGTCCTCTTCCCGACAGACGACGCAAGCACGGCAAGCGCGCAAGGTGCGCAAAGTGCGCCTGTGCCGGGGCGAGGGCGTCTGCCGAGGTGATGCTCGCAGAGGCGCCGGCGCGCGCCGCGGCAAGCAAAAAGCGCAGACGAGGCGACTCTTGCCACAACTGCGGCAAGCTTGGTCATTGGGTCAGGGATTGTCGACAGCCACGACACGGCCAGGCCCACGTCGCGCAGGCGGCGGAGGAGGAGCGGCCGGCTCTGTTCATTGCTCATGCGAGCATCGAACTACCTCGGCACCGGCGGCGGCTCTCCTCCACCTTGACGAGCCAAAAGCACACGCCCTCTGATGAGGACATCAAACCTAAGGATGCAACCACCGCTTCAACTCTTGCGACCTGCATCCTCTACTTCAACAACATCTTCGCCAATAGGACTTTGGTGATGCAAGACCATATTATCAATTGGATCGAGCTACGTCTACATGCCATGGTACTATGTCTCCATGCCATGGTATTATGTCTACAAGCCATGGTGCTCTTGCATGTGCCAAGCGGATACGTTTTGGTCGGATCGATTCGAATCAACTGAACGACATCAATTTCAAATGGGCATAACTTTCACATCTGAGTCCGTTGGAGGTCACGAGTACTTGATTGAAAGCTTATTTCATCCTCTTTCCAACGGATCGGTCTCATCTTGATTCCTTCGGACTGATCGCAATCATCAAAAGAAGACGATATATCACTTGTTTGGGCCAACTGGGCCTTGTAATCCTCTTGAACTTGGCCCATCGGCGGCCACAGGGGGCATGTTACTGTTCACGTGAACAGTAACCTCAAATATTAGTCCCGCCCGCTAGTTCCTCTAGTTTTGTGGCTCCTTGTTCCCTATTTAAGGAGACCACACCTCTAGTTTTCTTGGATTTTGTTTAGTTAAAAGTTAGCCTTGTTGCAACCGTGTATTGGCTTGTGTCGACTAGACCAACCATAATACCGCTTCAAAATCTCAACTCAATTCAATATTTCAATTCCTATTTGCAATTTGGATTGCTTTATCTTTTCTTGCGTGCTTCTTGGTGTATGCGAGAATCGACCTTCGTGGTCGGTCATCAGGGTATTCGTGCGGTTGATAACGACTTGTCAATCGATTCGGCGATTGCGTGGTTTGGGCCTTGCGTGTTCGTAGCGAGGATCGTGAGAGTTGAGCGACGCCTACCGAACTTATCGTTCTCATCGAAAGATCGGGCCAACAAACGGACCTTCGGGTTCATCAGGTGGTATCAGAGCTACAGTTCATCGGTGAGAAATTTTTTTTTCCCTACAGTCCAAATAGCCAAAAAAAAATCAAAAAAAAAAGTTTAGTTCATCGTCCGAACCAATTTGTGCCTCGCATTATTCTTTTCAGTTTTTGCATCTTTGAATTGTAGATTGCATCGTCGTGTCTTGTGCTGGTTTCTGTCTAGATTGATTTTAGTCTAGAGTCTCTTGCGAGTCGTCTAGTTTTATCTTTCACCCTGCCGCGGCCAACAGAACTCTCTGCCAAAAAATAGTAGATCAATTCGAGGGCGTCGTCTCGCGTCGGCTGTATCTTGGCGCTTCGCCGCTTTGCATCTTCGTGTGCGTCGCCATCAGCCAAGCGGGGCTCATCTTCGTCCGTGCATTGCCACGGGTCCGGGCGTGCGTGCGTTGGAATCAGCTGCAGCCGCCCGAGAGCATCCCGCGCGTACAAAACCACCAAGCGCATCCCGCCCCAAGCCGAGCAGCATCGCGTGCGTACAAATCTACCGCGAACATCCCGGCCAAATTGTTTTTCTTCCATCGGCACAGGTCCCAAGTAACTTCTCCTTTCTTTTAATCACACAGCAAGATTGCTTTTCTTTATTCTCGTGGATCTCAGAGCGGCAGCAAGAAAAAAAATCAGGAAAAGAACAATCGGGTACTGTAGCAGATACTGTTCACACGTTTTCGGTACTGCAGCGGTTTGGGTTACTGTAGCAACCAAAAAAACACAGTTCCGGTTCCGGTAGCTTTGTGAGTTAAAAAAAAGGAAAAAAGCAAAGGAAAAAAAAAGAAAGAACGAGAGGGAAAAAAAACGTGTTGCTACAGTAAACGTGGTTACTGTAGCAACCGAGAAAGAAAGCCATCCTTCTGATCCTTGGTAGCTTTCTGAAGGTAAAAAAAGAGAAGAAGAAAAAAAAAAGAGCTACCTTATTTACTTGATTTTTGCTTGTTCAGTTTGGCATAGTTCATCTATTGCTCGCTTGTTGATAGTTCTTGTGCTAGCGCGCCGTTGTTGCTACTAGTTGTTCTTGTGAGTTGCTCTAGCTAGGCTTGGTTTAGACTAGGACCAGCACTTGTGACTAGTACTTTGAACTGCTTTTCAACTTTGCATACTTAATTGAATAATTGCTATTCCTTTGCTACATACTAGCCTTCCGAGCTCCATTCCCTACTAACTCAGCAGGTGTCGTTCCACGCAATCGTTGGTCTGATCGCAAGTGAGAGTATCACGAACCAGCCACCGGTTGTACCATATCTTTCTTTGCATTGGTAAGAACTTGTAAGGGGCGGGTATAAGCTTGAGTGTGAGTGACTTGTGAAACTCGAACCTAGTAGTTCATAGGGACATATACTTGTGATCTTTTCTTTGTTTTCTACTCACAATGGCGGGTTCGGGATCACAAGGGAGAATAGCGAGCCCCATGTTGAGGAAGATGCACCTCTCACGCGCGCAAGACGAAAGACATCATGGAGCACTTTTCACGCTTGTTGAGTCAACATACGGGCGTATTGAGCGAGTTCTAGATCGCACCAATAACGATCTTGTTGCGATTGCTACACGTGTGGAGCGCGAGAGAAGCTTCCTCTGCTGCAGCCACATTGTTGTTGGCGTTACAACCGCCAGTAATCCATCCATTGCTCGTGCTCGCTCTTGGTGATGAGGAGGAAGAAGAAGAAATGAACAACTACTCGCTGCGTCTGAACCGATGGAATCAATGTTCACAATGATCATAACCATCGTTAAACCGTCCACAATCGTCAAGGTATGGAAAGAAATCAACGAGAGGTACGCGACCATAATGATGCAATTGGTAAAATTAAATTCACTATGCCATCTTTTGCTGGAAAATATGATCCTGACGCTTATCTCACATGGGAGTTAGCAGTAGAACAAAAATTTGCTTGTCATGAATTTCCTGAAGATAAGAAAGTTAGGGCTGCTACTAGTGAATTTTTTGATTTTGCATCTATTTGGTGGAGTGAATATGGTCGTAATCATCAAGACCTACCTAGAACCTGGAATGCTTTGAAAAGAGCCATGAGACATAGATTTGTACCTTCATATTATTCTCGTGATTTGCTTAATAAATTGCAACGTTTAAGACAAGGTAGTAGTTCTGTAGAAGATTATTATCAAGAATTGCAAACTGGTTTATTGCGTTGTGGTTTAGATGAAACAGAAGATGCTAAGATGGCTAGATTTTTAGGTGGTTTAAGCCAGAAATTAGGGACATACTTGATTATAAAGAATACAATTTATCACTCGTTTGTTCCATCTTGCTTGCAAAGCTGAAAGAGAAGTGCAGGGTCGACAATCTCGCTCTAGGGGCAATTTTGGAGGATCTTTTGCCGGTCGGACAAGTCAACAGCAACACGAGGCACCCTCCTCAAGTCATGTGCCCCGCTACTCCTTCCACTCATTCGCATGTTAGGATGTAAGAAAATTAGCAAAGGTACAAGTCTCTACAAAAGTGCTTCTTTTGTTTCTGCAGGCGATCTAGAGATGTACAATGTCATCGTTACAAAGGATTTGGGCACTTGATGCGCGATTGTCCAAGTCGTGAGCTTTACTTATCAAGGACAATGGTGAGTACATACGCTAGCGATATTGAGGAAGACCATGTTTTGGTTGCAACTAACAATACAGTGATGACACCGAGGAAGAACATATAAGCCATGAAGGCGGTGGCATGTACCAAAGCTTAGTTGTTGGTACGTGCTCGGTGCTCAAATGGAGCTTATTGAACAAAATCAACGTCACACTTTGTTCCAATCGAAGTTCGTCATCAAGGAACGTTCCTGTAAAGTCATCATTGATGGCGGAAGTTGCAACAACCTTGCTAGCATAGACATGGTCGAGAAGCTTGGCTTGACTACAACTCAACACCCTCATCCTTACTACATTCAATGGCTGAATTCTTGTGGTAAGTTGAAGGTGACTAAACTTGTCGCGTACATTTTTCTATTGGATCATATCATGATTATGTTGATTGCGATGTCGTACCTATGCAAGCATGCTCATTATTATTAGGTAGATCTTGGCAATATGATAGATATCTTGAACATCATGGTAGGTCTAATCATTATACTTTCAACTATAAAGAAAAGAAAATCACTTTGCTTCCAATGTCTCTATTTGCTATATTAAAGGATGAATTAGAAAGATCTACATGCCATGGTAAGGAGAACACAAACGATGATCGTACTATTATAGCTTCAAGTGAAATTAAATTGAAAGCACTCGTTATGTTAGCTACAAAATCTGCCATGCTGACTTGGAACAACATCAAACTGAATGCTCTAGTATGGTTTGCAAAGAATCCTTGTGTCCTTTAGAAAATATGCGTGTTTCTTTGTTTCTGTTGCTACTAACCTTGTGCAGAAAGTGATGATGTGGAGAATACGATTGAGTCGAGGACGACTCCAATTCAAGAAAGGGAGGATGATGAGGACATCAAACCTAAGGATGCAACCACCGCTTCAACTCCGCCGTGACCGCATCCTCTACTTCAACAACATCTTCGCCAATAGGACTTTCTACCGATGCAAGACCATATTATCCAATTGATCGAGCCACGCCTACATGCCATGGTACTATGTCTCCATGCCATGGTATTATGTCTACAAGCCATGGTGCTACCGCATGTGCCAAGCTCGATACGCTTTGGTCGATCGATTCGAGAATCAGCCTGACAAAGATCAATTTCAAATGGGCATAACTTTCACATACGAGTCCGTTGGAGGTCCACGAGTACTTGATTGAAAGCTTATTTCATCCTCTTTCCAACGGATCCGATCTCATCTTCAAATTCCTTCGACTGATCGCAATCATCAAAAGAAGACGATATATCACTTGTTTGGGCCAACTGGGCCTTGTAATCATAATCGAACTTGGCCCATCTGCCGCTGCCCACTTGGGGCATGTTACTGCTCACGTGAACAGAACCCTCAAATATTAGTCCCGCCCGCTAGTTCCTCTAGTTTTGTGGCTCCTTGTTCCCTATTTAAGGAGACCACACCCTCTAGTTTTCTTGGATTTTGTTTAGTTAAAAGTTAGCCTTGTTGCAACTTGTATTGGCTTGTGTCGACTAGACCAACCATAATACCGCTTCAAAATCTCAACTCAATTCAATATTTCAATTCCTATTTGCAATTTCGGATTGCTTTATCTTTTCTTGCGTGCTTCTTCTGTATGCAGGAATCGACCTTCGTGGTCGTCATCCGGTATTCGGCACGGTTGATAACGACTTGTCAATCGGGCTCAGCGATTGCGTGGTTTCGCCTTGCGTGTTCGTGAGTCGTGATCGTGAGAGTTGAGCGACGCCACCGAACTTATCGCTCATCGAAAGATCGGGCCAACAAACGGACCTTCGGTTCATCACCTCTCGCTACACGGCCCCGGCAACAACAAGACCGACGGCGGTGCTCGACACCGCCGCCACTCCACCACATGACCGGGCGGCGGAGTTCTTCTCCGAGCTTGACTCTAGCGCCCGAGGCTCCGCTGTTTAGGACGCCCGCGTGGAAATCAAGGCGCCGGCTCGCCATCTTCACCGCGCGTCCGCGTGAGCACAGTCGCCACCGGCCTACTACATCCCGTGACCGCGAACTCCATCATCGCCTTGGGGCGGTGGATGAGAACGGCTCGCGTGTCGAGATCGAGCACGGGTGTCGCGGATTTGGGATCTTCGCCACCGCCTTCTTGCCAAGGTAACCGAGGCGGAAATCGACTCTACATCCTTTCACGCAGCGGCACAACCCCTCTGTCGTTCGCCGTCGGGACGACGAGGCGTGGCAGCGGCACGCAGCGCTTTGGGCACCTTCACTTCGAGGCCCCGGCGGCTCAATGCCACGAGATGGTGCGAGGCTGCGCCGTGCCTTGACCATGTGGAGCGCTCACGACGCTCGCGTGTTGACGGCGCAGGCGACTTCTTTCCCCAAAGAGCGAAGTTTCGAGCCAAGGAGAGGCTCGAGCTCGCATCGGGACTTGTGTGGCGGCGACACCGCCACACCGAGGACGACGCCATTTCCATCGCCGTCGACGCACCTCTCCCGCTACATGTGGGTGATGGTCCTCGGCGGCAGCGGAGAGGTCGCGGACGCCATCAGCGCACGCAGTCGCCGCGAGGCGAGAGTGCCGCAGCCGCGCTGCATCGCGCACGCACAACGGGCGCGACCACGGCGGCTGAATTTGCATCGCATCTTACCGACGAGGGCATTCGCGCCACTACTCCGCTACCGCATGCACCGCAGCGAGTACGGCGCCGCCGAGCGCGCACCGGCGACGGTTGGGGATGGCTCGGGCCCTCCTCGCGTATGAGATGTCGGCCGTCTCCGGGAGAGGCGGTGACGGCCGCCTACATCCTCAACCGCTTCGCTACCAAGGCGCCGACGGCAGGACGTCCGCGAGGCTTGGCATGGGCGCAAGCCGCGGTCTCCACTTGCGGTCTTGGCCTCGCGTTCGCCAAGGAGCTTGGCCACATCGCCAAGCTCGACGGCAGGAGCACCCGAGTGTTCATCGCTACGCGAGGCTCAAGGCTACCGCATCCTCGACCGTCACACAAGGCCCGCATCTCGCGTGATGTTGTGTTCGACGGCGCGAGGCCGACGTGAGACAAGCGCGTGGACGACGGTTCGACTTCGACTCGTGGACTTCGTTGTCGACCACGCCCACTTCGAGAGAGCCGTGAGCTAGCGCTCGTCTTCACCGAGCTCGCCCACTCGACACCGCCGCCACCAGCCCGGCGAGTGCTCCACCACTTCGCATCGGCCACGCCCACTCTTCACCACCGCCACTCCACGCCTCCCGCACCGGCCACCACTTCCCGCACCGCGCCACACCACCGGATCGCCCCAACAGCCGGCCCACGACGAGAAAGGCCAAGACGGTGGAGTTCGCACTCCGATGTCCCACGACGAGACTGCCGACGCTTACCACGACGGCGAAGCCTCGCGCTACCATACCATGGACAACATCCTCGGCGAGCCGCCGCCCTCGATCAGGCGCAAAGACGCATTTCGAGGCTGAGTCGCGATTGGCGCGGCGACGACGGCGAGCCCCGCCTTCGGCCGAGAGCGGAGGAGACGCCGCGTGGCGTGTCGCGATGAAGTGAGATGGACGCCGCCGAGCGGAACCGGACGTGGAGTCGCGATCTTCCCGCCGGCCACCGCGCGATCACCCTAAGTGGGGTGTTCGCCGGGCGGATGGGCCGCGCCATCGCAAGCACAAGGCTCGCGGCGGCACGAGGATTCATGCAAGCAGAGGGTCGACCGACGACGCCGCACCCGCCGCGCGCATGGAGTCCGCTCGCCTTCTCCTCGCGCTGCGCCCAGAGGGTTGGCGCGCCCATCACATGGACGCCAAGTCCGCCTTCCTCAACGGCGACTTTCAAGGAGGAGGTCGTCACGCTTCGCCACGGCCGGATTCGCCATCCCCGCAGGAGGGCAAGGTCCTCCGCTCGCGCAAGCGCCCTCACGGATTGCGGCGCAGCACCACGAGCTCGAACGCTAATTTGCCGACTCCACCTTCTCAAATGGGGTTCCAGCAGAGCGCACACGCAGGTCGCGTTCATCGGGCGGGCAAGGGCGGCAACGCCGCCGCGGGCGCCTAGGTCGACGACTTGCGATCACCGCCCAAGGAGGCCGAGGTCGGCGCTCAAAGCGAGATGAAGACCGCCTTCCATGATGAGCGACTTGGGGCCTCTCCTTCTACCGAGGATCGAGGTCCACCGTGACAGCCCAGATCTCCTTCGCCGCATCGCCACGCCAAGCGCATCGTCGAAGCCGGCGGGCTCACCGATCGCAACCCAAACCACACTATGGATGAAAGGTCAAGCCGAGTCGTGAGAGTACGGCGGAGAGGCGGACGCAACGCAGCACGGCGCATTATGGGCGCCTTCGCTACCTTGTCCACACGACGACTTGGCGTCATTGCGCGTCGGCCACGCCACCGGTTCATGCAACCGACGACTAACACCAAAGAGCCATGAAAAGATCCTTCGCCTACGCCGCGGCACCTCCGACCACGGCTTGCACTACCTAAGGTGCCCGCCGCGACTTCATCGGCATACGACAACGACCACGCCGGCGACATCGACACGAGCAAGAGCACTAGCGGACGCCGCTCTTCCTCGGCAAGTGTCCGATCACCGGCAATCGGTCACGGCCAGTAGTGGCTTTGTCTAGTCAGCGGCAGTACATTGCGCCCACTACCGCTTCTACTCGTGCTCGTGGTCGCACGGCCGCTGGCAATCTCCTTGACAGACGCTGAGGCAAATGGAGCTCGTGGTGGACGAGCAAGTCCGCTTGGCCTTGGCGAAGAACCCCGTTTTCCATGAGCGCAAAGAAGCACATCCGGTGAGGTATCACTACAAGAAGTCACCGATGAAGGAGTATCACAGCCAACTACATCAACACCCAAGACCAGCTACGACTTCCCGACTCAAGTCTTTTGGGCGGATCAAGTTCCGTGAGTTTCGCGCCAGAGGATCGGGATGGCTCAGATTCTCACAAGGAGACACACAAGACTTAGGGGAGAATGATGGATAAGTCTCGTGTCGGCTTTTTTTGTCGGGCTTTTGCTTTTGTAAAGGACAGATCCTTGATCTGTTGTTAGCATCTCTAGGACAGCATCTTGACCAAAGATCTAGAAACAAGTTGTTAGCATCTTAGAGGACAAAGATCTAGACAAAGTTGTTAGCATCTTAGACTAGCATCTTGGCAGAGTAGCACTATAATATGTATACCCAACCCTCAAAGTTGGCATGGCATTGTGAAGAGAAATAAACCAAGAAAAAATTTGCCCCATCTCCAAGTGTCATCCTCTCCATGAGAGTAAGGATCTTGCTATCACCAAGAGCAAGAGTCCAGCGTGTAACAAAGGAGAGCTAGGAACAAGGCCCAGCAGAGACGGAGATTCAACAGGAGAAGGAGTAGACCGAGGACGGCAAGAGTAGTGCAGGAGAAATGGTGAAATCTCAACAAAAGAGCTGGAAGGAACCTCCGGCAGAGAGGGAATAGGTGGAGTCGGAGGAGAGGAAAGCGAAGGTAGATATAGAAGAGAAACATAAGTAGAAAGCTAAGGGTCGGGAAAAGTCAGGAAGGAGATCAACTCAACAAGAGAATCTGAGCTGACAGTAGGGGTACAAGAGTAGTAAGGTCGGGACTCATCGAAGGTGACATCCTGAAAGATCCTCACTCGGCGAACAATAGGGTCGTAGCAGCGATAACCCTTATGCTTAAAACTGTAGCCAAGAAAAACATACTTAACTAACTGAGCAATCAGCTTGGTGCGCTCACGAGGTGGAAGAAGGACGAAGCAGACAACCAAAACAGCAAAGGTGAACTCTTGAGCCCAGCGGTAGAGAAGATCGACAGGAGTGGAACCCTGAAGAGCAGTGGAAAGCTGCATGTTGATGAGGAAAGCAGCAGCAGAGATAGCCTCAACTCAGAAGTGAGGAGGAACAGAAAAGGCAAGCAAGAGAGCGCGAGCTGTCTCAAGCAAGTAATGATGCTTACGCTCAGAGACACTGTTCTAAGCGTGAGCACCAAAATAAGAGTACTAGGGACGAGTACACCGCTCAGCGAGAAAACGACGCAAAGCAGCAGATGGGTATTCGCTAGCAGAGTCAGCACGAAACACACAAATGGTCGAATCAAACTGAGTGCGAATCATGATGGCGAACATCTGGTAAATAGAAAGAACCTAACTGCGAGAGAACATGAAGTAGATGTAAGTATGACAAGAATAACCATCAATAAAGATCACATAATATCATTGACCCCCTTCGAAACGAAGGGAGCAGACACCAAACATCAGAGTAATCAAAAGGACGAGTAGAAACAAAATCACTAGAGGGATAGGAGAGCTGCTGCAGCTTGCCAAGCTTGCAACCCATACAATGTAAAGAGGTGTCCCCAAAAACATACCCAAGAACACTATGACCTACTAGTGACGATAGAGGTGATCCACAGAGATGACCCAAACGATGGTGCCACTGAGCAAATGAAGCAGTAGAGGACGTAGCAAAAACAGAGGCAGTGGTAGTGGCTGACTAGCTGGTGGAGACAGCGGAAGGAAGGTGCAGCCAGTCGAGCTCCCAAAGACGTTGTGAATCACGGCGTCGAGGGCCAATACTAAGCAGAGTCCCCGTGCGGCGGTCCTAGACACAACAAGAGTCAGACTCAAGAACAACACGACAGTTGTGATCAGTGATCTGACCAACCGACATAAGCTGCATAGTAAGCTAAGGAACGTGAGAGACTACAGGAACATCAAAGGAAGAAGTGGAAAGAGTGCGTCAGCCTGCAACAGGAAGGGAGGTACCATCTGCAGTCTAAAGAGTGGAAAGAAAAACTATGGGACTCACAGAAGTGAGGTGGGTAGAATTTGGTGTCATGTGAAAGGAAGCACCAGAGTCCAGGATTCATGGAAACAAGATACCTGCCGAGCGAGAAGGCGAAGGCAAGGAAGACTGCTAAGAAGCAAGAGCCTGACGAGCTGAACCCGAGGAGTCTAAAGATGAGCCGACATTGAGGCGTTGGAGTAGGGAGAGGAGCTGCTACGTGGTGACACCGGAGGAGCCCTGGCGAGAGGTGCCAGCTCCTGAGTGGGAAAAACCTTTAGAGCCCTTCAGTGAGCGTCCACCCCGGCGACCGTGGCCCCTCCTCTGCTTGTAGCTCTGTAATCGCCATGTCGGCAAGAGGTGCAGGAGACCGCAGAGGCAAGAACCACCGTGTACTGAGCTTTGGGACCATGGTCCGCTATAGCAGCGCCGGCGTATAGGATAGCCGATTTGAGTGGGCACAAAAACGAGTCTCAGCACAATGCCCGTAAGGGCCTCCACCAAGCTCGGGCGCAGGTGGCGAGTCGAGAGCTGAGCACGCACGGTCTCGAACTCAAGCCGGAGACGCGCTAGGAAGTCATAGAGACGGTGAGTCTCCTAGTGAGCAGGAGCCGCACGCAGCAGGGACAGGTTCGGTAGACATCCGGCCCCAGAGAGTCGAGTTGACGCGACACCTCAGACATCTGCTGGTAGAAGTAGTCCACGGTGGCATCGAGTTGCTAAAGGGAGTGTGTCTGGTGCACGACGGAGAGGTACATAGCATCACTCATTGGCTGGTAGTGAGCTCGGAGGTGCTCCCACATCAGCTGAGTCGTCGGCAGCTCCGCTGTATCTATGGAGATGGCCACGGGCATGCTACCCACCAGGATGACGATAGCACGAGCTTCGGCATCCTGCCATCTCTCGAGGCGCAACTCGCATCGGTATAGTTCTGGGTCTCCTCAGAGCAAAGATTGGCGGCCTCCGAGCAACCTTGATTCACACCAGCAGAAGAAAAGCGAATCGCGACATAGGGCAAGGCGGACAGGGGTGCTCACCGATGAGATGACCCTAGAAGCGCTGGTTGTTAAGGTGAATCCTCAGGTGAACAACCCACTCCGTGGTTCATCCGTCGAAACGGTCAGGTGGAGCGGGATGGCGGCGAGCCGCCCGCCGAAGCCGTCCGAGCAAAGGGCTTCTAGAGTCGGGCGGTTGCTCGGATGTAGAACAGGCAAGGCGGCGGCAGCAGGCGAGGCGAGCAAGCGTGGGGTCCGGTCGATGGCGGCAGCCGGAGGTGAGCTCGGCCGATGGTGGTTTGGCTCGGGGTGGCGCAGAGGGAAGCAGAGGATCAAGCGGGCGGAGCAGGGGCCCGAGCGTCGACCGGCAGAGGATTGGGTGGAGCAGGCGGCGGCGGCGGCCCGAGGGGCGTCAGCCGGAGACGAGGGTCGTCGGGGTGTCGGCGATGGCACGGGGAACTCGGGGGCGCGACGACGCGGCCCGAAGCAGAGGAAGGCACTCGGGAGCATGACAGTGGCAGATCCGGGACCGCAGGGGTGCGACAGCGGCGGATCTGGATCGGCGACATCACCGAGCTCTCGTGGAGCAGGGGATTGGCTCAGATGCACATGCGTGGAGCAAAGGAGAGAACGGGGCGGAGCAGACGGCGGCGGCGATCACGTGGAGTCTAGTGTTTGGGTTTTTGGAGAGAAAGCCATGAGCTTTGATACCATGTTGGAATGAACCTTGTCTATTCCAAATGGGTCAAAGGCCAAATATACAAGTTACAGTGTAGGTAAATATGCAACAAGGGCCCTATATAAACTAACATCTAACATGAATGATGCGAAGAATGAAGTGGCTTCTTTTACATAAGTATATGCCAGACCATATTGTCAGCATTGAAGAATTGAATACACAGGAACAGATCCAATACAATAAAGGACATAAGTTATCTAGTTCTCATTTGGTTTTTTAGATAAGTAGCAATTCATGAAATTAATAATAAATGGAGATAACTTGCAACATGTACAGAAATGACAGTAGATATCACTATAAAATTGAACTTACTTGCCATTGCATAAAAAGCATATGGATGCTCTTCATAACCAAACGTTTCTCGCAATTCATCTCCATAAAATCTGTATACCAGCATACCCAAGAAAGCAACAACCTATCAGACAAAAAGAAAAAACCGAGTCGGTAAGATCAAACAAAGATATATCTCAGTGCACAATACATTATGGACCCATCGGTTTGGAAGATGCATGCTGCATTATACTTTTCTAATGCAGTAAACAAAAACACTGATATGTTTACTTCTATGTTATGGCGTGGGTTTGTGGAGGATGAAGAAGGAAAAATAAGATAACAGGGTAGACGCAAGGGTCGCCTTCGGAGCTGCTGGCTTGATCCAGCAATATCCGAAGCTCTGACTCTGCCGGCAAAGTTGAGCTAAAGACTGTTCTTATTTCTTGATTCCCTCTCCTCTTTTACATCTGTGGTTTTATAGCTTTAGCCAACAGGATTTTCGGAATTGGAAAGCATATCAGAATTGAAAACTAATACGTTCTCGGAAGGAGAACCAAACTCTAATCTATTCTCTTAAGGAGAAGCTAACCTATCTATTCTTCCTTTGCTGCAAGCAATCCGGTTACTTGCCCTCTTGCCGTAGGAGATGTAGCAACTGCTCCCTCTGTTCCGTAACTGCTACAGTAACCAAACCCAAGTCTTGCACGCCTGCTGAAACCGAATTGACTTCCTCTCCTGTTACTTCCGAAACAACTACAGCTCCTTCAGCCGAATCTCTCTCAACTGAATTAGGTGCAGCCAACTTGCGTCGTCTCCTCTAATACGTCTTACCCACAAAAGAGTCCACAACATTCTATCTTTACGAAAATCAAATTTAACAGAATTAGGAGCAAGAAAATGTTCTATATTGTCAATCTCAGCACTAGAAACTTATCCATCTAAGTTCTCAGGAATTTGTAGAAAGAAATTAGACATGATTCAAGAAAACTAATTACTCCATAGGAATGGCTCTAATTTTGTCAGAAGTCGGCAAAGTAACTGTCACATCTCTCAGAAGAATGGCAATGATAAGAAAGTTCAATGTTAAATCGATACTGACTGCTTGACACATTGACAGAATTAACTTCACTGGTGTCATTTTTATTCCATTTCATAAATAAAAATAAAAATCGCCTTCGGTTATAAATTGAGTTTTGAGTATTGCAGGATGCCAGATTCATGCACAGCTACTGTATCCTATAAATATAACAAAGCAATCTTTTCCTCTTATCAGCGAATAAGCTTCAGTGTGGCATTAGCTTAACGTTTCAATACCCAAAACAAAGCACATATTTCTATCATAAATATGTTTTTAATGTAGTGATATCATGAGACAAATATACATGAATATAATGTAATTGGGTGCGTAATATAACATCATAAAAAATTCATCAACAAGACAACAGCATATAAATCAGTTATGTCTAGAAAAAGAGACACAAAGAGCCAGTGTATATTAATGTTATTATTGGATTGTTGAAGAAAAGTAGCCCATTGCGCTAGACTATAAAAGGTGTGAACATCTTACCAGTTGTACAATAAAAAAGATCAATGTGTGATCCCTGACAACCAGAAGTTGAAACTTCAACCGTAACCACCAACGATCTGGAGGAACATTCGCACGAAGTAAGAATGCAGACCGACACTCGGTGCAATGTGAAAACGCAAAACCTTCCTGGGTGATGTGCAACCAGAAAAGTGGTTCAGGGCCAGACTAGAATATAGATAAACAAGTGTGAGCATATCTGCTGTGCTGGTTACATTTGAGGATGGTTGAGTGTCTACAAGTATGTTCAGTAGAAAGAACAAATGCTCACAAATCCATACCTTTGTTGATCTCCAGTTATCAAGACAGGACCTATGAACATACTTCTGTGTGCCCTTGCATTGGCAGGGCGCAATCAAGTCATCAGCTGCTTACAGTTGGTGTTCAACAAAACACCACAAACTCAATATAAAATATAACAAGATATTTCAAAGCCCTTAAGACACTATCTAAGAATATACTTCAGAACATAGTGTGGACCTTCGTTATCAAGGCAAATCTGGCATTGTGGAAGGTCTTGAATGACAAGATGGGTCTCTTCATTAGCATCAATATTTTCATTGTCGTCCTCAACACTCACTGGCTTGATTTCACACGAGACCATATACTCTGTTGAGCTTCCTGCTGTGTTTGATTGCGAAAGTATTGGTTGTGAATCTGACACTTCTGCATTATCAGAATGGGACACCAACTGTGTCTCTTCTTCTGCTTGAGTGCCATGAGAAGCCAACTGCATTATGAACAATACCCAAATCATATCCAGACATCACAAAGTGAACATTTTGCCAGTCATTTGATAAAAGCCAGTCCTGCAGGACAATAAAGGACAGTCATATATCAATAAGTAACACATAACTGAAAGGGTAGAAGAACAGCTGAACAAGTAAGTATACTAACATAATGCCACATAAAAAAAACAATCCATTTAGAGAAAGTGCATAGAATTTATCATGATGATCTGAAGTATGGATACTAGTAGTAACATCCTGTTTGGTTAGAGATTAGGGATACAGAGGTGGTACTGGTAAGCTATATAAGATTGGTTGATCGGAGCATGTGCCCTTTTTAGCTAGCGTTGTGGCAATTTTTGAAGTGAACTCTGTATGATTCGTTATGAAATCCTTAAAGTTGGGATGGAAGAATTTCGTGTCAGCTGCGTTCTCACTTGGACGTCCTTAGTTGCTAGTTCCATTGACAGCCATAGAGCTGACTACGAAAACATCTATCATCCCAAGTTTGGGGGGGGGGGGGGTAGTTGCTATTGGCTTAATTAGAATTTACCAATTCAAACCAACTCAGCGCACCAAATTTTGAAATATTTGTGAAAATTCAACAATGAACATGAACTGTAAACCACGAATTCCGCTGCCGCGACGACTAATGCAACTCTCCTCTGACCCAGCAGCAACCAAACCAAAAGGCAGGAATTGAATTCCAACAGCATCTCTGCTCGAACCGAGTATGTCTGGTATCACCTCATCGAAGCCCTCACACTACAATCGATTCCAAACCTCCATTCCGAATCCGCCTACAGTCTCGAACCAAATCACCACCCAAGCATACGGCAAACAACGCCACCTATGACGCAGCGTGCATTTTTGGTGCCCACCCCACTGATCGGTCGGACGCGCAAGGCTCTACGGGCTCTCAAAAAAGGAAAATGGCAATCCTACATATCTCGCAGATTAAGGCCGCTAACCCATGCACCCACGCAGAACGGATCTCCAATGGGGGACCGAGCGAAGCTGCGGCGAGATTTGAGGGGGGTGAGGGTGGTAGGGGAGGAAGGAGAGTGGCCGGAGGTTCGGATGCGTGCGGCGCGGCGGTCTTCTCGAAGAGTGGAGACTGAGAGCAGAGGGAGGGCGGCCGTGGGAAATGAGGTGGTTGATTGGTTTGTTTCTTCTTGTTCCTTCCTCTGCATTGACTTATAAAGTCATCTCCAATAGTTAGAAACATTTGTCTCTAATATATATTACATCATTTTTAGAGATAATATCTTCAATAGACAGTCTTTAGTACACTCTTCAATACTTATATTTTATAATTTTTCTTTAAAACGGACCTACATGTCAACTAGAGTAAATTAATATATCATATCTTGTTTCGCGTGCACGATCGTCTCTTCAGTAAGAGACGATATGTTCTCTTTTCTCCCTCTCTCTCCTCCACATAGGATTTTGTTGACATAGCATAGCTAAGAGACGATAATAAATGCACTATTGGAAATGCCCTAAGCCCTATAGACACGCCCGCTCGTTTCTTGGGATTGGAATCATTGGATCCTCTACACTAGAGGGAACCTAGAGGATAAATAGTACTCTATATTAGAAGCATCTTTCAACCGTTTTATTGAAATCTAATGGTCCGGATCAACTACTATAGTGTCTGTGTTGCAACACAATTTCTTTCATACAGTAAAATTAGGCACAATGCTACAGCAATGCTATAGTGCTGCACAATACTCACTGTAGCAGACTCGTATTACTATATGCATATTACCATCTGCAGTGGTCGGAGGTACGGATGTGTGGGGCGGTCTTCTCGAAGAATGGAGACTAGAGGAGAGGAGAGGAGAGGGAGGGCAGTGGTGGGAAACGAGGTGGTTGATTGGTTTGTTTGTTTCTTCTTGTTCCTTCCTCTACGTTGACTTCGTGAGTTGCTGCGAAAATTCTTAGCAATATCTAAAGACAACCTGTTTTGAGTGATGCATATACATTGTAACAGTTGCGACATGAAATCTAGAACTATCGATATGTACCGTCCATAAATACTTGACATGGCGTGGTTGTTTCAAAGAAAATTAGTAGCACTAATCGCGGTTAGTGGAGTTCACTTGTGTAGATACATCGGATATATGATATGTAGCATTCAACACTCATCCAAAATGCAAAAAGGAAGATAGAGATGATGTGGATTCACCAAAGAAGATGATATTAGCATTTGTTGAAGTTAGTGGAGATTATTCGTATACCTATGTAGGATATGTAGAAATTGGGTAACTGAATCGGCTTAGAGCAAAGAAGCAAATTTGGAATAATTTTACTTTCTAATGGTGTCGTAGGGGCGGCCCATCGGCCCCAACGACCAAGCGAAGGCACAAGGAGGCCCCCGAGGGCCAAGGCCGAAGGCGCAACTAGGTGCCTTCCCGAAGGGCACCACCATGCCTTCGGGAAGGCCACGGAGGGTGCACGAAGGCCACCCGAAGCCTTCAGGGGGGGCAAGGTCGAAGGCACGGCTAGGGCCCTTGGGAGACACAAGATGTACCTTTGAAGGAGCACCGAGGGGTGCCCGAAGGCCACTAGGGGTCAGCTATACGAAGCTGGAGAAGCTGGAATACACCCTGCTCATGGCTTCATGCAAGCTGCAGCACTACTTCCTAGCACACGCCATCACAGTCCCAACGTCATATCCACTCGCGCTAATGTTGCGCAACAAAGACGCCTCGAGCCAAATCGGCAAGTGGGTCGCAGAATTGGCGCACTTCGACTTAACCTTCTCGCACGCATGGCCATCAAATCATAGGCCCTAGCCGACTACGTCGCAGAATGGACTCCCTAGTTCGAGGAGACCCCGCTACCCTAGGCCGAGGCCGTTTGGACAATCTACACAGACGGCTCTTGGTGTGTTGCGGGGGCAGGCGCGACGCCATCCTGGTCTCCCCGGACGGGTGAAGCATGTCGCACATCGCCCGCCTTGACTTCCCGACAAAGAACAACGCCTCTGAATGTGAGGCCCTGCTCCTAGACCTCCACAAGGCCAAGGCTTTAGGATTATCGCATAATCATCAAAAGTGACTCCCGCCTTATGGCGGACCACTTCGATAAGTCATTTGCGGCCAGACACCTCGAAATGGCTAGGTACCTGGCAGCAGTCCGCGGGGCAGCGAAGCACTTACTCGACATCACCGTACAAACCATCCCAAGGGGAAACAATGAAGCGGCCAACAAACTTGCCAAACTGTCCAGCTCCGCACAGCGCCCCTGTCGAACATCTTCTACAAGGTATTACGCGTGCCTTCGGCTGTGCCTGAAGCACAAAGAGCTACACCGAAGAACAAGGGGTTGCGCATAGGCCAAACCCCGTCCTCCTCATCAACACACCCGATGGCGAGACACCATCGCCAGTTACCTAAAAGACGAAGAGCCAGAGGACCCTGTGTAACAGCCCAATTTTCAATTTCAGTAAAATTTAAAAGTTTATTTATGTTTGTGGTTTTTCCTGAATTTTCAAAAACTTTTATAAATATTTTAAAGCTAAAACAAATTGTTTTGCAAAATTAAAAGCCAACAAATAGTTGGAAATAATTTTATTAAGTCCAAAATGAGTATGGGAATTTCGTGAATTTTTCCATAATTTTTGGAAGTATTTTGCTTTTCTAAAGCCTAAATGAATTAACAAATTAAAACAATTGAGAAATCCAAAGAAAATAAAAAAATGGCTTTGGGCGAAACCCACCGCCCAGCCCAAATCTCACAAACGCATGACCAGCCCACCGCCCGCAATCGCCGCACTCGCCTCTCCCACCGTCAGATCAAAATCGAGCGGCTAACATTTCTCCGCGTATCTCTTCTTTTCTCCTTTGTTGGATCATGCACCGACGGTCAAGATCTTTCACAAAGCAACCGCACGGTCCGAATGCCATCATCAACGTGAGCGCGCGATCTTAATCCAACGGCGCGCCAAAACGCACTTACCGCTTCGTTCGGTCTAATCTCAACCATTGGATCTTAATCCAGCATTTGCGCGAAAGTCACTTACGCCGCGAATCTAATCTCGGCCGACGTTGAAAATCGGACGACCACGAGTCGTCGTCTTCCTCGCCTTCTTCTTCTCGCGTCGCTCGCGCAACGCCCGCCATTTTCGCCACGTTCAAGCTTCAAACGGCTGGTTGCCAATCGCTCGCTCTTCGTGAGTGCGTGCACAAGACCGGTCCGCAACCGCCGCTTTTCCCCACGATCTCCCTTCGTCTCGCAACCGTGCGCCACGATCACCGCAAAACCGCCGCACAACCCCACCTCCTCCACGCGCTATGGAGCTCCCGGCGCTATAAAGGCGACCACAGGTGCACTCTTCTTCACCGCCCGCACCCACACTCACTCCTCTTGTTTTCTCCCGAGCTCGCGTAGTCGCAAACTCCGCGCGGTGAAGTAGGATTTCTCGGATTCCGGTGAGACGAGCCGCTCCGACTCTCGCGCCGCCGCCGTCAAGATCGCCTCGCTTCATGGCCGGTTGCACGCACCATCTTGGCGGAGCACCTCGAGCACCATCACCACCGTGAGCTCCACCGCCGCCGCTCATCTCGTCGCCGACAACCTTCCCGACCTCCTCCGTCCTCGAGAGCACACGTTCGGCATCGCCGCGTCTCGCGGCTCAAGCACACCTCCATTGCGCGGATCATCACGGAGCCCCATCGACGATCGCACCGATCAACGCCGCCGCCAAAACCTGCGTCGCCGGCCGACTCGTCCACCTCCGGTGACCATTCGTATCAAAATGATCACGATCGCCTCCTCTACACTTTGGTACCACTCACGCACACCGGCCGAGCACGGATCGCCGGCGAGCCGGCCGGCGCGCCACGGCTGCGGTGGCGTGGTCCAACCACGTGGTTGCCACACGCGCCACCAGCGCCACCGCGGCGCGCGCGCGTGCGTGGCGCCATGTGGCGATCCACGTGGCGCTGCGTGGCGAGGCCACGTAGCCACAATGGCCGTTCCACCGTGGACTTAGTCCACGAAGCCGTGAAGACCGACATGTAGGCCCCACGTGTCGAAATTCTTTAAATTCTTATAAATTCCGAAATTCGGCCTGGCGTCGACATTGCGCAATAAATAGATTTTTGATAGAAAAATAATTCGGAAATTCAATTAAATCTCGAATTTGGTTTTAAACTTCAAAAATTCATAACTTTTGCATTTGAACTCCAAATTGGGTGATTCAAATTGCAAAATTTATATAAAATTATAATCTAGCTAACTAAATCAAAATATTTCAGTTTGGAGTTAATTTGAACTATGTTTTGAATTTATTTGAATTTGCATTGAATTTGTCGTATTTTACGTATAGACTTGACGACTCGGAGAGTTCGATCAAGCGAAGATTTAGAATTTCAAGACATCGACCAAGGCAAGTTACACCATTGACCATATTGCCCCTATTATTTTAAGTTATTTTCAGTTTTAAATTCCTTATTGCATGCATATGTTGTTATAAATATTTTAATGTCTGTTTACGTATAGTTAATTCCATATGTTATTGTATGGCCAAATTTGAATGTTGTATCGACTACCTTGATACCATAGGCAAGATATTACCAAAATTCAAATATATGCTTAGCCAAGCTTAGTCCACATTTACGAATTTGGGAGGGTTTACACGATTTCTACAAATTGTTTTCAAACTTGATATTGTGGTATTGTTTTACCACATGAGTTTATAAATGAAGTTTTATTCAAATAAAACCAAAATGGGTTTGGACTTGGCGAAATGGTCGAATGGTGGGTGCGGAGTTTATGCAGGTTTGATCTGAGTTAAGATCAAGGCCCATGGATTGTAGGAATACGCCTTAAGTCAATTGAGGACCGGTCTTTGAGCCGCTTATTGCTATGCCATAACGTACCACCACATGTCCTGTATGGCGGGATTTGGCTAACTAATTTGTGATGTCCTAGTATATTTATGTCATGTGATTTTGTGGGTGTCGGTTAGGCGTTTTATTCCCACTTGGCGCAAGAGGGGCTTAGGAGGATGGTCATCAAAAGGCGAAACCTTAGCGGGCATGAATGTACTAGGATAAAACATTGTAAAGGCCTCATGGTAATTGCTCACCACACGCCTACGGAGCGTGAATTGGCGACATAACGAGCATGTCACCTCGTGTGGGTAAGTTGTACCAACTCTGCGAGTAGAAACTATTCGAATAAGCGCGTCATGGTCATGGACATGCTAGGGGGCCACTTAAAGTTAGTATTGTTTTTGGTTTTAAATGCTTTATTAAATGTTGAGGATGGTTAATCCTTATGAAAATTTAAGGCGGGAAGCCAAGTGTTAGGAGGATCCTTCACTTTATCATTGGAGGTTATCCACATTATATCATTGTCATTTCAAAATATGGTTTTATCCATAGTATAAAATTGCCTTAGAAACTACTATACTTATTCAAACCGAAAATCTTTGTTTATGCAAAACAACCCGCCATACTCACTTGTTTCCTTATGCATGCATTTAAATTCAATATTGGTGTGACTTGCGAGCACGGTAGTAGTGCTCACTCTTCTTTGAATAAATCTTATTCGGAGAAGATCACTATCTTGACGGTGAGGACCGGACGAGTAGGCCTTCGACCCGCACGATTGCTCGTGGCGATCGTGTGGCTTCCACTATTATGTTATTTCCGCTGTGTTTATCATTTGACATTTGATATTATTATTCAGACTCATGTGTATTAAACAGTTATTTATTTAATGTCATTTACGTTTTCGTGATATGAATGTGATATTCATTTTTGTGAGACTGTGTACACTGGAAATCCTGGACTGGTGTTTGAACACAGAGAATTCGGGATCCTTCGTTCCCGGGTTCGACACCCTGTCAAGGCGAAGCGCCTCTAGCACCGCGCCCAAAACTACCTCATCATAAACAGCTTATTGTACAAAGGGGGCATATGCACCCCCCTTTTGCGGTGCTTATCGCAAGAGGAGGGCCACTCCCTCCTTCGAGAAATTCACCAAGGGCCCTGCGGCACGCACCAAGCGTCCTGGGGGCTCGTCGCAAGGGCTTTCTGCCAAGGATTGTACTAGCTAATAGCGCTCCATGATGCACAAGACCTCGTCCAACGATGCCAGGAATGCCAGTGGACCAGGCGCAGCCCGAAGGCACCATCGGTTCTACTCCAACCCATACCCCCTGTTTGGCCCTTCGCGCGGTGGGGACTTGACATCATCGGCCCATTCCCGACGACCAAAGGCAACCTTCACTTCCCGTTTGTCACCATCGAGTACTTCTCGAGATGGATCGAAGCGGAGCCCGTAGCAAAAATCACCGCCGCAGCAGCCGAATGGTTCATATGGAGAAAACATCATCTACAGACACGGGGTGTTGCGCGACATCATCAACGATAGACGACACCCAATTCAATTTCGCACACTTCAAGACATTTTGCGAAGGTCTGGGAACAAACATATGCTTCACATCAGGAGAGCTCACCGCAAAGTCCCTCCGGACCAGGGTGGATCACGAGCCAGCAGACCGCGAGGTGTCCCTGGACCTCCTTGAAGAGAATCGTGTACATGCCATTAACAACCATGACAAGATATGTCGTGGACGTCACGGCAGCGTACAACAAGAAGGTCAAGCTCTGCCCCCTCGTGCCAGGCGACATGGTTCTCAAACGTGTCATGAACCCCGCGCGTGGGCAAACTGGAGTCCAAATGGGAAGGGCCACACATCATTTCCCACACAACAAGGGCAGGCTCCTACTATATCGCAACTTTGGAGGGATAACAACTGGACCACACGTGGAACGCCAAGAGCCTCCACAAGTTTTATCCATCGGGTCACTCAAATGTAAAAACTCGGCTGCGCCTGGAGTATCGTCGCCCCGCCGCTTTAAAGCAACGGATACATGTACGAAAGCACTGTGTACAACTTTTGGTGCTTCGCCCCCCATCAATGAAATAGATCCCACGCACGAAGGCAAATAACAGGCGAGCACATCGACGCCCTCTAGCACACGCGCGTATAAAAAGTGTTGGAAATATGCCCTAGAGGCAATCATAGAGATGATTATATTACATTATGTTCATAACATTGGATAATGTGTTATCTTGTTCCTAGAATTATATCGTTAATATTTGTCATCAAGTATGTGACTTGATTGTGAAATTCTGTATTTCTGCGATAATTATTCTTAAACGTTCCCTAGTCGAAAACATATGAGGACACATATGAATAGACTAGCATATGTATTGGTTGATGACTATGTTTCACAGGTCATAGATATAGAGATATCAAATCAATAATATGGACACATGTTAGAGAACATGGTGTTGGATAAGACCCACCTTGAGACACTATTGAGATTATTATGATTCTATGTGTTGTTAGTTGGTCTCAAGCAATGATGATGTATAATCCTTAGACCTGAGATCAGCATAGTTTTCTACATATGTAATGACACTCTTAGGGGTTACCAAACGCAACTCCGTAACTGGGTAGTTATAAAGGTAGCTTTCGGGTATGCTTTGAAACATACGGAGGAATGTGACTGGTCGGATATGGGATTTGCCCCTCCTAACATAACAGGAGAGATGTCTCTGGGCCCCTCGTTGTGGTCGAATAAAAAAAGTGCATGGCCATGCCACTAGTGGTCGAAGTGTCGACCACATGAAGTTATTTGATACTTGATCGAGAAAGTATTGAACAGTCCATGGTTGACACCACATCTCACCTGGAGTTCAACCGGATGTCGTGAGGCAAAGGAGAATACACAAGCAGTCGTTCGTTCCGTAGTCACCGTCGGTCGTATGGAGATGCGAACTAGTCGAGATGGTGAAGTCGCATCGGTCGAGTCGTATGGAGATGCGAACTAGTCGTAGACTGGCTGAAGTCGCAGACTGGTCGAAGTCGTATGGAGATGCGAACTAGTCTTAGACTGGCTAAAGTCGTAGACTGGTTGAAGTCGTATGGAGATGCGATCTAGTCATGGACTACTCGAACATAATCACCAATCGGTCGTAAGGAGTTACAAATCGGTCGTAGTTAGATACTAATCGGTCGTAAGGGAGTTACTGAACTAGTTGTAACTAATTATGGACTGGTCATGACTAAGTACGAGTTGGTCGTAAGTGATAAGGACCTGGTCGTAGATCATATTGCATTAAGGTTCGTCCGATATATTCTGTGTGTGTTCGGAAATCGTTATTTGCTGCTAGATACCGCTGACGACTCGTGATCGGGAAAGAGTTTCCGAGTCACAACCGATTACACACGAACCTATAGGGTCACACACTTAAAGGGCTAGGATTTAATTTGGATGGAGATCCGAATTCTTATAGACCACGAGTTCCTAATAGGCCTCAGGTTGAGGACCCAATATGGATGCCTATATATAGAGGGGCGGTGGCATGGGGTATGATTGATCAATCTTTCTGGAAGAAATCTCGAAACCCTAATAGCCACACTCTCCTCAACCACGTCGTCGGTGCTAGCACTCCTGCGCGTGGTGTCCCTGCCCCATACGTGTGGATACCTTGGAGGTGTTGTTGCGAAGCATCAGCACTAGGACGATCCGCGACTCACGACGTTCATCGGAGTAGGAGGAGAAGACGTGCGGCAAGTACGACTACGACTGCTTTAACTCGCTACATCGACTCTACTTCCGCTACGAGTCGGCGCGTCTAGTGGTAATCTCGTGATCTATTACTAGCGGAGGTTCCTTGGTTGCACGGTGAAAATTTTTGTTTGTGCTATCGTAGCCTTCCCGCGATCCTTCAAAAAGGACACTATGACAGGCCCTGAGCCACGAGGTCCATGGGGGGACGACGCTCGGCTTCGCCCCCCCCCCTCGCACAAACGTAGGGCTCCCCCAGAGCCATATCTAAAGAAATATGGGGGACAACGTGCGGCTTCAATTCCTCCTCGCACAAACTTAGGGTTGCCCCAGAGCCCTATCTAAAGAAATATGGGGGACGACGCTTGGCTTCGCCTCCCCCTCGCGCAAATGTAGGGCTCCACCTTGCTTATCCTTGTGTACGACGTGGATCGCTAGTTCATCATGTTTTGTCCTTACAAAGCCCAACCGCTGTTGTCCAGTATATTTCCCTTTGCCGCCATACAAAATCTGAACACCAACTACCACTGCATTGTACTCCTCCGGAGCCCTAGGTACAAAACAAAATAAGAGGTGAAGCGGGACAGCATAGACATCTGTGCCCACAAGCATATTTTATTCATCATAAGTTACAAATCACTAAAATACAACATACAATGGGTGTTCACCACACGAAGTTACAAATCAATCAAGAACGACATGCAAGGGATACATAACAATCCTAACCAACAAAAAAAGACATAGCGATCGAGGCCTACGGCTCATCAGCATACAACAGCCATTCCATCAACTCCTCGTCGGAGGGCCTCGTCTCCATAAACTTCAGAAGATCCCTTTTCGCATATTTGTTGCATCCCGCCTTAGAGGTGGAAGGAGCCTCATAGCCCAGGGTCAGGGCCGCGGATTCGGCGCACAAGCCGAAGACCCTTCCCCGGGCGCCATATAGCGCTGCTGCTCCCAGAAGCGGGCAGCCTCGGAGCGCGCCACAATAGCCTTGCACTGACGAAACAGCACAAACTCCTCCATGGTCCCCTCTAGGTTCACCAGGTGCCAACGCTACCGCTTCGCGCCATGGTACACGACATTCTGGTAGCACAGCTACAGCGGCCAAACAGAGCGAAGGCAACGCTCCGCCTTCGGCTCACACCGGGGGGGTGGTGACTTTCATCACGCGCCCCTTGGATGGCCGGACACGCCGCTCGGTCACGCATCAAAGCACGACGAGTCCCCCTGCACAAGGCGCAAGACCAGAGTTCATAACTGCCAAGCATGCTAAGCGAATCACACAAACTCCACAGCAAGAGACTTTTCCAATCAAACGTTTTTTTATTCAAAAGCGGAGTTCATTAAAAAATAGGGCAAACCCCTACGTTTAACCCCCTTTGGAGCGTAGGCCCTGAAGCGAGCCGTACAAAGAGAGAGAGAGAGAGAGAGAGAGAGAGAGAGAGAAGAAGAAGGAGAGAACTAACTAAGCCTAGTTACAGAAAGCAAAAAATCTGGGTCGCCCGGAGCGAGGCAAGGATCACACCATGTCGGGTGGTTCCCCTCCACTCGTCGGCACCTTCGTTGTCCGCCGGGCCCTTCCCCTTCCTCTCCCGACAGTAGCGGTGAGCCACCATAATGATAGTAGCGGCCTGCACGCCACTCGAGGCCCCCACCAAACACGCTTCTCCACGCTGAAGGGGACGATATGCCTGGACCCTACGGGAAAGGCGCGATTTCAGCCATGAAGAAGCAGGACCTCGATAGTGAAGGGCTTATCGTAGGGGTGGCTCACCGACCCCAACAACTAGGCGAAGGCCACAGGAAAGCCCCCGAGGGCCAAGGCCGAAGGCGCAACTGGGTGCCTTCCTGAAGGGCACCAACCATGCCTTCGAGAAGGCCACGAAGGGGGGTGCGAAGGTCATCCGAAGGCACGGCTAGGGGCCCCGGAAGACACCAAATGTACCTTCGGAGGAGCCCAGGGGCGCCCGAAGGCCACCGGGAGGCTCCCAAGGACCACAGGCAAGTCACGTCCCCCTGAAGGGTACCTTTGGGGGAGGAGGGCGAAGGGTGCGGAAAGCCCCTGGGATCCTCGCCAGGGGCCACCTGCTGAGCACCGTAGGGCGTCTGATACGGGGTCGCCCGATCTTCTCGACGTAGGATCAAGATACTCACGTGTAGTCTCTCGAATCGTAGTGATCCTCCGTTGCCAATGCAAGAACGAACACTCTTTAATTCGCGAGAACACACGCGCGACTTCACGACGCCAGCGAAGTCCTATCGCGCTCCCAATTCCCAATGGAAGGTTGAGCGATCTTAATTAGCAAGAACTCTCAATTTTCCCCATTGATGCCATCGGCAATCAAGAAGAAAGCAATCTGTTGTTTATTATTCAATCTCCAAAAATCGTCCCCTTACAATGGGCGGTGCCGCTACTTAAACGCCCCACCAAACCCTTACGCACGCACACCTGCATGGGCCCTGGGCCGGCTTTTGAGTTGACCGAACAAGCCATGTTGGCTGCCAAAAGACTAGACACAAGGCTTGACCGAAACCTTACTATTGACCAACTAATAAATAATTGATTACATGACCCAATAATGGCCCCTCATGTGCATGCATGCTGGAGCATTACGTGACCCACAATGACCTTCTCATGTGCATGCACGTGTGAAAACACTTCCTTGGTTTTTGGCTACATATCCAGCCGCATGGTCACTTGTGTTTGTACCACATGATATTGCCTCCTTGTTCTCATTTGCTTCAGGACCAAAAGCCTCGCATCAAGCCTCGCATCGTTCAAATATGAGAACACATAAAGTACATGCATAAGGTAGTATATTATCCTCATCAATAGAAGGCAATGCATTAAGAAACAAATTCACCTGTTTATTTAAAAGCTTGGCTCGTGCTCTAGTCATTGGACCTTTTGGTGCTTTATGAACACTTGGAGATATGGTAGTAGTAGTAGGGATGCCCTCATCAGCGTCCATAGCCCTTCAGCCCGGGGGTACCCCGTACGGTGCGTTGGGGAAGAGGTGCCGATGGACCGCGTGTATCGACTAGATGGACCAGGACCAGGAGGATCCACTATGAATCAAAGGCTACGTGAGGAAAAGCCCCGCAACCCCTACAGGCGTAGGGTCTTTTTATGGGTAGACACTGTAATCTCGGGTGCCCTGGTCAGAAGACTATTAAATAGCCACCTCCCCTATGTAATAAAAAAAGACTTTTTTCAAGGCAGTTAATACACATTTACTTCTCTTGGCATCTGTCACCTTTTCCGAGGATCCCTTGATTCCCCTCGCGGTAACCGGGGTCCCTTTTTATACTGTCTGGTATCTTTGCTACGACAAATGGCGATTATCCAATTGAGTTATCTCAATTTATAAAGTAACCTTTTTCTATAATTTTAGATGACATGAAAAAAAAAACATAGTTACTACCAAGGAATATCATACACCTAGACCTGCCTTCAAATATCTATTAATATTAAACCGATTTGAGTGTTTGTTTCACATTGGGCAAAAAGGGCAAACAACACTAATGGTATTTAGGCAATAACTTTGTCTAAAAATAGACAAAAAAGAATAAACATCACATGCATTTAACTAATAATATATATGAGCATGTTTCAATTGACGATTATAATATTTTCTCTTGGAATCTTGCTGGCATGTGGGCGGGGATGAGCACCAACACTCGCACACACCAACACTAAAAACTGTTGAAATTTTCACGGTGCGTTCGTTGCACACGAGTTCCCAACTGGCTACACTCCTCCAATCCACTAGAGCAAGCAACCGATGGCGATCACACTGTTCAAAATTCAAAATCCTTTGAAATTTTCGACTGCCAAATTCAAACCCCATCGTGTTAAACAGGCAGAGTAGGAAAAGGGGAGCAGGCTGGTTGTAATTAAAGGCTATCGACTCGATCCATCCGTCCTCACATGACGTGCGCCATCGAAACCGCGCCCACCTCCGCTCGAATTCAAAAAATCGGCGCCCAATAAAACCCCCGCACCACGCGAAGCGACGCAGCCTCCGTCTCCTCCATTTCAAAAAAAAAAAAAAAAACACGCAAGGCGTCGCGTCTCCCTCCTCTCTCCCTCCGCTCCGCTCCGCCCCCAAACCCTAGCCTCCCACCCAGATCCCTCTCCCCCCCCTCCTTCGGCCCGCCCCGCCCTTCAGGGCGCCCCCGCAGCCTTCGCGCTCGCCTCGTCCCCCGCCCTCGGATGGACCCCGCCGGATCGGGCGCGTCGCCGACGCTGACCATGGTGGGTTGGGTTGGGTTGCCCGCGTTTGGTTCTTGGTTTGGTTTGGGGCTGGGCGGCGAGATGGTGACGTCGTGGTGCGCGTTCTTGCAGGAATTGGGCGGGAGGGCGGCTCGGAGCGGCGGCGCTGCGGAGGCGTGCGGGTCGCGGCCGGTGGTCGGATTGGGAGGTGGGCTCTTGGCCCTTTCTCGCTTTTCTTGCGCCTTGCTCCCGATCTGTGCTGGTTCCATGCTTTGTAGAAAAATGTGCTGGCATGAAATGAAAATTGTGGCTTCTTCTTTCTTGGGTTGCCCTTGTTCTTGAATCCTTAATAAACAGTACTGCATTCGCTGGTAGAACAAATATTCCAGATGTCATAGTAGATTATATTATTCTTTAATTGTTTTGCAACAGATCTAAGAGCGCGAGTACATGAAATTCTCTATTAGTTTTCCTTTTAGTTTGTAGGCATGTAGCTCACCATTTGTTTGCTTCTTTTGAGGAACGATCTGATAGAATAAACTTAGCATCTTCAGTAGCAACACATGCTTGTCTTAGATGTAACCTGGAGAGAATTGTTGTTGGCAATTGATTTTCTGTGCCATGAAAAGTTGAGAAGAATCCATGCGAGTATCTGCATCCCTCTCGTTGGTTTGTCGTAAGTATTATGCCAATGTCGATGGCCTCTCTTGAAACACTGCTTCTTTTTTTCAATCTTGGCCACGTACTCTCCAGCAGCTAGATACAATGGAAGCATCCGGCGCCGTTTTGTATATTTCTACTCCAGGTTCAATTAGCTCAAACTTTTAGTCTCCACTCACATCATTGCAATGCTGTTGTGCACTGTCCATGTCATGGTTTCTCCTAATTGAATTTGCCGGTGGAAATTACGTACTTGTTTAATTCGTGCGAATGGTTACTTGATTTTACTTTGTACCTTTATCTCGCTAATGCTTATCGCATCTATCCTGTAGATCTGAGGGTGGGGATTTTGGAATCTTCAGATCAAGTAAAAGCAGGTTTACATCCATGTAACAAGGAGGATACACCTCGAGTTAGCGCTGAAGGTGCCACAAAATGTGAAGATGGAGTGCCTCCATTGCCTCAGGCTGGTGCATTTCTTCAGTCAGAAGCTGCTTGCCTGACCTTGGGCCGTTCTTCCGATGCAGCATCGATGGAGAATTTGCATGATAGTGATACTTTGGCATGTGGCAAAGAAAACATCAGGACAGATTTGCAACCTAAGCCTGATGCTGCGCGCCTTGAATTGGATCTTAATATAGTGGATTCTTCGGATGCGGCAGAGTTCAATCCCTTCTTTCCTTACAAGAAGCTGGGGCAGTCGAAAGTTAGTGATCCGTCAGAATGTGGTAGTACAACCGGTGCTGTAGGAGAAAGTGAGTCGCACAGAAAGTGGAGAGAAATGAAGCAGAATGGGTTCCTTTCTTCATCTCATGGAACTGCAGTGGTACCTAAACCACGTGGTCGACCCCCCAAAAGGAAAAGGGATGATGAATTCAAAAGAAGCACTTTTACCCAGAATGAACAGACTAACAAATCCATGAAGGTTGCTGCTCCTAGTGGCCTATTATCTGGGCTAAACCCTGGAATCATAAACCATGTGAGAAATAGCAAGCAAGTTTACTCCATAATAAAGGCAATGGTACACTCTGAGAAGCTCGAGAATCAAAGCCAGCCTGTTTCTATTAGTCAAATGGGCGAAAGAGGGAAAGAAGTTAGTGAGGGAATTCTGGACCAGAAATATGGGGGTGGTTTGACCAAGTGCCATTTCATGATGAAAGGTAACAATACAGTGTTTCACCAAGGGCTGCCTACCGCATCGAAATTCCTTCCAGAGGATGGTGATAATCTGAAATTGCAACTCTCATCAGCAGTCACTATGGCTTCAGACAGGACCTGCAGTACATCAGCCGATGATCTTGCATCTAATCATGATTACATGACTTTATTATCAGTAAAGGGTATGCTCTATTGCTTAGCTCACTTAACATACATTCTATGAGCACTGCTCTACTTACTATTTATAGAAATACCCATATCTGACAGTTTTCTTGCTTTTCCAATGATCAGCGGCCGGTGTTGCTTCTCAGTGGTTGGAGCTACTGCAGCAGGACATAAGAGGGCGCCTTGCTGGTAATAATTCTTGACTTTGAAATAGAATTCGAAGTTATTAGCCATGCATTCTACTTAAAACTGCTTTCTTCATCCTTGAAGCTTTGAAGCGCAGCAGGAAGAGAGTCAGAAATGCACTTCACACTGAACTGCCCTACCTAATATCAACCGAATTTTCATCTAGTCAAGAGAACGAATCATCCATTGCACATTCTTCTGAAGCTGGATCTGCTGGAAAAACAGTTTCAGAAGGACATGTGGCACGATGGAGGTCTCTTTTTGTTCAGATGGACAGAGCACTTCAGGAGGAAGGGAAGCATCTGGTGAGTTTCTTCAGGAGAGTATATTGTGACATAGGAAAGGACTATATATTGAATCTTGATTTGTTATCATTTGGTGTTCTTGATATCTTGATTTGTTCTCCTTTGGTGTTCTTGATATCTAACACATAAGAGTCTTCTCGTTGTTTTTGGTCAGCATAGAAATTACAATCTTGATATTTTAGCCCCATTTCATTTTGCTAATATTATACACATATCAATTAGCATATGTATGCATTATTTTTATTATTTGAACAAAAGCATGTATGTTCATTCTGGTAACCTGTGTTTCATTCCTGATCCTGCAAAACACTTACTGCAGGAGAATCGGTTGAAGGAAGTGCAAGAAATGCAATTGAATTGTGATAAAGGCCTGAGACACATGACTTGTGAGGCTCCATTGCTAGGACCAATGGCTGAATTATGGTAAGTTCATCATCACATTTAACCACAAATGAAATACCCTTTTCCGGAGTCATGTGGAAAGGCGTGTGTCGATATATGGAACTAAAACAATGTTTAGTACTCAAATAGACAAACCGAAGTCATTTCACTTTACTCCTGCATGAGTGTCTTGCTGAATAACCGCTAATCTATCTCTTCAGGAAGCTGAAGAACGCGGAGATTTCTGAGAGCGAGTGGGCAGTGCAAGCTGCTGCCGCATCGATCTACTCGACGTGCAATCTGGTCATGAGAACTGAGAACGTGCCTTGCTTTTGATCTCACATTCAGAATTCGTTTTTTGCTTTCTCATTGATCTTCTTTACCTCAGCGTCACCTTAGGTTCTGTTTCTTCTTATCTATAGCCTCCCAATCTTCTCCTGTTGAGTAAAGCAGTGGTTTGTGCTGCTTGATGTAACGTGAAACACTCGTGCTGTCTGCTGTTTCCAACTTACAATTTCACAGGCGCGTGAAATAACAAATTTGTTTGCGCAATCGTTCCGTCTCCTCTTCTCCATGATTGCAGAGTATTGTCGTCTGTGACTTGTGAGTAGTACTCAGTAGTCCGTGCTCTTTGCTTAACTGCAAATTTTATTGAACTGAAAACTCAAGTGGTTGTTGTGTAGGCATTGGCGGAATGGCGGGAGCTGTGCATTTGGGAAGCCAAATGTCTCTGGGCTATGCTTGAAGCAAAATTGCTATTTTCTCGACTTTCGATCTGCGTCGTCGATTCTCCTATCGAACGGCTCTCCTAGCTGTGATAATTGTTAAACAACTATAGTATATCCGCATTCTTAACATTTGCGTATATCTGTTTGGTTTGCACCCATTAACTATGGTGATAAGGATTCATAGGCATTGTTTTTAGAGTGCATGAAATAATGTAGGATATCACTAGCACCTGTGTGTCAGGATGCATCGGACGAGCCCACTAGTCACTCACTCCCCAACTGTAACTAGCACACCACACACACCCCAAACTTTATCCACCGTTGTTGCCACACGAGAGCATCTCGCTCCCAACCATCTATTCCTCTACCTCCCCTACTACACTCTCTCCCCCACAAACTCATCGACCAGTTTCGAGTGAGCTGCTTCCACCATCGATGAGTTGCTCTGCTATTGCTTCAGCCCCGGCATCGCAGTCTTTGTCGCTGGGCGTCGGCTTGAACTCGATGCCACTCGCGCTCGATGAGGCTGTCCACCGCAACTGGATCTAGAGGGGCTGAGGTTGGAGGAAATGGGAGGGGTGGATGGTGAGCAGGGCTAGCGATTAGGCAACGTTGTTGGCGGAGACACAGCACCAGGCCAGCCGTCGTTGCTCCCTCAGCATTGGACTGTTTTTTGTCGCCCGCATGCCATCCTTATCCCAATAGGCTTGTTGTGGATATTTCTCTAGATCGTTGCATCCCTTTTTATCAATTGTTGCACGAAGTGTATGATTTTGTTACAACATATCTTCTCAAAATTTGTCGTTTGAGGTTTTTATTGTGGTTGCCAATTCGATTTGTTGTACAAAGATTTTTTTTGTTGCAATTGGGTTATGAATTTATTGCAAAAGATTTTTTGTTGCAGTTTGTTTCGCCATTTTTTTTGTGATTGGTTGTTGCAACCGTGGGGAATTTTGTTGCATGTTTCATCGGGTCGACGTTGCGTCTCTTTGTAAATTTGTTGCAACCGTCTGAATCCATCCTCTTCCCGCCCTACTGCTCCGACGAGCTAGCGACGGCCGGAGATCATCCTCTCCTTCTTTGCGCCTCCTTCGTGGAAGCAGACTACGACCACTAACGTCATAAGCTCCGCCACCAGCATCACGAGCTCCAACGCCAGTCGTTGGTCCAAGGTTGCTGCCGCTTGTGCTCGAGAGAGGCCGTCCGCCGTAGCCTCCTCCTCCTCTGGCAAGCTAGAGCTACGATGAGGTAGCAGCGGGCCGGAGATCAAGCATAGACGAGCTTCTCTATTGCGCCAAATCGAACGACTGAAATCCATTCAAGTTAGATCTAATGGTGGGGAAAATGGATGATGGGAAGCTAGTCGCTCTCCATAATGAATTTTTTGAAATAATATTAATTTAAAAGATAATGACAAAAATAAATAGTTAAAATAAAAAATTACAAAACTAGAAGCCTGTCGCCAATTGGAATGGCGACAGGCTACTGTCGCCATTCCAACAGTACCTGTTGCCAATTCGACTCGCGACAGGGATTCTTAACTTTTTAATTTTAAAATTTAGAAAACCGTTATTTCAAATGACGATAGGGATTCTGCAAGTCTCTATCGCCATTCCAAATGACGACATAATCTCCCCTATTAAAGACCCTCAAAACCCAAAAATTCGGGGAAAATTCACTTTTATTCGAAAAAAAGAAAGATGGGAGGGAAGGGAGAGGAGTAGAGGGGAGAAGAGAAGTTAGCGAAGCGCTGTCTGTCCGATCACCCATCTTTCATGTAATTTTTTTAACCAAATAGATTACATAGTTTTAGATGTACGGTTACGTAGTGTAGTATGTTGTACATAATCCTTTTCGATAGGTAGTCTAGTTTTAGATATGTGGCTAATCGTAAAAATCTTGTTTTCGGTGTAGTACGTCAAATATGTTGGATGCTACCAACTTCAAAATTTACTACGGTCAGGGGACTATTCTTGACGGTCATGAGGGGATTGATTTGCGTTATTTCCAATCGACGACTGTGCCCCTGCCAGGACCAGAGCAGCGTGTATGGGACGCTGTGATGCAGCGGTTATTTCACTCATTCGATTTTGACTATGCTATGTATGATATGAGATTAAGTTGTCTTGCCCTCCGAGCAACATAGCGCATATATTGGGAGTTAGTGCAGTTCAACGGAACAAGATCGTGGCAGTCATATGTACGTATGGCAAGTGATAAACGGTGGGATTTGGTCCTTCTGGTTTAGGCTTATGCCAAGCCCACTTCTGCATCGACGGCTGAACAAAAAAGAGGTGGTGATGCCGAATAAGAAGTCGGGGACTCCAGCTACAACGCAACACACACAAATGGCCGAAGCTCCCGGAGTTGCTGATGTTGTCGATGAAGACTCTGCGGAAGTAGCTCCTTTAGTTAGGCAAGTAAGTGGGCTTGCTGACGCAGGTGAGGAGCTAGAAGCCTTAATGCAAATGATGGATCTCGAAGACTGGAACTACATGGCATTATCAGAAGATGAAGGATCTGACGACAAGGATGATGTGGACCAGCAGGCGGTTCCATCTGAGTGGAACATATACTAGTTCGACAACCTCGTCGTTAATGAAAGGTCCCATAGGAACCTGCCATTATGCTTCATCGCCAACCTTATGTACGGTGGGATCATGGATAATCTAGATTTTGAGCGACGATCCATTATTCGGGTGATTGAGGCAAGGTTCCAGTACACAGTCAGCTATGCCAAGGTGTGGAGGGAAAAACAGAAGGTATTGGAATCAAGGTTCGGTACGTTCGGTGACTCCTACCACAACCTCCCCGGGCTACTCCGAGTCATGCAAGACAGGAATCCCGGCACTCATGCCGACTTTCAAGATTTCATGCACCCGAAATGGGCAAATAAGAGGGTACTGCAGCGAGCATTCTTCGTCTTTGGTCCATGCATCAATGTATTCCAGCACTATCGACCAATCTTGTGCGTGGATGGTGCATTCCTGATTGGAAAGTACAAGTGCCAGATACTGACTGCAATAGCGACAGACGGGAACAATCAAATTCTTCTTGTGGCATTTGCTTTCGTTAAAAGCGAGAACATGGACAACTGGTTGTGGTTCCTGAGGAATTTGAGGATTTCTGTTGTACAGGGCTGTCCAAACGTATGCGTCATACATGATCGGTATGCAAGGTTGCCGAGTGCAATAACTCAGCTACAACGAGAGAACGAACCACTTCTATTGGCAGATCTGCAGAGGAGGTGGTGCATGAGGCACTTGGAAGCAAACTTCTATAAGCAGTTTTGTAATAAGAACTTGATGAACCTGTTCAAGCGGCTGTGTAACCAGAAATAGCAGCGAAAGTTTAAAACACTCTAGAAGATTTTGGATGAGCGGACCTAGACACACAAAAGGGAGGCAGCGAAAATAGGCACCCCAAGTGCTAACCAGACCCTTGAAACATTGCCATAGCTATCCACAGATAGTCCCAGTGTGATGAGGAAGACGAGGTGTAGGTGAAATACTTCTCGGACTGAATTGAGCACGAGCCTAAGGAGAAGTGGTCGCTGCTACATGGCAGGGGTGGTGTTCGATATGGTACCATAACAACCAATCTAGCTGAGGTGTACAACTGTGTTATACGAGATGCAATGTGCCTCCCTTTGGTTGGTATTGTGGAGGTAATTCTTCGTAGTACCACAAATTACTTTGTTGACAGAAGCAATAATGCGTCACTTGCCATAGCAAATGATATAGTACTCTACTCCGCCATTATCACCAAGTACATGGAGGAGAAGAGCAAGAAGGGTGAGATGTAATGGACATTCAAGATGGGCACAAAGAACCTTCCCTTCGAGATAATATGCAGAGATAAAGAACGCCGCGGAATGAACTGTGAGATGATCACCCACGAGTGTACGCTACGCCGCGCTAGTTGCGTATGCACTTGCAACAAGCTCCTTCTGTATAGACCCTACTCCCATGTCATGGCCGTATGTTCGATGGTGGCGTAGCATCCCGGTCAGCACCACTCTGACTATTTCAATAAGGAGGAGGTGATGCAAACCTGGAGTGCAGATATGTATGGTTATACCGTGGTTGGCCATTCCATTGGCCATCCGACCTGAGACCAACTTATCTAGACCACGGACATTGATAGGCTGAAGGGAAAGGTTGGCCGACGACATGGATGAAGCAGAAGCCGGGTGTTGTACAAAGAAATGCTCCATTTGCAGAGAGTCTAAACACACCTTCAAGAAATGCCATACGAGAAATCCTCAGAATGAAGGAGACATCGGTACCCCGAACGTCGCTACGGGGACCTGATCCGATCGCTCGACTCGAGGCGGTCCACATGGGGGATGTTGAGGTCGTGACCACATGAAAGGTTTGTTTAGTTGAAATATGTGGTGCTCAATGATTTGTAATATCACTTTGGTTTGTAAAAAACTAGGTGTTATGACGTTGTGTTGAATCAGTGTGATTTATCCACAAGGTATGTGACAACGTTGCGCGGAATATTATATCATTATGATTTATTGACAAAAGATATTACGACGTTGTGCTGAATGTTATGTAATGTCATTGTGATTTGTCAATAAAAAATGTGCTCGCAAATAGTCACTAGAAATTTTGATTTATCGACAAAAGATGTTATGACGTTGCACTGAATGTTATATAATATCAGTGTGATTTGTTGATAAAATATCTGCTCAAAAATACTCAGTACAAAAGGAGTGAAGACAAACTAAAAATTAATGGTTTTCTATTTTTTTTAAAAAAATTAAGGATCTTTGTCGCCAGTTCAAATAGCGACAGAGAGATCTGAATATTGTTGAGCCTCTATCGCCAGTAGCTAGGCCCCTGTCGCCAATTCCAATAGGCGACATATGCCTATTTTTTTATTTTAGCTATTTAGTTTTTAATTATCTTTTAAATTAATATTATTTTTCAAAAAATTCCCCCATAAATCCATAATGTATGCTTACGGCTTCTGAGGTACATACAAACCAAGAGGGAAGGACACAGTACAAACAAGGGGATGCCCGGCCCCACAAGTCAGTGTCAGTGGACTGGGCCGTTGACCGCACCGTGTACCCCACCGGACAGCCAGGCCGGGCAGGTTTAAACCCCTCTCCACCGTCCCCCCGCGGCCGCCACCCTCCCATGTCCTCCTCCCCGTCCCACCTCCTTGCCCTTCTCCGCCGCAACGCCGCCTCCCCCGCCGTCGCGCTCCGCCTCTTCCTCCACCTCTCCTCCGCCGCCTCCCCTCCGCCGCCCCACTCCACCTCCTTCCTCTCCCGCCTCCTCGCCGCCCACACCTCCTCGCACCCACTCTTCCCATGCTTGCTCCGCCACCTCCTCTCCCTCCCCTCTCCCTCCCCCCACCTCCTCGCGCTCCTCTCCTCCTCCCCGCGCCTCCCTCTCTGCATCTCCCTCTCCGCCTTCCGCTCCCTGCGCGCGCTCTCCCCCGCGCCGCCGCCGCCCACCCCCGTCTACAACCGCCTCCTCCTGGCCGCTCTCCAGGACTCCCGCTTCGACCTCGTCGAATCTCTTTACAAGGATCTCCTCCTCGCCGGCGCCGCCCCGGACGTCTTCACCCGCAACATCCTGCTCCAGGCGCTCTGCGCGGCCGGCCGCGTGGACCTCGCCCGCACGGTGTTCGACGCAATGCCCGCCAGGAACGAGTTCAGCTTCGGGATCCTGGCGCGCGGGTACTGCCGCGCCGGGAGGAGTGTGGACGCGCTTGGGGTTCTCGATGGGATGCCGAGGTTGAACCTGGTGGTCTGCAACACGGTGGTCGCGGCGTTCTGCCGGGAGGGCCGGGTGGAGGAGGCCGAGAGGCTGGTGGAGCAGATGCGTGTGCAGGGGCTGGCACCGAACGTGGTCACGTTCAATGCGAGGATCTCTGCGCTCTGCAAGGCCGGGCGGGTGCTGGACGCGTACAGGATATTCAAGGACATGCAGGAGGAGTGGGAGCGGGGTCTGCCAAGGCCTGACCAGGTGACTTTTGATGTGATGTTGAGTGGCTTCTGTGATGCCGGGATGGTGGACGAGGCGAGGGTGCTGGTTGATATTATGAGGTGCGGTGGGTTCCTGAGGAGGGTCGAGAGTTACAACCGCTGGTTGTCTGGTTTGGTGAGGAACGGGAGGGTCGGAGAGGCACATGAGCTGCTGAGGGAGATGACTCATGACAGCGTCCAGCCTAATATCTATACGTATAATATTATTGTCGATGGGTTGTGCAAGGAGGGCAAGGCGTTTGATGTGAGGAGAGTGGAGGATTTTGTGAGGAGTGGCGTGATGACACCGGATGTTGTGACTTATACTAGTTTGCTCCATGCGTATTGCTCAAAGGGCAATGCTGCTGCAGCTAATAGGATTCTTGATGAGATGGCACGGAAGGGGTGTGCCCCGAATTTGTTTACCTACAATGTTCTGCTGCAGAGTTTGTGGAAAGCTGGTAGGACTACAGAGGCAGAACAGTTGTTAGAGAGGATGAGTGAGAAAGGATGTAGTTTGGATGCTGCCAGCTGCAATATCATTATTGATGGACTATGCAGAAATGGTAAATTAGATATGGCTATGGACATTGTCTATGGAATGTGGAATGAAGGAAGCTTGGCTCTTGGCAGATTGGGTAATTCGTTCCGAAGTTTAGTTAGTGATTCTTCCAGCAGCCAAAAATGTCTTCCTGACCGAATGACTTACTCTACTCTGATCAGCGCATTGTGCAAAGAAGGCAGGTTTGATGATGCAAAGAAGAAATTGCTTGAGATGATAGGAAAAGATATATCTCCTGATTCAGTTATATATGATACCTTTATTCACGAGTATTGCAAGCATGGAAAGACTTCTTTGGCTAGTAAGGTTCTGAGGGACATGGAAAAGAAAGGTTGCAACCCAAGCACAAGGACATACAACTTGTTGATTTGGGGATTTCGAGAAAAACAAAAGTCAGATGAAATCCTTAAATTGATGAATGAAATGAAGGAGAAGGGGATTTCTTCTAATGTCATGACCTACAATAGCCTAATAAAGTCCTTCTGCGAACGAGGAATGGTGAACAAGGCTATGCCTCTTTTAGATGAAATGTTACAGAACGAAATCGTTCCTAATGTAACTTCTTTTGAATTGTTGATTAAGGCTTTTTGCAAGATGACAGACTTCTCTGCAGCTCATATGATATTTGATGCTGCATTAAGTACATGTGCTCAGAAGGAAGTGCTCTACATCTTAATGTGCACTGAATTCTCTACTTATGGTAGATGGATAGAAGCCAAGAAGATTCTAGAAACAGCACTTGAAATGAGAATTTCTATCCAGAGTTTCCCATATAAGCAGATAATTGTGGGGCTTTGCGAAGTTGGTGAGTTGGATCATGCACATAGCCTACTCAAGTTGTTAATAGCTAAAGGGTATTCATTTGATCCAGCAACATTCATGCCAGTAATAGATGCATTTACTGAAAGGGGAAAGAAGCAGGATGCTGATACACTGTCAGAAAAAATGATGGAAATGGCGGAACGTGATGATGGTCTTGCAACTGTTTCTGGTGTGGTTACCCCTAGAAGTCGAAAACATGAGCGGGACAAGTATACTAAAAATGATTGGCATGCTCTTTTGCACAGGTATTATCATAGTCCGCTTGTGCTGTGTTTGTGAGATTCTTCTTTTGTTTATTTGCTGCAATGCTTAGAATATAATTCAGTGTTTCAAAACTAATTAATTCAAAGCATATGTACTTAGAACTTAGAAAGCCAAGCTATTCTAGCAAGAAAATTGGGTCTTCACTTTCTTTTTTCGTTTCTTGGACTTTGAGTTGCAATGACTTACTTCGTTGTTGATGCACAGAGATGACAGTGCTCGCACAATTATGAAAATTACCAAGAGAGTGCGGACAGGATGGGGTCAAAGAGGCAACATATATGAGCATAAACAGCAGCAGAATGATGACTTTTATGTACTAGAGAACACTGGCTGAGTAAGTCTCTCTCTACCCTAGACAATTGACATGTATGGAAAGTTTGATAACTTGCTTGGGACTAGCTATGCAGCTTGAAAGCATATCTGTTATTGGAAGCTTCAATATGGTTAGCTACTCATATTAGGTAGATCCTAGTATAGGTGAGGTGACTGTAGTATAGTGTAATATATTTCTTTTTACCATCTAGTCAGAGCGACCTTCAGTGGTAATCATCCTTTGATTGGGTTCTGTGTTCTCTAACCATTTGGAGATCCGTGATATAATGGTATGCACAGTGCTCAGTTTTGATTAGGTAAACAAATACAGCCCCTGGTCAAGTGTCTAGACTCTAGACAACTTGTCTGCGCCTGCAGAGTCCAGGTTATTTCTATCAGACAAAGGTGGTCTGTTTGTACATTATTGAGGCACTATGATAGTCCTAACAATCCACTGACATGTCATGGGTGTGGTCATGTTAAGAAATCTGGGAATGATTGCTTATATGACAACAATATTAACAAGATTGTTGCAAAGAATAGGATAATCATTAGGCATTCTTTCATTGTATGCTACCCTTTTGGACAGAGCTGATGGTTAAAGCAATTGTGACAAGAAAGGCTTAGGGGGATCTCATCCTATATCCGGTAAGTTCTGCAATTAATTACATGTTCAGGGGGTTCATGCATTCAACTCGTTCTTTAGACTAACAGTGAAGTAGTTATTGTTACCGACTCAACTCGTTCACAAGGGGAAAATGTATTCTCAATCATGTTGGGTTCATGCATTCTTGGAAATATTAAATTGAAAAATCTATCTATAAGTTTGGCATTCAGATCATTGATGTACTACTATGAAGTGTAAAGTTTGAAATTAGATTGATTTCTGTTCCTTTTCTCATTAAAACTTCGATATTTCACTTCTTTCGTTGGGGTTTGTGTAATTACTTCAAACTTTTAGGTTTCCAATGAATGGATGTTAGGCTATATGTAGATTAGTCTCACGGGTTTAAGCCTGAGTGCTGTTGATCAGAAATTAAAGATCTACACTGTTCTGAGATGTGAACTGGCCGTGCTTGCAACAATTTATGTAGAACAATTTGATTTATACAGCTAAGTTCATTGCTTCTGAACAATTTATTATTCCATTTCTTGCATCTTGTTGTATAGAGATTCACTGCTGAATTGGAGGACTGATTGACAATGGATGTTGTACACAGCTGCATACCCTGTTGATGTTGTGCCAGACTTGGAACTCGGTGAGTATTAGTGACCTGTTTTTAGCTACCAATTTTGTTTGTTTTGTATATATGTTCGGATGTTCCTTTATTGGACTTCGATATCTAGTACATGAGCTGTTGGTGTATAATGCACAATTTCATTGATTCATTCGGACATGACTGCAGCTTACGATCTCTGCATGTGCAAACGGTAATAGAGACAATTAAGGGTTATGTTTTTTGAGCATACATTAGGTTTAATGTAATTAGATCCGACATGTGTCATCAAGTCAATCTGTCAGGAAAACAATAGGTTGCTTTGTTCCTTCTCATTCTGTGCCAACTAGGGATGAGTTCCTGTTCTTTTGTATGTTACAGCTAATTTTCTGTTATGAGCCAATACAATAAAGACAGGCTTTACTTAGATCTTTGAAGTCCACGCGGAAGCTAGCTAGATGTCCATAGCAAGTAAACGACTCAACTATTTCTTCTGGTCCTGGCGTGATATCAATTGTTTGCCGCCCCACCGCTTGTTCCTGGTCTCAAATTCCAGGATCATCTATAGACCACAAACAACCTCCTTTCCTGCCTTCCTTTCAACTTTCCTACAGTTGGCTATACTTAGACGCGCATGTGATGTGGCCATAGGAGCAGCCTTAAGAAGCCAAGGGACGAGGAGAATGCGCTTTCTTCAGGCATGGACATTGCCGAACTCCCTTCTGACATTCTTGTGGAGGTGACTGCAAACATCGCCACGAAATCGACGACGCCCCTCAACGATATCCCTCCAAAGTTATTGTCAACCTCAGGCGATCGTAAGTCAATTGTTTCTGATCTTCTCAGTGTGCTTTCATGCAAAATACAGTAACTGTGAAATGCACGTCCTGCATGTGCAGGTGTAAGGTGTTCCGTGATGTGATGCGACGGCGGTGAGGAAGGTGGGGCGGTGCATGGCAGTGCACAAGGAGTGGAGGCTGCACTGGTGGGACAAGGTGAGGTTCCTCTTGGTGCTCCGGCAGTGTGCGGCAAGGGGCAATCCCAAGGCGTCCTACATCCTTGGATTGGTAACGTCTGAAACGCAGAATTAAACAGAACTGCATGGCACAGACAGAAGTTATCTTGATTTTGCCTTCTCTTTTGCTAGGAGGAATTCTGCAACCGGAGAAGAAAGGCGAGCGGGCTCCGGCACCTCCACTGTGCCATGGAGCGCGGCTATGTCGCTGTGGCCTACATGTTCGGCATGATAATGTTGCACGACTCGCACTCGCTGTCGCTGCACAGAATCGAGCAGGTGCTAGGATGTTTGGAGGGGGTACATGCATCTGCATCCACTGGCCCAAGAACAAGGCGCAGGATTGCTTCCGTACGCAGAGAGGCTGCGTCGGTCATGATAAGGCTAAACGATGCGCCGCTGGAAGATGGCTAAGCCTCCAACTCCGTGCGTGAATCCGTGGTGCGGGGAGATGGAGATGTCGGAAGCCTGGGACGAGGGCGACGGCGAGGAGAGGTGGTTCTGCAGCCGGATGTGTAGGTGGAATCTGTCATGGATGTGGTACTGTTCATACATGTACTGTTTATATATATACTGTTCATCCCCGATAATTTGCTCACTGCAAATATCTATTTCCTTAAATAGTTAATTAGCTTCTTCGTATAGGGATTACGTAATTAGAAATGTTATCTATTAATTAGAAAAATTATATATTAGTTATGAAAGTCATCTTTTAGATTGATCCTATCCATAATTGTTAGAAAAACCCTCTATATAAGGAGGCATATTGTAATCGTTGGCATTAAGTAATGAGAATACAATAGTCTAAGTGTTAATCCCTTTCATCTTCCCAATCTATAGTTTTCTCTCTCCCTTAACAGCCGACGCCAGCAGGCTATTCTCTCGGTGATGTTTATCTTTATGATCTAAGAATCATAACAGAATCTTAAGTACTGCAAGTGTACTGAGAAGATTTAACAATTTGAGGATGTGTCTCCCCTCTGGCCCTCAGTGTAGGACAATATGACGGTGTACAAGACTGCAAGTTTGCGAATTGAACTGATGTCATGTTGTCCTTCCTCTACGCTGACAAGTTAGTATTGGGACTGTACTAGCATTAAATTTAAACTTGCTCTTTACTACAGTGATCCCTCCCCTGTTTTTTCTTTCTACTTATTGTGAATGGTGTGTTTAAATTTCAATTGACGTGGTACCGCGGGTATTATTGAAGTTTGAAGATTTTGATGTCTGTGATTTTTGACATTAATGAGTTTGTGAAAAATAATATGAGTAAGTCTATTGTTTAGGCCTTTAGCGATATAGGGGTTCGATTGGTTGTTTCATTGTTTAAATAAGAAAATAATATTAAGAAAACCCTCTATTAAAATTTGTGATAATACATGCGCGTGAAACTTGCATATTTGTGTTATGTGTATTTGCATAATGTATTTCATAAAGAGTATTACGGTAGAGGAACTATCTTTTGCTGGGTGGTGAAGTGGGGGGTACAACTCCATCACTAGGGTTCAAATTCTAGTGCTCATCTTTACGCACACGCGAATGCGCTTTAGTAGGAATTTTGTGAAATCGTGATTTATCTTCGATCTCCGTCTTTCTAAGAGTGTGTTTGTGTGTGTGTGGTGGTATGTGCATGTACATCTTCATTGTAATTGCAAAAAAAAAGAGTATTGCGGTAGATGAAACGAATGCTTGTATGTGTAGTAATATTTGTCATCTTGTTCCAATCTAATACAGCGTATCTTTTGGCATTTCTGTGAGTATAGTGGGTAGGTTGGAGAGGTCATGTATCTCGAGTGACTTTACATGAGTTATCGGCTAAAATGGCACTGTTGCGTGAAGAAATAGCAAAAATAACTCCTGCACGAATTAGCAAAAACGGCACTAATTCTGTGCTCAAATGCCTCGGCAAGGGCATACTGCGCCCTAGGCGTGCGGTAGGCCACGTGGAGGGCTCCTGTTCGGCGGCAGGCCACCTGCCGTGCGGTGGGGGCACGGCAGGGAGACTCGGGTGGTGGGGGCACGTGTCGTCTGTCGGCACTCCACGGTGCTATTTTTTCACTTTTGCTCGAGGGTTCGTAGAAAAGCTATTTTTGATATTTCGTCGCGCAACAGTACCAATTAAGCCCAAAAAAACTCCATGTAGTAAGTCATTTTAAAATTACCGAAGAAGAAATTGTGTGATTATATTAATGTCTAAATAACACACTTCGATTAGTGAACACACGTATTTATACTTTTCATGCTGAAAGAACATGGAAAAAAAATTCTACAGGATATCGCAAAATATTGTCATTTGCGCATGGACATGCTAAAATCATGCTTTGGCTATAACAACTCCAAAACATGTGCCATTTGACACAACGCAGTGGATCGATTAAAATAATATTTTCTAGTGCTTCGGAGAGAAAATATTTCATATATATCCACATTGCCCCTTCTGTTCTTAATTCTAAAAATAATATCAAAATGAGTTCTAAAAATTCGAGAAGAACACAGGTTCCAAATAAAGCTCCTGTTTGTTGAGATAATATTATTTCAATGGCTATGTGTTGTAGCAAATGGTCATAATTTTAGAGTGTCTTCCAGCCAAACCATGACGTGCAAATGACATCATTTTATGGTGTCCTGTAGAACACCCCCCCCCCTCTCCCAATTCTTACATCCGAAAGGATTCAGGTAAATTTGAATTTGAAGTGCTCCATGGTTTTTCTCAAGCCACAGTTAATAAGAGAACAATTCAAAATACACAACAAGAAAATTTTAAAGATATTACTGAACCAATCAAAAAAAGATATTACTAAACCAATCAAAACTAACATGCAATGTTCTACTAGATCGATCTAAACACCACGATCAAAACAACTAGCTAACACGACCCACTGATCTAATAGATCGAAAAAAAAAACATATTGTATGAACTAGACAATTGCGAAGAAAAAGAAGAAGCAACTAGAAGTAGATCAAATCGACTAGAACATGAAAGATTACAACAACTTGAGAGATTACATCGTTACCTCTACAGAAGTTGAAGCACATGCTCCGGAACCTGCGACAGGGCTTTGCCGCCTAGAACTAGACTAAACCTAGCACTATCAACTAGAAGGCGTGGTTTATCAAGGCGTGGTTTCGAGGGTCGAAACCCTCTGAAATCAACGTGGAGCGCGAGATGTGGGATCCCTCCACTAGGCGACGCAGGACTTTACGCTGTGCGATGTAGGAAGTCCTGACGTCGGTACGATACTCTGGAGTGCTTCCATGTGTGTATGACATACAGGTCCTATCCGGTTGAGGTTGGTTTGGCTTCCAAAAGCCCGCGTCGGTTTCCAAATATTGAGTACACTCCATTTTCTTCACGTGCAAGTTGATCCTTTCCCAAGTTTACCTGAACTCTTGATTTTTAGGGATTCCGAGGTTTCCTTGTGGACGAAAATGAAATCAGGGGTATGCACGGCACCACGCACACCTGAAGCGTCGGACCGCACTTGCTTAGCTTCGAGCCGCGCTTGCTAGGCCCAAGGCTTGGTTGCTATGGGCTTCGGCCCATGTGAGCCCACAGCGTCCTTTCGACATTTTACATGCGATTTCTGCCAGTTTCTGCAAAGTAAGTTCCAAAAATACAACCTCTGGTTCTGGATTAGGATTAGCGGTAATAATCCATAATTTTAGCATTTTCTTGCCAATTTACTGGGTATCTAGGATGTGAAAACACGCATAAAATGAGTGCCCAACAGCCGGTAATTAAGCCGACTTGTCTTCCTTCCCGATTCGGTTTGCTTCGACCAGGTTGGTCACTGGATGCAGCAGCCGGGTCGATGGTATCTGTCTTGGTGGAGAAGGGGAGGGGTTCGAACTAGTTGGGTAGGGGAATTGGTGCGGTTCGAACCGTCTCGTTTTTGCTTGCTTGCCTTGCTCTCGCGTTCGCCGCGCGCTGAAGTACTCGCGTTTCCGCTTCCTCGCCGCCGGTAGAGCGGAAGTTCGTGGCTCCAAGTGGTCGCCGCATTCCGCTCTCTCGCTCCCGTCGGTACTCACCGGATAGTGGTCTTTATGTACACTAGCAGACAGTGGCGAATCTAGGATGAAAAAGGAGGGTGGGCTGAAGGCACCGACTAAACTAATTTGTAACAAATATAGTCTTGTATTCTTGTGCAATCAAATTCATACATGAATAAAAAGCAAAGCAAAAAAGAGAAATACACTGAAGATACCTCGTCAATGGAAAATGCATCTCCAAAACATGTAAATATGGTTATAGTGGGTAACAACATGTACAACAAAAATATAAAAAAAATTAGCGATACAATAGCAAATTGTACTTAAATCATTATGAACATTTAAAATAAAAGAACCATATCACTATATCAATTGCTAATTGAGTATATACCACTATATCAATTGCTAAAAGAACCTACAAATTAATTGCTAATTGAGTATATATCACACTATATCAATTATCAAACTTACTAACAAATTGGTAATTGAGACATTGAGTAACAAGTAATTAGGTATATAACAAATTGGTAATTAAGATATTGTGTAACAAGTATTGAAGTATATACCGACACAGCTGAATAGTCACATAGTTGTTAGTTCGGCACAATAGTCAACAGAGGAGCCCATTGCCCACGCACACGCACTCGGCACTTCGGCACTTCAATCAGCAGAGGAGCCCACTGCCTTGCCCAAATCGCCTCGCCTCCTCCTCACGCCACTGTCCTCACTCCTCACGGACCTCACGGCCTCGCCTCCTCAGTTCGGTGGCTCGGTGTCGGTGGGCGGTGGCTACCGGCCTCCCTCGGCCAGTCAGCTTCCTCGGCGTAACGGCGTCGGCCCGCCCCTCGCCAGCTCGCCTCGTCTGGCTCCGAGCTCCCCCTCCCTCACGCAGTCACGCTGCGCACGCGGCCGGTGGCTCCCCCTCCCTCACACGGTCACGCGGCCGACGGCTCACGCCTCCTCCGGGCTCTGGCTCCCCCTCCCCCACCCGGATGCCGATTCCCTGCCTCGGCCCTCCCTTGACCTCGGCCTCCTCCGGCTGCTGGCGGCGACGCGACGTGCGGACCGGCACCGCAATGGCTCCCCGCCCCGAGCTCTGCCCTCGGGTCAGGTGCACATGCGCTTCAATTGATTGGGGAATTGAATGGAATGGAATGGGGAATTGGGGAACAGGACAACAAGGGAACGTGAGGTGCGCATGGGCCTGGGCTTCGCTGCTTCGCCAAGGGTAAGGCCCATATGCTTTTGTAGTTTTGTTCCCACTCCCCGTCCCTCTCGGAGTCTCAATTGCTCTGCTGCTAGTGTGCTTCTCTTCTTCTTTGGTGCAGCAATGGCAGTCGGGGAGCCTCAGCCGGAGGTTGGACTTGGGGTTGCCGGGGGGACGGGGGTGTTCAGTTGCCAGTGGAGGGTAGGCTTCAGCCTGATGAAGCCTACCTGGTGGATTCGCCCCTGCTAGCAGAGTACCCGTGTGTTGCAACGGAAACACGAATTTTTCACGAGATGGGAGGGTGAGAGAGATGGGGACGAGGGAGTGGGTGGAGCGACGGCGATGGAGCCTAGGATGAGAGTGGGAGATGAGGAATGTGACATAGGGAGCTCTATAAGCGCCAATGGACGGGGGACGCATGCAGACGGTCGGTGGCGTGGGTGGTTCTGGCGACAGCGAGGTCGAAGGAGTGCGAATCAAGGGCAGCGGCGCTGACGTGGGTGCGAGGCAGAGCTGAGGTGGTGAATCAGAGGAAGAGGAGCGGGGCGGCGATGATGTAGATGCGAGAAGCAGCCACGTTAGAGACGTGTGTGGCTGACACGGTGGTCCCAGTGTGCGCAGAGGTTTTGTTTGTTTTTTTACGTACGTAGGGGTGGGATGATTTTCCCGTTGCGTGGGGGTAAACTCCTTTTATTAGTTAAGATAAGATAAGTGTCATCATCATATGTAGCCCTACATCATATTTTTCTCTTTCTTCATTTGTTTTTTTTTTAATCTAGAGCTTCTTTTTAAAGTTCACTGCTTGTCCTTTTAACTCCTATACACCCAAACTTCTGGCGTATAGCCAGTGGCGGACCCAGGATTTAATTCAAGGTATGGCGGAGTAAAGAGTTGGAAACGCAGACCAAAGTGTATTACCCAAATCAAAAGAACTCATATGTGAACTATATTGCAATGTAGGACATCGAGAAATACCTCATTAAACGGCTTCATGTGCTTGTGCGGCGGTTACGGCTTCAACTGGTGTTTGTGCTTGTGCGACGGTACCACTAGCACTAGTACTTGAAGAAGAAACATTGCTAAAGTATCTCTTAAAATTCATTTCTACCAATTAAAAAAACAATCATTCAACATCAAGCACAGTTCAAATAATCAAATGTTCAATATAAATATCTCTAATCTCTTCAATATCTTTATGTGATTTTGTGTCGTCCAATTCAATTTTAACAACTAATTCATTATTCAGTATTCATATCAATTTCATCTAATATTCTAATTCATACCATCAATGATCAATCCATCATAGTATCATACCATTCACAAATCACAAGTTCATTAGTTCACAACCATTACCACTGAATCTGAAGAATCAATCACTGGTTACATGTCTGAATCATCAATCAACCACACTACCATAGCCAGTCAGCAGCCACTTATTGTTTCTTTTTGACATTGTGCTCTGCACTCTGCAGGACCAACCGCAGGAGGACCAAGGGGGGAGGCAGCGCACAGTGCGCACTCGCCCGCTACCAGGCACTGGGAGGCGATCGGCGGAGGCGGGAGGCGGCAGCGTCGCCGACGGCGGCGCGCGGTGCTCGGAGCTCGAGGCCCGTGTATCGCCTGGGAGAGTGGGAGGCGCCGAGGCGAAGCAGCGTCGCTCGGCGTGGCGCCTGGAGGCTGGCACCCTGGAGCAGCGTCTCCCGGTGCCAGCGGTCGGCGCGACGACGCCTCGAGCCCTCCCCCTCGCCCCTCGACAGTCGATTGCTCACGGCTCGACGCTCCGTTGCCCGGTGCCTCGGCCTCGCCCCGTCGCCTGGAGCCCGCACTCCATCCGTCCGCAGCCCAGCGCCCCACGGCCCTAGCCCATGCTCGCCGGTTGCCACCTCGCCCCGCCTGCGCTCACCGCCTCGATGGCTCGATTGGATCTAGGATTTTGGGTGAGGGTGTGAGGGAGACTGGAAGCAATGGCCAATGGGGCACTTGGGTTGGCAGCCTGGCACTTGACTTAGGGTCTTGGGCACTTGGGCTGGTGTTGCTGGTGGGCCGCGAAGACTGCGCCGCTGCCCACTGCCGCGATGACATGAATGGGAGGCCGGGAGGGAGGGGTGGTCACCGGCGCCGGCTACCTCAGGCGGCCGCCCAGCCTTGCCCGATTGCTGGGGCCGCCCCTGCGTATAGCGAGCATGGGAGGATTATGTTCTGAGTTTAACCAAAACAATCCGTAATTAAAAGATGTTCAATTGTATAGTGGAGTCCAAATGATCCAAATAATATAATTGTTATAACCGGCGGTTTTGTATATTTATATGTGCTTATGATAATTGATTTTTTTTCCTGAAAGTCTAATATGTTATTTAGTTATTTTCTAATCTTGATACAAACTACATCAACACGATAGTTGATGTTTTGGATTTTAATTCGAAGCTTGCTTTGTGTGTTGCTTAATTATATGTTCAATTAATTCTACTCTCTTGCTTGTTCAATTTGTGCGTGCATCCGAATTTGGTTTCGTATCCAAACTCGCACTGCACGCGTACACAACTGTCTCTGGAATGTTCTAGAAGATCTTGTTCGGTGGGCCCATTTTACAGGGCGATTTAGGGCATGTTTGGTTTGAGGTCTGAGCCGCGCTCGCCTGACCGGAGTCGAGCTGGGCGCTCACCAGGGGTTTGTTTGGTTTGCGCCCTGAGAGGCTGCCTAGTCCAAGTGGGCACTACAGGCTCATGTGTTCGAAAACCATCGCCTGGCTCCCAGGCAAGCACTCGCGTACGTTTCTTCCTCCCTCGTGTAGCTTCTTCCTCGAAGCCGTCGGCCTCCACCCCGAGATTTTCTCCCCGTCTTGGCCCATCACGAGCCCCAACACCGCCTCGGCATCCGCATCCTCGCACACACCTCCCCCTATCGTCTCTGAAGCTGAAGCGCCAGGATGAACCTTGTCTTTCCCCCGGCCGGTGCACGCCGCCGGCTCGGTCCTCGCCCCTGCCCGCCATTTTCGATCGCCTCGGTGAGTTTATCCCCCATCTACTCACGTCAAAACGCGTTCCCAAGCCCCCTCTCCTTCCCCCCATTTGATTTCAATTCTCTCTCACAGGAAACCACTGTCGACTCCATCTTCCCCAGTCTAGGCCAAATCCGTCGCCCTGGCCGCCCCTCCTCGCACGGTGAATTCCTTCGTAGTGGAACAGCCCCACGGCCTCCACTTTATTCCCCTGCCATCCTTTTGGCCTCTTCGTTGGCCGATTGCCGCCGCCGCGTGAATCCGGTCGCGCCACCGCCGGCTCGCGTCGCCAGCATGCCTCGGTCCTCCTCTTCCCCGGAAAACCGCATGAGTAAGCTCCCCATAGCCCCTCATACCCATGCGCACCCTCTCCTTTGCCCTCTCACTCTCCGACGCCGTTGTGCTCCGTCTCTCGGCCATCACCGACTGCCTCGAGCCGCGTTACCACCATCCACAGGGCCGCCTCCCCCTAGGCAACTCATTTTTGGTGTTGCCGCATCCTCCATGCCACCCCATCGCCGTCGGCGAGCAAGGCATTCTCTCCCTCTCTGTGAGCCGGAAGAACAAAGGATGAGGAAATAGGAAGCGCATTTCCATTTTTTACGCTTCCTAGTTCTGAAAACGTATTTTCCATATCTCTCGACGCGTATTACCAGCCAAACACCATATCTTCAGGCTTTTCTGACTTGCTTCTCAGGCCCTCTTTGTTTAAGCTTTTTGTCTGGCTTAAAAGCAAAAAAGCCCAAGCCTAAACAAAGGGGTGACTTTTTTACCTGGCTTATAAAAAACTTAAGCCATTTTAAGCCTAAAAGCCATAAGCCATGAGAGATGTGCTTTTTTTTTGGCTTTTACGGAATAGAATACCCATTTACCACCGAACTTCGTTAAAATTACCCTCAAAATGCCATTGGTATATAATTGCAAACCGTTTCATTTTTTTGCTCTTGTTTCCGATCTTTCCCCTCCCCTTCGGTCCCCCTAACCCGCCGCCTCCCCTCCCGTTCGGCTCCCAGCCCGCCGCCTTCCCTCCCCCCCATCCCCATAGCCGCCGCCTCCCCTCCCCCCTTCTCTTCTCACACGCCGCCGCCTCCCCTGCCCCGCCTCCACCTCCCGCAGCCGCCGCCTCCCCTCACGCCGCGCCTCCTCCTCCTCCCATGCCGCGCGATGCGCGCCAGCCTCCTCAGGCCGGATCTGCGTCACCGCCTCCTATCCCGAGCCTCGTCGTTCGACCTCCTCCTCCCCCGACGCCCCAGGCGTCGCCGCCTGGACCCGAGTAGCGCCGCCGTAGCCGGCCCTCTCCTCCGCCTCCCTGCCAATCCGAAGTGCTGCCACCCCGTTTACTCCCGTCGAGTGACCAATGTAATGTAAAGCATTTGTGTTTGCCGGATTAGCATACTTGTGTGTGAGACTACGACAGTGATAAATTGTGCTTTGATTTGGCATGTAGTTTAAAGCTGATGGCACTCTATAAATCCATATTCTTGTATGATCAGGTGCAAATTGAGTTGTATAGATATTCATTCTTGTCAATGTCAAGTTCTAGAGCTGCTGATTCTCTATATGCATGAAATTTTATGAATGGCACAAGTTTCATTGTTTGATAGCCGAGTTGCTCAAGCAATTTGGTGATGTTCTAGCAAAAGCATTTTAATTAGCAAGAGTTGCAAATTTTGCCTATTTAAAGGCGACTTATAGCATTTGAATCCTTGCTCATTGTCACGTTGAATTGCTAACAATGGAGTGAAAGTCTTGTATGACTTGTGGGATGAATCATATGCTCATAACCTTTGAGCTTTTAGTCCACTCGCATGGGACAAGGTGATCGAGAGAGATAAATTTGGCTTCATTGGGTTGCATTTTTACGTGGATTCGATGTTGATAATAGAAACAGAGCACTTTTACAAGCTGAACTTATTGTGCTTTTGCACTTCCTCAATGCTTCCCCATGTTTGAGAGAGGAGGTGGTCATTGAATTATCTAAAAAGCTACAAGTTCTTCTTAATATCTCAACAATGGAAGATGTCTACTCGTATGTCCTTGGCTTCCAAATTCCTATAGATGTCAACAATGGAAGATGTGTACTCCAGTCTTTTTAGATATACATCTCCGATAGATGTCGAGATTTGCAATTTATTTGGATAGGCTGTGATACACACATGCATGCACGTACAAGCGAAATATATTTTGTTTCATATGTACACTAGTACGTATCGTCATATTTTCAAATCTCATGCAAAAATAAGTTTAAATACATACTTAAAAATGTTCTTTAAACCCTCAAGGGTAATTCATACTTTTTATCCTTCATACATAACTCAATAAGCCAAAATCCTATAAAAAGCCAGATTACCAAACACTAGAGCTTGACTTAAAAGCTAAAGGGCTTAAAAGCTGATTAAGTCAAAAAGATGGTTTTAAGCTATAAGCCAAAAAAGCCTAAGCCTAAATAAAGAGGGCATCAGACTACTCATAGACACCACTTTTTCTCGTACACATCTCTCGGCCTTCGAACCAAACATGCCCTTACGCCCTCTATCCCGGCGGACACTGACATGACTGGCCCAGGGATGGAAACGAGGCATCCCCTTTCTAAATGAGGCGCCTGCTCCGTCCGAGTAAGGATGGACGGTCAAGATCTACGTACGGAGCCTGGCTTCGAATTCCTTTGTTACATCCTAGACACCGAGTCCTAACCCTCGGAAGCGCATCACGAGCGGACATGGCCATGGCCGCCGCCGCCCTTGCCGGCGACCTCGCGCACCGGCGGCGATATCGGTACACGTGGGAAACCCTAGCCCACCTCCCCATCCTCCGCCTCTACCTCTTCAACCCCGCCCTCTCCATCACCCCCTCCGACCTCCGCGCCGACCTCCGCCTCGGCGACTCCCTCCTCCTAATCTCCTTCTCCCTCGCTGGGGACCCCGTCTCCCTCAGGGTCCCCGTCCCGAGGGTGCTCGTAGACCCCTCCGTTCCCCCCGAGTGCCGCGCCGCGGGGGACCACGTCGAAGTCCGCCTAGCTCTCGTCCTCCCCGTCGACCACCCCGTAGTCGCCGCGGCCTTCCCCCCTCCCCCGGTCGCGGAGTCGCCCGCGCCTCTCGTCCTCCGCGATGGTGAGTTTCTTCTGAGCTCGTTCCTTGTGAAATTAGGAGAGCTTTAGTTTTCCAATTGCTTCCTGAGGTGGGCTTCTGTATGGATTTTAGCCCAGTTTTTAGCCCAATTAGAACTGAGCGTAGTCGCTCAAAGTTGCCCTGAGCCCCGGACATTTTAATAGTAAATCTAGTTTGATTTGCACTTTCAAATGCTAGTGAAATGTTGTTAGATTACCTTCATTTTTATCTCCCCTTTTCAGATCAAATTAAAATTTTATTTGTGGTTCATTTTCATGGATAAGCAGATTTAAAGAGTCTATCTTCTGGAGATGTTCACTTGTATTGCAAAACATGTTCAGCAAGACTGACAAAACAGCCACTAAGGTAGAGCATTGGCAGCCTTGTGATTTCTAGTTATTTTGTACTTTGCAGTGTTTAGTCTTCAGTTATGTATGTCAATTTTTACAAATCGAAAGATATGCAGAAATTTAACTTGCTTAAATCATATCGCTGACGCTCAGTGGTTCATACTTAGCAACATCGAAGCCTTGTCATTCCATTTAGTATGTTACGTAAGAACTGTGACAATTCAATTTGCATGTTTATTACATTAATTACTTGCAGAAATTAGATTGATATTGGGGGATTTTGTTCTTTCCCCCAGTGTACTGTATCTAATATCTAGCTTAAAGTACACTAAGAGGTTTCTTGATGAAGTTAAAGAACTTGGCAAGTTGGCATTGTTCATGTCTCCCGCGCAACCTATCCTGTTCACATGAATTAGCAAGTAACTTCGAAGACACCTTGCGCTTTCATACCATCTTCCTTGGTTTTAAGTTGGAGAGATCTTACTATGGGATTATGACTCTGCTTGATCATAGAGGTTTACAAAGGTGTGATGGAATGTAATGTTCCAAAGAAACACCAACATCAGTCATCAGATTATTCAACTTGTGCTGCTTGCTATGCTGGAAGCAGCTGAATGCCTGAATCTGACTGAGGGGCAACATGGACAGTGGGAAAGGAAAGTATTGGTTGTTTACTTGTTTAGGGAGTAGTCTTCTGTTCTGGTTGTCACTTGGAAGATATATGATGGGGTCCTTAGATGTTTCTAGAACTCAAATTTCTAAAACTAACTGCAATCTACAGATCACTAAGCCTAGGAATTTCTTATTGCAAGCAAGCATATTAGGTATTACTCACAGGTTTTGGCCTACTTATGATCTGGAGTATACTGGCAAGCTTTTGCTCATGATTCCCTATTAATTCGTAAAACTAGACATGAAAACTAAGTGTAAAACTTACGTTTCAAAATTCTTATGGTGCAAAAGTTTCCTTTGAATATTATCTTGCTGGTGAATCTCGCAATCAAGATACCAATTTTTCAGGGACATTGTGGAAATGCCATCTTTAAATTGGGAGGATGTGGCTGACAACTGGTTTGGTGGATGTTGCACCTCATTTGGAGGTGCTAGTGAAAAGCTAGTATCGCAGTATATCGATTCATATGGTCGCCTGGAGGGAACAAGTCTACTAGATGCTACCTCCATCATTATAGAAAAGGATTATCTTGAGATGAATTTAGTGTCTGGAGTAGCTAGTTCAGTGCCTGGCGGTGATTTTGTTGAACTACAGGAAGCTATATCTGATGTTTCTGTAGGAAAAGATCATACCACCGAAAAGATAAAATTGAATAATTCAGAAGAGGAGGCGTATCACAGAAAGAAAATTGGTTCTAGTCATGTGCAACCTCCCATTGTTTTGAAAGAGGGGCCTTGTGTTAATAATACTGAAAAAAATGAAGGCACTGCTTGGACTGATCAATCTGGTACTGTTCAGCTGGAAAATGATGTTGATGTGAACTCTGAGATGTCTAAAAATGACTGTTGTGTTGAAAACATGGAGAAACCTACTAAAGAGACTGATTTGTCGCTGGTAGATCCATGCAATTGCTGCTGTGACAGTGGAAAAGTTGAAGATAACCCTTCAAAAATTTCCTCTGGGAACCGGAAAGTGCAGACTATGTTGGACAACCAAAGAGATTACAAATTAACAAAAAGTATTTCTCTTGGTAGTAGCTTTATTGTTAAAGCATCTAATCTTCTGAACGATCTTGACTGGGTCGAACTTCTATGTGCTCATTGCTCATCACCTCTTGGGTCATACCCTTCGCAATGTTCACGTGCTCCAGCGGATGGCCGCATACGACTATTTAAGTGCTACATATCCTCAGACCTTCCTGTTGGGGGTCCTCGTGATGTGTTCAGGTCAGTATCTGCGCTTCTCATTAGTTTTGAGATAACTGATGTACCACCCCCAAGGATAAAAATGGAAAGGAAATTACAATTCATATGTGTAGTTAGGCAGTTAAAGCCTGATGTTCCATGTTACCCTCTGAATTGATATTCTACATTTGCTTGTTTCTAATAAGCTGATTTCATCACTGATACATGGGAATGCATTATCTATATGCAGGGGACATACATTGGAAAGACTTTTTGTTAATTTGTTGCTTGAAATTGCTGAAGATGAAATTTCTTTCCGCACAGTAGTCAGAGATTTGAAAACCAAAAGGCCAATCCTGCAAATAGTCCTTCTTACTTCAAAAGCATGGTTGTTTTCTGGCTACTGCTATGAAAATGATATGGATGGTTCACATGGGACAGCAGCACATTTGCAGCCTGCTGTTAAACTCTTGTATTCTAATTCCAGTAATGCCTCAGAAGCAGACTTAAGGTACGGTGTATGCTAACCTACACTTGTTATGCTGTTTCGTGATCTGGTAATGTTAAAATTTGGATTGTTTTCTTTCTTTTGCTAAATTCTTAAGACAGCAATTATTCAGTTGCTTGATATAAACATATTTTGGAAGTCTGTATTTTTAGTTCACTAGTTAAGTGCCCGTGCGTTGGAACGAAACATCTCATGAATATAATCATTTATCAATTAAGTAGATATAATATATTTCAATTTGTCAATGCGCGCGAAGCAGAGCAAAGGAGCGGGGGCGGAGAGGAGGAAGTGAGGCCTATCCAGATCCGGCTGATGGAAGCGGCGACGAGGCGGAGGCGCGCGGAGCAGAGCAGAAGAGCGGGGGTGGAGGCGAGGGCGGAGAGGAGGAAGCGCAGACGGCGTCGCAGGCGATGTCGGGAGAGGAGGAGCAGGGAGCGCACGATGCGAAGAGATAGTTTGCTGATAACATGATCCACATGTCAGTAGAGAGAGATAGAGGTGGGAGGGTGGGGAGGACGGACGACTACCAACTCTAATTTTTAAGTAGTAGGGATTTTTATGCAATATGCATGCAATAAAACAAATAAAATATTGAACGAGAAGTGAAGAGATGTACTCTTTACTGTATTTTGTTTTGAGTACCATGAGTAGTCCTTGACTCCTTGGTCGTGTCCTGTCTCACCCCCTGCCCCGCCTCAGCCCAATGGTTTGAGGTAGTGCTTTTGTTGATAAGAAGCATGCTGATGTTTGCCCTGCCCCTGCCCAATGGTTGGTAGTGTTTTTGTTGATGGGAAATATGCTGGTGTTTGCATACTTATCATACTTTCAAAAGTCTTAAATGTACCTCAATATCAGTTTTCTACATCTGCATTGACATTTTTGTTGCATTTCTGCAAGTCTGTTGCATGCGAAGCCACAAAGGCAATATACCATGTTTATTTTTTCTTTTGCTGTCACCTTTTCTCATCTTCTATTGTTTCCAATATGCAGGACAGTAGAAGAGTGGTCATCCAAATATCGGGCTGAAGAGTTGTACATGATGGGGCGTCAAATAGATGAACTTATTGAATGCCTCGGCTCAGCTATGGATAAGTTCCCACTTTCTTGCTCTTCTCTTGAAGGAATGTATCTATCATCTCTGGAGCGCTGAGTTGAGTATAAGATGAACATAGATTATGTTATAATGCCCCAACTGGTCACAGTTGTCTGGTGGGATTCCAATCAAATATACCGAGCAGCGCGCACTTGCCATGCCAGTAGTCTTTCAGGCTTTCAGCAAGCTCATTGATCACCTCATCTGTAAACTGCAAGACATCTGGCTTAGCCCTCTGCTGTCAAAAGACTGAGTGACCTCAGAGTAACAGAGTAACGGCGGATCCAGCTACTAGTAAGTTCTGGTTCAGGTGGATTTTGGTAATATAGGGGATTCAGCCTGCTGGTAATCTACTTCAAACAGTATTTGGTATGTTGTTGTAGCTCTGAAGAGTTAATGATCAACCCACTAACGTGATTGTATTCTGTGTTCTGGTACATGTCTAGATTTTCTCCATTAATGGAGCTAATTTTGACTATTTGAAATGCATTTATTGAGTGATCTCTCAAGTGATGCGTTATATTTCTTCAACTCTGACAGTCTGATGGACGTGAAGCATCCCTGTAAGTATCATAACTAAGTCCTAAGAATATGCAGGTTGGCCTAAGTTCCTGCTGATGTCTGCAATCCTGAAACAACCATATCGTGCGCCTTAGATGCATATTGGTTTAATTTATGGGGAACGCTGCTTGTAACTTGCAAAAATTGTAAAGCCTGGTCACATTCATCTGATATAAACTGACATGCTGGAGCAACTAGTAGGCACACGAATATGAATGGCTTGGTATATAACCTAAGGAAGCAGTGCTTGAGTCTTGCATTGGTACAAGTGTACAACCATTGTCCCCTGTGATAGGAGAGTACTAGCCTAGCCTTATGCAGCATGACATCAACCCCTTAGATTCCTCGACCCAGACGATCCATATGGACGCGTACATCTTGTTCTCTTCCTAAAAGAATCATTTCTTCTTATTTTGCTTTTGACTGTATGATCTAGTTCCACATAAAAACAGTACTTCATTTGATCATACCAATCACATAATTTTGCACAAACAGTGCAATATTTTACCATATTGATCACATATTTATGATGGTACACTTCAAACTCCTTTTTTTTTAATGAATTCCATCCTTGCATGCATAGATGAAAAGAACTCAACCCAGCCTGTGATAAATGAGGTGACTGTACATGCAAACCTGCATTTGGGCCACATGTGCTTTGCTACTCACTTCTCATGGATCTGCACATGTGTACATAGTGCTATGGCCATGTTATGTCCACGTCACCGTGTTTTGGCACATGTACATCAAGCACATGATTGCATAGACCCTTTCCAAAACCATGAAAGTGCCATGGAAAGGGCTCATGATTTATCAGGTGTTGTTACACAAATGGTAAGGCACAATAGGGCCATGCATGGAAGGGTGAACAATGACCTAGCCTACCGGTCTAGAGACTTGCCATATTCTCTTGCATTATATAGCTGGAGAGAAAAGACTACAGTAGATCTTGTATTCCTTGGAGATGAATGGACCCTCCTAATAATGTTGAATGCAAAGGTATCATTAGATTCATTACACATGAACTTATTTAGGTGTGTTACTTGTATGTTGAATTATTATATGATAGTGTAATGATCAAAGTGAATTCAGGCATAAATACAAAAGAAAGGGACAACAACTTGTAGTACTAGTGAAGTAGTGATAGAACAAGCTGAGTCTAGAGCCAATGCCATTTTGTAATGTACACATATAACGGGGATTGAGCCTAATTTTAATTTTTTCTAATACCCACCACATTTGGCCAAGTCATGCATGTATTTCAACAATGCTTGGCTTTCGTTCTTGTCGTTCTCATTCAACTTCTTTATAACTAAAATGCAATGGTCGAGATAAAATCTTTTTAATTTGGTGCTCTAGAAAATCAGGCCTACACAGCACTCATCTCACTCTCTCATTTATCACATCCAATCCAATAATTGGATCGCCATTTTAGTAGATCAATCACGACAAACTTTGGAGTCTTGTTACATCAATATACACAGTTACACACACTATATAGTACTCTTCTTGTTGTCTAGTTAGAGAAAGACACCATGGGCCAATAGATTATACATGTATGCCTATAATGGCAGACATAATAAAGTGGAGCTAGCCTCTCTAATCATCTCCAGTACCCTTAACTGCAGCTTTCATCATTTGGACATGCACATACCCATACCCAACCCAGGGCTGGCTATAATGCAAATGGATCATGCAACCAAGCCTATCTTTCTCTGGCAAGAGGATCTGTACTATGGATTCTATCATTAAAATTCCTAGTTGTTTTTACCTTCAAAAGCTGATTGGGTACTACTTTCCTCAGGACTGAGGATTCAGGAATCATCTATTTCCCTTTTATTTTTGGCTTGTTGCTCTTTTGCGCGCGCATCACTATCCCTGGAAATAGATGCATGGAGACGTGCTTCTATGCTCTGCTAAAAGAAAATATATTGATCCCTGTACTTAAGACGACAAGAGTAATTAAGGGTTTGATTGATATGTAGTGGACAATTCATTAGTGACCATATGGAAAGTGACTCTTCGCAGGATGGACAATTTTTCTATATCCAATTATCGATCATACAAAGAAGATCAGACAAAAATACTCAAGCAGTAGAATCTAGTAACTAGTAATGCCTTTTTCACTGTGCAGGTCAAATTAGCAGAAGCGGGAAGCCGGGAAGACATTGCAAATGTAGGGGCCCAGGTATAGAGGGATCCAAGGGAGAAAACGAGAGCACTAAGCCCTATTGGGAGCAGTTATACTAGTATCCAATTTTTATATGGACATGTGATCTGTTTAGCTGATCATCAAACTGTGGTGCATGCATGCGGCAGTATCTGAACTTTAGTATTTGAAGAGTTAGAACATTCGATTATGCCAGCATTGGGATACCTAGTGAAGCTAGCCTACATGAGAGATAGTGTTGATCTTCAAGGCTAGTGAAAAAAAGAGAAAGAAGTTGGTAGCATGCATGCCTGTGTTGTTGACTAGTGCATTTTTTTTTTGCTCTTCTTCAGTGTATGATCTAGTATATGTTTGTATCTACTTGATTTATATATACAAATGGGACTCGACCTTCTGGTTGAAATTGGATGACCACATATTTCTGGTTGAACAACTTATTATAAATTGCTGAAAATTTATGTTCATTTCGTTTGGAATAGCTAGCATGAAGCATTGTATATTCTCTTATTCAATTATTAAATTCTGTAAGTACAAAGGAGTAGATAACGTTTTTGTAAAACATGCAAAAGAATTGACAACTTGCCAAAGTTCTTGTTTAGATCAATTGGTACCTCAAATTGGGATCCTAAATTAACATTTTTTTCAGCCTCTCGAAGCTCGAGAAAGTGAACCACTTTAGAGCAAACCTACTGATTATATCAACTCTAAAAGTGACTTGCAGGTTTTCGGGGATTTAATAGATATCTGTTTAGGATTCATTTTTTCAAATTTTGGCGGGTTAGAGCTATGTTGAAGTATGGACTTATCCTGTGTGCATAGAAATGCTAGTACTTCACAGCATTTTTGTTTTTGTTTTTGTTTTTGTAAAAAAACAACATAAGGAGGTGTAGTATGTGAATCTCCCATAATTTTCATAGAAACTGTTCGATTAAAGCCTGAAAACATTTGGCAAGTTTAGTTTAGTTCAGATCGAGGTTAATGTTATGGCGCACTTGTTTAAGGCTTGTTAGCTGTTACCACCATTAGTCGAAAACTTGAAATTAACTTGATGCCAACAGTCTCAAAGCTTATCGGTTATCACTATCTTAATTATAAAATGCAGGGGAAATTTCCGGTGTGAACCCTTTTCTCAGTGTTAAACTTGTTGATTTTCATTTTTCTTTCCGCGATCAATTAACTTGGTGAATTTCGTGAGAAAAAAATTCTCCAAAAAGAGAGAGATGTAGGGGCGGGGTGTTATATATATATATATATATATATATATATATATATATATATATGCCCCCCTACAAAAATTTCAAAATCAAACTCAATTGAACTTGGAAGATATGCCATTTGCCAAAGAACAGAAATCATTCACTTCCCTCAAAATGAAACATGGAGAGAAAAGAAAACAGCAGCCAATTAATCATTCAGCAAATAATTAAGAGAGAAGAGACGCCTCTTGTTTGATTCTCCAAGAGAAGATCAATCCAAGGATAATGCAAAAGACTCTCACACTAACATGTGCTTGCAACAAGAGAATTTTTACAGCTGCATTGATTCACTCACCCATGCATCATGCTCTCTTCAGCTAGCCTTCGACCACTTACACTCAAGCATGCATTACATACACAAATCATCAATCTAATGCCGTACGTAGCCGGTTAATTCGCCTTCGCAACTCGGCTGACGAAGACGGCCTCCAAATCCGTCGGCACGCGGAAGAACTCCAGCAGCTCGCCGTCGCAGTTGCACCGGCGACTGCCGCTGATCGACACCGCCGTTCTGGGCTTCTTGGGAGCCGGCGGGCACGTCGCCGCCTCTGCCGGTATCCTGCACCCTTCCCCCCTCGGCGTCGTCACCGCCTCCTCCTCCTCCTCGGCGGCTCGTCGCCGGCCGACCTTGACGGGCCTGAGCGGCAGGGCGATCCCGCCGGCCACGGCCAGGAGCCAGATTGCCTTCTTGCCGTCTTGGTCTTGTTCCACTCGCATGCTGTCATGGTGATGCAGCTTCTTCATCTCCTGGAACCCCATGTATGCAATGATGCAGCTAGCTGGTTAACCACAGCTCTCTCTAGCTAGGATGAGACTTGATTGCCTCGTGTAAAGCTAATCAAGCATGCAGCTAAGCTGAGCTGAGAAACTAAGGGAAGAGCAATAGAATGTAGAGGGCAACAGAAGAAGGGTAGCTAGCTAAATAAGTGAGCCTCTTGGCTGTTTTTTTTTTCCTCCTCTCTTTTGTCAAAGCTAAGGGTTTATATATAATGGAGGTAGGGAAAGTGAGGGTAAAGGTGAGGGGTGGTTGAGAGGGAAAGGAGGGAGTAGCAAAGTTCATGTATGTAGTAGCCTCTAAATTGCAAGTGTGTGTAAATTGTGTGGCACTGGTTCAGTAATGGCAGACGGGCCAGTTCTACATGGACTAGAAGGCTCATTATATCGAGTAAATAGGCCTGTTATTCCTAGTTCCATATTCTCTTTCTAATAGCCCAAGATTCGCCACGTCAGCCTTTTTTTTTCTTCTGAAAAAGCCTCTGTACTGTTTGAAATCAGGTTGAATCAGTTTTTTTTTTGCGAAAGTTCCCCAAATCAGGTTGAATCAGTTTTTTTTTTTTTTGCGAAAGTTCCCCGGTGTTTTTGAAATCGTGTCGAGGTCCTCTGTCAGTTTTTTTAAATGAAAAGCCCTATATTGTTTTCGAAATCGTGTCGAGATCCTCTGTTTCATTTTTTTAAAAAGCTCCCTATGTTTGCCAAAGCAACACCGATATCCTGCTTTGTTTTTGCAAAAAAAAAACCCCTATGATTTCCAAAATCGTATCAAGGTTCTCAATCCACTCTACGAGGGCAACGCAGCGCGCTTATCATCCTAGTATCACTAATGGCACAACGGCCTCAGTCAATTAACCTGCAGTTTCACTCTCATCTCAGCAGTAGCTAATCTGCAGCTATTATTTGCTCTCATAGTCACTGAAACTCCAATATCTGGTCATGAGCAACATACATTATTGCAGGCAGCATCTTATTCTGTTTAGCTGCAAGAATATGATCATACGAGTGTTACTTCTTTAATTCTGATTCCTTGCTGATGTTTCAAGGAAAAGCAACCGCAGGCACACTCCTCCATTTGCTGGACCCTGCGAGTGATGACGTGGGCGCCAGATCAGCTGCATATGTACACTGCCTGTCACTCACTATGGCACACCTACCGTTTGCCTCTGCCAATATACTAATATAGCTCCCAGATCACATAATCCATCTCTTAATCATCCCTTCAAAAAAAGGTTAAAAAAAATCCTTGGTACCAAATTTTAGTGGTGGTGGGGCCACATGCAGGGACAGCTCAACCACGAGAGAGCCCTGACAGCCGTGAGCCTCCCTTTCAGTAGACGAAGATCACTCACTACAGCCTGTCTGCGTCTATGAGATATGGCTATCAATCTATCCTACCTGTCAAACCATTTTTTTGTGTGGCCAGACTGACTACATCAAAGAAGAAACATCGTGAGCACACACGCCGAGTAGGCTCGAACACGGGCGGGCAGGGACCTGCATCCCCTTGCGCCAACTGAGTTCTCCAAAACCAAAATTAAAAACTGAACTACTTGAGCAATTTTTTGTTTGTTAGAGCCACAGTGAGAAATTGATTGTTCTCTGTGGCTCTAACTGTGGATGTTTGCGTGCATAGTGTTCTGAAATGGATGGTGTAAGAGGCATTCTGTCAGTCACAAACTAGATGAGGTGGGCCCAGGCATTTTCTTTGCTGGATTCACTCAGTAAACTTTAACAACCCCTTCGCTTTGCTTCGCTTTGTGATTACCATTTTATCCTGGTAAAAGCCTGAAAGGTTGTTCGTTCGTTCCTTGATGTGTCCACGTGACCACTTTTTTCAACCGAGAAGCTTTCCTTTTTCGCTTTCTCCATCCTGGAGTGGAGACCGATACTCCGAGTTGCAGGTCTAAATATAGAGATAAACAGTCTGGTGCATCCTGTGAGTGTATCTGAATCATCCTATCAAAATCTAAAGACTCAGATCAAGTGCTACAGTAACAGTGCAAGGGTAAAATCATGTACTATTGCTACAGCACCTCTATGCTGTGCTGCAGAGAATCCAGATCTCTCCATCCTAGCCCTAGGTGCTGCATGGGGTCCAATTCTTAGCATGTATGATGCAAATGTTGGACTTTTGGGTTTGATCCATTCAATATTGTAATTAAATCTTAGAAAAATCTCAAAGATCCACTCATGCATAGTGGAAGATGAAAAGTTTAGCACCATATTGTTAGTCTAGGTGAGAGGAGACCAATATATAAGGTGGAGTTGGTCTTACCTAGTTAAAGCAAGTAAAAGAATAACACGCGCGCGCTCGCTCGCCACCGCCACCGCGCGCGCAAATGGTTCAGCGATTTCATGTCCGGTTGGATGTGGAGCCGCGGCTTCTTTTTGCACCTCAAAACCATGCATATAAATTAAAAACTGAAAATTATGGCGCGCTTTAACCGTGTTTAAAAAAGAGTAATGATGGAAGTTTCTTTTGCTTGATGCTGGTTCCTCTGTGCTGCGCAACCTCGACTACTCCATCTCTTATTCGGTGTGCACCGACGTGGAGAGAGCAATATCTCCGAAGCCGGTGTCCCTTGTGATCCTGCATGGGTTGGGGCGAATCAGTTTTTGGAAAGCGTTCGTGTGACTGCTCACGGTTTCCTCCTTCTCCATCATCCTCTTCTTTGCATCAGATTCTACTACGATCTTCATCGGAGCGATTCTCTGTAAGTCGCGGTGATATCATTTCATATGGCTAGGTCTTGCTTTCTAGATATTTGTTGTGCGATGATGTTGATATCTACTTCTGTTAGTAGCGTTGTTCTAGATTTTGTCTTGTTAGTACATATACATGAGATAGATATATTTGAGTTGATGATTATGTTACTATTCGTAATCCCAAATACGCCTAGTATATATGCTACTGTTGATTCAATTATTGTTTTAAGAATTACAATAATCACAAAAGCGCGCGTATACCTAACAGCGAACGCAGACACGCTATTTTGAACGGCAGGTCAGTATCTTCTAGACACTGTTCACTGCACCCAAATTAAGATAAAGGGAACGCAAATATGCCATGACTAGTTTTTGTGATGTCTGCAAGTTCTAAACCACGAAATGTACTCTATCCACCCCCTCAAATCAACCACTCGGTAGCTAGTGAGTGAACTTACTGAACTGTATACAGGAGTTGGATGCGTACACGGTGCAGGCATTGGTCAATCAATCTCTGGGAAACAAACACACAGCTCGCAGAACTACAGCTGCCTTGCTTGGCCAATCATTTTGTGCGTATTCGCGTCCATCTGACGTGACACACTTTGACAAAATATATATATATCGTCCTTCTCCTTCCAGCCGCGGCGGAGTTGGCTGGCTATGCATGGAAGAAGAAGATGCTCTCTCTCTCTCTCCCTTTAGTATATTTTGTTAATTTGTCACAAGCCAAATATTCCCGACCAGGCTCAAATTGCTCGATGACGAGATGAATTGAGAAGGAAATCCATCTTTTGGTGGTCAAGATGGCAAGATGCTTTTGCACGGTCGGTGCCAAGATTGGATGTGTTCTTTTCCAATCACAAGCCAATATTCGCTTCTCCTGTTCCTTTCATCCATCCAAGCAAAAAAAATAAATAGAATCCCTCCTCTCTTTTCCGATCCAAGTTTCCCTGTTCTTCCCTTTTTCCCATTTGCAAGATCAGATGATGTGCGAAAAATTATGGTGTAAAAAAATAGCTAACCGAGCCATGTTAATTAACACATTCACCTATGCTTGGCTTGTAGGACCAGAGACAAGGATCCGGATCTTCTGCTGTAATGCAGTGTGAATAGTGTTTGCCAGTGTGCGAACAGTCATCGACAGTGGCACTGTAGCAAAGTAATGTAGCAACACTGAAATATTTACCGTAGCGAAAACACTATAGTAACCCACTTTGGCTATTGATCTAGATTTTTACTTCTTGATCAGACGGTGGAGATCGCTTTCTAATGCAGAGCACCATAGATCATTTGCATTGAAACCTATTTCCACAGGCGATGGCTATATCCCAATGAGCAAAAGCAAACAGTCCAAGGAAACAAAACATGAACTTCTGAAAAATTTCCAAGCAATGATAGAAATCTACGTATGCTGACTCGGATCTGATGGCGGCACTGGGGCGGCTGGAAACTCTGGTGAGTGGTGATAAGTATTTCCAAACATCCATGCCATCCTCGTATGGCTCCATTGATTTCTCTCTTTCGGCGCAGCGATATGTTAGGATAATAGTGCATCAACTGAACATTACCTGCCTCAGGTTTTCATAAAAAAACTTTTTGTTTTCTTAAAACGTTGCGGGTGACGGATCGGACCGGGAGGTGGATTTCTTTTTTTTTCTGAAAGAAGAATTTGGATTGTGTGAGAGGGATCCAGCATGGCGCTTTGGATTTGCCAACTTGGAATTTTCCTTCTCCAAAGCAGTTGATCATGTGGAATTCTTTTGCTGCAGATCACTGTCATCAGCAGCCACTTGACTGGATTGAATATTCAGGAGCATGCACCCCCTTTCTTTGCCCCTCTGGCTCTGCAGGCAGAAATTAGTCCCCAGTGAGCAATTTCAGATATTAGACATCCATATACTTCTGGATGCTAGAACAATGTCCTGAAAAACAAAAAGGTTGATTGGGTTAGGACTTAAGAATGGCTGGTCTTATACTTACCAAAACCACAGCAATTCAATCACTTCATTGAGGATTCAGATTAAAAGTGCAGACAGAAAAATGACACTTGAACTAACGTAATATCTTGGTAAGTGTTTAACTGGAGATACCACACACCATTATACCAAAGGTGATGTTACTTTCATCCTGTTCCACTTTTCACTTAATTCGATTCTGAGAAACTTTTGACGGCCTGCAGAAATGTCGTTCGAATCCGTCAGTCCCTTGGATTCCAAGTGCATTATGAGGTAAGCTGGACACAACCTTTCGCCATTGCACAGATAGTTGAATGTGACAAAAGATACAATGTCTGACTAACTGGTAGGAGATAATTTGCACCTCAAGGCAGGACTTCTCAAGAACAATCATGTAATGTTATATGTAAAGCCAAGCAACAAAAAAAGCAGATAATAGTATTTTTACACTGAAAACCAAACTTTTCTTTTGAGCTGAACTCAAGAAAGAAAGAAAGAAAGAAAGAAAGGAATCCAAGAATGATACTCTTGATCAATTATCAGTTCAATAATTTCACACATAAAAGGTTCTGTGGGTCCAGCAATGCAAGAATGCACACACACTGATCCAGCCACCACTACCATGTGCCTCATGTACCAGTTGGCATTTTGGCACCTAATGCTAAGCTTCCATGTTCATTGATCTACCATTCCAGGGAAAAATTCTGCCACTTAATCTAGATTACGGCTAAGCGAGTACCAACTCCCTATCAAGAGAACTGTCAGTCTGTCACTGCTTTCCTAACCGCCGCTCACCAATAGAAAACATATTGACAGAGGAAAGGTCGGTACAAAGACCACCAGCTTTTCAAGCGCCCACAAGACTTTTTCGGGAAGAAGCCTCTCTTTCTTTCTTTCTTTCTTCCTTTATCTTTCTTTTGTTCTTCCATCCTGATCCGGAGCAATGGCGACGGAAGAGAAAGCACGAGAGACAACAGATGGGCAGGTAAGCAATGGCTCCTCTTAGTCTCTGAACTTCTGCAGCACTTGCTTGCTTCTGTTTCCATGCATGCATATTGTGTAGATGTAAAGCTACCTAGAGAGCTTCAGTGTTGCAGAAGTCAGCTACATGGTGGGGAGCATATTTGTAACAGTTCAGTAGACTTTGGACAGTTTGCAAGGAAAATCATCACTGTGTCTTACTTCTTGTTCCATGATCTCTTTGTATTAATCTCCCTCGTAGTATCTATGGAAGGTTCTTCATGTAGTAAGCTGGTGCTGCATTCATTTTTTGTGTTCGTAAACAAACAATCTTTGTTTAGAAGGATCCTGTTTCAGGGATAAAAAAAGTAACTTGTTGGGGAAAACAAATAAAAAACAGACTTTCGTAGGCTATTTACTCATGGCAAGTATCTGTCTGTCATATGCTCTGCTTTGCCTGCTCTTTTGATTATTGACAAAATATTTTACTGCCAGTACTCTCTTTTCCCCCACTCGGTAATTCTTTCCTGAACTTGATAAGTGAGAAAATAATGTTAGTCAAAAGATAACACTAGATATTGTCTTCTACAGTTCTACCTATCTAGAGGAAACAATTTGTTAACAATAAGGATTACAGTATAGCTGGTGAGGACTGAGGAGGTTAGTGATACGGGTCGCTCGATCTTCTCGACATAGAATTAAGATACTCATGTGTAGCCTATCGAATCATAGTCATCCCCGTTGCTAATGCAAGAACGAACACTCTTTAATTCGCGAGAAAACACACGCCGGACTTCATGATCACCAAGCGAAGCCCTATCACGCTCCCAATTTCCAACGGAAAAGTTAAACGATCTCGATTAGTAAGAACTCTCAATTTTTCCCATTAATACCAACAGCCATCAAGAAAAACACAAGCAATCTGTTTTTTTATTTATTCATCTCCTTCCCGTAGCTTTTCCATGTACTAGCTATTAATGGACCAAAGTTCTCTGTTCCAGCCGAACAAGATATGGACATGTGCTAGTTGATTGCCTGGAATCAAGTGGTTTCCAAAACATTTCCAACTACTACTAAAAATAGAAAACATGTCTTAATGGTGAATACAACCAAATCAAGTTGGTTCGGCTGGCCGTCTCAGTCACGGGAGCAAAATACGGCTTGATGCATTCCTTTTGGCGAGATTCCTTTATTCCTCACGGTCAGCCTTTAATCCCCATGCGTTTTCAGCACATCCGGATTTTTCTTGACTTGATCGAGCTAAAATTCTTCTATCGCTGAATCTTCAAATCCGAGTACAATCAAAACACTATTTTTAGATAGTATAAAATTCTTGTTAAAATTAATGACATATTCACGAAGGAGCAAATTCACCTGATCTTCTAGTTTCTTGGCACATGCTATTGTAATTGGTCCAGTCGGCAACTCGATGCGTATATCATAGACATTTGGTGGAGGAGAAGAAGGTGTCGTAGAGATGTCCTCATCGATTAGCATTTATAAGAAATAAAGGTTACACTGAGCGTGAACCGTAAGTGTTTTGATGCAAGACAAAGTCATGAAGTGAGCAAAGGTTACTTAAAGCATGAAGAAGCATATAACTGCAGCACTAATCCACTAAATAAGCCTTCTATATTCCTGAGAATTTCCGCTTCATGTAATAATTAATCAAGGCTCTTAGAGAGGCACAAGGTTGTCCAGTTAGGGTGCTCACATGCCAGGTCATGGATTAAAAACTTAAGCTAAACCTTCAGTTAGGTCTTCCACCTGGGTTGGCATGTGGTGTTGCCGTATTATTTAACAAGTCGACCTGTTCTTTGTTGACCACTTGCTTCAGGGTACTAGACCCATGAAAAGGATACTCTTACATGTACTGAACCTACATGTGCCATTTAGTACCATTCATTAGCAAGACATAGTTGGCCAAGGGGAAATCCTTGCTGTCATGCAGGACAATATATTTGTAATTCTGTAGTGCTGCAGTACCATTTGGATGTCCTTTTGAATGAATTATAACCGAAAGTGAACAGTATCAAGAAATAGTGAATCTAAGAATGTATAGGTCATCAGTTCCTTTTTTCCCTACCTTTTTTTTTGTTTTACATCTTATGAGACCTTCTATGGAAAATATAATAACCTCAAATATACTGGTAGTCGCTATCAATGATAGACTGTGAATAAGCAATATTAACCTAAATATGACAATCCAGTGTTGCATGCAGTGTACTTGATTTGAATGTGGGATTTACCTGTACATTTTCCAGGAAGTTCAAGTGGAAGATGTAGATCTAGGAACAACCCATTTGCAAACGCACCTAGACGGAAAGCTTTCATCTAATAAAGAGATCAAGGACGAGGCAAAAATCATGGACTCAACTGAAGGAATGTTGAAGATTCCAGAGGATCAAGTTTTAGTAGAAGCACCCTCTGAAGTCAAAATTCCTCCAGAACTTTATCTAAATGGCACTGCATCTTCTTTGAATGGCCATATGGACAAAGAGGAGAACATTTCAAATGAGCAGCCACATGAAAATGATCAGAAACATAAAGAGCAGGCAGAAGTTTCACCAGATGGAATAAGCACCCATCAGAGCAACAAAAGTAACAATGAAGAGGTAATTGGTTCTTTAGGACATGGAGAGAGCACAACAGAAAATACCAGCCTTCTGAAACATGAGAATGAAGAGCCCAAGGAGCAGGGCCAACAAGAATTAGAAGGAGATGTAATGGACAACAAAATGGAGCAGGAAGACACACTGAAAACTGACAATGCTGTTGAGCCAACGGTTGATCCTCAGCAAGGCCATAATATGGAAACAGCAAAAGCAACCAAGGACACACAACCTGCAAGCATGTCAAATATTCCTGATGATGAGGTTGTAGATAAAGCACCTGTTGGAGTCGAAACTCCTCTGGAGCCTAATGTGGATGATTCTGACCCCCTTACGGATACTACTGATGGAAACACAGAAACAGTTGAACCAGCTAAAGCGGATGATGCCGCTCAACATGACCATAAAGAGAGCTCTCCAGAAGATAAAGATATTGCAGAACGTACAGATGAGGTGGCCAAAGTAGAAGATCAACAGAGTAAGCAAACTGATACTGTGGGTACAGACGTGGTGCAGGAAGAGATACCTAAAAGCAAGGAAACTGAGGTGCAGGAAGAGATGCCTAACTCTGAGGAAGCTGATGGCTCAACAATTGATGCTCAAGTGCTGAATCAAGAATCGCCTGAAGAAACTAATGACCATGTGTATGAAAAAACTGAAGAAACATCCCACCAGAGCAGTGTGGCCACTTCTGAGGAGACAACTCCAGAACATGTTGCAATGAGGGAGCCAGATGTCAATATTCAAGAAGAGAACCAGGGATCAGTAGAAGAAATGATAGATGCTGAAGCAATTGATACTGAGAAAACAATGCAACAAAGTAGTGCTGCTTTTGAGGAGGAAATTACAGAAGATCATGTAGCAACCACCACACCAAGTTTTGATATCGAACATGTACATAATGTGGAATCAGAAGAAATCAAGGGCCTTGAAGATGCCATAGCTGAAGAAACCTCCGATGAAAGCAATGTGGCTTTTGCTGAAGATGCAGTTCAAGATAAGGTACTGCCAAGTGAGCCAACAGTAGATATACAACCAGTACAGGGGTTGGGACAAGAAGAAACTGAGAACAATGGAACTGTCGAAATGGATGAAGCTTCCAATCAAACGCATGCTGCTGTCCACAATAATCTAGCCCAAGAAGATGGTATAACAGCAAGTGAACCACATGTGACAGGATTAGCAGAAGAGGTGGAGGACATTGAAGCCACTGAAACTCAAGAACTCACCCACCAATGCCATGTTGCTACTTCCAAGGAACTACCAACAGAAGATAATTCGCCAGCAAGTGAGCCACATAATGATGATATCCAGCGAGCCCTGGAACAAGATTCAGTTGAAGTTAAGGACACTGAAGCGGCTGAGACTCAAGGAATCTGCCATGAAAGAACTATTTCTACTTCTGAGGAGGACACTGTGGAAGATAATGTAACAGCAGAAGGACCAACCTGCGATACTCAAGAAGTACGAAGTGTAGAATCACCAGAAGAAATCAAGGACAACATAGCTGAGAATATTATAGAAGCATCTAATGCGACAACTGTTGATGAGGCAGATCAAGAGAACAATGTGCTAGTAAGTGAGACAATTGCTAAAAAGCAAACACGGGGGCTTGAACCAGAAGAAATCAAGAACACTGAGCCTGTTGAAATAGAAGCTTCCGATCAAAGGCCTGCTGCTATCTTCAATGATCTAGCTCAAGAAGATAGTACTACAGAAAATGAGATGCAGAAAACCGAGCTGGCAGTAGGAACAAAGGAAATTGAAGCCACTAAAACCGAAGCAATCCCCCAGGAAAGCAATGCTTCTATTTCTGAGGAACCTACCCCAGAAGAGATTATAACAGCAAGTGAAACAACTTCTGATACTCAAGAAGTAAATAATGTAGGTTCAGCAGAAGCAATTGAGGACAACACAGACGCTAAAACTGGAGAAATTTCTGACCACGGCAACGAATCTTTTGCTGTGGATGCAGTTGAAGGAAACAATGCAGTTGAAAGTGAGCCAAATGCTGATATACAACCAGTGCAGGAGCTCGAATTGGAAGAAATGATGAACACCGAACTTGTCGCAGTGATCGAAACATCCCATCAAATGGAGGATGCTATCTTTCAGAAGCCAACTGAAGAAGATAATCCAACCGCAAGTGGGTTGCATGTGATGGAATCAGCAGGAGAAGTGAGCAACATTGAAGCTCAAGCAACCCCCCACCAAACTGATGTTGCTCAATCAGAGAAGCAAGCAACAGAAGAAAATACAACAGCAAGTGAACCGCAAATCCTGGAACCAGAATCAGTTGAAGAAATGAAGGACACTGACGCCACTGAACCTCAAGGTATCTCCCAGCAAAGCATTATTTCCACTTCTGAGGAGTCTGTTCCAGAAGAAAATGTAACAGCAAAAGGGCCAGCTTATGATAACAAAGAAGTACAAAATGAAGAACCGGAACTAACAGAGGAACATGATGATGTGAAAGCTGACAAAATATACAATCAAAGCAGTGGGCCTATTATCGGGGAGGCAGCTCAAGAATACATTTTACTAGCAAGTGAACCAACCAATGATGTACAAGTAAAGGGGCTAGGATCAGAAGAAATCAGGAACACTGAAGATGTTGGAACGGAAGAAGCTTCCCATCAAACACATGTTGCTGTTGTTGAAGAGAACTTAACAGCAAGTGAGCCACAGATGATAGAATTATCAGAACAGATGAATGATGTTGGACTTGAACCAACACTCCACGAAAGCAACGTTGCTAGTACAGAGGAAATGGCAACAGAAGATAATGCAACAATCAGACCAGATGTTGGTACTCAACAACTTCAGGAGCAAGAATCAGTTCAATTCAGGGACATTAAGGCTATTGAACCTCAAGGAATCTCCCCATCTCACACTGTGTCTACTTCTGAGGAGTCCACACCCGAAGATAATGTAACAACAATAGAACCAAGTTCTGACACTCAAGCAGAAAATTTAGAATCAGCAGAAGTAATCCAGGACATTGAAGATATGAAAAGCAATGCTGCTCTTGCTGAGGAAGCAACTCCAGAAGAACATGTACTAATAACTGAGGCAACTATTGATGTACCACCAGTGCAAGAGACAAAACTAGAAGAGACCAAGAACACTGAGCCTGTTGAAAAACATGATAATATAACAGCAAGTGACCTGCCACCAGAAGAGTTGAAGGACACTGAAGCCATGGAGACTGAAGAAATCCCTCATGAGAGCACTGTTGCAAGCATCAGCAAGCTCACCGAAGATGTGAAAAGCAATGTTGCTCTTGCAGACGAGGCAGCTCCCGAAGAACATGTACTAGCAACTGGGGCAACTGTTAAGATACCACCAGTGCAGGAGCCAGAGCTAGAAGAGGTCAAGAATAGTGAACCTGTTGAAGTGGAAGATACTATAACAGCAAGTGACCTGCCAGCAGAGGAGATGAAGGACACTGAAACCATGGAGACTGAAGCAATTCCTTATGAGAGCACTGTTGCAAGCATCAAGGAACTGACTGAAGATGGTATTTTAACAGCAAGTGCACCACATGATGATATTCAACAAGTCCTGGAGCAAGAATCAGTTGAGGACATGAAGTGCACTGCCACCACAGAATATCAAGAAGAACCCCGACAAAGCACTGTTTCTACTTCTGATGAGCATACTTCAACAGAAGAAAAGACAACAGCAACAGATCCTACTTGTGATACACAAGTACAGAATGTCGTAGCTCAAGAAATCAAGGACAGTGAAGATGTCAAAACTGAGGAATTTTCTGATCACAGCACCTTTTCTACTCCTGAAGTGGCAGCTCAAGAAAGTGCTGTACCAAGAAGTAAGCCGACTTCTGATGCTCAACAAGTGCAAGAACATGATTCAACAGAAGAAACCGGAGGCATTGAAGCTGTGAAAACTGAAGATCACCAGCAACATGGAGTTTCTACACTTGAGAAGCCAGTGGCAGAAAATAATGTGACAGAGAGTGAACCAGAAGTTGATGATCAACAAGTGCAGGAGGAGAAATCAGCGGTAGAAGTCAAAGACATTGAAGGTATGGAAACTGAAGAAATCTCCGACCAAAGTAATATCAGCACTTCTGAGAATGCAGCTCAAGAAAGCAGTGAATTGGGAAGTGATCCAGATTTTTATGTCCAACCAGCACAGCAGTTAGAATTAGCTGAAGACAGCAAGGACAATCAACTTGTAAAGGCAGAAGAAACAGGGCAAAGCAACTTTGCCACCCTTGAAGAACCAACTGCAGAAGACAATGCTGCAAATGAAATTGGCCCACCTGCTGATATTAAAAAAGAGCATGAACTAGAATCAGTGGAAGAAATCAAGGATATTGATGCCACCGAAGCTGAAGAGGCCTCCCATACAAGCCAAGCTGCTGCTTTAGAGGAGCCACTTTCAGAAAGTAATATAGCAACAACTGAGCTGACCTACGATATTCAGCAAGTAAATGATTTGGAAGCAACGAAAGAAATGAAGGCCACTGAAGCCATCAATGATGAAGAAATCTCTTGTCAAAGAACAGAGATTGCTGTTTTGGAGGATCAATCTTCAACAGATAATGGAACGGCACCAGAAGAGCTTCCTGTAGAGTCAAACGAAGAAAACTTTGGAAATGAAAACGACAATGTATTGGTGGTGCATGAAAAGATCAAAGATGAAATACAGGAGCCAACGGAACTAAAGGTATGCGCACATTAACCAATAATTTCTTTCATTTATCTGACATGTTTAGCATTTACCTCTGTTAGGATACATGTTAGATTAATACAAGGTGTAGGTAGTGCTAAACTTGTTGAGGACTTAGAAATATTTGGAAACATGAGATTTGAGTTTAAGTAAGTGCATCACCCGTGGTGTTTTTTTCTTAGCTCACTACAGACATTGAATTGAATAACCTTGATATATCAAACTTCACCACAACATTGCATCCAGTAAGAGACACATACCAACAGCTATGATCCATTGTAATATTTAAGTAAATATATTATCAAATTGTAGGTTGACTACTATCATCGTCTTACATGAAGGCTTATATCAAACAATACAAAGTTTCAAATTAGTGGTGTCAAACTGTTTAGTTGAATTAATGCCTTAAGTTTGAGAACACACAAGCTCTACATCATAATTGAAAATTTGCAAAGCAAACTGTAAAGTAAATTGAGCAACAAAAGCATACACATTTCTTGCCAAGTCGAGGAAAGATTGCACTACATCAAAGTTGTAAACTGCAAACTAGATTGAAGCAAAAATCATATTTGTACTTTAAAGAACACTCCATTTGATTGCGCAATCAGTACCAGCAGTCTGAAATATGTCACTAGTCCTTTAAATTTGGGCATAGTCGCAGGACAACTCACTAGTGTATTTTATACAGGATGAAGCATCTAACTTGGGTGAGAAAACTGTTTTTACAACTCAGAAAGGTGAGAACATTACTGAGGTAGATGCTGTCCAAATTTCTTGTGAAGATACAATAGAGACTTCACACAATATCGATCAAATCAAAGAAGAGCAAAAGGCTGTAACTGAACATGACTCAAGCCAAATGTCAAGTGGCCAGCGTGAAGAGAACATAACTCATGTTCAAGACAGAGATATCAAAGGAGAACTTCTCACAGAAAGTGGTACTGAAGAATTATCGCAAGCTTCATTCGAAAATGATCCCCAGGCAGCACAAGATGTTGCAGAGAAAGATGATACAATAAAAAGTGGTGAGCAAACCAATGATGAAGATAACGAGCAACATCATGATCTGGTACTTCAAACACAAGTTTGTGAGAGGTCAATGGATGCTTTAGCCATTGGTCAACAAGATGAGGAAGTGCAAAAGGTTAACTTGGATCAACAGCAGAAGGAAGGTGAGGAGATTGAAGCGCAAACGGAAGAAATTCAGACAGATGAACAGAAACATGATGACAAGAGGGCTGATTTCACCACAGAGCCAGTAGTGGAGCCCCAGAGTGTTGATGTTGTCACCAACAGGACAGACAACACTGATTTTTTTGAGGTGAAGATTACTAAGACTCATTGCATGTTGTAACTTTCCGAACTTCTTTTAATAAGAAACACAGAAAGTAAGTTCCTATACAATGAAACCTTGCAGGCTGAACCAACAGAGATGGTGGTTACTGAAATGCTCAAGAATGAACACACCCTACATGTACCCCAGGAATCCATCCCGAGAATTACAGATGCAAAGGTTGAAAACATTACTGAAAGAAAAGAACGGACTGAAGAAGAAAACGAACCCAACAACGCTGGGCCCTTAGATGCTGATGCAGAAAATTATAATGAAGACGAGCAGGAGAAAGCAGAAAAGGATGCAATAGTAGCAAAAGCTTCTACTGATGAACAGTATGAAACAACTGACGCAATTAGAAATGATGAGGTCAGTTCGGAATTTCCATCAATGCAGTCTGTGAAATTTAGACATGTTCTTCTGTTGTTAATCAGTCTATATTGGACCGCATAAGTTCAAACTACTAACTTTCCAGATTGGAAACGTACAGAAAAATATTGAAATACTTGACGAGCAAGAAACTTTAGTTATCCAGGTACCTGATGTCACCATGAGTGTAATGCAACATTGGTTAGAAAGCATTCTTTTTTAGCATTATCATCGTTTTTTTGGTAATAACGCAAAGCACTACCAACCAGGGATAGAAAACCCGGCGGTTACCGGCCGGTAACCGCCTACCGGAGGGTGGCCGGGAAATGAGATCCCGGCGGTTTTTTCAAATCCAAGATCAAATTTTCAGATTTCGAATGAATTTTAATCAAATTTGAACGAATTTCGGCCAAACAAAATCCGGTTTCCGGTTACTGGTACTGGAGGGGGGCCGGGATCCAACCCGGGAACGGTTAGCTGATCCCTGCTACCAACTACTACTACTAGTCCCTAGCACACTGAATTATTGCATGGGCTCACTATTAAGAAAAAATAAATATATCAGAATAACCTATAAGGAGATCACAAGAGCATAGGGCTAAACCTATGTTGAACTTTACTGTAAAGAGCAGAAGACACAGTAGTGATGATTTGGTGAAAAACTCTCATTGCTCATACTAAAAACACTTCTATGTTTTACTCATCTTGCAGGTTGAACTTGGTTTGTCATCATCTGTGGAGAAAGATCTTCAAGAAATAACTGACCCAGCTCCTTCAAATGATGAAATCCAAGAGAATGTAAGGTTTATTGAAGTGAATATTACCCATGATTTCATATACTTTGAAAAGAATAATCACCAAATCTTTAAGATAACTATTTGAAAGGTGAATTAGTACTGACCTTGTGATGAATTGAGCAGGACTTAAGCATTCATCACAAGGTGAGTACTAATACTCTTAAGAAGTTATACTCCTATATGCCTAAAAGCTCATGTGGGCAAATTTCCTTGCTAAATCTGCTCCTAGTAAAATTTTAAGCCAGTTTTTTTTCAAAAAAAATAGCAAACAATTTTTTTTCTCTCCATTCAGGTTTCAGATGAGAATTTGACAACAACAGAGCACAATGGTGTAGAAGATGAAGCTATGCAACAAAAAGTTGATTCACCAAATGCTGAAACAAATAATGATGATATTTTGTCGATAAGCAATCCTTTACCTGAGCATGAAACTAGAACTGCCTCAGATATAACTCAAAACAGACAATATAAGGAAGCAATTAATGCAGATGATGTCCTGCAGCTTGAACCAGAAGAAAATGCATTTGACAAGATTGCTGAAACTGACGCGGATGAGAAAATGGAGACAAGCCATACAGCAGCCACCGAAGCGGTCACATTCGATGAAGATACCTGCGATAAGGTGAGAAGTCAGAACTCCTTATATATTATTATTTTAGACTTATATTTAGTCTTTCTAAGCTATTTTTCACTTTTACCATTTAGGCTAGAGGAGCTGATGGAGCTCTATCTAATGAAAGTATCAAGACCTTTGAGGATGCCAGAAGGAATCTTGATGTTTCATCTGTAGTTACAGCATCAAAGGGAGACAATATAAACAAGGAGATGGAAGATCGTAAGCTTGCTCTTCCTGCACAGACTACACTAGACGAAAACACAACTGAACAGGGATCTGGCTTAGAGGAGACAGAAAGAGAGTTGTCGTTGTCAGAGAAGCCACTTCCCTCTGAACCAGAAGAGCAAGAAGAGAATCGAATAACCAAAGAACAAGATGAAGAGGACATGCATGAGCCAGAAATTGGTGATACACAGAAAGAAGCTGAAGAAAGTGATTTGCCTGTCTCAAATTTTCTGATGAACCTGATATTGGGAAAAGAGAGCAATAATCCAAACGTAAATTCAGAATCTGAGGCTGAGGCTGAAAAGAAGCAAGAAGAAACCACAAAGGATGATAGTTATTCGATCACTTTTCAACAAGAAGAAAGCTCGGTATCATTCCCTGCAGAAAATAAGGTAGATGACAAACTCATCTTCGAACAAGAAAAACAGAATGTAGAAGGCTCTGAAGAAACACATGAAACGGTCAAAGAACAAAGCCATGATTTCAAGCTGGACACTGAAAGATCATTGGAAACTGATGAAGAGCTCAATAGGCACACTCATGATTCGGAAGCACCAGTATACCAAGACAATGCCCAGGATGAAATTTCTAGTGAATTGGTACCAGGTGAGGCAACTGGTGTGGTTACAGAAACGGAAACTAGAGAATTCGAGCTGGATGAAAAGGCAGTTTCTACTATTTGTCAGGAAGATGTGGAAGCAACAACACAAATTGAGGAAGGAAGCTTGAACAGCAACCTAGATGACTCCACAAGCCCAAAGGCTTCTCAAGAGGATACATTAGACGAAGGACGAACAGAGCTTTTTCATGAATCTTTACCTGAAGATAGAAGTTCTCATGAAGTGGTTGAGCAAACACTCCTGTTGACAGAATCAGATATGGGCGATGCAGAAAAATTGCCTAACGACACTGATGGTCTTGAAAGTCCTCTGTGCACAAAACAAGAAGAGTCCATTGAATCTTCCAATGCTGAGGCCAAAAGTACTATTGAGGTTCAAGTGGAAAGTGAAGTAGATAAGAAAGAAGAGAACCATCATGCAACTACACTTGAAGCTACCGAAGAACAGATAGAAAATGTGCATGATAATTCGCAGAAAGGCACAGGTTCTGAAGCAATATCTGATGAGCAGGCACCTGAAATTACTGAACCAGTTATTGGCACTGATATAAATTTGGCTCGTGAAAAGGAGATTTCTGAAGGCTCAACATGCATGGACAAGAAAGAAAGCTATAATTTCTCAAACAATGAAAAAGCTCTTGAAATTCAGTCAGATGATCCAAACTTGCATATAAACCAAGATAAGCAAGATGAGTCTGCTGACAACCAAATTGTGATTGAGAAGAACAACTTGCTAGACAAGCCAGGAGAATCTAATTTGCAAGAGCAGCAAAAAACTCATAGTGAGCAAAAATCTCCTAAAGAAACTGATGAAGGTTACCATAAATTTTTGGTCATAAAAGAGCCTGTGATCAAAGAAGAGAATGTACATGAAACAGTTGAAATCCATGTGCAAACAGTGACCAAAAAACCCAATGAAGAGCAAGAAGCTGATTCACAGGTTCAGGAACGTGATCTCGGTGTGGTTTCACCCAAAGAAGCGCCTGAAGTTGAAGAAAGTTTTGTGGAGATAACAAAACCAGAATTCAGCACAGATGAAGAGCAAAGTCTAAAGGCAGATGAATCAAATATGGCAGAAGAGAAGACTTATGACGAGAAGACAAAGGATGAAGAGGAAGCTAAGAATTTCACTCATGAAGTAACAATGAAAATTGAAGAACGAGGAGCAGGACAGAATGCATCACATAAAAAACGCATCTTGTCCGGTGTTGGATCAAAGGTAAAGCACCAACTAGCAAAAGTAAAGAAAGCCATCATAGGTAAGCCTGGGCACACAAAATCTGAATCACCAAAATCCTGAAACTGTATTCACCGTAGAGAATGTATATTCCTGTACTATTTGTACTTTTGTAAGCTATATATTTGAGGTGTAGAATGTCGCGATGGGAATAGTGAACTTCAAGGTTTCTCTATGATCATCGCATTGAAATGTTGTGATATTGATGACGCTTGTAAATATAGCTAGTGTGTAAATCCATGTTTCCATGAAATTTGGTAATTGTTTCACTAACTTCAAATTTGAGGTAGAACCGAGGACAACATGGACATGGAAGATTGTTTATTTTTCTTCATATATATGTATGTGCCTTTTTATGGTCATCATGCAACATAGTTTGCCTTCCCTCATGAAACCATGTGCTGTTACTCTGCATTTTGCTCTGGTTCTGAGCAATGTGAGCTTATCTGTTTAAAAGAAACTACCGGAAGTAACTGCAATGCCAATCAACCCATGCTAAAACATTGTAGAAAACTCGAATTAGGCACACGAGAATTGGGTCCTATATGTTTCAGCAATTATAAGTCGATCAGAATGAGTAGAAAGAATAAAAGAACGCACGACTCCAGGCTCCTCAGAAAAAAGAAGCATCTCATGTTGTTCAGCTACGTCTCCAATGGGATGGGAAAAATTAAGGCCGAGGAGACCAAAGACAGAACCTGATGTGATGCTATGTGATGGTGAAGTTCTCCGCGTGTCTAACATCACAATTGCGTTAAATCTTTTCCCTTTGTAATGCTCTATCATGCATGCGCCCCACTCCCTCTGAAAATCACCACCGCAAGAAGCAACTTGAGTCAGCACCATATCAGACAAAAACATCCGTCGAGCACTGCATCATGCAGGACCCCCGGCCATTGCGTCGTGCACGTGCCCACCTCGCGAGCGGGCGCGAGCCGGACATGGGCGCGCAGCGGGGTGGACGAGCGTCGAGCACGTGGTGGGCATGCTGTGGCGTGGAGGCAACACACGGACACGCGAAGTGGCGCTTGAAACACGGCATTGCGCTGGCCGGCGCGGCGGCGCCATCACCTGCTCTTCACCCAGGGTGCCCCTCCTCGTTAACTCCTCCTCCTCTCTCGATCTGCCCCGCGGCGGCAGAAATGGTGGTGGTAGAGCCGCAGCATTGCAGACTAATCATCAAACTCATCAGCCGCTGATCCTTGTAGCGGCGCCCGCCCGGCCGGATTAATCTGCAAGGGAGTCGGGCTTTTTTTCCGGAAAGGGAGTTGGGACTTGAAAGTAACAAGAATAAGAATGTTTTGCACTTTTTTTTTACGGAACAGGCACGAGACATTGCCTATTTTTTTGCACATAAATTTACATGTCAAATGGAAAGTGTATATAGTTCACAAATAATTTAGTGTGGTTGATGTCGCCATAATATTATAAAGGTAAAATTGGCTATACGAACTAAACTTTTGTGCCATTTGTTATAGGACATCGGTTTTTTATGTTTTTATTGAAACACACTAAACTTTTGTGACTCTTTGCTGGTGGACACTGGAACTATTAAAATATAATATCCGACATAAAGAGGAGAGAGAAGGTGGGTAAAAGCATGTTTTACCTCTGACCCCTTCTTCTTCCTCCTCTTCTCCATCCTCATATTCTCCTCTTCTCCAAGGCTGGGCGTGTGCAACCGCAGCTTTGGTACGTCACTGCCACCCTCGATCCAAACCGAAGCCACCATCTCGGAGCGCCACGCCTGTGGGAGCTCGCCACATCCGTCTTCGTCGCCGTCGAAGTCAACACCGATGCCGCCCCAACGTTGCGCACCTCACCGCAGTCACCGTTCGTTGAGTCGAGCCACAGCCATGTCGCCTCGCCCACATCTTCACTGCCTCAGTCCTTCCCGCACCCCACCAGCTGCGCCACGAGGACCGCCACCTCCACCTGAGCTTGTCCCTAGCCTTCTCCGTGCCTCTCCGCCACTGTAGCTTCCTGTCGTCGACCTCCTCCACGCCATGATGGCAGTCACCGCCACCAGCACTCCACCACGCGCAGAAATGGTCATCATCTCTGCGCCGTGCTCGTGCCTCCTCTACCCAAGCCGAAGGTCACCGCCAGTGAGATCTTCTGGCCGCAGTCCTTGGTTTTTCCTGCTCCATTCCGGTCTCTGTTACCATCCCCGTTGTCCCCCTCTGCCTCAAATTGATTTGTATTCACTGGGAACACGCCATGCTTGTGCCCTTGTCCCCGGTCCGCTGTCGAGGCTCACCGCTGCACCGCTCGTCGGCGAGAGCGGGGGAAGGGGAGAGAGTGTCTGAGAGAAAGAGAGAGGAGAAGGAGAGATAGAGACTGACATGCGGGCCCAGTTTGTAAGGTTCGGCCATTCAAGGGCACTAGCAGTCATTTACCCAAAAAAAAATATCTCTCCAACTCAACCAAAAATGATATTTTAATGGGTCCACCAGCAAAGAGCCACAAAAGTTTAGTGTGTTTTAGCAAAGGCATGAAAAAAACCAGTGTCCTACAACAAATGCTACAAAAGTTTGGTGTCTTGTAGACAATTTTGCATAATCATATACTATACATTTTCAGAGGCCAAGTAACCAAACTAGGAATAATTGCTATTCAATTCATAGATAGAGAATTTTGCTAATAATAATATTTACTAATTACGAGCGCATTTATTTCCCTACATTAGGCCTAGGCCTATCCCGTAGGAAGCAAGGCTCGATTGATTGGTTCCGTGCAAGGGTTGGTAGGCTTGTCCTCACGCGTGCAAAAGGAAACCCATAGCCTAGCTTTCGAGAAATGAATTTCATTTTTGTTTCTAACGGGCCTGACCACGGTAGGTGTGGAAATAGCCCATGTGGGTTGCATATTGCCCTTCTCCAGAAACACCCCCCATGGGCTCAAATAAAAAAGATACCCATCTTAGTGTTACCTCCCCTTGACTCCATTCGTTCCACCCTATCGCCTCTCTCGTTGTAGATCTCACTCGCCTCTCTCTCTGTCCCCTTTAGTGCATCCCTCGGCTCAGGTGGTATTCATGGATCCCTAATCCAATGTTCTTCCCCTCTTTCCATCTCCTTTGATGTGTAGAGGTTGCGATTGTGTCTTGTATGGTTCCTATATGGTCATATCAATTAGAAATATAATGGTTTTTTTATGCATAGGTTGTTGATTGTGGTATGTCTATAATTGTGGGTGTATTTTGGTAGTTCTAGAACTTGATTGGGGTTGTTCTCATGGTTGCGATGTTATTCTTGCTATATCTAAACCCCTTTAACGTCATTTTGTATGCTCTAGATTAGGCGAAGGCCATGCGCGGTGTCTTGTTTTATACACAGGCCCTCGGGGGACCTTGGTGTGCACCGGGGTTCTTTCTATATTGCGTTGGTACAACATGCCCAAAAAAGTGTTACACTTGCTTTCTTAGAAACCCCCCCCCCTTGTCTCTTTGATGCTATGCCCAGCGAGGACCCCCCCCCCCGTGATCATGTTGATGACCCTCTGGGCTGGTCCACCATGACCACCTTCGATGCGCGGGCGTAGTGGTGGGGCCGGTAACAGATTGCCCGCCTCCTTCCGGTCTTCATGCTCGACTGGCTATTGGCTGCGGTGCATGTAGTCCTGCATGGCCGCAATGGTGCGGCAATCCGCTGTTGTGTGTGACCCTTCGCCGTGGAGGTCACAGTACAATGGGGTTGCTGCTGTTCCACCTCGGGCGTCCTGGTGCCGCCCACCGTGACGGCCGCGGCCCCTTCCTCGGCCGTAGTTTGCCCGGCCGTCTCGCCTGCCAGCTTCGGGGGTGTGCCTTTCGTCCACGTGATAAACGTTTCGGCCTTTTTGCCGAAAGCTGATGCGTGGTTTGTTGGTAGCTGGGGTGGTGGCTGTATCTTCCTTGGGTGGCCTGTCTGTTAAGGTGGTATTTGGTGCAGCGTCGTTCCTTTGGATGCTATCTTCCTCCGCTTGGGCGTATTCCTCTATCTTGTCGAAGAGCTCCGCGACCGTGCGTGCTGGCTTGCATGCCAGTTTTTCCGATAGGGGGCCTTTCTGCAAGCCGCAGGTTGCGGCGTTTATGATGGTGGTCTCGTTGACCCCCTTGACTTAGCACTTCACTTCTGCAAATTTTCTGAAGAAGCTGCGGAGGAACTCACCCGGGGCTTGCTTGACTGCGAACAAGTGTCCTGCATCCTTCGGCTCGCTGTAGTTTCCTTGGAAGTTGTTGCGTATGTGGTCACGCAACTGTTCCCAGGCGTAAATGGACCGGGGGGAATGGTAAAGAACCACGTCAGGGCGACGCCCTTAAGGGCCAGCGTGATGCTTTTTGCCTTGGTTGTGTCGTCCCCTCCCGCCGCTTTGACTGATATTTCGTACACGCGCAGGAACTCCGAGGGATCTGTGCAACCTTCGAAGGGTGTGACCTCCGGCATTTTGAAGTTCCTTGGCCAACGCGCTGCTTCAAGCCCCGCGCTCAACGGGGAGTTGGGATCTCCCCGGAGCTGCAGGCTCGTGTTTGGTTCCTCCAGGATGGCTTGGGCTCCGGCCTCGGGGTGTTGAGTAGCGGGTTGTGGCTGGGTGGTCGCGAGGGTGCCTCCCGCCGCCTGTCGGAGACTGAGCATCTCCCGTCGAAGGTCCACCAACTCTCGCTGAAGTGCTTCGTATGCTTCTCGAGCGATGGCCGCGGTCTGTGTGGGCTGGTCATTTGGCAAAGATACTTCGGTGGGTGGGGCATCGTCTCCTACGATGTCCCCATGTGTGGAATTATTGACTTCTTCTTCTGTGGCTCGAGTGGCGGCAGCGGCCGATGCGGCCCGACCCCGCTTTGCTTTAGGAGTGTTCGGGGTCGTGGCCGCTGCTGCTGCCTCGGTTGCGGAGACTTTGGGTGCTGCCCTTCTGGGGGGCATCGATTTTTCTGGGTGTGGCTTTCCTACCAAACCCCACGGACGGCGCCAACTGTCGTAGTGAGAAGACTAGATAGTAAGAAGAGAAGACCCCTCGTGCTGGGAAGACGAGGAGGCTTCTAAAAGGGGCTCGGTTGTGATAAAAATTGCTTATCCTCCCGGTTACATGGTGGAGGGGGCTATTTATAGCCTCCCGATATGGCATCTAAAAGTACATGTATACCCCTAGGAAAGTGCACTAGCCCTAGGGGCTGCTGGGACTTTTATGTGCCCTATGCGTAGCCTCCGGTGCACGATGTGTCTTCGTGGGCATGGCCTATTTGGGGGATACACCTGGTCTACCGTTCCTGTGGACCCCGTGCCCTCCGCAGTCCTTTGCTGCCTTCTTCGGAGGGTCTCTGTGGTTCATTCGGAGGGTCTTCGGGGTTACTCCGAAGGGTCTTTGGGACCCCTCCGGAGGGCCTTTGGGACTACTCCGGGGGGTCTTCGGGATCCTCCGATGGGTCTTCGGGATATCCTCCGAGTAAGTTCTTAGGAGGCCTTTCGGTGCTGCGTCCCTACGACAGTAAGCATCTTCATGCCTTTTATTTTGTTAAGGTTAGGAAAATACTTGTGCTCATGCCCTTGGTACAATTTGACTATATTTTCTAATATAAAAAATATGTGGCTGCCCAGTGGGTAGACCCACCCGGATCTTTAAAGTTTAAATTCGATATTTTTTTTCGTTGAAAGATGAATTTTTTAAGATGAAATAGGGAAATTTTGAGTTAGAATTATTCTAATTTGAGTTGAAAGTCACTGATTTCAAGTTGATAGTTTTCAACTACGGTATTGATAGTTTTTAGTTTTTTTAGTTGAAAGCTTTTTTTTAGGTGGAAGTGAGAAATTTTGAGTTGGAAGTCCTCAAATTTTGAGTTAAAAGTCTTCGAAGTTGATATGGAGAAGAAAGAACACAAATCTTGATGCAAAATCAAACGGTGGATGACAGGTGGGTAGTACCCTCGGGGCAGAAAATCATGTCCCTATTTCATGATATAATTGTTGTCTACAAGTTCATGCTATGTTGTGGCTGTCTCTATATTTTTATCCCATACTGCATTGTTCCTATGTGAAAGCTTAGTTCATTCAATATTGTTTTGATCTACAATTTGAGTTCAAGCTATACCAACTTGTTTGCATTTGATGTATAGGATTTTGCTAAGTGTGTGGCATATTTGGTTAAAATTGACTGTAATCACTATGACATGTGTTATGTGTACATCTGATAATAATATGTGTAGCGCACATTTGATATTACATGAGAAAATTGCATTGTAGGTCTTTGAACTTGCGAGGTTGTGCCACTTAGGTTTCTGAACTTGTATTTTATTTTCTCATGCCCCCTAAACTTGCGAAGTTGTGCCACCTAATCTCCCTGAACTTACATTTTACTTTCTCAGCCCCCTGAACTTGCGAGGTTGTGCCACTTAACTCCCTGAACTTGCGTTGAAGCGAAGTTCGTCAGATACGATGCTGGCGACTTCATCCTCTCCGAGTCTAGTGGACTCATCTTTGACCCGTTTCGGCCATGTTTATCGTCCCCGTCACCTCATACCGACAAAAACAGATTCTTTGGCACGGGAACGCACCGTGCTCGCTTCTTTGCTGGAGCTCCACCATTGCAGCTTGTCGCTGCCCTCACCCTTGTCTCCTCTGAGTAGGCTGTGAGAGAGGGAAGTGCATTCCTAGTGCCAGAACAAAAGCTACTCATTCTGCACGAAGTCCATTTGACTGTTTGCTAACAGAAAAGGTTAAACTAGCGAATCACCGTGAGAGAGAGAGAAGTATTGTGTCTCTGATCTGCACCGAGAATGTACTTCTCTCTCTCTCCCTCTCACGGCCGACTCAGAGGAGGCAAGGGCAAAGGCGGCAGCAAGCTGCAACAGTAAAGCTCCGGCGAAGACGCCAGCACGGTGCGTTCCTAGGCCTGAAGAACATGTTTTTGTTAGCGTGAGATGATGGGGACGATGAACACGGCTGGAACAGGGCAGCGATGAGTCCACTGGACTCGGAGGGGATGAAGTCGCCAGCATCGCATCCGACAAACTTCGCTTCAATGCAAGTTCAGAGAGCTAAGTGGCATAATTTCGCAAGTTCAGGGATCTACAGTGCAATTTTCTCATATTAAATTATGTTTAGGGCATATTGAATTTGATATACTAGCCTTTTATATTTTTCTAGATGCAACATTTTTGTTCACACTCTAAAATAGGCATGAGCATCTTCGAAATTGGTCCAAATTTCAAGTTGGGAAGGGAAAAGGTCTGATTGCATCTATCGAGCTATACATCGGCCTAAGCTAGCCCTATGAGCACGGTCAAGTTGATGAGGGTTGGGCTAAACAGATTTGAGTGTTTTCCACATTAAAAAAAATCAACATGGATTTGGATTGATTTGGGTGTTTCGAGTCAGTGTTGGCTAGGCTTAGCCTAACCCTAGACATTTGGCCACGGCAGGCTATGTCTAGCTTGAGCAGGATGATTGGGCTAGGCAAGCCAAATGTGTTCAATCTATTCTAAAAGTCCAAACGGTGTAGTTGTGTAATGTGAATGCAGTGATGTTTAATTCTTACAAATTAATATGATTGTTGTATATTTTGAAATTTTGATACAAAAGCTATAGATAGACTTTGCATATGCACTAGGTTTACTTAGTTCTATGTGGATAAATTCAATCACGCAAACTTTTTATCACCCATGTGATAAAACTCATTTTCCTTACATAAATGTGTCTAAATTGTAGGCTTCTAAGAATGTTCCCAATCAGGCAAGAATCCTTATGGTGGAACCGCCTTCGCACGCGTCCCATTCGTAGACCTTTCTCTAAGTGTGTTTCTCTTAGGCCTAGTAGTCATGTTACTCCAATGACATTGACAGCACAGCTTGTAGATGGAACTTCTCTGAAAGAAGGTGGCTATGAAGATTCAATTGAATGTTGGGTTTACAAGGATAATGATGATGGAACATATCTTCATACGGTCCTCGTTAAAGGAATGTTCTACCAAGGCACACATGTTAAAGGAAAGCGCAAAACATTCAAGCTAACGGCAGTACAACCCTATGTGCATTCATCATCAACTCCAATAGCAATAAAAAAAGATGCAGATGAAACTGTTGCGATTAACAATGGTATTGCACAAAAAACACCCATTGTATCAATTGCAAGAGTACAAGGTAAATACATATACATACATATATATACACACACACACGCTTTCTTTTATGCAAACATCCTTTTTTTAATATGAGGTGATTGCGTGTGTGGCATGTAGAGTATGCAGAACAAGTTCGTTGACACAAATAATCGTTTGACTAGTAAGTAGTTATATGGTTGTGCATGCACTATTGAAGATGCTAATGGAATCAATGATGCTTATAAAATGTCTAGGGTGCCGTCCAATGGTAATTACACATGCACCAATTATATATGTTTTGTTTGGATTAGTTTTTCTCATTTACTTTATTGGGTGCATGTAAGTTGCATGGACTAATGTTTGAAAATTTGTAACTTTCAGGTAGACTTGTAATTGATCTTAATGAACCGGTGCTTGAAGAGTAAAATGGAAGCAAGAGTGGTGCAAAGTGAATAGCAATCTTTTATTTAGTGTAACTTTATTTAGAGTGTACGAGGGTTAATCTATTCACACACTCTTATAAACTCAAGATTGAATGGAGTGACTATCACATTTAGCAAAGTAAAATATTTGTCTGAATACATTTTATGTTTTTGAATAGCCATATTTTGTGGTTTTCTTATGAATCTTACAAGTTGTATATATGGTTTTGCTATTTTTATGTAAGTTGCAGATCCCCATTGATATTGAGTCCTAATTGGCATCTTTATTGATAAGGTACAAATGACTTCAGATTAGCCATCTACCCATATAATATACTCGCAATTCTATGTTACTTCCCAAATATGTTTTGAGAGTAGTGGGTACATCAAAATGACCAAACAATGTTTGGAAAATTTCCTATTGTACATAAGCCAGGTACTCTTTGCAGACAATCCACATCATGTCCAAGGATAAAACAAAATGTACGTTAAAATTTTACCAGAGCTAGGTCAGTAGTGTTAACCAGCTAGTTCCCGGTCTATTCTAATGATTTTGTTTTTATATATTTTTCTCAAATTGTTGTGTTTGTTTGGTCTTCTATAAGCATTAATATTAAATTCCATTAGAACATTAACACCCTTAAGTCCTTGTTTGGCAGCACCGGGATCGACAGGGATCGCCCAGGAAAAATCCCGACAGGGAATGAAATCCCAGAACAGCCTTCTATGCTACTTGGCTAACGTCGGAATAAAAAACTGTCGCGTTCCACTCCAATCCACGGGGGAATCTGCACACTCGGCCGATGCGTGGTTCTCCCGTCGTGTGCGCTCACGACTGACGACTGGCGAGTCATCTTCAAGCTTCGGCGCCGCCTCCCCCCTCTCCCCCTTGACTCCGGTGACGCTGATCCTGCCACCGTCGCCGCCCTCGGAGGAACATCCCAGTCAGATCTATGCAGTTAGTCTCCTCCTCCTCCTACTACGATTTCTAGGGTTTGTATCTGGTCAGATCTATCCATGGGGGCTTTGAAGTTTCCTAAGTTAAAATGATATCATCTTTCAGGATTCCCCTCAAACCGGATTTTTTTTAATGATTTTGAGCTAATATCTCAGCTCATTTTTGGTGCTTCATTTAGTAGTATTTGGGAACAGAAGCAAGTTTCAGTTAAGATTTGATCTATTCTTGGTGTTTAGTGTGGAAAGATATAACTTAGCTGTTGTGGTATGATCTGGAGTTGCTTTTGGGTTTTGCTTAAGTTGAGGACATGAGTGATTCCTAGGAATCTTGGGCTCAAGGTGTGATTTGTTCTTGGGAAGCTTTGCCTCATATTTCTACTATGATTTTTAATGATTGGTTTGTGTGGTTGTTATCTCTCTTGCACGGATCTGTGGAATTAGCAGAATAAATATTTCTATTTGTTTAGCAATGATGGATCCATCCCTTTATATCTTTTTACGAAAAGGATAGGATTATTTCAAGTTTAGTTAGAACCAATTGGATGCACCTTTACTTAAAAAAAATGTATTTTCCCCACATCACGAGGCACTGTATCTGACTTGAACTGTTTCCCTTTTCATTTTTTTCTTGACATTCAAATGTATTTGTGGAGTTCCTGTCCCGATTTGAGCTTCTAGATTCTAAAGAATCAGGTCTTTTAGCATGTTTTTGACATGTCGATTCCCATTCTATGCTTTCCCCCTTTTTTTGTGCTCAAGATTCTTATACATGTTATCTTGCCTTTGGTGGTAAAATGTGATGTTTGCTCCAAATATTCATAATGTTTGCATGTAATGTACTATTGAAACAAGAAAATTTGCTCTAGCAGTGTGATTAGTTGATTATGATTTAGTATACAAGAAGGTGTACTTAGGAGGAACTTGTTGAACACTCTCAGAAAAGATTTAGGAATTTATGAGATCCCTACCTTTCAGGAAAAAAAGGAACTTGAAGGATCTGATACTTAGGAATTTTGATATGGACTCATTTATTTAGTACTTTAATGTGTCAAAGTGGTATCATTTGGATCGTTTTGAGTGATATTGAGCTAAGGAAAGCTTGTGAGGTTTCACTGGATCTCTGATACTGTGATATTATGTGCACACTTATAAGAGATTATGAGATAACTGAATGTGCTTTGGTGATTTTTTAAGGCCATACTCAATTAGAGATGTGGGGATGGTGAACCTGGGTAATACAAATCGTCGTAATTATTACTGTGTATATTTGCTGATAGTTGAGATATTGAGTATAGGTGCACCCTTTTGATACCAGAGTCTAGAAACAAGTGGTATATTCACTTGCTTGGAATTTTGAGTCCTTAAATTGATTTGTGGACCTAGTTTTCAGTCGCCCTTGAGCTTTTCGTTAGCTGCATGATTTGGTATGCAAATGATTCTGTTATCTTTCAAAATTCTTCTTTAGGGAAACATTGACAACAAAGCTTTATGATTCATTGATTGAAGGGGGGTTCCTAAATTGAAATTAGGTAAGTTTGTCTCATATTTTTAAGGTTGTATGTCAATGCTAGTTGTAGCTTGTTTGCTAAAAACTACATTGTTTATTTATTTCAAATGATTAGTAGTCCAATATTTGTGTTTAGTGGCTAAATGGGTTCGAGAAGGGTGCTTCGAACTAAAAGGAGGAAGGAAGGGGATGACGACATGATGCTTGTTGTTTTGCCCACTTTACATTTATTGTCTGCTAGTGCACAAAGTGAAAAAAAAAATACTCTTGACTCGTCTAGTGTTGGTCATGGAATGCATTAACACAAGACTCTTGACTCTGTGGCAAATGGGCATTGCCTGGACTCATCTAGTGTTGATCCACCTTTTGTCGAGTAGTTGCGCCTCAGTGCTAAGCTTTGGTGTAAATATATTAGTTTAGAAAGTTTTGAGGTGCGCTTGCAAGAGCTATGTGATAGGATATTTGTTTCCCTTCCTCTTCCAGTCATGCATTCGATGGCTATCTACTTTTGTATCTAACTGTAGTTAACCATTGGCAATGCTTTTCTAATGTTAAGATTTATCTATATGTATGTTTTTTCAATGATTTATTGTTATTCTGTATGAGATGGATGCTTTGAGAAAAATTTATGTACTTTGTATATTTTAATATTTTTATTGTTATTCTGCAGGAGTAGGATTGTGCTATCCAGTATCCCATGGTGATGCAGCTCAAACATGCCAACATGTTGAGAAGAGTTTCTGTTATGTCCAGCTAGTGCTCCAGTTTGCAAGACGTCTAAGTAGTAGTAACCCATTTTACTAACTCTTGAGAGCATCTAAATTCATGATGCACGATGTGATCTATATTGCATTTGCCACATAAGTAGTAGTACTTCATTTATATTGCATTTATATTGTCGTACCACTAGGTTGTGGATGACCCTTAGAATGATGTACTGTATAATTTTATGATTTTTTTGAATTCTGTGTGAACTATTTTTTTTGGATTGTTTTCGAAAATTTCTGGTTATATTAGAATTTTCTAGACTAAAATTTGAATTTTCTATATTTTTTTTGCATTGTTTTTCCTATAGGTAGATTTTTCTCACTAGCCAAACAAAGTGTAAAGCGGAAGGAAGCCGCTACCGCGAGACCTGGGAGGACCCTACTCGCCACTTTTGTGAAAAAAACCCTGTATTTTTGAAATTCCGGCGGGCTGCAGTTTCTGCCTTCGTCTCTTTGCAGAAAGGACCTCGTGATTCTTTAAATTCCGCCAAAGACCTGCACGTTTGTTAGTATGAAAGCGTTCGGCCGGTATCCTTATCCATCTAGTAAAAATTTATACCGGATTTTTACTAGATAGATAAGATACCTCGCACGTTGCCGCGGGAAAGATGTCTAAGCTTATAATAAATAGCAAAATGCATTCAGCAGATAAAAGAAATATATGTTCTGAGGAAAATAAGCTATGTCAGAAACGAAACAGTGCAGAATACGAATTGCACATTTGTTTCACGAGCAGAATCAAGATAGTTCATCCCTTCAGTCTTGATGTAAGCATTCGGTATTCTCGCTCTATAGTGTGGATCATACATACATCCCAAGAACAGAACTTGCATGTGTTACAGTTACACACAACATCACCTTCTCTCAGACTAAAAAAAGATTTTCGAAAAAAAGATTTTCGTCAAGTATTTCTCATCGCTAAATTTTTCAACAGGCTAATGTTCGTTTCAATTAATTTATTGACAAGGCCTTGCAAGGGAGTATTCGCGTAGCGGCTATTCTCCGTGTTAAGTGAGCAACTTTGAAGGCACTCATCTAAGAGAATGTTCGGCCGTGAAACCAAAATTGTACAGTCAGCACTTAGTCACGGCTAGCTAGGACACTTTGTGCGAGATTTTTATGTAATTCATGGGCCTTCTCAGAGCTTTACCACTGTCAATGGCTTCCCTTGCCCGGTCCAGTGCAGAGTTGATATCCTCAGAGCTTTACCACTGTCAATGGCCACCAGCAAGCACATCCCTCAAAGCACTAACAAGTCTTATCACTGCAGTGCCTTGACCAACATACCGAGGTCCTGTTAAACCATTTGCCCCCATGATCGTTCCTTCAGGGTCTGCTATAAACTTCACCTCAGGAGGAAGAACTTTGGACAAGGCGTGGCCAAAATATGTTCATGGCACATCGCTCACCCTCGCTCCATTGGGTGGCCTCTGGAAAAGAATTAGCTCTGATTGTCATGCCAGCAAAGAATGCACCCAGCTGTGCACTGGACACTGGCTCATCTTTGAGTTCTCCCATTGCTACACATGAGTTTACAAAGAAAATACAGCGTAAGCCTTTTACCCAAGGCAGGGAAAACAGACAAAGATCAAAGCAGACCTAATGTAAGAATGCCACCTAAATAAAAAATTTACCGGCAAATTGTACAAACCAGTAATCTCATATCCATCTACCAAATAATAAATATGTTCCCTAAACAAGAAACTTACATGTAATGTATTACACCGTGACTAACCGCAATTAAGCATCAGACACATATTCTTGATTCATGAGCTAAATGTTCCATAAAATAGCTGAACTTTAGAAAGATCCATATCAAGCAAAATTCGCATGCCTAGATAAAGAAGTGGCCATCCTATTGTTCGCATGAGGCTTTGGCTTTGTATGCAGGGTAAGAACTACAGTGCACATAATAGTGTCATGCTAATGCTATGGTGCACGTATAATCTGGAAAATTATCACACAACTATGCGTCTAAGACAAACAGTAAGCACCAGGCTTGCAGCAAGCTTCTAAATTCCAATCACCCACAATCAATCATCAGAAATGCCACTGAAAGCAGCGACATTTAACAAAATAAGATCATTTACAAGCAGCACGCACCATTTCTCGAGTTATCTCCTAACTAGTACAGCATCTATGTCAACAAAATCACTCAGCAATGCTCGCTTCCCGCACAAATGGTGGCCACAATGCAGAATCGAAGCTAGAGATCACCAAACCGAAGCGGTAAACGTGAGAGGCCACGGCCCACGAGGAGGGAAGGACTCACCGGAGCGGAGGATGGTGTCGAGAACGCGCATGGCCTGCTCCTCCCAGAGCGGGCGCGTCTGCTCAGGCCCCGTGCACACCCGCGCCTGCGCCTCCAGCACCGTGGCGTTCGGCCGGGGCAGCCCCGCCGGCCAGTACGAGTCCTACACCGCCGGGTTCCTCCGCCGGCCCTCCTCCAGCACCGCCACCCCCGCATCCTCCATCCACGACGCCGCCGTCGCCGCCACCCCGCGCCGGCATCCGGGCCCGCCGACCGAGACCACCGAGCCGAGCCGCCTCGGAGCCTGCGAGACCCGACGGCTTAGGCTCGGGCTTGGAAGCGGCCTGAGAAGGAGAGAGTTCATGGTGAGCCAAGGTCAAAGGCGCCGACCACCGAGGCGAGGAGGGAGACGACGAGCACTACAGGGGAGGAAGAACCGAGGCGGGGTGGATCGATTCGAGCCTAGTGAAGTGAATGGACTCGGCCCACCGTGCATCGGACGTGGTGGGCCCGCGCATCCAACGAAGCCGGGGTGGGGCCCACGGCTCCCAGCACGCTTTGAGATCCGTGCATAGCGCCACGTGGAGGGGCGCGTGGGGTCCGTTCCGATCGGACGGCGGAGAGCAGCGGGGGAGCCCTCACAAAGCGCAGCGCCGCCTCCGTTTCTCCTCCTCCCTTCCCCATCTCTCTCTCGCTCTCGCTCTCGCGTTGCGGAGTTCGGAGATTGGAGAAATCGAAGAAGCGGAGGCCTCTGCCCTAGCGACGCGCTACCACCGCATCCATGGCGTTGGCGGCTCGCCTCGTCTCCCGCTCCCGTCAGGTTCGTTCGCTCGCTCGCCTACCTCTCCCGTCAAGTTCGTTCGATCGCCTACCCCCGTTGTCGCGCCCCAGGGAACCCTAGTTTTTCGGTAGATCTGATCCGGTGCAGTCTGGCTCGGTGTGTGCACTACCTGCTTGGATCGGTTTACGTGGGATCTGTGGTTGCTCTGGTGATATTTTCTTGGGCATCGTTCGTAATGTTGGATATTGGATGCGGCGGGGCGGGTGGTGTTGAGTCTTCCAGTCCGATGCATTTCGTTTCGGTTGCTTTGGTTGGAGTGAGCGATTAGGAGGGACAGTACTCCAAAACTTGTCCGCTGGATTGGAGGTGACAAACAAGGGGAAAACTTGTTTCAAACAGCTCCAGATCTTTTCAATCCCAATTCGATTCCCTAATTCGACATTCCCCCAGATTTGGTTTCACATGAAACCATGTTTGGTACCAATTGACAAGCTAGCTCCGGATATTTCTGAATCTTGAGGGACCTCTGGACCAAATGCTTTGCCTTGAAACAGAAATGTTAATGATCCTGCACATGCCTTATTAGTTCTTATTTCCTTTGAGCTCTGTATGTGTTGCGTTGACATGTGGTCAGTGGCTTATTGTTGGAATTGGCATGAGAACAAGGTAGTCAACTTATATTGGCATAGGTTTGATTGCCAAGGATAAGTCCTAAGAAGTTATTAGTTTATTTTATATGAAGGCATACGTATACAGTGAAGTTTCAATATGGAGCTATTTAATGTCTCAATGTTTTGTTTCTGATGCTTCACCTGTCATATTGTCCACTATGTTTACGCTGCTCTGTTCATTGAATAATGTTCCTGCAATCCTGCAGCTATATTCTGCTCAAGCTGCTTTGGCAAATGGAGGTGTAACTCAAGTCCGCTTGTATGCCAAGGATGCAGCTCCAGCTGACCGTCCTCCTGTCAGTGGAGATGGTAAGCCTCTTAAATTTTCGCTCTATTTGTATAGAATTAACATCTTTATCAGGTATATAAGTGAACCCTTCTATTATGCATGTTTTGTAGTAATCTTAGTTCTGAAAAAAAAGTCGTAAATCATAACTGACCATGCTTGAACCCCTTTTGATGTGAGATGATTATATAGAGCTGCAGAAATAAAATGCTGTTGGTACTGTAGCCTGGATTGTTGCAGTATCACAAGTAGTGTTTACTGTGCTGTTGCATCATTGAAAAATCTTTAGTCAAGACTATGAAGAGAGTAAATCATGGGAAGTCGAACCTGATAACTACTTTGAATTTACTTCGACGTATTGAATATTTCTCCCACAACTAAGCTGTGCCCTTAATGTTGAGTCCATCGATATGTGTTTTTCCCTGAAGATGGTATATTGGATTTTCTTAGGCTAAAGTCTATCTTGGATAACCGATAACATGTTCTTTGTTAGTTATTAGCCAAGTGCCCATGCGTTGCAATGGATTTCAAATGCGTTGCAATGGATTTCAAATAAGACATAATATAAGTTATAAACTTAGAAAACCAATATACATAAAGTAATTATCCCGACAAATGAAAGTTTCATATATAATTTCCATATAATCAACTAGTCACATAGAATCTTATCACAAACCACAAACACAGATAATCTAATTATCCACAGAAGATCCTTCAAGTATCTTATACATGTATGCACATATTTATCTACAAAAGATCCCAACTCAAGAGGGGTAGATAGCAAACTTACCACCACCACCAAGTCATTCTTTTATAATAGTAAAGATACTGCTTTTTTTTATTGTAGCACTTTCTGAAATTTGTTTTAATTTTGATAGTCCTAATTTCTTCTTTTGTTATGTTGTCAAGACTTATTGAAGGGCATATTTTTTGAGGTAAAGAAGAAATTTGAGACAGCACTTGGGGTCCTTAAGAAGGAAAAGGTAACAATTGATCCAGATGACCCAGCAGCAGTTGCTCGTTATGCCCAAGTCATGAAGACTGTAAGAGAAAAGTAAGATGGATTATAGGCTTTTGCATGTATTCATGGTCATTAGTTTATTGTTTTCCTTTGATTGTCTTTGTTTTTGTGTTTTTTTACATTAGTTTTTGGGTGTGGTGATTGTTTCTAATGCAAAACTTGATTTGTTCTATTGTTCAGTCGTTCTTATGTTTCTAAACCTTTGATTCATCAAACGCTATAGTGTAGTATTTCAATAGCAGTATGGAAACAATATATTTCAATTTCGGGATTATTTACTGCCGAATAGAATTGATTAACTTGCAAAAGTACTTCATGGTATAGATGTATCCCTCAGACATTAAAGAGGTTTTACCTGTACATGTAATGTGGCTTTGGTTGATACTGAATTTTTTGTGGGATTGAACTGTTTGGACATAACATTTGCAAAAGGAATTCTAGCATAAATCTACTACCCCAAATAAGCACCCACATTCTATGTTTGCTTTTGTTTTTGTGTAAGCTCATTTAATCTTGATGTTATTTACCTGATCACCTAATTATGCTACCATTGTCTGAATGCAGGGCAGATCTTCTTTCTGACTCTCAGAGAATTAAATATACTATTGAGACTTTTACGAAGGGCGTCCCTGATGCACGGACTTACTTGAATACCCTTCAGGAGATCAGAATAAAGTACATCCATTACCTTTTTTTGCATAGTCTTTTTTCCCCTATGCTTTCCAAAATGCTTAATGTTGCTGCTTGACTAAAAAGACACTTCTAATCAAGTTGACACAAATTTTGCCCATATTACAAATTTGTGGCACTAATTGTTTGTATAAATGTTTCTTTTCTGTGATGCAGGAGTGGCCTTGTTGATGATCTTGGTGCTGAGGCTATGATGATGGAAGCTCTTGAGAAAGTTGAGAAGGACATTAAGAAGCCACTCCTGAGGAGTGACAAGAATAATATGGGTCTCCTCTTGGCAGAATTTGAGAAGATAAACAGAAAGTATGTAAAGATATGTGTCTTCATCTTAATAGTGTCAACGTAGTTTTGAGGTAGCGCTGGTTAAGTACTGGACATATCACACTAATGTTCTCTAGAGATGCATCTTTTGCTGATTATTCAATCATCTAGGTCATTTGAAGTTGGGCACTTGACCACAGGGCATGCTATTACCTGAATAGTATAAATCCTTTTAACAATTCTTAACCTAGACTTTGGATGAGATTGAAACTTGTCACGAGAAAAGGAATGCATAAATCCTATGGTTGACTTGCATCAGGATTGTCTGATATATTGCAAGACAATTCAGATGATGGCATGGCCAACTGCGGCATGTTTTCTACTGTAGGCTATCCGCACCCATGGTTGGGATGCTGATTTGCAGGGAAATCTTGATTTTGAATCCTGCTGTGCATCCTAGACATAGTCAATTTTATTTTATGGTTCTTAGTTGGACTGGCTTGTATTTTACATGTTTTTCATTTGCCTTTTGAAAATTAAAATAGGCTTGGCATTCAGAAGGAGGATCTTCCCAAGATTGAGGAAGAGCTTGAACTGCAAATTGCGAAAAGTGAGCTGACGGAACTTAAGAAGGATTGTATTGAAGCAATGGAGACTCAACTAAAGAGGTATATCTTTTCAACTACTAGCTCGTTATTTGCTTGAGTGGTACCTCTAGAGCTAGTTAATAGAAACTTCTTGAGGCAAGTTTCATCATAATGTAATCAACTGTTATTATGACCTAGCTCTAGCTAATATTTAGTTTATGTACATATCCAGTTAGTTCATAGCTTTTGTGCCTCTTTTAGCTAACTGACGCGCTTTGCTACCAGGGAGGAGTTCAAAGATGAGGAGATGCCTGATGTCAGGAAATTGGACATCAGAAACTTCCTGTAGGCCTGATCGACCATAAACCCCATGGCATTCCAAAATGGCCGATCGATCCGTAATTTTTCTTGGGTTTTCTTTTCAAGTTGCCACCGGTGCTGTAAGCTGCATCTACGAATGTTATTCTTGCCTTTTGTAATAAAACTGCACCAAAGTACAAAGACAGTCAACCGTTGAGTTTGATTGCTTGTTACTTTCCAGCATCGAGAGTTTTGTTTTTAGACTGGCAATGTGAACGCCTAGCATTGCTTAATATATACCTGCCTGCTGCTGCAGCTGCTGTACCCACAGCTCATCTACTTGGGCGATCTAATGTTATACGTGAAGCAGGTTTATGACTAGGTGGCATTCAGGCCATGGTTGTACATGTTGTCTCGCTCTGACTAGACAGCATTTTATTTCGTCCTGTTGAAATGTCACTGAGCTAAAGGGGGACTGCCCACTGTTGGCAGAGTAGCATGTCATTTTCATGTTGCGTACGTCCTAGTATCCTATCATTGACCTTCCGAGTTTAATGACACCTGCATGCAATCTTCATAGGGTTTGTACTGTGGGCAACATCGACAACTAGTGGTAATCAAAGTGAAGTCGAGTGACGACTCCAGTATGGCCTGTCTCGGCTAATTCTTGTGTCTTTGGGTTTGCAAGAATTGCCACAGGTTCATGTGTACCTAGGCTAAATATTGGGCCACGGCCTCAACAGCAACGTAAGGCTTCTCCCCTATTTCTAGTACAAGAGAAGTCGGATTTTTTTTTTATCACATGATTCTAGTTAGTTAAGTGATTCTAGTTAGTTAAGGTTTAGTTATACTACACCTAGTAGTATGGGTAGTAGGATTCCGATATGGTAGAATTGTAATTGCTCATAAATATTTTTAACCTTAGTTAAAAAAAGTTCATAATACCCTCATGAATAATATTATAAATACAAAAAAAAAATTGTTATATCCTTAACAAATTAATGGTCAAATTTAATTTATACTACCACCCTATCAATTTACATGGCCTTTGATAAGATGATGTGGCGACGCATGATTGATATAGACCAACTATGATGTGGCGACGCATGATTGATATAGACCAACACAAATGGTTGAGTGAGAGGTACCTGTTTTCACTCCAAGGTTGGCGGCTAATGTTTGGATCAAAAGCGCAAAAATCATCCCAACTAAGATGACCCAGAGGAGCTGTTATAAGGTAAAATTAAGTGAATTGAGATTGCTAAAGAAGTATTACAGATAAGAGAGAGAGAGAGAGATGTAAAATTGACTTGCTGATTGTTTTCTTCTTTTCATTCAGGCTAAATTTTTCACTCTATTTTGGTGTAAAAGAAATCATTTTCTTCACCAATTCTGTGTTCTTTTCTAGCAATAAACCAAATTGGTGAAGACCATTTATCTGTATGGAAAAGACTTTTTTATATATTTATTGTATTACTACTACTCAGGTCACATGCATGCGGCAGGACAGGAAGCAAGGAAAAACCAATCAAGCACTGCATGGAAATCCAATGGTGAATGATGAGATCCATGAATTATCACCCAAGCTCAGCAAATCTAGTTTTGCCGTGTTCTTGCTTCGATTCTCCATGAATCTTCCTCGTGTTTCCATCCCGATTCTCAGGTTCCCATTTTCAATTCATATCTTTCTATATATATGCAACATTTACACAGACCCGCACACTTGGCATTGGTTACATCCGCCACATATATAATGACCAATCAGCTCTACAAAACAAGTTAAACCACAATATATCCATTTGACCAATCAATCAAGCTATACATAATCTCCTCTCTCTCTCTCTCTGGGTTTCCATCACTGCAAAAACTCTTATGTGAGCTTCGATTTACATGAAACTATACGGTGTAAATGCACGTGCCCCTCGTTTTTTCCTTGGAGAGGCACCTGCATATGAATCTCGCGAAGGACTCGATCCACCACGCTGCCATTATTCTGTATACGGTGTAAACTAAACTGTTCGCAATGGAGGAGGAAGACGGCTTGGTTTATGCACTAGCCTCTTAAGACTGTACCCCGAACCACTTTGAGAGCAGGTGGTGTTTTAATTTGATCACCAGCCTGAAGACCACGTAGCACGGCAATTGCATGAACGCGACGGCGAAGTACCTGCACAGGCCATCCACACGAAATCTGTTCAGCTTGTGATCACAACAAGTTCAGTTAATAAACTTCATGCGAAATGTAGGAGAAAATGCTGTTGTAGGGAGGTAGATGGCATTACCACAAAGGTGCTAAATTAGCCGACAGGTCGAGGAATGGGTACGGCCACCTGCCAAAATTCACATAGCATATATTTAGCAATGCAAAAAAAAAATGTAAGTACTACTCTTACAGTCTTACTCCAGGAAGGGAATGGAAGCCAGATATTTACCAAATTGGAGTTGATGCATGGACAATCCATTGGAAAATGACATAAAGAGCAGTCCAAAGGAAGAAGTATGCGATCCGGAACCAAGGGAAGCGCTGTAAAATTGTGTAAATTGCAGTGTGGTGAGTGAACTGTAAAAGCCTGCATGCATGAACTTGCTTGAGTGATATTCATCCGCTTACCAATCTATTCAGGGCTGCTTCACCAAGCAGGAAAACAGCATTAACTGAGTGCATTCCTATCAACAACTGTCAAAAGAGAATCAAGTTAGTGAACTATTAGTGTTAGATTGCGGGTGGGAAAGCCCTGAAACATGCATACTTACAAAATTTAGATTGTAATCTTTAATGGTAAGGAATGGGAAAATGATGAACCAAAACACACAGTCTGTAAGCATCACAGCGCCTGCATTTGTCTGTCAACAGAGATGAAGAAGTCATGATACAAGTGTAGTCAAATGGTAGCGAATGATAACATAGTTCCTGCATTAGTTGCTAGATGCTCAATTTCTGTAACATGTACAGTAGTCATGGGGTCAGGTTGAGAGATTGCAACCAAGGATGCAAATCCCAGAACAGGTGGAAAAACCGGTTGGCGGACGGTAACGGTAACCGGTCGATTACCGGAAAAACCGAAAAAAAAAACTGGGAAAAAACAGAAAAAACCGGTTATGGGTAACTAGCAATTGGAATAATGCAAATATTAATTAAAAAGTGCTTAATGAAGTAACAATCCTGATACATAAAGCCTAAAAAAGGCTTATTTAGCTCATACAATAAGTAATCTATAGGAAGTGCAATAATTCAAGCATATTTATTAGAGGAATAATGCAAATATTAATTAGACGATGTTGGGACTTCCTCAGACAAAAATTCAAGCATATTTAGTTTATACAATAGGTAATCTAGCACAAAAAAGACCTAAACCAATCTAAGAAGTGCATTATACAGTTATAAATTTAAATTTAAATTTGAAAAATTTCAGCTAGTTTTTTTCCCCGGTACCCACCGGGATTTACCGGCCGGTTTTTTTCCATGATTGCAAGTTTGCAAAAACTAATATAGCTTATCCCACATAAAGCTCAAAAACAAGGAAATCAACTTCAGCAGCCAACCAGTAAGAGCGTGGAAGCTACCTTTTTTTAGACAATAAGGGACAGATGAAAACCAAAGCTATGCAAATTGCAAAATCCTTAAAAGGACATTCATAAAGAATCCTAAGATATTCCTGCTTTTCTTTTGAAAAAAAAATAATTCTAAGATAAGTACATTAAAAATTGGATTGTAAAGTGTAACAATAGCCCAATACTAATGGAGCTTACTCCGAAGCTATAACTCCTAGGTGATTATTATCCATGAAAATATCTATTATTTCTTATCTGTCCTTTTCCAGCCTAGGTAGATATTCAGTCACCATTTTGATACAGTTAGGCCTAGCAAATCAACACAGAGGAAGCAGGTTGTCTTTATTCTTGATGCCACTACTAAAAGAGTCAGCCCTACACTTCAGAAAGGGGGTAAAGGTGATGCAGCCCTTCAAGCGCAGGGAAATATGAGATTGAGCATCTGGACTGGACCAACAACAAGACGGCTTATGTAGGAGGCTACGTACAAGCCCTTGAGATACGAGCAGACAAAGATGCTATGTGGGCACATTTAATCTTTGGAAACGGAATCCAATTCATCAGAGCACACTATAAGCGTACTTTAGTTGTTAGTGCAACCTACCCAGCACTAATAATTGCATCTGAAAAGCAAAATGAGCGCCCCCACACACACACACGTATATATGCAGATGTCTCTGCTCAATAGGAAATCTGAAAAGGCTTCAAGTGGATAATATTTCAATGTTTATGGTAGTATGGAAGCCCCTTTACCTGATAGATGATCTGGAGCAGGTACCACCAAAATCCAGCAATCTCTCTCGTGCCGTCTTCTTCATCCAAACTCGGTTTAGTAGCAGCTCCACGAGCAATGTAAGAACCATGCTCGACGTCCGAAGTCGCCGCCGCGCCAACATTCTTCTCATCGGCAAATTTGCTGCATCCGTAGATGGACAGCGCCGTGCCAAGCTGAACAATTCACAGAACATAACAATCTTTTTTTTCAGATAAGGATTGTGTTGATGTAAAAGTCCTCGGCGTGTATCATTGGTTGGAGGAATTCAGTGAAGAGACAAACTATTTGGTCGTGAAAGGGGGAAGGGCCTACCCCGAAGTAAATCGTCACCAGAATGAAGGTCCACCTGCGTAATAGACAGATCAACAACCACTTAGAAGAAGCTGGGAAGCTGGGGACAAATGCTACTTCCGAGAGCAGAGTTGCAAACGCCAACAACTATCAGATCTTTGTATATAGCAAACTTTGATGCTACCGACCAGTTACACTACATGCTTTTTGAAGAGGAAAAAAAGACACACTGGAGATTTACGAAAAAAAAAGAGAGCATAATATCAAAGGGTAGCTATTTAATTAGCTTGATATCAGAAACTTGAATGGAACAGGAAGTCCTAAGCCCAAGTGGCTAGTTGGAGTGGGTATTCTCACATGTCACAACACTGTCCATTAATCAAGCATTGAGAAGCTTGAAACTAGACCATACAAGTAGAATTGCAATACCTGCTACTGCTAGTATGATGTACTGCTTATGGTTGGTTATGATATTGTACTGCACAAAAAGATTGTTTCTTAAATGTGCTTCAGAAAACATGTACTGTGAAGTCCTTGCCAATTATTAAATTGAAGTAATGCATCACAAATAAAACAGTTTCTAAGATGTACTGCTACAAAAATTTGTACAGGTTAAGAATAAAACCAAACAGGTAAGGAAGGAGTCGCTTGCTGTCGAAGCTTAGTAGCAAACTGTTGCTAGCTATCAGTTGTGCACAGCACAGTAGATTAATTACAATGCAAGGAAATTGCTTGAGAATCTCATTGTTATTTATTCAGGAAACATGCATGCTCAAACGAGTTGCTTCATGGGAAAGCACCCTTTATTCCCGGAGAAATCTAAATTCCAAGCAAAGAGAACAAATGCCAAACTTCCTGACCACATTACATTGCTGGTTTAAGCAGCACTTTAAAAGATGAAAGATTTAATCAATGTCACTGCCTTTTTTATTTTAAAAATAAATATTTATCCAACTCTGCATCTACAGCATATAGGTAATAACATTTTTCTCAGAACAAAAAAGGCTTAAAAGTAGTAAAAGAACCAGTAATGAGTGACTTACTGAGTGTAGTAGTATAAGATGTTGCCACCATCAGAGACGACGATGACAATGAGCAGGCTGAGCAGGACGAAGAAGGAGATGAGCCTGTAGGCGAGCAGCCACGCCGGGTGGATGTCCCGTAGGCACGGCCGCCACGCCTCGTCGTCGTAGAGCACCCCGGGGCGCCTCTCATTCCCCGCACCTCCGCCGCCCGCCGCGCCGGCGCCGCCCGGCCGGCGGTCGGCGCCCGGGCCCTCGTGCCGCCATATCAGGTATGCCGCGACGGCCATGCAGCCGAACACCCAGAGCGCGCACAGCGCCACCCGCCAGTGCAGCCAGTAGTGCAGGTCGGACGTGTCCGCCGTCACCGTCGGCTCCCACGACCGCGTCGACGAGCCCCCTGTCGTGAAACGCATCTCCGGCGGTCAGTCTCCAAGGACACTAGCCCGATCACGCAGAGCATGTACTGCCGCAAACACACAATCTCCTGGTGTTCTTGGCAACCCCAACCAGATGAGCAGCTCTCGGAGCAATGCACAAAGCAAACACTCGATCAAAACAGTGGCGCTCAAGAATTCTGTCGCTCTGCCTCTTCCTTCTAGCTAAAGAAGGCGGCAATGCAGGTGGCGTTGTTGCAACCAACCAACGACAAACCGAGCAGAGCACACGGGTCGCATGCAGGGGAGGCAAGGAAGGAATGCGCGAACGCAAGCGGAAGAAGAAACAGTGGGGAGAAAGATGCCAAGCGTTGCGTCACAAGCTAGCCGCGCCTTCCCTTCCTTTCCTCTTCCCCTTCCCCTCTCACTCACTCACTCCCTCACTCTGTCATCAACCAAGGCAAGCAACCAGGAAACAAACAAACGCATCTATCTACCTATCTGTGTGCTGCTACAGCGGCAATGAGAAATACGGGGGAGGGAATTGGAGCAAGCAAGAGCAAGCGAGAGAGAGAGAGGAGGGGCAAGATGCTTGCACGCAACAAGGGGGAAAATTAAAGCTAGAAGCTAAAACGAGGGAGGGCGAGGACAAAGCAGCAAGGTGGGGGTGGGGAATGAGATGCTTTGCTTCTTCCTCCTTTGGAGGGAAATCTGTATATATATACATATCTCTCTCTCTCTATCTCATCCTAACTCATTCTCAATCTCACCCCACCCCACCCCACCCAATGGGGACACACACACAAATTGTTTTTAATCCACTGTAGAATCTCCCATATCTCAATCAACCCCCTCTCTCTCTCTTTCTTGCTTAGCTGCTTGCTGCTTGCTGCTTGCTGAGTTGGTTGCAGAGTGATAGAGAGAGAGAGAGTGGTGTGTGGTTTGGAGGAGGGGTAAAAGGTGGTGGCTTGTGAGGGGGCCATTGCCATTGGCCATTGCTGTATGTACAGTAGCTCTTGGGACTTGGATTGACCAGGGTCAGCGACTCAGCTCTGCTGTTGCTGCATTGCATGGGATGGGAGAGGAGACCCAAGGTGCTAGGCTGCTTTTGGTCCCGTCAAATCCAGTCTAAAGTCGTCAAAAATCTGGCGGTGGCGGTGCCACCACCACCGACCGACACAGTCTCTGAAAAAAATCCATTTTTAAGCGCGCACAGAGACAGGGAGGGTGGCTTTTCAAATCTTCACACTGGGATGGTGGTGGTGGTGACTGAACAGCTATTCGAAGAAACTAAAGAGAACGAGAGAGAACCGGAAAGGAGAGGTTCTATACATCACTGAAAAACTTGGTTCGAGAAAGTATACTTCACTCAAAAATATTACTTACATACAAACAAGTTCAGAGAATCATAGCTCCTTATTTCATTCGTTTGAATTTATTTCTTATCAAGCATACAATTATCTTAGGGCCGAAAACAGCAATATGTTGAGTTCCAAAGAATATATGTTTGCACTGTTCAAGCTAGAAAACAGAGTGGCAGGGAACCTTCGAGACACGGCTCGGATACGTATTTGTGGCGTGTCTGAAATTAGGTGTGCGAAAAAAAAAGGAAATTGAAATTGGACATGTATGAGGACATTTCGACCGCCCATTTAGTCCAAACTTATAAGGCTCAACCCATTTGCCTTAAGTCTTAACCCTAGCACTCTAGCAGCACCAGCCATGGAACCGATCCCCTCCCTCATGTGCTCTACTCGACGCCGCCCCCTTCCTTCCTTCTGTTCGACAAGGATGATGACTCCTCTCGCACTTCCGACAGCGACTGCATCCTCTGGCAACCACGGTGGGCCCAGTGAGTCAATCGTCTCATGCTCCCTCCTATATCTGAATTTTTTTTCTTTTTGCCTAGCATTTTTTAGATCTGATACGACCTTGGGAATCACCTTCTGGCTTTTTTGTTTTAGATCTTTTTTCTGGCATCCTTTGGGGTTGAGCAAATATGAGTGTGTTGGGCTAATGGTCCTATTCTAATTTTGGGGGACGTACTATCTGGATGTATTTTTTCTAGATTGTGCTTCAATTTGGACTAGAATAAAAATTATAGCCATATTCCTAGACTGTGAAATACCAGCTATATATATAGTTTTGTCCCCATGTCGTCATTTTTTAGAAAATTACTAATCTCATATCTGATACTTGTTCGTGTCCGTGCATCATTTTGGGGGACGTACTATCTGGATATCTGTCATTTTTTTCTAGATTGTGCTTCAATTTGGACTAGAATAAAAATTATAGCCATATTCCTAGACTGTGAAATACCAGCTATATATATTTTTAGTAGAAAGTATTTTTCATATATATATATATATATATATATATATATATATATATATACTTGTCCGTGCATCATAGAGAAGAGTAACGGCTTTTCTAGACGACGGTTGTTTTATGGTAACTAATCTAATCAAACACATATTGGCTTTTGGTCGTTTTGTAAAGAATCTTAGAGAAAAGGTGATTTCTTCAGCAATTAGCAGAACCGGCAACCTTGCCGGCCAAGATTTGGAATATGCTCGAAACTAGATAAGATCATCACAAGGGGGGCTGGTATCTCTTCCTGAGGCAGCATAACCTAGCTACTCTAGGAAATAGATCAGATTACAGACAGAGGAGGGCCAGCCATATGCATGCATGATCGTAGAATTTGACCATTAGCTAGGCTTGATGATGGCATCTTGGCGAGATCAATTGTTTCTGTTGAGGAACCGTCGCTGGCGAGTCCAGTCCGAGCGATTACCTCGTAGACAAGCGTAGAATCGTAAGAACAATGCATGAACAACAAGAACAATCAAGAACAGAATAAGAGATTGAACACAGAGATATAGGGGGACTTCTTGCTTCTCTTTATTCCTTCATCCATCGATCAATCCTTTACAATGAATAGCACCCCCTATTTATAGGCTACGACCTGCTAGGGTTTGGGATGAGAGCCCACCTTGGGCAGACTCCGCCCCGGCCCGGTTTCCTAATACTCCCCCTTGGGCACTCATCCTTCATGCCCATGCCTCGTCAAAACTCCATAAAAACCCAGTGGGAAAAATTTGGAGAAAGAGTACATGAACCATGTTCTGCTATGCTGCATGAATTGCCTCATTAAAAACCTTAGCCGAGAAACTTCAGGAAAACTCGTCAAGGGAAAAAGAGTACAATCCACCTAATTTCATTTAATCTTCAGGATTTGCTCTTTGGGTACTCGATCTTCGTGATCAAGCTTTACTAATGAGTTTGTGAAGATTCTCCCCCTGAATTCTGCACTTCTCTAAGTCTCATCATTCCAATTTCCACATATGCACCTTTCAAAGCTAGATGCTGGAAGTGACTTAGTGAACAAATCTGCATGATTCTTCACATGACTCAGTATGCAGTACTTTGATTACGTTCATCTATTGCAATTCATGAGCATAGAAGAACTTGGGGTTGATATGCTTTGTGAGAGGACTCTTCACATAACCCATCTGTACTTGTGCAACACAAGCTGCATTATCTTCATACAAAAAGTAGGGGTTTGCGCAATATTCAATCCACATGACTCCTGGATGTGGTGAATCATCCGTTGAAGCCAAACACATTCTTGTAAGGCCTTGTACAATGTTATGATCTCCAAGTGGTTCGTCGAAGTCGATACAAGATATTTCTTAGACGATTTTCATGGAATTGCAGTTCCACCACATAGAAGTTCATAGTCTGTTTGCGATTTGGCTGTATGCGGGTCCTACAGGTACCCGTCATCTGTATTGCCATTCATAGTTAGGTCTTGGTTCTTTCTCAGAGAATGTACTAAATTCTTTGCTTCTTTGGAGGTATCGAAGATGTCCTTTATTCCCGCCAATGCCTTTGGTAGGTTACGCACTATACCTTGCTAGTAGGATCACGGCAAATACAATGTCCGTTCTAGTACGATTTGCAAAATACATTAGTGCTTCTTTTGCACTTCATGTGGGAATTCGGTCCCGGACTTCCTCCCTCTTCTTTAGGTGCATGATGTGTCTTTGTCTTCTCGCAAAGATCTCCCACCATTGACACTTTCAAATGGGTATGTCTTTGCAAAATCGAACCTTTCTAACACCTTCCGAGTGTAGGTGACGATGCACTAATATCCCTTGAGGGCATGCTCAAGTGCAAGCCTAAGCAATATTTGGTTTTACCCAAATCTTTCATTTCAACTCCGACTCGGTAAGAGCTTGCTTTCCTAATATCCTTCAGGTTAGATGATATTCAGATCATCTTCATACTCTAAGATTATACAAAATCCATTCAGGATCGTCGTATAAATACCCGGAGATTATTCTCATTGTTCGTGTAGCCTTTCATGCATAGAAAGTCGCTTCAAGCGATTATACCACATTCTGCCTGATTGTTAGGTTCGTACAATGACTTTCTGAGTTTCACACTGTACATGTTTCTATTTGCTCTATTTTGGTTCGGGACAGTGATACATTCAGGTATCTTCATATAAATGTCCGAATCCAATATTTCATAAAGGTATGCTGGTATCCCATCCATCAATTTCGCTTCTAACTTCAAGTTCACCGCCATTGAGATAAATATTTAAAGGAGTTCGCCATGACCGGAATAGGTTTCTTCATAATCATCTTCTGGATGTCCAGTGAAAACTTGTACAACGAGCCTTGCTTCTTTTCATTTCTCTTTCAAACAAATACCCACTTATGCCCTACGGGGTGCACAAGGGGAGGCGTGCGGCTTACAGGCCCAAACGCTCTTCTTTTATTCGGAGAGAATAATTCAGTTTCTATTGCCTTCTCTCAATCTTCTCAATCTGATATTTTCTTTCATTCATGAGCGATGCGTGCTCGAATCAAGATTGATGATTGTGGCAAGTTTCTTTGCAAAGTAAATGTCGACATTGGCTGTTGTCATATTCAAATATTCTCCTAAGGTCATAAAGCTTATAGCTATTTCTTCAAGGGGCGATTCTTTTAATGTTTCTACTTGTTCACCGCTGCTTCCAATTGCGGGGCAAGTCCCTTTAGTTTTTCAGCTCCGATGTGTGCGCACACATTCATGCGATGTCTCCTTCATGGGGATGTTCACTGCGTATGCCTTTCCGAAGGTTCCATACCGATGCCAGTCTCAACGGCTCCCTTCTAATTCAGGGCACCGGTGATCGGTGTGTCAAGTCCTTCTTATCCTTTTCACCAGCGCCCCGGTTGCTTGGATCGAGGGGCCGAGTTCTCGTCCTTTCAGAGGCCTTAGGACGGGATTAGGGATACCTTCATCGGTATTTCAACCCTCTCCGGTGCATTGCGTGCAGGCAAATGCTACTTGGTCACGCTCTTCAAATCACTAAAAGTGGTCTGACAGCTGATTCGCTAATATTTGCAAATCAATTATCTTCTGGACTTCAATTGTCTTCTCGACTTCAATTCAATTATCTTCTGGACTGCAATTATCTTCTGGACTTCTCTATTTGCTTCACTAGTGCGCGGGTCATATGCATAGATTTCAATTATCTTCTGGACTTCAATTGTCTTCTAGACTTCCATTATTTCCCGACATTATCATCAAGGGTTGATTTCCTCCCCCTAATGACGGGAAACTAACATCATCTAATGTACTATCAGCGAATCGGGCATTATACAAATCTCCAGTCATAGGGTCCAAATACTTGATTATGGATGCTGTCTCATAACCAACGTATATCCCAGACTTTCGGAGAAGACCCATTGCAGTTCGCTGTGGTGGTGGTATAGGTATATAACCATTGCAACCAAACCTGCGAAGATGAGTAGTTTTCGGTGCTGACCCTTGCGCTAGTTGCATAGGTGGATGGATGTTATAGGCCGACGGTCTAGAATTGATAAGAGCTGCTGCGGGCAGGACTGCGTGTCCCCAACATGTAGTTGGTAAATTACAATTCTTCAAAGTTTTGCTAGTCCATTCTGGGTGTGGACATGCGGTACAAAATGCTCAACTTTAATTCCCATTTTCATGCAATAATCATCAAATGCCTTCGAAGTAAGTTCTCCGGCGTTGTCCATTCAGGTGGACTTCTCATGATGATCAGGGAAAATATTTCTAATTTTAATTATCTGCGAGATTGGCTTTGCAAAAGCATGGTTTCTCGTAGACAATAAACATCTGCGCGACCATTACGAGGAGGCATCGATGAGCACCATAAAATACCTAAATGGCCCTTACGGGTGTATAGGTCCATAAAAGTTCTCTCTGGATACGGTCCGGGGATGCAGGACTTCATTCTTTGCTTTGAGTGAAAGGTCTAGTAATTAATTTTCGGTGGCACATGCGGGCACACAAAATCTTCCGATTCGGAAAATTCTTTACATTCATATTATGTCCCGTGAATTGTTAATAATATCTCTCATTATCCTAAGACTTAGTCGGCATAATCTATCATGCCGTAGATAGATAAGTTCAGAGCTTCTAAATACGGTTTCAAGGCAGATAAGTTGCAGTGCCTTAATATTAGTGTAGTATAACTTGATTTCATATGAAGGAAGACATTCTAATGTCATTTTTCACTTTCTTCACGCTTTGTAATGAGCAGGTATTCTGTACCGTACTCTTCTTCAGTCTCTACATGGAAACTGTTATCGCAAATATCCTTGAGAGTTCTAGTCAATTTTGGGTACAACAAGTCTTCTTCAATGACCAAAGTTGTGCCCGTTGAGAGTATAATTATGGCCCTTCCTAAGCCTATTATACAAGTATCGCTGCCTGCGATTGTCGTAAGACTACCAGCATTCTTGCTGATTGACTGGAAAAATTTTCATTTCTCTCAGGATGGTATTCGTTGTGCCGCTACATGCTAAGCACACTTCCTCCATAGGGCGCCACACGCGTTCTAATATAATGTACTTTATTAATATGTAGCAGAAAGCAAGCAACACATAAATAAAATACTTCAGATATCAGAACGTAACTTGCTATTATAAAAACGGGAAAATAAGTCTTACAGGACTCATAATAAGAATTTAATGCTTTGCTCTCCTAGAGCTTGCAACCATTATTCAATAATTTAAAATTCTACTTCAATTACAAACTGCAAGTTTCTATAAAAGGTCCGAGTGCAATGCGTGCTTTGGATCTAATAAGCGTAAGTATTCGGGAACTTCGCCTAAATCGGCTCCATCGCGATCTTCTCTCTTGGCGACTACGGTGTGGTCATTGCGATGTCCAAAGGAGGGATGATGGGTCACATCTTGGTCGTTCACATTCATAAGTGCACTAATGGATGTGGATCCTCTGTGCCTGCAATGGCGAGGTATTCCTCATGCTATCATTTGTCCTTCTTCTTAGACTGTAAAGCATCAATAATGTGCGACGCACGACCTTACCCTTCTTACTCCTCTCATTTGTGAGAGGCTTCATCACCTTGTAGCTGCTAACAGTAGCTTCATGGCCAACATTGCTACTAGGTGGCTGCAAGGTGAAGTTCTTTCCTAGAACATCATCTTGAGCTTTATAACTTGCATGATGTCAATTAATTCGACATACTTCATGTAGCCGTCTTAACGATAGTTGCGTACGGATTGTACCGCAAGGTAGCGAGGGTCTTCCCAATCGTCTGCTCATCCGTGATCACATTACCACAGAATTGGAGACTGATATAAATTCTATACAAATTCTGGCCATACTGGGTCAGTTCTTCGAACTACTGGTTCGTGATGCCAGTCATATTCCTATTCATGCAAAAAAGTTCAAAGGATTACTGCTAGTAATCTGCATAAAATGGTTGCAAAATTCTCATAATGTTCATCGAACTCGTGTTCGTATTCGTATTTTTCACGCATTTTTCATGATTTATCGCTATTTTCAATGATTAAAAGCAATATAAACAATTACAGATAATCAAAACAGTAAATACAGTAAATAAATTGCATAGAAATAATAATAACAAAAATAAACATGCTTCAAATGCAAAAATATGCATAATTTTAAATTCCCGAGGTCCTTTTCTACTGGAAAATGACTTTTCGGTGAAAACTGCAAGTTTCAGGGGTTAAAACGCGAAATTTCAATTCTGAGAAGAATTTGCGCACAATTTTCCAATTTTCAGGGGCCTTTCCGCAAATTTTTCTTATTCGCAGCAAAATCTCGTAATTTTCAGAACTACGAGGGCCTTCTTGAAAAAAATTCCTCACCCGCAAAATGATCCCTATTATTTTCAGAATTTTAAGGATCTTATTGCAAAATCGGGATTTCCTATTTCTTTTCCCATTTTTTTTCTTCGGTCGGGCCGATTTTCACGGTCCATGCGCCGCTTTTTTTTTTTGGCCCACACCCAATCCCCAAGCCTTCTTGGCCCATTTCTACTGGTTCAAAGGGAGAGCAATAGGTTTCCGTGTCTTCCCCAAAACCGGCGGCGGCGCTCATTTCGCACGTCCGGCGGTGGAGGTGGGCGGCGGCACGAGCGCCGAGCGGCGGCGATTAGGCGATAGGCACGAGGGCCGTCTGCGGCGGCCGGTGGGAGCCGCGGCGCGCGCAGCCTGCGAGGCCGGGCGGCGCGGCGCCTCGTGCGGCGCTACAGGTGCGGCGGCACGGCGACCCTCATCTTTGCGGCTACGGCGGCGGAGAGTGGCGCCGGCCGTGTGGCGGTGACAGGTGGTGACTCATCGGGGCGGCGAGGCGCGTGGGGCGGCGAGGTTGCGCGCGCCCCATCCTCCTTTATTTTGTTTTGTTTTTTTTTTCTTTGATGGTTTGGGTGATGCGATGTCGGTGCCGAGAGGTGCAGCGGCGGCGTAGGCTTCGAGCCGGCCGCCGGCGGTGAAGTGGAGCGCAGCGCGGTGGGCGCATGCATGGTGGCCGGTTCAAGGCGCGCAAAAAGGGGAGCGGCCAAGCAGAGGCGCCGTGTTCGACCGGTGCCTCATCCCCTCCACTTTTCTTCTTCCCTTTTCTCCCCCTCCTTTTTTCTTCTTGTGCACCGGCCATGCAGGGGAAGGGGGCGGCCGTACAGCAGCGGCTCATGTGCTCCTGGCGGCTTCAAGCCGGTGGGAAGATGGCGCTTCGGGCGGGCGGCGCCTCGGGGCAATGGTGGTAGCCGGCGGCTTCAGGCCACATTTTTTTTCAATACAATTACTGTTCATGTTCGAATTACTGTTCATTCAATGTAATTACCGTTCCTGCAATTACCATTGGCATGGCCGGCGACTTCAAGTCGGCTCGCGGTAGATTAGAACGAACTTGCAATTTCAATCTACGGTACAATCGACATCCACTCTTTCATACAATCTACCGATCGACATTGTGCCGGCGACTTCAAGTCTGCTCGCGGTAGATTAGAGCGAATTTGCACCGTAGAAAACCAATCTAGAAAGCCAAATTTGCAGAATTGAAAGCAATCTAGAAAATACGATTCAATCTACGAGTGTCGTTCATCGACGGTTACCTTTTCGATGCGAGGAGAGTCGATCGTGCTGATAACGTGTTGAGGAACCGTCGCTGGCGAGTCCAGTCCGAGCGATTACCTCGTAGACAAGCGTAGAATCGTAAGAACAATGCATGAACAACAAGAACAATCAAATGAGAATAAGAGATTGAACACGAGATATAGGGGACTTCTTGCTTCTCTTTATTCCTTCATCCATCGATCAATCCTTTACTGATGAATAGCACACCCTATTTATAAGCTACTGACCAAGCAGGGTTTGGGATGAGGCGCACTGGCCAGGACTCTGGTCCTGGGCCCGGTTTCCTAATAGTTTCAGAATCTGATGGAGACTTGGGGACAGAGAGAGAGAGAGAGAGAGAGAGCAGTTGGCAACACGACGAGCGTGATTGCCCAATGAATGGCTTGTCCTCTTGCACTTTTGGGCGCGCTGATGTAGCATCTCCATCTCTCATCTCACACAAGGAAGAATAACAGCGATGGAAGGGAAAGGAATCCTCTGCGCAGGCTAACGTTAGCACAGTGACATATATTAGAGTATTATCTTTATCGTATGATCCAAAATGAACGGTCTACATGGAGGATTACAGTATCGGAGGAGCATAACACTTTTCTACCGTAAACATTCACTGTTTCTACAACATTTACTACGTTAGTAACAGGAGAGAATCCGGATTGTTCGCTGCAGCATGATTCTCTGTGACCCAGCCCATGGACTTTCTGCGAATTAGTTATTTATTGGTTGTGTGACAAGATTGACAAACAGATTAGCGGATGGCTAGGGTTACCAAGGGACTAAAATAGTACAATTTAGCTAGACAACGTATCATGCATGATGATTATGGCGAGTGGATTCTCTACAGTTGATGGCTTTATGATGGATCCCAATGCGATAGATTGATGATCATGTAAAACATGGCATAAACTAACAAGCTAGTGGAAAAGTGAAAAGGAACAATGGATACAGGATCATACTAGCTGTACTTAATTTGTTATGCCGATCTTGTTCAAACCAAATGACATCATAGTTGATACGTCAATTAATTGTTGGTTATATAGCTTACAAGTGGTTGCTTTAATGATTATTTCAAAAACAATATGGCATACAACATGTATTAGGATTAAGCTTTCATTTTCATGCATTATGGAAACTGTCAAGGGTACGAAGAGCCGACGACGACCACTGAAGATGGAGGTGTCAAGATCAGAAACACACACACATCCATTAATTTGCCCTACGTAAAAGTGTGTATGTATCGTTAGTTCCAGTGGAAATTATGACAGAAATTGATCTGTGGCTTGTTATTAACTTATTGTAGGTGCACTCAAACTAAGTGAAGCACTGCCAGCACAATCAACATTAATTTCAACACTCTTTAACAGCCAAGACAGTGGAACCTCAACCCTTGGAAAACAAACAATACAACCAACCACACAGAGTCCCATGGCCTAATTTTTTTTTAAAAAAAAACATGTTTTTTTGTCTAAATCCTAACTAATTTATGGAAGGACATTGCTAATGCTAAAGGAACATATAAGAAGGTCAGCCATCACTCTCCATAAATAAAGGGCAAAGCAAAATCTGGAAAAACAAAGGCAGGAAAAAAGAGAAAGGCAAAAGGCAAAGCTAGCAGCTCTTTGCTCAGTCAGGACTTATTACAGCCTGTCATTGCACAAGTCTCCCAAAGTACACATTGTCTTATACTACCAACTAATAGTACATGGAGTATCAATTAGTACAACGAATTGGTAAACCATATGCACTAAATCATTATTAGAAAACAGGAAGACAATTAAGCAAGCAGGCACATGGGAAAGCTGCTCTTATGTGTTAAAAGCAGAATTTTGTACCCAACGTACTAAATCTAGTTCTAATGTCAGCCAAACAAGCGGATTATGTACTACTAATTTACACTATGTAATTACCCTAGTCGCTATCAACTAAAAAACAAAAAACAAAAACAAAAACAATCGTCAAACCATCGAATCTAACGGTATTGAGCACGATCCAGTCGGACCAAACAAAAAACAGAATCATTCGATGCAAGATGTTTTCAGTTCTTGTGTGGGGCTGAAATCTACTAGTATTGTACCAAATAGATGCGTTTATACGGCAGAGTTTTCAGCCTTGCTTCGTCTGTATGCCATGGAAATGGAACGAGCATCGGGAGCTTGTAGTACATGGCTCATGAGTCTTTGTCTGAAATGGCATCTTCCTAAAATCTACTAGTACTGTGTTAAATAGATGCGTTTATATGGCAGAGTTTTCATCGTTGCTTTGCCTGTATGCCATGGAAATGGAACGAGCATTGGGAGCTTCTCATCCCTGGCCCATCGAGTCTTTGTCTGAAGTGATTTTAATGACATCTTTTTAGAATCGACCGGTACTATACTAAATAGATGCATTTATATGGCAGAGTTTTCAGCCTTGTTTTGCCTGTATGGCATGGAAATGGAACGAGCATCGGGAGCTTCTCGTCTATGGCCTGTCGAGTCTTTGGCTGAAATGGTATATTTTCGAAATGAAATAGCAAAACTACCATCTCTGCGATGAAATAACAAAAATAACATACTTACCGTGTAAAATCATTGCAAAAGGCGATGTGCCGCGAACCGAAACCACAGAAACATCCTCGTAGCTCGAGCAGGCCACCTGCTATGGTCCTGGATCATGGTAGGTCATCTTCTGTGGTCCGGTTCGCGGCACGTCACCTTCCGCAACGATTTTACGCGATTAGAGTGCAATTTTTGCCATTTCATTCGTGGTGCCCTAATTTTTCTATTTCGTTCAAAAAAATGAAAAAACTCTGGCCCCATGGATGCTGCTAATTGCTAGGGTTATAGATGCAGTCATGGATTGCACTGGTGCCACAGTAGTAGCAGTGTGCTACAGTGACATGCTTCCTTCCTCCCTCCTCCCTTTCTTTCTCGTTGGGAGAGCTAAGCCAGCAGGCAGGGAGGGACGGCGTCGCTTTCGCGGTCTCTGTCGTGGCAGCTCACATCGGAGGACGAGAAGGAGACCATGCAGATGGAGGCGATTTCGTAGATAATCGGGCAACAATGGAAAGCTTTCGCGCTCAACATGACGGATTGCTAGCATCACAGGCACTTCGTACGTATAAGGTCCGACGATTCCGTAGATTCCTAGTATGATTTGGTTACGGAGTCTACTCATCGGCGTTGGGGCTACGTGTTCCGGTGGGATTCAGATCCTCTGATACTGCAAAGGAAATGGTAGAGAACAACAGTGTCGTGACAATGCGACGAGAAAGAACAGATCGATCAACTGTTACAGCATCAACCATAGTGTTTCGCTGCAGTAACAGCGTCGCACACGATTTTGATCTTCGCTTTTTGATCCACCACCTACGAACCAATGTCACGCCACTGCAGCGGGTAATGGCGTCAATTCTGTTGACAAACTACTGTGGCTTATTATAGACTAGGCGGCATTCTCGGGGCACCGTTTGATTGACCTAACCATGGACAGTTTATTATGTCGTATCCTCTGCCGCCTAGTCGTCGTCTGCACTGCATGTGTGGTAATGTTTTCACGGCAGCATACAGACACTAAATTTCCAAAGAGATCCTCAACGGTACAAACCAATTAGGACGGACAGTCCACGTCGATGCGCCCAACCGACAGTCAGATGGACCGCATCACCGTTCACAAGTCCATACCAAGGTTAACCTTATTGAAAAAGAGTCTATGCCAATGTAAACACCCCATCAACCACGCAAAACTAATCCGAACCGTTTGATCAGTGCGACATGCACGCACTGTACAACACAACAGAAGGACAGCGCCGGTGTGACACCCCACCCTTTAATACCACATTGGCGGTTTACATCGAGTTCCACTAACATATAACGCATGTTGGTCCAAATCGTATGGTACTTCTGAGTTAACCTTTTTGGACGAAAACCCAAGTAATGTGTCTAGCTAATATCACAGAGTTAGGACTTTTTGTTTGAAACTGTCTGTGGTTCGCGGAAATTTTTGAACACTTGCGCGGGAGGCGAAATATTTTGGCGTTGTCCTTATATATTATACCCACCCCCACCTTGTCTTCCATCAGTCTCTCCCCTCCCCCACTCCGAGCTCTGGCGACCGTCCTCGATTCCCCAGCGCGGTTCGGCGAGGAGACGCGGCCGATGACGACGAGGAAGAGGAGGGACGCGCAGGAGCTCTATCCATGTCTGCGCACTATCTTGGCCTCAAGTGAGCACGAAGTTTTGCCCCCAAATCTCCATCCAGGTTTTCTTCTCACTCTGATTTCCTCCCCTCCATCCTGTTAGATATTGTTCTCAGTGAGGGTCCCCATCTGTGGTCGACAAGGGAGACTGATTCTGTTCGAGATGGATGCCTCTACTCGACCTCGTCCTCGTCAGAGAGTGAGCTATTGATTGAGAGGGAGAAATAGTATCTTTTAATTACCTTCTTGCAAACTATCGAAAGAGCATATGAAAACTACTATCCAGCAATTGATTGGTTTGGCTCTAAATTCAAAAAAAAATTACAATAGAAAAAACTACCACAAATAGTTTTTACTAAAAACCGTATGTGATAGTCTATTTCCACATACGGTTCTGAACAATAACCGTTTGTGATATTTTAGAACCGTCTGTGATAGCTTTTTTCACAGACAGTTAAAAAACCGTCTGTGATGACCTCATATTATTACTAACCCATAAACTCAGACGGCTCATAAAACCGTTTGTGATGATGTTTTTTAACCGTCAGTGAAGACTTTTTCTGTAGAAGTGAGTTGTGCGCTATGATGCGTCGTTCGATTTCAAAAGAGTGTTCGGAAGGCACTATACATTTAACAATGTGTAAACACTTTGACAAATTTAGAGATTCAGATATGACCATCTAGATCATCTTTAAATGGGACTAAGTTAAAAGGAGAGATGTATACCTCTTACAACGACTTCTCCATGGTCAGATACATTTACTGTCAACTTTATGATGCTTTGGATACCTTTGTATGTACTAAAAATGCCAATATAAAAAGTCAATATAATATATTTCTTAGTACTAACATTTTTCTAATTATAGTTTCTTATAAAGGCATAAATGACACAAATCAAGCAAATCAGAATTAAAACATAGAAGTAACTTACCTCGACATCTACTTCGGAATCAAGGTCATTTCCTTTGTCAAAATGGCCCTCGCATATGCGCAGCAACAAGTTTTCCAGCTGATAGCAGCAACAAGAAATTACAGAAGTCAAGAGAACAAAGTAACGGAATGTCACATAAATATGAATTCTTTTTGTTTTATTTATCAAAAACCTAATAGATCTATAACACATCTACCTCTACTGTAGTAGGATCCATTCTCCATTTAAACATTCGATAATATCACCGACTCTAACTCCAAGTTTCTCAACAACAGATCCTTCCGATACGTGTGGTTCAATTGACAATAATTACTCCATAATATGCATGACATGAAAATATTGTTGCAAACATAAGTCTACAAATAAGCAACAACAAATAATATGCACCTATACCAAAACTAATCTATTACATTTAGAAAAAGGTATATAGGAGCACATGACCCTTTTAAATGTAGAAAATTTGCCAAAACTTGATCAAATCATTTGATCTGAATGAAGCTGAAAAAAGTTAAGGATCTGCATTAATCTTATGTTCAAATAAAAAAAACATATCTCAGTAGAATTTGATCATGAACCAAAAAGGAAAATAGTACAAGTCCTTCTCTAAAGAGGATTGATTCGGGAAAAAATGGGTTATCAATGTTCAGAGAAAAACGGTGGTCTCTCAGGGCGGATCTGCAGGTGGCAACTGGAAGGTGGGGGCGGTGGCCGGAAGGAGAGCCCCTAGTGGCGACGAATGGTGGAGAGCTACAGGCGACCAGTTGTGGGCGCTAGATCTGCGAAGCGGTGGGAGGGGGAGGGGTTCGGAGCTCGACGACGACGGCCGTCGGATCTGACCTTCCTTGTTCTGTTGTGGCGCACAGTGGGGCGACGCGCTAGGAGGAATGGCAGGCAGTGGTGGCGGAGGGGTGTGAGCGAGGTGGAGGGGTGGAATGGTGTGGGGAGAAGGAGGGATGGCAGGGAGGGAATCGGGGGAGAGGGGAAGGAAGGGAGGAGGCGGGGGTGCGGAGGGGCACGACCGACGTAGAGGGGCGTTACAGTTCAAGGAGAAGGAGGGACGACGGGGAAGGAATCGAGGGATAGAGGAAGGGGAGGAGGCCGGGGCAGGGGCGAATGCAAGGTGACGAGACAGCGACCTCTACGAGGGGAAAAGGAGGAGCTAGGGCATGACCATCTGGCACATGTAGGAGGACGGACGGATCAGCACCTTGCGCGCGATCGGATAGGCACATGCATGTAGGATCGTAATGCAATTGCGTAAAAGATCGAGAGGTTTTCTGAAAAATACGTGAGCGCAAAAACGAGTGGCCCTTGGTTCGATGGGGTTTTGTCGAAATTACGAAAAATCGATTCGCAGGAAAACAACTTGGATGCATATGTGGGGTGTTTGGGCTCGCTGGGATTTCTGGCGACTTAGTTTGTCTTTCGCAGGGCTTTCCGTTATGGTGAGCGGTTGGGCTCTTCTGGTTTGGTGTAGGCTAGCTGCAGTTTCTAAGATGAAAAATGTCTTAAATTCCCCTGAGGACAGTAATAGCTTGTTTGATACCGATTAACGCAATTAACAACATTTAACAACAATTGATGACTATTAGTGACACTAAATGCAATTAACGACATTTAAAGACAATGAACAACTAGCACAATTGATGACATTTAACGACAACCAGCGGTAGTTCACGACAAGTGATGATAATTAACGACATTTGATGACAACTAACGGTAGTTAATGACAAATTTATCGCAATTAATGTAATAGACGACAATCAATAATAAATAATCATAATAAACAATTATTACAGTGCATAATTAATACAACATATAAACAATAACTCACACAAGATTATCAAGTTCCCTCTTGTTACACATGCACTCAAGCAATCTTATGTATATACCTTTTCGTTAGAAAATGATGTTAACAAGAGTTTTATTTATATTTGTGCAAGGAATACATCTCAAGACTCCTGCTAGTTTGCAAGTCCCATACACTCATCAGTCAACACTAAAATATCAACATGAACAACATATTTTGTGTTCTTGGATCTTGACATGTTCTTATTATCCTTCTTATTTCTCTTTGATCTTGACTGTGATCTGGACTTTCTTGAACCCCTTCCCTCATTATCACTCCTTGATGATTCTGAAGATGAGCTGGAACTTGACTCTGATGAACTTCTATGCTGTTATGAATGCAAAAGTAAGCATGCAGTACAAATTTAGTACCATAAGAGGCAATCCCTCCAAAATTCAGCCATGGAGGGTTCAAAGAACAATCAGTGAAGACAATTATGGACAATTTTACATAGACACAAACATTGAACATTGTAATAACAATCAGTGAAGACAACTATGGATAATTTGTATCAATTTAGCTATATATGTAACAAGAACATGTATTAATGGATATAACTACAATAAGAGTAACCAAACAAATTTCTATAGATGTTGAGGCATACAGAGTTACTTTATATTCATTTCAAACTACTTGTGAGCAAGTTTCATTGATCATCTAGATATCAAGTACACCTTACCAACCTCAATTAGGTCACAAAACTGATTAAGCACCGAATTAAAGCATGTTGCACAAATTTCTCCACCATGTGAATCAAGGAGATCAATAAGTTTGAGAGGTGGAGGGAGGAGGCGGGGGAGGGCGGCGGTGGCTCGGGAGGTGGAGGGAGGAGGCGGTGGCGCCTCAGGAGGAGGGAGCCAGGGAGGAGAGGGACTTGGGCAGCGAGGACGACGAAGGCGGCCGGGAGTGGGGGAGGGCAAGCGGTGCGAATCTGGAGGTACCAGGGGATGGTCAGGGATGGAGCCGGAGGAGGAGGCGATGGAGGGAGCCCGAGGAGGAGGCGTAGCCATATCGGGGGAGGATAGAGTCGGGGAAGGAGGCGCCGCATCGAGGGAGGAGGCATCGCGGAAGAAGGTGCGTCGGGGAGGAGGGAGGTGTAGGAGGGCAGCGCGGAGAAGGGAGGAGGCGTCGCTTCAGGGGAGGAGAACGGCGGCGGCGTGAGCCAGCGGAGGAGGAGGTGGCCGGAGGCGAGACGGAGGAGTTCAGCGTTGGGGCAGACCTCTCCAGATCTGGGCAAATCCAGATCTGGGCAGGGGAGAAGGCGACGGCGGCTGGAGGGGAGGGGGAGCGCGGTAGGGGAGGAGGAGGGTGGCGCGACGGCATCGGCACGGGAGGAGGAGGGAGGCGCACGGGCCTTTTACGCGATGGTATTTTGCGGGTAATTACCCCCGAAGTTCGGGGGTAATTTGGGAATCGAGTTTGCTGGTAGCTGCGGGAAGCACCTTGCGGCCGGCTTTCGGCTTTCACACGTTGAATGAGGAAACGGTTTCGAGGAAAGCGGCTGCGAAAAACCGGCCGTTTGTTTTGGCTTCCGGCTTTTCCAGGCGAAAGCCGAAGCAGAAACAAACAGACCCTATATACACACATAGTACAGTGTACTGCCATGCATGCATGTGAATGTGATGGCCAGCAGCAATCTATCCATGGATTGATCGCTCACCACTATTCTGATCAATAATGGATTGGATGATTTGTCCCATTCCACCGTGCATGTACGCCAAGAAGATATATATGGATGCATGCATAGAGATGGACCATGCATCTGACTTGCATGTCGCCCCCGTGAACCGTGAATAATCGCTATCGATCACAGGAGCGGAAAACACATATATGTAGAAATTGGTACGCCGTCCATCTGTCTATCTAGGGTCCCATGCATATGTAATTGTAGGAAAAGATGATGCTTGTCATATTATCATGGTTTAATTCTTTATATGTCACTGAAAATTTTCAAAATTCTTGATTGTATCGTTGACACGTGGGGTTCAAATCATCCACATGTCAGTAACACAATGAGTGGTATATAAGGTATAAAGCAAACTTTCGATAGCAAATAGGGAATTGCCCCATTATTATTGGGTCACTCCGAGATCGATGAATGGGTTTCGGAGCACATGCATGAACAGGGGTTTCATCAGCTCACTCTGGAATGGGTCTGGTGGCTGATGACCACCAGCATGAGAGAGAATTAGGTGACGAGGAACAAGTGCTTTATCAGTACTGAGGATAAGATCAGTACTGAGGTGAGGGTGACCTGCAAGAACAACCCTTACAGCTAGCGAGACAGTGTGTGTGTGGAGCTTACTTTACTATGCACGATGCATGTGCAGTCGTAGTCAGTAAAGACCATAGTTAAGAAGAATCTAAGTACTTGGGTTGTTTGCTTTCATTCCATCCTCAAAAGTACTCTCGTTTGGTTATACTAGCAGTACCTTAGCAGTATAGTGCTGCAGGTTGTGAAACGCGCTTACCCCTTCTATCTTTGAGAGAAACTAAACTAGCCGCTGCAAGTTGCCACGGCTAAAAACCTGAATTCATCTTACCAAAAAAAAACCGAGAATCGTAGGTGTCCTTGTGTGCACAGCCACAAATCACAAGGCTTATTTTGGGAATCTGAACTTGGCTGAACGGGCTACATTGTCGGGGAGGGTGTTCTGGTCATTTCACGAGGGAACAGATCGCTTGCAGCTTAACATATGAAAGTCACATTCATACAGTAATATGAAGAATCTGATGTAGTACCAGTATCTACCATTATAGTCCCTTGCGTCTTTCTAGATCGATCCTGTTGCACACTATGACAGTGCCATTGTTATGGGTCAAAACGTATGCTAATTTTTAACAAGGTGCTCCTAGTCCTAGGTATGCGAGGAGTAGAGAGAGACGAGGCAGCGAGGCTAGACTATGAAACGTAATCTCCGAGACCTGCGACGCGACGCCTTCTTACGCAAAAGGCGCATGATTTGGGTCGCGCGGTTTGCCGGCACGCGTGATATGGCACGCAGCCAAAGATCAGACAGGTGCCAGCCTGCAGGCACGCCATGCGAGGGAAGCCCAAGAAAGAGAGAGAAGCAGGAGCTCTGCAAATGCGCTGGTACTTGTAAGCCTTCTCTTGTCCCGATGGAAGGGAGGAGGAGCACGAGAAGATGCTGCAAATAGTAATCCATGCCTCCCTAGAAGAGATCCTGTGCAATAGAGACAAATGCAGCAGGGTATGGGGGTTGGCCGGAGTTGGATGCAGGATCAAAGAAAGACGCATTTGCATGGGAGACGATGCAGCAGCTAGGCTGCGCCTTGGGGTTCTGATTTCCCTGGCTGGCTGTTTCTCCTCGCCCTTCTTCTTCTTCCTCCTCCCGCTGCACACATGACATGACACAGGGCGCAGGAGCAGGAACGAGCAAAATGCATGGTCGCGAGGATGCATGCAGCCTTCGCAGGGTTCGTGCCGTTCGTTCTCGGCCTGCACGCCAAGCTGGACGGACGGATGCCAATGGTGTCTTGTGAACTGTGATGGCGTCGGTGTGAACTGAGCTGAGCTGAGCTGAGCATCCATGTGATTCTTACTGGGAAGAGAATCAGAGTAGTGTTCTGGCTCTTGTGTGCAGCCAAATGGATGGAACAAAACGCATACGAGAGTGTTCGATATTCAGCAGCAGATACAAAAATAGGAACTGTATACTGGCTATCAACATAATCCAAAGCCCAATCTGTCAAACTAAATAGCATGAAGGTGTTTTTTTAATCTTGTATTAGTTTCTAGGTTTACTTGACTTGTTTGAGTAGAGTCCGATGCAGTTTGAGTCCATCTCTGTCCGTGTGCGTGTAGCCCAGGTTGAAGTTGAGAGTTGAGACTAACTTGGAGCTAACTAAGTGTAGTCCCATTGCCACACGAATTCGAGTCTAAGTTTGAGTCGTTGTGTCCTTGTCTACATAAATAAGTCCCCTGTAATTTGTTTCAGTCTTGCTACTTTTAAGTCGTCTGAAATTTTTTAAGTTTAAATTACTTGTTGTAGCCATTAGATTTGTGTAGAGATTAACGTGTCATATGATTGGATATTAATCTAATGGATAAAAAAGATAATTTATACTTAAAAAAATTTCCAAACACCTTATGAATAGAAAATCCCAATTTATTTTAGTTAACTTAAGTGAGCAAGAAAACCGAAAATGTGCTAGTTATACCGCACCATAGATATTATTCTCTTTGTTAGTGAGTTCTCGTGTGTTTGATTTTTGTCAAGTGTGTACTGATCCTGATTGAAAGCTAACACAAGCTCATTGGAATTCAGAATTCAGGCGAATTAACTGTGCTACAAAGGATCATTCATGCACGGAGTGATTCTCCCGAGAGCCACGCACTTTGTCAACCGGGAATTCAGGGCAGATCGATGCGTTACTTTATCCTCAGGACAAAGAAAAGTACTTACTACTGTATGTATTTATGTTTTGTGTGTCCCAAAACTTTCGGCAAAGCTGGTCCTGGACCCTAGAGGCCGGCCTAAACTGGTTTCTTCGCAGTTGCAGTGGTCTCACGACTACAAAAACGCTGAAAAGATAGGGGATCAAACGCTGAATCCAACACAGTAACAATATTCCTCGCAGTTTCTTGAGGTGTAGCACACCCAGGCTATATACTACATCTACACCGAGGTCGAAGTGTCAAACTCCATGGGACAGAAAGCCGACAAGAAAAGTTCCATATATCAATGGGGCCATGAGCATCAATCATTCTTCCCATTTTTACCACTTACAAGCCCAGAAGAGAACAACCCAGATACTGACTCCCAACCCATGGCTGATGAACTGAACTACCAGTAATAATGCATGATTTGGGCCCCTCAGCCCAAAGCTGAGTCCGATTGCCACACGAAATTCCTACACACTTGTCCTACACACTGAACTACTAGTGATACGCGTTGTTCTTTCTTGTTGGAAAGCTGCTGCTTTGCTCTCTGAAAATGCAGGGTTTTTCCCCTCTTCTGCTCTTCCTTCCCAGCCTCATGAGCAGAGCAGTCAGCACCACCAAAATGAAAATGTCCATTCTTTTCTTGCTCTGCTGGTGCTCTGCAGCACATGTCGCACACGGCAGCAATACAGCATCGATCGCGCGCAGGCTGCAGTGATCTCTTCTCAAAGTTACTTTCCCTAATCCAAAGATGCAGTGTTGCGGCAGGCGGCTTTATCCCCCCAAATTAAGATAGAATAGGTAGACGCTTGTGTGTTGCATAGCCACTGCTTTTGGTGATTCGAGTAGTCACCAACAAGCTAGTGAAGACTCGAGTTTGTGTGGTTAATTAACTGCTCGAGATTAGTTAACTAGGAGGTGGCATATAAGTTTTTTTAAGTACACGAGGACGCACTCATGCACGCTTACACATACGTGAGTGTGTTTTTAACACACGTCTAATCTAGAGAGTAAACGCACTCACACGCACTTACCATACACACACCTATACACACATGGGTGTATCCTTAACACACACCTAATCTAGAGTGTGAGGGCTAAATCCTACAAAGTACGAACACACGCTGTGACCAATGCACTCACATGGGGAAACGGAGAGGTTTGATTTTGATGGGCTTGATCCTGTTTAGTCAAGGCCCCTTAAACTGTCTGTAGAGTGATGCAGCAGTCATGTACGACGCAGCGAAGAAACAAGACCCCAGCATATATTATCCCTCCTTCAAATCACTCAACAAGCCACAGCAAACAGGCAAGCAGAGATCAGCCGCATGCGAATTAACACGCTTTCAGATTGTTCAAAACCTCACGCACAATTAAGCAGGAGAGGGGGAAGAAGCGATCGACAACTCATATAGGTGTTATTCTACGTTTAGCCAGCCCACCGCGCACAATCCAGGCTAGGTGTGATACGCGCACGCGCAATCTTATACGGCCGGCCCACCAAATGCAGAGGAGACCCAGAAACGTCCGCGCTCGCGAGGGTCTCGATCCGACGGTAAATATTAGGTGTCATAACAGTAATACACGTATCCCTTTTACTGCATGTTTCGGGGAACACATTTTTTTTGGAGCTCATACGCCAATTAGTAAAACTTAATCGGCTTCCCTTTTTTACCATCGGTTTTTTCTATCTCTTTTTTTTACAGTAAAAAGTTGGTGTCATGATAGTAAACCCTAGCTATCTTGTAAGATAATTGCGTTTGGGGGTACCGAGTAGGTCTAATGAAATAAACAGGCGTTTGTAGAACAGTAAACAGTTTCATCGTAGGCAGTAAACGGTTTCACCGTAGATGGTAACCACAAATTCAAACCGGATATATCGTGAAGGTAGTAATATAAAACATGCCACGTAATAAACTGTTTTATCATAGACAGTAAATACAATTTCAATCGGATTTTTTGATTTTGTATTTATATATGACCAAACAGCGTGTCCAGTCGCTTCTTACCAAGATTGAAAAAAAGAGAGTAGAAACCTAGATAATCAAAAGCGGGCCGAAAAGGTAGTATAATGCATCCATAACTCACACTAGTCAGCAAAGGTAAATGTTCGGCCGAAGCCCAGACTTCCGGAGACATTGACGCATTGTTGAGATGCGTGTGCAGAATGGGCCTAAATGCAATTCCGCGCCTTCGTGGGCCGGCTCAGCTACAAGCATGGAGTCAGGTCAGGTGGCTTCAATTCGTTCGTCTCGGAAAAAAAAGGTGGCTTCAATTCGTCGGCGTGGCGACAGGTGTAGCGGAGGGCAGTGGAGGTAGTGGTGGAAAATGGTAAAGGATAATCCGTTTTATCCGATATTCGTATACGAGAAAACACAAATGTGGAAAGTAAAAATCCGCATTCGATACTGTTCATATCCGTATCCGGTGTTATTCGTATCCGGGAAAAATTGGATAGTATTCGTATCCGTATTCGGTGTTATTCGTATCCGGGAAAAACCCAGATAGTATCCGAAAAAACAAATACTATTCGGGAAAAACGAATACGAATACTATCTGTTTTTTCTCGAATACGAATACGAATACTATTTGTTCTACCAAGATTTGTCACAAAAGTTGTAGGATATTCGCATTCGACCGAATTGAGTACATATTCGATTCGAATTCGTATTCGAGAATATTCGAATTCGTATTCGAGAATATTCGAATTCGTATTCGTATTCGTTTAAAAAATAGGGATTCGTATTCGTATCCGTATTCGTTTAAAAAATAGGGATTCGTATTCGTATTCGGGACTATTCGATTCGTATTCGATCCGTTTCCATACCTAAGTGGAGGCGCAGACGCTCTCTTCTCTGCAACTCTTCCTCCTCCCCTTCCTTTGCGTATAAGGATATGCCACTTTATAAAATGTCTTTTTAAGATTTGTAATTACGTAAAATATAATTCAGGATTTGTCATTCTATACATGCTCCAAGACTTTGCCATTTTTGTCATTGAGTCATTTCCCTATTTTAGGCCACGCAAAATTCCATTCTTACCCTTGCAGTCATGCCGAATCTTTGTCCTCCTCTCCTCCATGTTCCACCTCTTTTCTTCTTTACCCGGCTATGCCAAATGGGCATCGAGGCGAGCTGCCCCTCCTCTTCTACCCAGCCTCCCACGCCCCCCTCCCTCCCGTGTCGGCTGCGGTGAAGACTAGGCAGCAGTGAGGAGGGCTGACCATGCTGACCCGCTAACGCCTTCAACTCACCGTGGACGTTGGTCATCGCGCCGTTGTGGACTAGGGCGCCGCGCCGTGCCATCGTGCTCTACCTCTCCTCCTTACGCTCCGCCTCCCCGGTGCACCGCCCCAGCCCTTTTGCCATCGCCACCGCCCTCAAGTCCCTCTCCCGCCTCCCCGCCAACGCCGCGACCGCCTCCTCCCTCCACATCCATCTCCTCCACGTCGGTCTCCTCGGCCACCCCTAGCCCCGCGCCGTACTTGCCTACCTCTACTTCCATCTCCACCCCTCCCACGTGTGCGGTCTACCTGACAAAACGCCCCTCATGCGAGCGTTGGCTCTGCACTCCCTCCTCGTCTCTCACAACTTGCTCCTTACCTTTCTCCTCCGCTCCGAGAACCTCCTTGTTGCGTGCGTTGTTCGATGGAATGCCCGTGAGAGACATCGTGTCCTGGAACTCCATGGTCGCCAGCCTTACCAAGGCCAGCCACCTCGACGCGGCCATTGAGCTCTTCAACCAGATCCCCGAGAGAAAACTGGGTAGAAGAGGAGCGATGCAGACAGAGGGGCAGAGCGTGGGAGGCTGGGTAGAAGAGAAGGGGCAGCTCGGAGAAGAGCACCTCGCCCTCGTTGGTCGCTTGGCATAGTCAGGTGAAGAAAAGAGCAGGAGGAAGAACATGTAGGAGAGGAGGACAAAGATCCGACATGACTGCTGGAGCAGAAATGATATTTCACGTGGGATAAAATAGGGGAGGGGTAATAAAAATAGTAAAGTCTAAATTGGAGCTTTATAGAATGACAAATCCTAAATTACATTCAACGTAACAAATCTTAAAAGGGCATTCCATTCCATGAGTAACATATTCTTAATAGTCTTGCTACTTTTAAGTCGACTGATTTTTTTTTTAAGTTTAAATCACTTGTTGTGATCGTTGAATTTGTGTAAAGATTGATGTGTCATATAATTGGATATTAATTCAATGGATAAAAAAGATAACTTATACTTAAAAAAAATTCAATCACCTTATAAATAGACAGTCGCTATCCTTAATTGTCTCAAATCTTAAAAGGGAATTCCATTCCATTCCATTCCATGAGTAACGTATTCTTAATTGTCCCATTCAAATCAACCAGCACGAAATAAATTCACCAATAAATCGCGGAATTCCCAACGCGCGCTCGAGCTCCCCTATCGGATTCCCCAATCCAGGCATCGGCCCCCGGAACCGGAAGTTCCCTGTATTTCTTTCTTTCTTTTCCTTTTATCTGGGTTATTGGAATCGCGGGTCGCGGCTGGCTTGATAAGGTTTCGATTTGCCAGGATCGGGATCGGATTCGTGCCCGATCGGAGGGCATAGTCGTCTCGGGGTAATCGATCTGCCGCGCCTTCTTCTACCTCCTGGTGGTGGTGGTAATCCTTCCTTGCGGTTTTTATTTATTATTTCGTTCTGATTCGTTAGTCTTCCTTTGTTTGTGCGCGCGTTCCTGGCAGAAGAGGAAAGGAATCGAATGGACGGGGAAATGCTCCGGGGTGGCAACTGGGGTTCCTCTCCCTACCCCTCTAACGCCAAGGATAATCAGTTCCTGTTCGATGCCAAGGCCGCGCCGCTGCAGCTGTTCGGGAGCACCGCGGGTAAGATGATTTCCGTCCTGCATTTGATCGGTAGCTTATCAGCGTGATCTTGTTGTGGAGTTAGGCAGCGAACCACGTTTAACCAGTATGTAATAGTCCATCTCTAAGCGTAGGCAATCCTGATTTAGTAATCGGATTCACCGAGTTAAGCGTGCTCGCCCGAATGCCGGGTAAACTTTGTGCAACCCAGCTCGCTAGTGCGTGCTGATTGCCCCGACTATGATTTACAAGAGACTTTAGTTTCATAGATATATTGCATCATTACATTTAGAGCTTGCTAGCAGCATCCTGCGCTTCTGGATAAGCTATGGAACTGCTGATAGACCATATCGCCTCTTTTTCTTCGATGGAGTCAACGTATTTGTTTTCCATTCAGATTATACCTTGACCTAACCTTTTGGTTAGTTAGAGAGGAAGATTTATGCCTTATGAACGAGGCTTCATTGTATCCTACCGGGATAAAAGGATGATGATATCTCATTTGCAAGGTTTCTTGATCTTGCTTGTTACGATATCATATTTCATAGTGTGACCTAACCTTTTGTCTTCTTGCCACAGCACTAAAATTTCATCCCATTGTTGCTATGCTCAAATAACTTCATGTATGTTCATTTAATCATCAACGCAGCTCCCGCAGTTGGTACAAGTGGTTATTATAACTACACTGGAAATAACCACCTTTCTGTTGTGAACCAAGCAAGAAAGACAAACAACGATACAGGGGATGAAAAGCAGCTCAAGCTTCAGATTTCGTTGAACAATTTTCATCTAGAGGATGCTGATCGGTTGGCATGTGTTGGTAATCCAAATGCTGTATCAACTGGGCTAAGACTGTCCAACGAGGATGATGAGCGGAATTCTTCGATCACATCTGGTAGCGGAAGCATGTCTTTGTTGCCTACCATGATGTCATTTGCTGATGAGCTTATGGCTGAAATGGACAAAGAAAACAAAGAGGTCGACTGTTATTTCCGGACTCAGGTAAATATCCCTTGCCCATTCATTCATTGACCAAATCTGAGTGATGGTGTTTGAAAAGACATCAATGACAAAATATTCCGGTTAGTGCTTGTTTATGAAAAAGTTTTTGCTCTCTCTTTAGTTCAATTGTGGAAACTCTATGCCATGCAGTATAGTCGAAATATGATGCTGTAGTTGTTTGTGGCGTCATTAAATTGTCACCACAGAAACTATCAACCTTCATACTAGCTGATTCTGATTGCCAAATAATATTGACATGTTTCAGGCTTGTGGTTTCTCCCTTTTGTCAAGTTCTACATATAGAACTTTCGAAATCTTTTACTGTAGTGTACAGTGTGATTGCAAGAATATGGAAGATAATACGCTGGTTCCCTATTGTAGTATGTGGATTGTTCCAGATATATTAGGCTCCAGCGGGTAGTACATCACTTGGTTCTAACTGTTCAAAGTAACTCAGCCTTGAAGGTTTGAAGGCACCAAGCCCAAACCAACTGATTACTACCTGTTCCCCCCTTATTATCGTGTACCAAGTGGAATTACAGGAATCAAGGAAATCCAACATTCACCACGTGTCTCTTTTTTTCCGACAGGTGGAACAGCTCAGTAAGAGCATGAAAGAGGTGAAGCAGAGGCAGATGGTCTCTTTTCTGGCATGTCTTGAACGAGTAGTAGGAAAGAAGCTGAGGGAGAAAGAATTCGAGGTGGAGGCCATGAACAGGAAGAGTAAGGAACTGAACGAGCAGATCAGACAGGTGGCCATGGAAGTCCAGTCGTGGCAGTCGGCGGCGCTGTACAACCAGTCTGTCGCCAACGGCCTGAAGAGCAAGCTCATGCAAGTGGTAGCGCAGAGCACCAATCTCACCAGGGAAGGTACTGGTGACAGTGAAGTGGAGAACACGGCTTCCAGTGAAAACATCAACGCCGCGCCCAGGGGCTTCTTCCAATCGAGCCTCCTCGGAAGCAAGAGTGTGGTCGGCGGGCTGGGGGCTTGCAGGTGGTGCAGAGTGAAGGAGGCGGCCGTTCTGGTTATGCCGTGCCGCCACCTCTGCCTGTGCGCTGACTGTGAGAGGAATTCTGATGTGTGCCCTGTGTGTCGGTTCCCCAAGAGTGGTAGTGTTGAGATCAACATGTCCTAAGAACAATCTTATGCATATCAGAATGGACAGTGGAATTATGAAGCAGTGTACAAGTAAATCTCTCTCTCTCTCTCTCTCTCTCTCTCACACACACACACACACACACTGTCATATATATATATATATATATATATATATATATATATATATATATATATATAGGCTGCATTGCATGATGATTGCAAGCAGTGGTCCTCTAGTCTTTCGATAGCCTATATAGATTTATCAGCTCGTGTAGCTAGCACATCTGAACTGAAAAGCTTCAACTTGTCAACATTGGAGTAACAATGCTACCATGTCTAGGTGCTTGAGCAACGAGGATAATTAACTTTTGTTTCAAAACGAAAAAGAGTCAAATATGAGCAGAGGCATCGTGATGGCGCTGCAGCTGCTGCAGCAGAAATAATGTGAGGAGCAAGCCCAACAGCAGACGCAATGCCAACGGAAGGGACGAGTGCATCTCAAGATACCGTCCTGAATCGGCACCCGGGCACTGATGCATGCCAATGCCATGAACAAGTTACAAAAGCATGCCGTGCCTGACCGATTCATGATTGGCACCTGGAGCAACATGACACCAACAAGCTATGCTTCCTGATCGATGTTACCGTCAACCGGTGGGTGCTTCAACTGCTGCTATGGTATCCAGACTGTTTTGTTTGTCTGGCTTCGACTCCAACAAAAGGAATGTTTTTCTAAAAAAAATTGCACAATAATATGAGGCAAGGTAAAAAAAAACTGTCATCTTATCTTTTTGTTTCTTGCCATCATTTGGTCGGCTCTTGGAAGGATTGGACTGAAGCAAATGAAGCGGGAGACGCTACCATATCTTGATTGCGAGAATCTAATTGTACATGGGCGGCGGAGCAGCATCTGTAACATCCTAGTCTAAAATTCGCTCAATGTCCAGTCTACTGTGGGACAGATCTACACACATAGCATCTCACTTATATTTTTATCCCCGTTTCGTGTAAAAGGGTTAATTCGGAGATGCTAAATTTAGACCTAACATATATTATATACTATCACAACTTACTTTAAACAAGTAATATAAGACTAATCTCACCACGTAACTCCTCATGAACCAAATAGGCCATACTACGAGTAGATCGAAGTGTTACAACATCATCGATGAGCAAATCAATCATGAAACAGCCATGGCTTTCGTTCAATGCAGCCACTTGGCTGGGAGCAAGCGTCACTAGACTTCGCTTGTGGTTAGTGTATGTATACGTGATGCCCAAACGAATATATACGCATGTCGTAAGCCATGAACATTAAGAATTTTTTGCCGATACGGTCATTTTATCAAACGTATTTACATATATAGCCACTTCGAAAGTGTATTTGCAAAAATAGCACGTCGGCGCGACGGTGACCCGCGCCGCGCCCATTGCGACACTCGCGCTCGACGCGAGCTCACCCGCGCCGCCGCCACTCGGCTCCGCGGCTGCTCTCACGCCCGCGAGCCCGCCACTCACCGCCCGCCACGCCGGCCCGCCGCGAGCCCGCCACTCACCGCCGCCACGTCGGCTCTCGGCCGGTCCTCGTGCCGCTAGCCGCCGCCGTCACCTCCGGCGCAGCTCACCTGCGCCCGGCCTCGTGCCGCCACGCGCCACCCCGCCACGCGCCCACCCCGCCGCGACCGCTTCGCCGCCACGCCACGCATCGCGCCACCCGGCGCAGGTGAGCTGCGCCCGCTCCTCGCGCCCACCGCCTACACCCGCCACGCGCCCACCCGCCGCCACGCGCCACCCCGCAGCCGCACCGCCCGCCGCCACGCGCCCCCATCGCGCCCCACCCGGCGCGGGGTGAGCTGCGCGCCGGCTCCTCGCGCCCATCGCTACACTTGGCACCCCACGCACCGGCCCCTCCCGGGCGCAGGGTGAGCCTGCGCCCGGCTCCCTGTGTCGCGCCACTTTAGGATAGGAGAGAGAGAGATTAAGGGAGAGGTTAATTAGGGTTAGGTGAGAGGTTAATTAGGGTTAGGGTTAGGGAAAATTTGTGGTAATTTTAAAATATAAAAATGAGTTGAACAAATTACGAATTTTTTTTGTGTAGTGTAATGAAATTTTATTTTGTTTGTATAAATTTTGTATAATTTTATTTGTTTAGATATTTTATTGTTAATCGATATGATTGTGTTATTCTAATATGTGTTGATAGCAAAGATTTGAATTAGTGTCCTTCATTTGCAGTAGGCCCTTCCTGGCCTCCATATTTGAACCATTTGCAGAAAGCCCTAACAGGTGTTGATTGTTTACACATTTGAACTATTTGCAGAAGGCCCTCACTCCTTCCATTTGCAACAGGTGTTGATTCTTTACACATTTGAACCAGGCCCTGGCCATGTGTTGATTATGAAAAGATGCAAAGGAGGCCCTCACTTCCTGTATTTTCCACCGAAAGCATTGATCTGTCACCTCTTGTTTCTTGTCTCAAATTGTGAGCCGAAATTTATGGCTTAATTTGCGCGCGGGGTAACGATTCTCTTTAAGAGCAGTGGAGGAGAGAGCTAGCGGATGCATTCGTAGTGGCTCATTCGTTCTTTTAGTAGTTCACTTCATATCGCACTGAGCTCGTGGCAGAGAAGGTAGAAGCCAACCAGAGAGAAGTTGAAATCGTCTGAGCACCTAGAAAAGGTAAGTGTCATTCGCATTCGGCTATAGTTTTAGGTAGGTTTAGCAATGTGATTAGAATATGATTAGATGAATTGTAGTTTGTTATTGTAGAAACTAAGTAGTTATAGTTATGTAGTCGGTATATTTTGACTAAGTGTTCGAATATAAAATTGGAAGATTTAGTGTTATTAGCACGTAATTAGAATACTTAGTAGTTAGCAACGCGATTAGTTGACTTAGTAGACTTATTGTTGTTAGTGTTGTAAATTTTAACTCGGTGATTTACATAGTGTGAGGAGCTTGACTGTAAAATATTAAAATATTTAGAGGTCGTTAAACAAAATTAAAATAGAGTGTTAGCAGACTTAGAATTGAAACGAAACTGAGGAGACAGAGTGTTAGCAGACTTAGCAAAGCCTTTTCTTTTCAATTAGTCTACTTAGCAGACTTCTTGTTGTTAGGGTTAGTGTTAGTATGAGGAACCTGACTGTAAAATTTTAAATTTTTAACTTGGTGTTAGCAGAACATGCACTATGGCTTAGAATTGTGTTGGTTTCCTTTTTTATTGTACTTTAGCAGAACATGCACTATAGCTTACAACATGCACTATAGCTTAGAACATGCACTCGGTGTTAGCAGAACATGCACTATGGCTTAGAACATGCACTCGGTGTTAGCAGAACATGCAGTATGGCTAAGAACATGCACAAGGTTTGAAACTTGTTACTACCACAGAAAATTTTGGAATTGAAATTAATTTACAATCATGTATGTTCATTAGCTATATTCTGACTAATGTTCTCTATGCATGTGTTGCTAGGCATGTCTGTACCGGAGCTACTGGAACCATTCTACGATGAGGACCACCGGTGCAAGCTGTGGCTCACCGCTGGCGCGGATGGCCCTCCGCCCCTGGCGCTTCGGGCGGGGAGGGACTGGTGGGCGCTGGACGATCGTTACGTCCCGATCCTCGACGAGCGGGCTTGTTGCCCTTTGCGAGCATGGTCTCTGTCGGACGCGGGTTCACCCTCGACGGTAGCCTGCTGTCCGCACTTGTCGACAGGTGGAGGCCGGAGACGCACACCTTCCACTTTCGGTGGGGTGAGATGACGGTCACCCTACAGGACGTGTCGTTCCTGACTGGTCTCCCGATCCGAGGTGTGCCGCTTGTTCCGGGCCCTCCGAGTGCGGACTGGAAGGCCAGGGCGGAGCAACGCTTTGGCCAATCTATCCCGGAGGGTGCACGTGGCGTCCCCCGGACTTGGCTGAGGCATTTCAGGAAATGCCCGGAGGGTGCACCTGACGAGGTCGTTAGGACGTACCTCGTTGCTTACATTCTACAGCTCTTTGGTTGGGTCATGTTTCCAACATCAAAGGGGGATGTTTTGAACCCCAGCTTCATCCCCATCGCCGAGTCTTTGGTTGACGCGGGGACTGGGCCGATACCTCAGTATAGCTGGGGATCAGCCGTCCTTTGCGCCACATACCGGGGGTTGTGTGACGCTTCGCGACACGGTAGCACTGCTACCAACCTAGCGGTCTGCTACGTGCTCCTGCAGTTGTGGAGTTGGGAGCACTTCCCTATTGGGCGGCCGACCATAGAGAAACCGGTGCACCCGTACCCTTTAGTCGGACCCCCCCACATGACGCCGTAGACGCGCCCACCATGGGCTTACGGTGGACTGGTGCCCGTCTGCGCTGGGCTAGCGCAAGACCGGCGAGGTGCTACTCGTTGTACCACAACGAGTTTGAGTCGTTGCACGAGCGACATCATCCGTGTGTATGGCATCTCGTTTTCGCCGACGTAGCGCCGCCGCCGTCCATGCAATGCATCCCGGACGTACTGTTGTGTAGAACGACCTGCCACCTGGTGTTCTCACATATGGTGGAGCCTTACGCGTGGCAAAGACGTAATCACGACGATTTAGTCAGACATCCGCGCCCCGGACGGCGAGCTCTGGAGCGAAAGATACACCTGTGAGTCAAACTTTATCCGAGTAATATTCGCAGTCCTTACATCTTCTTTTGTAACATTAATCTTTCCGGAAATGCAGGCAAACGAGGTGGGGTGGGCAGATTCGGGACTGGCAAATGCATCAGGAGAAGTGGACTACGACATGGATGAACACGGCGCACGTGGATATCTGGCATGAGCAGCGTCCGTACGACCATGAGTCGTATGGTGCGTATATGGAGTGGTACGTGCCACGAACGCGGCCAGAGGAGGTGACACAGCCGACGCACCACGAGGAGAGCCTCCGCCGCACGCACGACCGTCACATCGCTTCCCGACTTGACGACGTCGTACGACACTTAAGACCTCTAGTTCGCAGTTTCATTGACGACATTCGTACCTTACGTTAATGAACATTACGTATGTCATCGCAGCTTGAGCGGCGCAGACGCCCGTCGGGCGATCGGACGACGCCCTCAGTAGCCCAGATAGAACCCCAGCGGGGTATAAAAAAGTTTTGAAGCACATCTCGGCGGAGATGAAGAAAATAGTAAAGAACTTGAGCTGCGGTCGTTCGAGGGACGACACCCCGCGCATCGGGCTCGAAGTGGGGGGACCGTGCTCACCCGCTAGGTCTTCAGCACGACCTAGCGAGTCCGGCAGGCGTCGTAGCGTTTCCCGTCGGCCATCCGCGGGACAGGTCGCCACGGGGGTAAGTCGCTATGTGCAAATTTACGTTCTGTTTTTTGGTTTATGCCATACATGCCGCTAACATCATGCCGTTCTCTCGCGGTAGGTTCGTCGGGATGAATCACTTCTGTCGTCCGGACCCAGTATACGGACTGGCGCTCTGCCTCAGTTATCTGCAGTGCATATCCGGGAGGTACGAGGTTGTTACTTTACGTCCAGAGTGCTTACTTGTACTAACATCGTTCCGTCTTGCAGCCTTCAGTTGCCCGTGGGGGGGACGGCCAGTTCACGTCGACTGATGACGAGGATACGGGCCTCCCAGCTCGTGTGAGGGAGCAGTACACGACGCTAGGGAACGATCAATGGCAGCCAGGGTTTCTAGCGTACTCAGGGCGAGCTCCTCGGGTTCGTGCCCACAAGACGCTCCAGGCGAGCTCCTCCGGGTTCGGTGCCCCACAAGACGTTCGGCGAGCTCCTCGGGTTGGTGCCCCTACGCCGAAGGCTTGACTTCATCCGCGCAAGCGAGTTGCGTGCATCGCAACCCCAAAGTGGTTTAATAGCCTCCGTTGTCGATCAATTCCTGAGTTGTCCCAGTCGGCATGATCGATCACGATGACATGTACGGCTACGTGCACCGCTCCAGTCGGCACCATGGTCCACCTCCGCCTCAACGGTCTCCCTACCCCTCCGCACCGACACGCGCTCTCCGGACCGGTGGACGTACTCCACGAGTCATGCTCGGCGCAAAACAAGGCGCGCGACGCTAACGCACGCAGCAGTGAGAGTAGTGACTCGTAAGAGTGAGCCGTGTAGTATCGCGTGTTATGCGATTTTATTTTACTATATTTGTACACGTATTTTGGTTGTTATGTGTGTACTTGGGATGTTCTGAGTCATCACGTCTTGCTTTGGAGAGTCTTGTCTTTTGGTCCGAAAAGTCGAGGACGCAGAGTGTTGTCATGTCTTACTTTGCGAGGAGTGTCATGTCCTACTTTGCGAGTCTTGTCTTTTCGACCGCAAGGCGAGGAGGCAGAGTGTTGTCACGTTTTACTTTGCGAGGAGTCACACGCCCGGTCTCGTCATCTACAAGCCTCAACCCGCGGGCTATAAAATGCACGCCCCACGCGACGAAAGTAGGACATACCATGGCAGACGAAACAATAGGACCATTCCAACCGGGGTCGCCAAAGCAAGACCTTCCCCTTCAAAGGAGGGAGGACTTTGGGCCTAACTACCTGTTGATGCCGAACAAGCGTGCTCAACCGGTATGGCCGAAATGCGGACACTGCGCGGGGCCGTCGTGCGTGTCTTGGAGGGCCCTTCCGATGGCGGACGACGTTTCTTCCGATGCCCATACTCGTGTACAATTAGTAAGTTGTTTCCTTTACGTTCATCGCTAATAGAGCCTCCTGTTAACCCTCCTTTCAGTGAGATGGTGAAATGCGACTTTGTCCATTGGATCGATCCTCCCCATGAAGCGACATGTTGCGATGTATGTGGATAGATTGTGGAACCGAATCTTTGAGTTGGAGGCACGGATTGACGATCTCAACGAGGAAAATGATGACCTTCGCCAACTGATACGAGAGAGGGCAACGAGGAGGTCGTAAACATAGGAAGTTCCTATGATCCGACATGCTGCTGCGCGAACCCTAGCTGCATATGTGCGTGCCACTACAATGACGGCAACCCACGTCTGAGGCGGCCCCGTGAACAACACTCTATGTGGGTAGCGCGAGACACCATCTACCATTAGGCACGACTGCAGAAGCTTGTACCTCGCACTCGCCCCTTATTTACGCAATTATGTTCAATCTCGTGAACCATGTAACTTAATGGTCGATGCATCATTGTGGTGGCCTTTTATCGAGTGGATTGCTTCATGTCATTACTGTTGCCTTTTATCGAGTGGACTGCTTAATGGATGCGTCGCGTGCATTGCATGTCGACATCTCCAATGGACTTGCAATTTAGCATTTTTTATACATTCAAAGTAAGGGAAGGTATAACATATTTGGAACCATGAAACCCTAATATCCAAAACCTAAAATCCAAATATCGAGACATAACAAGGAAGACAGAAAACTTGAAATTACGACACTGAATACCGACCGGACGAGCTAGGTCTATTGGGACAATCCTTCATTGAGTGCCCAGGGGTCTTGCATATCCTGCACTTGATTGTGCGGCTAATACTGCTACGTTGACTAGCATCCATGTCATTCTGGAAGCGCCGCGTCTGCCGTCGCCCCTTCCCTATTCTCTTCAAGTCCCTGTTGGGACCCCATTGCACCATGTCCGGCCAAAGATCCTTATAATTCATTTCCAAGCCGTACGAGTGAAACTCTCCACTCCATGTACCGAATAGGTGCTGCATGTCGTAGTACTCAGAGATGTATGGTGTAGCCATCTGCCGCATTTGTGCACATGCCTTGTACACGTGCGAGCATGGCTTGTGGAGGAGCTTCGGCTTGTTGCAGGTGCATGTCGCCACATCACCCAGGGTGCATGCCTGTTTTCTTTCCCCCCTTGCATGACTGTTGACGTATTTCTGTCGAAGCTTGATCTCGTACTTTCGCCTGAGGCCGTCGATCACCCGGATGTCGTGCATTCGGGCCTTCTCCATCTTCCGGTCCATGTGTCTCTGCATGTTCTCGGACCACTGCTTGCCTTCGTCCATTTGTCGCTTGGCTGCGGTGGCTCTATTGACGAAATAACCAACAGTGCGAGTCCATGTCTCCTGAACGATCGCGGTGATAGGGAGGCCGCGCACACCTTTGAGGACGCTATTGTAGACCTCGGACATGTTGGTCGTCATAATCCCGTATCTCGCACCGTCTGTGTCATAGAGGAGGACCATTTCTCCAATTCGTGAGCGTGGCGTTAATCCACTCGGAGAAGCTTATGGCGCCTCGGGTTGCACCCTCCAAGTGGACTCCCTTGTATGCCTCGTAGTCCGGTGTTCGAGGTCTCTCCAAATAGACTCAAACTTCCGTCTCTGGTTCTGCAGACACAATGCTTTGAACGTCTTCATGAGTTCCTGACTGCGGAACCGCGTGAACAAGTTAGATGCAAGATGCCTCATGCACCACCTAGATTGCATGTCGTTCCACTGGTGAGATGGATCCGTCGAACCCTGCATGGTCTTGATTGCCGCCAACAACCCAGTATTGCGGTCTGTGATTAGGCAGACGTTGGGCCGGTCTCCCACCACCGCCCTCTTCACGTTCTTCAAGAACCACAGCCAACTGGATGTGTTCTCACTCTCCACAATGGCAAATGCCATCGGGAGAAGCTGGTCATTCGCATCGGCTGCCACCGCGGTGAGGATGGTGCCCTTGTACCTCCCTGTAAGGAAAGTGCCATCCATGGTTAGCACGGGACGGCAGAACTTGAAGCCCCGATGGCTCGGCGAAAGCCCAGAACACCCGGTCCAGTATGAAGCGGTTGGGCCCTTTGCCAGCATCTTCACGGTCAAGCTTGTTTATGTACGTGCCGGGGTTTGATTCGGCAATCTGGTGAAGCAATCTTGGCACAAGGTTGTACGCCTCTTCGTATGTCCCGTACATAGTCTCGATAACCTTCTGCTTGGCTCGTCGGACCTTGCTGTAGCTAACTGGATAGCCAACCTTATTGGCGACTTCCGACATCAACAGCTTGGGGGAGATAGACACGTCCGCCTCAACTAGGTGCGTGATGAGGTTTGCAACATATGCGGAAGTCACGTTCCGATGCTGCCGCAGGGGCTCACTAAGCTCGCAACTGTGGTCGATCAACTCCTTGACTGTGAAGATCGAGCCGAAGATCTTTGCTCGGCGAGCGCTGACCTTGCCAGGGCAGCCTTCTACTACGCACTTCACTGCGTACTTTCCTGGGTTGGACCGGTGCACTCGGTACACACGGCTGATGGACAGGGCATACCGTGCTATAGCTTGTTGAACGGCCCCCTTGTCAGGGAAGCGCTGCCCAACTAAGAGGGTGTCGGCTTCAAACCCCCACTGGGAGCCTTCTTCTTGCGGTAGTACGAGCGAACGCACCGCGATATCATCAAGTCTTGATGCCACGTAAGGACCACCGGCTTCGTGTGCGTCCTCGTCGGTACCATCCGAGCTTGGGTCGGTGTCCTCGTCGGACTCCAACCCGAGAGGCTCGTCCGGTAGATACTCGTGGCAGTCGATGCGGGCCGACCACCATGTTTCCGCCCCCTCGTTTGGCACGAAATTAGGCACGGACTTCCCGAGGGCACATTCCGTGCTTTGCCATCTTGAGCTTCTGATGCGCTTGCCGGCTTGTAGAGGCCTCGGCATCATCGTGGTTTCCGATGCCCTATGTACGAAATTTACGACACCGTAGGCTTCCGTGAATGGCCGCCTCGGGCTGAGAGACAATCTCCATGTACTGCCTCCATGCTATGCTTCCATTCACCTTTACGAGCTCCCACACATAATTCGTGCAGGTGATCGCCTCGATCATAACTTTCTTCGTCGTTGCCTCCGTGACGAACTCCTCCGGATGCGACCGCGGCTCGTGAATATTCATCGTGGAGCCCTCCGCCGGACCACCTTGTACTGGCATTTCGATAGGTCTAACCCATCGTGTCCGGCCCGTACGAGCCCATCGCCGTAAAACACCAACAAATCTTGCATGTTCGAAAATACCTAAAGCCACAACAATCACTAAATAATTATGACTAATTAATTACATCTAAACTAACTACTTATGATTAATTAATTACCACTACAAAATTAGGAGTATTTTATTTGTACTTACTTACTATACTGTAATGATGACTACTAAACTAATTACAACTAAACTAATTCATTACTAGTGAACTAACTAATTACAACTAATTAATTACCTCTAAACTAACTAATTACGACTGATTAATTACCACTAAAAAATATCAGTACTTCATTTCCACTTACTTAATACACTGTAATGATGACTACTAAACTAATTACGACTAATTAATTAGCACTAAACTAATTTATTACTGGTCAACTAACTAATTACGACTAATTAATTACCTCTAAATTATCTCATTACGACTAGCTGACTGAGAAACGGCAAAAGCATAACACAAATTACCTGCCCTTCGGAGGAAGTAATCAATTAGCCCTCGGGGGAAGTAATAAATCAACGCCGAGCGACGAGCGACGGGGGAAGTAATAAATCAACGCCGAGCGACGAGCGACGAGAAGAAGGAAAACGGTTAATCTCTCAATAAAATTTATTATGTTACGTTCTCTAAGTTCTCAGCGACGAGCGCAAGAACGAGAATCGAAACGCAATTGATATGAGCGAAGAGCGAGTGCTAGAGTTCGGTATTTATAGTCGAGCGGAGAAGGAGTCGCGGCGTTGGCGCCGGGAATTCCGTAAACATTGGCGCCGAAATTTCTGGATGAGGCGACAGATGTGCGGAGGAGAGAGGAGGGACGATGGAAAAGATGGTCACTACGAGGTTTTTTAATTCTCTGCATAACAGTCCGGCAAATCTCAAATACATTCCAAGTCCGGCAAATCTCAAATATATTTTAAATCACATGAAATTATGAAACCTTAATCTTCGAAACAAGGGAGTACACGGATACCAATTCATACGAAGTAGCGATAATAATTCTGAATGGATAAAATTACGAAAAATTTACACAAACAAGTACAAGGTGTCAGCAGGCTACACAAAAAATTTCATAATTTTTAGAACTCATCTACTATATTTTAAAATTCTTTTAAATTTCAGACTCTAACTACCTAATTAACCTAACCTAACCCTAAGCTAACCCTAAACAAACCTAACCTAACCCTAAACCGGCACTATTGTGGGGGCGCAGGCTGAGCCTGCGCCCGGTTTCTTTCTTTTTTTTTGGTTTTTGTCGCGCAGCTCAGCGCGCCTGCCGCCGACGTGGCGGGCGGTGAGTGGCGGTGCGCCGGTCGCCGACGTGGCGAGGTGGTGGCGCGAGTCGAGGTGGCGGCGGGCGCGGGTGAGCTGCGCCCACGGCGACGTGTCACTTTGGGAGCGCGGGCGCGGGGTCACCGTGCGCCCGACGTGCCATTTTTGCAAATACGTTATCAAATTTGTCATATCTGTAATTACAGTTCGTAAAATGACCGTATCGGCAAAAAAATCGAACATTAAAGGGAAGCCAAACCAAAAGGGCCCCTTGTTCTCTGCAAAAAGGGGCCATGGACCCGGCAGTGAATAGTGATGCGGTATTATTTTGTAGCCGTCGGATAAAAAATAACGGATGAGATCGAGATCTGACACTGTAGCAAAACACTGCAGTGATACTGTAGCAATCGTCTGTTTCTTTTCGATCCGACAACTTGAATCCTGGAATGCTATGTCACTGTTCACCGGTGACTTCCGGTGGAGTGTGAGAGGATGCAAGTCACTAGCTCTTGCTAACATAATGGTAACAAGAAATATTGTTCGGAAATTGGCTTTGTACTTGTCTGTCAGAAATAAGAATTGTGACCTAGCTAATGAATGATCTTAACTTTGCAACTCGCTACATAATTTGATCATAGCTAAATTAGTATCTGAGCTAATGATAATTGCTTCTCCCTTATGTATACAAGTTTTTATCTCACCAAATGAATCTGCGCAGGCATCATGTGGTACAAACAGTACATGCACGCATCGCATATATGCGTGTTCTGGGAGAGCTGCGGTCACTCATGTGGTATTAATGTACAGCACAAACAAAATAAGTACGATATCAAATTTATCTCTAACGCCGGCCATGGATTCACGTACGTGTTGTAACGCTGCCTTTACGTCTTCAGCTGAGCTTTGCTTCAGAAAACTGTGGAGTCACCGAAGTTGATCATTTAACTTGAGAAATTTTACGGTATATTCTACCGGTAGTATATGGTGGTAGTATAAATCAAATCTAATCCTTGATTTATTAAAGGCATAATAGACTTTTTTTTTATATTTATAACTTTTCGTGAGGGTATTTTATGAACTTTAATGTACCGTAAAAGAACTCTGTAATTTCTCCTTCTATCTTTCTCTCTTGTGTGTGTGACGCATTATCTACCTAATTAGTACTATCTTGCTAGCTAGAAACAGATAAAAAGGACGCCACACAATGATGCACCGATCGAAAAATGCCAAGGGAAAGATGGATTCTCTGGAGGATGAGTAAAGCATAAACCAAACAACACATTATTATTCACTTGCACTTCAAGTCCAAAAAAGCATAAAACCACAACACCTCCTCCCCCTGTCCAGCTCGGTCGATCGATCGCCACCCTTGCATATATAGATTTGTTACACCCTTCCAATCCAAGGCACACGCATGCACCCGATCACTTATCGCGCCATTAGATCGACGCTTTACATAGACGGCACAGACAGTGCTGGTATTGTGTAGGTAGTGCTCAGTGAAATGGAGGGAGGAGGAGGAGAAAGAAGAAGCATGAGATCAACGATGCTGTTCTTGGTGCTGGTGGTGATGTTCATGGCCACGGTGAGGACGGCAAGAGGCGACGTCGGTGGCGGCGCCGACGAGGCGGGGGAGCAGTTCTTAAAGCTATGGACGGATGGAGGTGGAGAGGCTGAGGTAGATCACCTGGAATGGGATGAGGATGAGGAGGAGGAGGAGGGTCACATCATGATGTGGGGGAACATCTTCCGGCCGCCGACGGGGAGGAACGTCGTGAACGTCGACAGCTTCGGCGCGGCGGGGGACGGCAACGCCGACGACACGGAGGTACGTGCAGTGCGTGCGTGCGTTGGGTATGAATCGATCATGGCGATACGGTGTTGGCGTATGGCAAAAGAGCAGGCCATGCATGCATGGTAATGGTGTAGGTTGGTCAGAATCGACGTCACGAACTTTCAGAAACGCTTCTTGCGGATTTCACCTTTGTTTCGACCTTTTTTTGACTCCAAAAGTTCAACGCGCATGTAATTTTGGGTGTAATTCTCATGAACGCGAGCAACTGGTTAGAGCCGAAGAAGCTGGGGTTAGTCAACTTGACATGGCATGTTCAATGCGAGATACTTATATACGAGTGCTTAAAGAAAGAGAATATAACTACGTCATTAAGCACTTATGTAAAAGTCATTTCCTCTAATGCAAACACATCTTTTGTAAGCACTTACATGATTGTATTACTTATTAATTATATATAGTTATATACATAAGCACATCTTAAGCACCAGTATCTAATCAAGTATCGATGCTACAAAATAAACACCTTATCTATCCTACGTGGTAAGAAAAAAAATCAGTTTTTCTTTGCTAAACATCTCTCTAAACACTTGTATTGTACATGCTCTAAGTAGTAGCACTCAACAAAAAATAGGCAACAAAAAATAGGTTGTATTATACCACGAAACAAGAGATGAGACTAGTGCTTATAAATGTTCAGAAGGTGAATAGTTCGTTTGAAAAGGAGAGGAAAATTTTATCTATTTATGTGAGGTGTCTATTCCAATTATGAGCTACGCCTGGATAGGTCGGTTCTTCTTTAGTAGTAATTGTTTCCTATGTTAGTAGTACTTAGGAAATGTAAAAGTGATCATTTCATCAAAGTCACTTACAAGCGCATCCAACAACACTAAAGTTGTTGAGACTTGAGACCAAGACTCGACATTCACTCAGAAAATATATAAAAAGTAAATAAAAAATAATGAGTAAATATCAGAGAACCCTAGGTTTTGAGGCAGTTGTAACGCAAAACACCAGTTTTTGAGTTTTATATCAGAGAACCCCAGGTTTTGGGGCATTTCTAACGCAAAACCCCAGTTTTTGCGTTTTTCCCGTTTTCCCCGGCGGTTCCGTTGAGTTTGGTTACGTCGGAGCTTGGAGCGGTGGAGGTGTCGGCGAGTGGCGACGCGAGGAGGCCGGCGAGTGGGCGGAATGGGTTTCCCCCGAGGGTGGGGACCCCATGGGCAGAGGCGGCAGCACCGGAGAGGGCCTGGCGCAGTGGCGACGCGGCCAAAGGCGGCGGCGGGTGCTGCGGGCACTCGGGCTACGTGGCGGCACTGGCAGTAAAGTGGCGCGTCGAGGGAGGTAGGGCGCGCATGAGCTGCACGCGAGCGTGGGGAAGCCGGCGGGGTGGTCCAGGTAGCTTGGGGGCGGCCGAGGCGGTCCGGCGGCGGCGGCCGGGGGCGGAAGAGAAGGGGCGCCACGAGCACTCGGGCTATGCAGCGGCACCGGCGGTGGAGTGGTGCGCCGAGGGAGGTAGGGCACGCATGAGCTGCGCGCGAGCGTGGGGAAGCCGACGGGGTGGTCCGGGTAGCTTGGGGGCGGCCGAGGCGGTCCAGCGGCGGCGGCCAGGGGCGGAAGAGAAGGGGCGCCGGCAGTGGAGGTCCTCGGCGGCAGAGAGGACAAAGGGAGGTGGGGGGGGGGGTAAGCTTCCTCGACGCCGAGGGCATGTGGTGACGGGGTTGCCCGGGCGAGGAGCTCACCGGAATGGCGGCACGACTGTGAGGCGGCGCGGCCAACGGCGGGGGCGGCGGTTTGTGCATGCGAGCTATTCGGTTGCCTCCTCGCATGGCTACAAGTAGCCCAGGACCTCCTTCTCCCTCCCCACCAAGTATCCCAGGACCTCCTTCTCCCTCCCCTTCTTGCTTCTTCCCTCTCGGCCCTTGCGGCGGCGGTGAGCACACGGCCGCGCATGGCGCCGGCGACTAGGTGACACAGGGAGGGAGCCAAGGCGAGCACAAGTGGCGCCTGGTCATGGGGATGCCGTAGGTGAGGTCGGGGAAGCCAGGGAAGGGCCCAGGAGGCGGCACAACGGAGGCCATGGCCGGCGGGAGGGAGCTCACGGCGGTGGGGCTCCTTGGTGGCCAAGGGGATGAATGGAGGGGGGGCGGGGGGAGAGAGAGGAGGCCTGGGGATGCGCCGTGACGCGGTCGGGAGGGCACGGGGATGACCGGAGGTAGAGGTCACGTGGTGGAGGGAGATGGCCGGAGCTCGGGAAGATGGAGCTCGGGCGGTTTGGCGCGGCTCCAGGGGAGGGGAGGTGAGGAGACGAGGGGGAAAACGGGAAAAAGGAAAAACTAGGGTTTTGTGTTAGAAATGCCCCAAAACCTGGGGTTCTCTGATATAAAACTCAAAAACTGGTGTTTTGCGTTACAACTATCCCAAAACTTGAGGTTCTCTGATATTTACTAAAAAATAATCCATCCACATGTCATGGATCTTAGATAAGACACCAAGTTTCTTCTTTGTGCATATTATTCTTAAGGAAAACACTTCGGGCCGAACGTCCGGTCCAAGGGACACGTCCAGACGGCCCATCTCAGCTAAATTATATTCGCATTACTCCCAATCACTCCTGCCTCAACTATTGAGCTACTGAAGCCAACGCCGACCACTCATTCTTCCCCATCTCTATCCCCTTTCATCCGCTCCTGTTCCTCTGCCTCCCTATTTGCTTGCTCGCATCCGCATCGCCGAGGGGACTACGCCTCATCGCGTTGTACTCCGAATCTAGCGGCCGGTGGAGACCACGCCCAGGCGTTGCGTACTAGCCGCGCAGCTCTAAGCTCCGGCCACTGCACCTCGTCGCGCTGCGCTCCGGATCTGGACCAGGGGAATGTTCGCTTGATAGACGGCTGCAATGCTCTGTTCCGAAATCCAACGCCCCAACGCTGCGTACGGTGCTAGTCCTCGGACCGTACGTCCGAGCGCTAGTCGCCTCCTATTCTTAATCTGTTCTCTCATAGACAGTCACAGAAAGATGATAGAGCAAATGGGCAATTGTTTTACTTTGAAACGGTGGATAACATTTCGATGCTGGGAAGATAGGTAGAGATCCAGACCTTACAAATCCAGGAAGCCACACTTCTTATGTGATCATGGGCTAACCTGCTGTGCTCAGAAAAGGAGATTCGATAGGATGCCACTGGATACCCCCTCTGCCTTGGCGGTTGCTTAGCTTAACTAACTCATCCACCCACTGCAGCGTGCGAATCTCGTTGATAAGAAATGAAATGTGATCTGCACACACGTTTTGTGTCCCTGAATCAAGCACATGGCACAATGACACTGACATGATCGCCTTGGCTGTTCCTGTTCCATTCAGTTGCACATGAATTCTCCCTTCTCTGAATAATGCAAGAAAAACGGCATGTTCTTGCTTCAGTATGGATTAATTTGGCCAACAAGTTAACGAAAGTGCACTGATGTTGGCAAGATGTTCAGGCGTTCTTGAATGCTTGGAAGAAAGCATGCTCTCTGAGCAACGCGGTGTTCTTGGTTCCCGGGGGCCGCCGTTACAAACTTGGCGCAAGCGAGTTCATAGGACCATGCAATGACAAGATGATCATCGAGGTGAAGCGATATAAATTTGTCAATGATATGTAGGTGCAACTGCATATGCATGTCAGTCGGTTAGTGTATTAACATTGGAGCGTACTGCGTACATGCAGATCCAGGGGACGATCGTGGCGCCGGAGGAGCCGTCGGAGTGGGACCCGAAGAGCCCGCGTTTGTGGCTGCTCTTCTCGGGGCTCGCCGGCGCCCGCATCCAGGGCGGCGGCGTCATCGACGGCTCCGGCTCCAAGTGGTGGGCCAACTCGTGCAAGATCGACAGGTCCAAGGTACGTAGGTGATCCATGGACTACTTCATCAATTCTTCAGAGCTTCACATCACTTCATCTCACTGACTGACTGACTGGTCATTTATTTGCTCATTGGTCTTGGCATTTGATTTGCAGCCATGCAGAGCAGCTCCGACGGTAAGCGCAGAACGAATCGATCGATCAAGATACGTTGCAACAAAAATAGAATCCGGAAGAGATCTGCAAGGTTTAATTGGATTGGATACTGAAATCTGCAGGCCTTGACGATCGACTCGTGCAGAGGTGTGCGGGTGAAGAGCCTGCGGATCCAGAACGCGCAGCAGATGCACTTCACGGTGTCCCGGTCGCGGAACGTGCGGATCGCCGGGGTGCGCATCGAGGCGCCGGAGGACAGCCCCAACACGGACGGCATCCACGTCGCCGAGTCCACCGCCGTCACCATCCAGGGCTGCCGCATCGGCACCGGCGACGACTGCATCTCCATCTCCAACGCGAGCTTCTACATCAAGATGAAGGACATCGACTGCGGGCCTGGCCACGGCATCAGCATCGGGAGCCTCGGGCAGGGCGGCTCGTTCGCCGCCGTGGAGGGCGTCGCGCTCGACGGCGCCCGCATCAGCCGCGCGCAGAACGGCGTCCGTATCAAGACGTGGCAGGGTGGCTCCGGGTACGTGCGCAACGTCCGCTTCTCCAACGTCCGCGTCGACGACGTCGACCACCCCATCATCATCGACCAGTTCTACTGCGACTCCGAGAACCCCTGCCACAACCAGGTAATAATAATACAGATTTGTTATTTCTAAGTCGTCTAATTTTTTTAAATTTAAGTAAGTTGTTGTGATCATTGAATTTGTATAGAGATTAATGTGTCATATGATTAGATATTGATTTAATGAATAAAATATGTGACTTATACTTAATAAAATTTCAGTCACCTTATGAATAGACAATTCCATAATAATATTCTCGCTGACCTTGCTGGACCCACCTGCCAGCCATCCATATTTTATGTGAACCATATCCCGTGATCCAATGTTTGGAACACATGAATTTCGTAGGATTTCTATTTGAAATTTTAGGAAACTTCACACGTCTAAAAGCCACCAGATTTGTTATTTTTAAGTCATCTCAAATTTTTTTTAATTTAAATTAATTATTATGACCATTGAATTTGTGTATAGATTGATATTTCATATAATTATATATTGATCTAATAGATAAAATATGTGACTTATATTTAATAAAATTCCAACCACCCTACAATCTCAAAAGTCACATGGTTTTGTGTGTGTGTGTGCAGACGTCGAACGTGCAGGTAAGCGACGTGATGTACCAAAACATCAGTGGGACGTCGAGGCGGGCGGAGGCGATCATGTTCGCATGCAGCGACGCCGTGCCCTGCAGCGACATCGTCCTCAACAACATCAACCTGCTCCGGGAGGACGGCGCCGAGGTGCAGACCGTCTGCAACTGCGCAATGGGGTTCGACTACGGGCTAGTCCGTCCCGCCGCCGACTGCCTCAAGACCAGCGTATGCAGCGGCAGCGGCGGCGGTGCAGATGACCATGACCACGCCGACGACGAGTTCAAGTTGGAGGAGGCGCCGGCCCCGCTGCACACCGAGCTGTGAAGTCACGAGATCGGTGCATATGTAAGCGCCAAGCCCTTCCGACCCAGCTGTCAAGTGTAACTAGTAGTAGTGTACTAGGTTCTCAATATTTTTTTACCGTGTGTTCGTTGTGTAAATTATTATTATTATTATTATTATTTATAAAATAGTAAAAACATTATCATTATTGCATTAAAGATAGAAAGACACAAAGAACAGATTCAGAAGATACAAAGAAACAAAACACAAAAACAACAAAATAAAAATAAAACCGGAACAGCAGGTGAACGATAGGAGGCACTCCTCCAAAAACTCCCCCCTTAAGCCACCGATGCGCTCGCGGTCATCAGGACGTCAGCCCCCTTTTCACCGGTAAGTAGGCTCCTAGTTTGTTCTCATCGCTTGTTATCCAGACCCTACTTTCCTCTTTGATGATCGTCATCGTTCCAATCGCATCGTTTCGCTGATGTTGGAAAATCCCTTTATTTCTTTCCTTTCAGATTTGCCACATTGTGAGAATGAATAGCGAGCTCTGGCCCTTCCTACTCATAGCCATTTCTCTTTTTGAAATTTATAGCCACAAATCAGGATCGTTTCATGATCCTTCCAGTGCGTAGGTATTAGGCTATTGCGTTGTGCCCATGATGCTACCGCATGCCATACCTTTTTTGTTTTCGCACATTTGAGGAAGAGATATGACGCTGTTTCTGAATTATTTGTACACAGAGGACACCAATAATCATTTGGCATATGTTTTACTTGTAGGACGTTCGATGTCAGAAACCGTTCTTGGACAACTAACCATGCAAAAATTATTATTAAGTTTGACAAGCGTGTATGCGATGATGGGTGCGAAGAGACTTTGTTGTTTGTTTTCGCAGTAGTAATTCAACAATGACTACTTGCAGTACTAATTTCACTTTTTGCAACTAATCTAGTGACAAGTGCCTCCATTTTTTTCTCTTCATTAGATCTCGTGATTTATCTGGCCTGCTTGATGGAAGGAGGAGGAGGAGCAGAAGAAGAAGAGAGGAAAGTTCGGTAATGACGTGGACGCATGGCTCTCCGACGATCGGGCGGCCAAGATCGCGTGGCTCCCACCTCTAACTTTCTGTGACGCTATCTCCGTCTGCCACCGCGTGTGGGCGTGTGGCGGCCGCCGCCACGGCAACGTGCGCCTTCTCCCTCCCTCCCCTTCCATCTCCTTTCCACTTGCAGCTGCGCAACCCATGACGTCACCACAAAACAGCGGACGCTGACCCCTACCCTTTTCAATTCAAACCAAACCACACATCCCAAGGCCACGGTGAGAGAGAGAGAGAGAGAGGCGGGGGGCAATGGCGGTGGTGGGCGTTCTTGCGCTGCAGGGCTCCTACAACGAGCACATGGCTGGTATGTGCGGTACCCGCGCGCCGCGCCGTGCTGTTTCTTCCTTTTTCTCGCCTTCCTTGCGTGCTTGTTCGAGTCCTTGATTTGGTTGGGTGTCTGGGCAGCGCTGAGGAGGATCGGGGTGAGGGGGGTGGAGGTGCGCAAGCCGGAGCAGCTCCAGGGCCTCGACTCGCTCATCATCCCCGGCGGCGAGAGCACCACCATGGCCAAGCTCGCCAACTACCACAACCTGGTAGGTGCTTCTGGTGTCTTCGTTTCTCCGTGGGTAATCAATCCTCTTTGTTCCTTTCTGTCGTGCCATATCAGTGACTTGTTTGGGTTAACTGATAAAAACAGAAATTGGTTGGTGAATTGCTTGGGTATCTGTTGATAAAAGGTTTGTCTAAAGATGTCTGAAATGGATGCATCAATCATTATACGAGAAATTGGATTCAAGTGATATGGTTCTTTCTTGGTTAGATTTTGTCATAGCCGAAAATTAGTCAAGTGCGCAAGGACTTGGTTGGTCGCACAACCCCGTCATGCACAAAGCGATTACTGATTAGTACGTGCGTTCTGAACAACTAACTCACTTTTGATCAGAGCTTAAAGAAACACTGTCTTCTCCCAGATCCCAATCGATGTATATTCTTCCCTATTTCTAGAAACAAGCTATGTAAGTGCTTCCTTGCATTGTTCAAAAGAAAAGTAATTAGTCCAAAATGAGTGCATTTTTCCTATTTTCTATTAGTAGTGGTTTTTGTTTCTATTGGTGTTGTTCAGCCAGTTAAGAAACTGCTCCAGCCGGCCTAGATGGTATTCAACACAAAAGCAACCGTCCTTATCTGATTTTGATGTATCAACTCCAACCTATTAATGCTGTATGGGCAGTCTTAATTGTTTCTATTGGTATTGAGGGGGTGGGTAGTACCTTAGTAGAAAGAAAGAATCAACCTAAGTTACATGGTAGTCAAATTCGACTGCTGAGTATAGGTTTCTGAAAAGAGCACTGTATTGGATATTGTTGTTAATCCTATTACGAGTGTACGATTCAAATTTGCATTCTCACAATTTTCTGTATTTCGTCTTCAAAGTTTTGGCATTGTAGCCTGTAGCTCCAGCAGAGCAACCTGCCACAAATATAAATTGTCATTGTTTTGCTGCCTTACTTTATAAGGCTATAACTAGAAACTGTGAATGTACTTTTGCCTCCACCTTCTATTTATTGAAGAGGGTTTGTAGGCTTGTAGTCATGTAGGCCAATGCTGGCAGCCTGCAAGGAAGGATTTTTTCTGCCCTTGGCATTTTGCTGAGTAGTGTGTGTGTGTGACGAGTCACAAAACTCTTTAGTCTTAATTTGATATGCAACTATGCAAGTGACTATAAAATAGTTTCACATGCAGATAACAACTACATTTCTCCCTGTAATTAGAAAGATTGCTAATGAAGTGGGACAGCTGCTGGTAATTTTGGCACAGAGCTTGATTCAGACCCATTACATTTGACTATGTGTCTTTTTCATGGGGAATGCACCTTCCTGTATTGTTGCATTAGTACTCTTTCGACATTTTTATACTTGAGATAGCGTACTCCTTCCTTGTTACCTTTTTATTCATATACGCCGTAAAGTGTTGCAATATTTCACTTCATTTGCTTTGCAGTTTCCTGCACTTCGAGAGTTTGTCAGTGCAGGAAAACCTGTATGGGGAACTTGTGCTGGACTCATCTTCCTTGCAAACAAGGCAGTAGGTATGTGAGCCATTAATCAGTAATTGATTTAGTTTTTCTTTGGATGAAATCAATTGATGGAACGTCATGAATCATGATCGTTAAGGAATGTCACTCGCAGGGCAAAAATCGGGAGGCCAGGAACTTATTGGAGGACTAGATTGTACTGTCCACCGGAACTTTTTTGGGAGTCAGGTGACTTTGAGGACCATGTTGTCTATTTGTTGGCTGAATAGTTGTTATATCATTTGAATTGTGTATCTTCAGAGTTTTTGAGATAAATATTCAAGAATGTGAACGCCATGTTTGATTGCAGACTATTTCTCTTGCAGCTTCAAAGCTTTGAAACGGAACTTTCAGTCTCAATGCTTGCAGAGTCAAGAGAAGGAAGGAGGCAGTCATACATGCCGTGGCATATTTATACGAGCCCCTGCTATCCTGGATGTAGGATCGGATGTTGAAATATTGGCTGATTGCCCTGTTCCCGCTGATAGACCGAGCATTACAATAACATCTGGCGAGGGTGTTGAGGTCAGCTTGTCACTCTCTTGAGTTTGATTACAATATTCCAGTATTCTGCAAATGATTATATTCTGATATCTTTCAAACAAAATAGATCTGTAGGGTGGGTCCAAATTAGATGGATTTATAGGATGAGCGTGATGAACACTAGTTCTTTCTACTCATGTTCACAGTTGCACAGGCTGCACAGCTACTTGCTACTACCCCTGCTTAAATGAGTAGCAAATGTGGTGTCTGACAGTAATTTTTGGGGAAAAGCATTTCCAAGACACAGTATGTCATTTTGTGTGTTCGTATTTACATCTATTGTCCATTTGTCCTGAAATGGCCTCTTCCTTCTGGTATTGTGATTCTGAACAGGTGGGTTTGTTTAGATATCTGACATGCTAATTCTTGGTCATTGCAAATCAAATAGTCACAGGAGCAGAGTAAATAAGTATGTTGATTACATCAGTCTTGAAATTCTTGGAACCGTATGAGTGGTTCCTATTTGGACTAATTAAGCTAAATTGTATTTGATTGTTAAGGACATTTCCTTACTTTTGCTAAATAATATATATGTTTGTACCTTTTCATTTCGACTATACTAGAAATATGCACTATGATTCCTTTTATCTCATTTAGTTTTAAGGTATTTTGTTGGCAAAATGTGTTGAAAATACTACATGAGTAGCAAATACCATTATGAATTGCTTGTTGAAAACACACTCGAGTTGCCATCCTTGCATTACATATTTAGAGTTAGTTCTGTATCTCTTCTGTGCACTGACGTGCAACGCAATACTCTGGCAGGAAGAAGTGTACTCCAAAGATCGGGTAATTGTTGCAGTACGGCAGGGGAACATCCTCGCCACAGCTTTTCACCCAGAATTGACATCAGACTCTAGATGGTAAGCGCTTTTCTCTCATTCCGTATCATGTGTTTGCTTAGCGGCTTAGCGTTCTTGATGCTGACTCTGAAGCCCATGCTTGCGCTCTGCTCCTTGATAGGCATCGCTTCTTCTTGGGCATGGATAAAGAATCTCATGCAAAGGCCTTCTCCGCGCTATCGCTATCGACATCTTCAGGAGATGTAGAAGATGGGTCAAAGCATAAACCTCTTGATCTGCCCATTTTTTAGTACCACTAGAAATAAGACTGCCAAACACTGAAGAAAAGAAGATGAAGAAGTTAACTAAATTTTGATCATTCAGTTGGTGACAACAAAGCAGTTGAGTATCTGTTATGCTCAGTCCAAATGTGTTACTGGTGCCAAAACTGTACCAGTCAAAAAATACTGGCAATAGTGTTCCAGACATTGTAATCTTGCTATGAGAAAGAAGCTGATTAATTCATGTGTTACTTTTTTTCCACCTCAATTTGGTTTGATTTTTTTTGCTCAACAACAGCTTATTTCTCATTCATCGAGGGTAGGAGTACAATCTATGAGGAATTCGGGAACTTGTTAATCCAAGTGCACACTCTTCCTAATGACTAGTCTTTAAGCTGCGGGCTCTTAGCATAAGAGAACACCTAAGTGAAGGGATATTAGACGGCAAAAATATTGTAAACTTGCATGGAAAGGTGGAATTACTTACTCCCTACTCCAATCACAAAAGAAAGTCACCCTAGAATGTGTACAATCAAATTGTATCAATTTTGATCAAAAATATTATCTAAAAGGGGGATTTTATAATTTGCCATTATGAGATAGATAGATTTTAGAGTTTGTCCCTCATGTGCCTATGACATGTGAGTCTAGGGCATACATGTCATAAGCATAAATCTTGAAATTCATTTATTCACTGTAGCAAATTCTGAATTATTCTTATTTAAAATATGTAGTTTTTATATACAAAAATGATATGAGTAAATTTGTCACAAAAATACTTTTATAACATATCACTTTTGTAACCCTTTTTTTTACGATAATAGAATTGAGCGATCAAAGTGACTTCTTGTTGACTTTAAAAAAGTCAAAAGCATTTTTGTATTGTGTGACCAGAGGGAGTATAAGACAAAGCATAATTAGATGTCTTCCTAAAAAAGAATATATGTCTTAGACTCACGATTTTGCATTCCAGTCCAGTCCGTGTTTCCTCTACTTTCTACACACGCGCACACAAAAAAAAAACAGTTCTCTTACCCATCGTCGCCCAATGGCAAATCTAATGAAATAGTCGAAGAACTTCGAAATGGCAGGCATACAATTGTCATGAATAACGCCAGAATCTCCGAACTTGCCGCTGGTTACTACTACTAGAACCCGGCACGCGCCTTGGTGCGCATGAAGGATACATCTACTAAATAATCATTAAGATGAGAAAGTTAAACTCAAATTGATTTCAATTGTTGTTAAGAATTTAAGCATAAGAACCTCATCAAAAAAGAGTTAATCAGAGGAAATAAATAGTCAGCACTTGCTCCTAGGGGTAAGAGCAAGTGAAACTGCACTATAATGTATGATTCAACTAAAGGCACATCTACAGAAAATGATGAATGGTTGAACGCTAAATAATATACCTTCCCAGTCAATCTAATTAGTTCAGTTAAATTTTACCTTAGACCTTTATATGACTACAAAAATTCTCATCATCGGTAAAGAAGAAAATTGTAGGCTTGATATATAGCAAGTTCAAGCGAATATTTTGCAATGAAGTACCCCAGTGATATATTGCCAAACCAAAGTAAAGAGCTCAGCATATGGTGAATATGTGTCATTTGAGACAAATAAGCAACATAAAGCAAAAACTGAAATCTAAAAGGCTTGTTCTGCAAAAAAAAAAAAGCTAGGAGAAGTAGTCTATATTTACTCTCAAGTCTCACCACTCTAGGTAAGTTATATCATGTTAATCTTCCCACACATTACAGATATGCAGAACATCCATTAAAAAGATTATTGTAAGGCGCTAATTAGGCACCAACATATAAGCTTGTGTTATGCAAACAATGATTTAATACAAAATATACAAAAGCATGTTTGAACAAACATACTTCTGGTCTAGATTGTGACCAACTAAGCTTTACATTTAATCAGCATACTACTATGAGTTGCAATATGAAAAATCACTCACTGGTGAATGAATGAACACCACAAACAGTGCATGCATGCCAACAGTCAACAAACATACTGCAAGTATTGTTACCCTCCAGAACACCATGATAAACCTGCACATAAATAAAATACGACAGCAAAATGAATACCAGACAGTTAATATTGATTTTTATATGAATGGTGCCCAAAGAAGCAAGTCCTCATTTGCCAGTAAACACAACAAAAAAGGGTTATCCTAGATATCTAATGCAAGAGTTCCTAGAAGTAATTCAAACTTAGTAGCATAACACAGAAGTTATCCTACTGGTTATTATGGGAGATATCATATATACTGCAGAAAATGGAATACTATATGGACGATGCACTTCTTATACAACATTATGTCCTATGGATGTTAATTTGGATTCCAAAAAATCTGTTTTATATCATTTTTAACTATTTTAGCTAAATACTTTTAACTGTGCCCCCCCCCCCCCAAAATGTTGACTATTAAAGTGGGACCTAGAAAGAAACCTAAGATGAAGTAAAAGTGTGTGTTTTTTTTTAATCATTCCAGGAAAAAAAATGTGGATGTTTGTTTACCAGCTGGTTCTCTTTACCCCACAAAACAGGCTACAAGTAAAACATGCCAAACCAACAAAAATATACAATTCCATGTATATCAAATTCACATAATATCATTAATGAGAAGTCCAATAAAAAATACCGAACTGTCATAACAATATTGAAATATGAGAGAACATGATAAAATCATAGTTCCTAACTATGTAGCATATAACCATTTATGAAAAAACAACAAATGCAAAAGTTACCGAAAGAAAATCAAGAACTTCTAGAGAAAAATCATTAGTTCCATTTATTTCAACAATTCAGTATTTCTAAAATGGTGAGTAAAATGATAATCAATTTGTTTCCTTGAAAGATAAATTGAATATTTTATATGAGATCTATAACTTGAAGGATAGACACTCAAATGCACCAAACATCAACTAAAAGATAAAATTTAAGTAATCAAAAGATAACATGAGGTCAAAGTGTGTTCAGGTTGAGGAAAAGAAAATTAGTTAATCATCACAACAGGCTCCAACAAAAACTAGATAAATCTATGGACTACTATTTCCTTTGTTTTAACAGAACATTTATCAAATGTAAAGAATAAAATAAAATCAACTCATCTTGCAAATCATTGGAAATGATAGAACAAAGGCGTATGCTGCAAATATTCAACTACATATCAGAGTATGCCCAAAAGAATGGGGGGAATTAATATTAGCCAAACCCTTGAAACTTGTATCCACTCACCCACATAATATAAACATTGTGTATGGTAACCTAATATATTGTATAAATTAGAATAATTATTTGAAAACGTACATCAAATGGCCAAGTAGTTTTGAGTATTATACACTGGGTAAGATAACCTTATGATCCCACCTAAAGATCCGATATATATGAATTGTTGATGTTTTTGGTCCCAACAATTCTGCCATTGTCAATGAACTCCTTGAGCAGCCATCTTCAACGTCCGTCAAGTGAAAAAGCTTCTCAATCTGTGCGTATGGTAACCTAACATATTGCATCCACTTAGACATATATGAATTGTCCAAAGACATTAGCAATTGTCCAAAAAATAAGGGCTCCTACTAAAGCATATAACTTTATTGTACTAACAGATCTCTAATGAAGTTTTAGTTTTTATAAAAAAATTAAAGAAACATTTACACAACACAACCTAAATGGAAAAAAAAGTAAGTGGTCACTTTAATCATTAAAATAAAACAACTATTCTGAAAAGGCAAGTGTGCATACAATGGGCCATTGCAAGAAAGAATAATAATATAGGTAGAATGCCAAGGCTTTTCATAATACAAATAAAACATGTAGCATCAAGTGAAGTGCATAGAAAGTCACAGTTTTGTGTATCTTCACTTGGGTGTCTAAATTGTTCCTCCAATTCTACAAATCCCGGAGGAGGAAAAAACAAGATTTAAATCAACAGTTCAGTTCCAACATTTAACAATCCCAAGCGAAATCAATTTAACACGATCAAGTAACCAAATCAGCTATTTAACATAAATATTTGAGATCATGGATCTACTACTCTAACTTGCCATATAGACCGATTGATTACAATAACATTTCGCATTTGGCAGAATCAAAAGAATGAACCCTAAATTCAATACTCACATTGTCTATATTAGCACAGATAGAAGTATATATAGACATCCTTCACTTGACTTACATTACACCATCCGCATCAACCATAGTTGCGTGCGCAAATGACAAAATCAAACATTGACTCTCTCAAGAGAAAGTAGCCCATCCACTATGATATAATGATATCCATTATCGTTCCAAAGTATAGACCAAACAAAGTAATCAATACAAAATACATCATATATTCCATATTTTGATTAAAGATTTGAACTATGGGTAGGTATTTTGAACTATGGGCATGTATCTCACACCAACAAATAAGAGCAAAAAAGCATTTTAACCTTTGATCTAGCCAACGCTACTTCCTCAAAAATTTAAACACACTAAATATGTTAGTGTGGTATAGAAATTAGAAGCAAGCGAACTGCATGTGCAAATAAGAGTTTGGATGATAAGAAATTATCAGGACAAAAAAAGTTACCTTGATCATCAGATCTGTCACAAAAACTGATAAAAGTTTAGCCATACCTAATGTTACCGACCATTTCCCTTTTCCTGTGGAGCGAGGCCTTGCTAACTTGATTATCTTTTTGCTTTGTGAAGATGGTCTAGTTAAAATTTCAAGATCATTTATTAGCAATTACAACTTTGGGTCCTTGGAGATGACACCGAAACTTAGTTTGACTAGTGATTTGCATAAACTTTGTTTTATTTCACCAATTAAAACAAATTCAAGAGAACCCTGAAAAGTGGAATAATGTGAACACATGAATTAGCAGGTAGGAATAAAATTTCCAGAGACACTGTTGTTGCAAAGTATGTACCAAAACAAAGTAATCAATACAAAATGCATCATATATTCCATATTTTGATTAAAGATTTGAACTATGGGTAGGTATTTTGAACTATAGGCATGTATCTCATACCAACAAACAAGAGCAAAAAAACATTTTAACCTTTGATCTAGCCAGCGCTACTTTCTCAACAAATTTAAGCACACTAAACATGTTAGTGTGGTATAGAAATTAGAAGCAAGCAAATTGCATGTGCAAATCAGATTTTAGATGACAAGAAATTATCATGACAAAAAGTTACCTTCATCATTAGATCTGTCACAGAAACTGATAAAAGTTTAGCCATACCTGATGTTACCAACCATTTCCCTTTTCATGTGGAGCGAGGCCTTGCTTACTTGATTTCCTTTTGCTTTGTGAAGATGGTATAGTTACAATTCCAAGATCATCTATTAGCAACTGCAGCTTTGAGTCCTTGGAGATGACACCGAAACTTAGTTTGATCAGTGACTTGCGGAAACTTAGTTTTATTTAACCAATTGAAACAGATTCAAGAGAACCCTATAAAGTGGAATAATGTGAACACATGAATTAGCATGTAAGGAATAAATTTTTAGAGAAACATAAATAAAATGCATATTGTTCAACAAATTTAAAATGATTTTGACTTTTAAGCATATAAATATTTCATAGGCTTTGTGTTGTTCACATAGTTGGAATGTCATTCTACTAGCCACACCAAATTCCCTTTACCATCGATGCATAAACTAAGAACAATCAATCGAGAAATCAAGACCCACCTTTCTCGAGTAGTACAACGTCACCATGGACCCATGTATCACGATAAGGAGGGTAGAGCGGCGGCGCCAATGGAGAGGGGCGGTAGGGGAGGCAGATAGAAGGGGAAGGGAGGGGAGGGAGAGAGAGCAGAGCAGGGAGAAGGCAGCTGTCGTGGGAGGTGAGGGAGGGGAACGGGAGGAGTGGAATGGAAGCCGCATTGGGGGTGGGATCTGGGGCCTTGGTCGCCGCTGGAGCGCGCGAGGGGTAGGGCCAAGGACCGCGGTTAGGTAGAGAGGGAGTGGCAATGTCAGCGGAGAGGGGCGGCTGGGTGGGAGGGAGCGACGGTGCCAGCAGAGAGGGGCGACAGGAGAGGCAGAGCGAGGAGGAGGCATGGACGGAGTGGGTGGTGAGGGAGGGGAACGGGGGTAGGGCAAGGGCACGATGAGAGAGGGTTGCCCGGCTAGGATGGCATTAGGGTTCTCAGCAGACCCTATCGGACGGCCACTAGCGAACCCGATGCGATCAGACGGCGGATCCTATTAGAGGTTCTTCACGCGATCCTGACCAGACGACAATGATCGAACGCCCATATTTTGCCGATGACATGGTCATGTCGAGGAGAGCTCAAACCAGCCTCCTTCTACAGTAAATGCAGGGGTCCATTTGCTATTAAAAAATAAGCGCTTGGTCTCCCAAGTTCCAACTGCAAAAGGGAAAGCTCAAGTCCTAACCCTAAACCCCCCAAAACCATCGTCGTCTCTGCCCCTCCCACTCTCCCACGCCCACCACAGCTTCTCGAAGCGAGCGCGGAGAGACCCACCAGAGACTCCCACGGCGATGTCGGCGGCTAGGCTTTTCCGCGGGTGCCGGGCCCTCATGTCCCCGGCCGCGGCGGGGGGCAAGAAGATGGCGGCGGCGCAGGTGACCAAGGCGGAGGCGGCGGTGGCGAAGGAGAACCGTGGGATCATGCGACCGGTGCCGGTCTCGGAGGCCCTGCGCCGGTTCGCCGGCGGCGCCCCCGAGATCTCCCGCGCCAACGCCGTCAAGCTCGTCTGGGCCCACATCAAGGCCAACAGCCTCCAGGTGAGCACATCACTACCACCAGCCGCTGCTCTTGTCGGCTGCTATTACCTATCTTTGTTCACTGCGTAGTAGCCGCTGCTCTTGTCGGCTGCTATTGCCTATCGCTGTTCACTGCGTAGTAGCCGCTGCTCTAGTTTTTCCTGCTGCTAGTTGTGGGATCCTGTTTGTACCAGCTGTTTGTCGCGTTTTACTGGTTGGATTGGGGGGTTTGGAAGAGGGAAATCCCATTTTGGTATGGTTTGGTTAGAGTTTATTCTGAGCTAGCGATGTAAGAAATCCAACGATGAGGGATTTGCTGCTATTTTGTGACATTTGCTTTTGGATCTAGGTGGTGTATTAAATTTGACAAAAGTTTCAGGTCAGGGTTTCTATAGAAGTTTTTGGCAGCCCGGTAATTCCTGTGTTCTATTTAAGAAATAAGTCTTTGATTTGCTTGTGTTGCCGTAATCTAGTTTATTGTGGTTAGACCTGGGGAAAAAAACTTCCAAGGTGTAGTTCGTTCCCCATTTCTGGGTTTTTTTTAGATAGATGATATAAAATGTCACGCAATAAGGTTATTTCCTGGCATTTTACTTATGCGCTGAGGTTGTTGAGTTGTACCCTTAGTACAACAACTGAACAAAGTTGTGCATTGTTAATAAGCCGGTCACTTGTTCAAATTTACATCTGTAGTTCAATTCCTTTTGGAAATGTACACATTTAGCATTATGGTCCTAATGTTTTGCTTCCCAATGTTTCATGTGTTCAAAGGGATCCTTGTAATTACCCCATTTATGGTTGTTTGGTGACTGAATGCGCTCATCTGTGATTATTTCATGGTACATTTTTAATTGCAAGATTGAACTTATATGACCTAGTTCTCTGTATCTCGAGTAGTTAAGAGTTTCTATCAGAAGTCTGCTGTGCACTTGCAATGGTATAAAACCATAACAGTGTAAGTTGTATTAGATATGCTCTCTTGACTGCTGTACTAGTTTGCCATGATTCTTTTTCAGCTCAATTACACTGATGTTGCATAATCTATTGGTTGATTAGAATAATGTACCATAATACATTTACAGCAAACAGTTTGCTTCCCGTAATAAGAATTTCCCATTCATGACTTGCAGAACCCAGCAAACAAAAAGGAAATTAACTGTGATGAGAAGCTCAAAAGCATATTTGCTGGGAGGGACAAGGTCGGGATGATGGAGATCGCCAAGCTGCTGTCCCCTCATTTCCTGAAAACTAACTAGAGCTTTCTGCTCAGACTTGTGGGAAAGCTTCTTCTGTGATCCATGTCAAGTCATAGGTTCCACTAGGTAGTAGTTAAGTCCATGTGATAGTGTTAAAGACTTTAGACTTTGTTCAACATTTAGATTTGGGGGGTCAGTGATGCATGTAAAAAAGGATTCCCGGTGTTTTATTGCGTGTTGGTCCTGCGAGGGCACCCGTGTGCACATTGATGTGGTTCAATGTTTAGTCTGCTAATGGCACCTCGTCCAAGTCATATATCCATGCTGGTCTGTTTGCAGGGAACTGTGATCAAGCAGGTTATGGTCAAATGCGTGCCATTGCATTCCGGAGAGTTTTATCTCGGTTTGCAGCGTGTGTTATACGCTCACATGATGAGCATGGTGATATTATCCAGATTAAATGGTCACATTGAAAATTCTATCGCCAAAATTTCGCCGGTAACGGTGAGGTTTGATAAATTTTTATACTGGGCAAAAATTTTGGATTTATTTAATTTTTATCCAAATTCAAAATTTAGATAAATTTTGTCTTTACATCTGGAAAATTCAAATTTTTGTCCGAAATTTCCGGTAACCGATGAAAACCGGTGTTATCGCTACTCTCCGATAAAATTTTTACTGGTAACGTTTTCCTTGAACGGTCATTCTCTCCGAAAAACGGTGATTTAGATGGTTACTTGCATGGATATGTTCTGTGGCTGTGTTTGACCTATTTTTATGTCTTGGCTGGAGCAATAGACCAGCTAACTTGTCTGAGAACGTGAATGGATGGTACTCATTCTCTGTGTGCTACAACATGCCAGTAATTCTCTTTCGAAAAGCTGTTTGTTATAGTTCCCATTGCGCGTGTAGTTGCTGTGCAATTCCATACGTACTATCCTCTGTACATTGAGCAATGTTGTCACTAACAATTTTCAGTGATCTTTGATATACGAAAAAAAAAATCACAGTTAGGCTGTTTACATAAAATCAACTAGCATACATCCTCTGTACAGGATTATGTTGCTAGTATGCCAATGAGTGACCGTTCACCCTAAACAACACGGCATGACCGTCCAATTTCAGAATGAAGGTACAATTTCATCTGCCAATACATGTTTTTGTTGACAAACTTTCAGAATTGGTATCTTCTGTGCGTCAGCTTAGGAGATGATGCACCCACCGCTTGAGGATTGCCGGTGCGCCATACCAGGGCCTCTGTTCGTCATCAGAACCTACAGGAGAATGGTACACGCCGTCGAGGCTTATATTTAGTGCGCCCTCTAGATGCGCCGACATTTCGGGAACGACGCCGTCTCCCCACACATCAGCACGGCCACAAACCTAGTTGAGAATTTGGGTGTTGTTTCCATGCTCTTATTCAGAAACCAAATGAGGAATGCTTTTCATAGCACAGTATTGCTGAAGTATTAATCACCTGTTTATAACCTTGTCCGATAAAGCGGGCTCTCAAGGTTGGGCCTGACGGAGTAGATTTGTCATCGGTACTGATCATAACTGCTTCAGCTACATCTGAGGGAGTGTCCACTGCGAGAATCTCATCCGAAGCAACTGCGGAGTTCCCAATCAGAGGAGCACCTTGAATGTACCTGTCAAGACAATCTGAGATGGTTTGATATATGAATTTCTTTATGGACGGTCATCAGACAAGGATGTCCTACTGGAGGCTAACACCTAGCTCATTTGTTCATTTAGAACAATTGTTCCATCAAGATAAGAAAATGTGCGTCATAACAAACTAAACTTCAGGAAGAATTTTCACAATTGTAGCCAACCTATGATGAGAACCTTTACCATTCAAGCTCAAGTCTGGAAACAGCAATATCTACAACACTATATTTGATACGCCACTCCTTTGTGTTGGAAAACTTGCAAAATGCAGTACATCCACAATGAAATGCTTTAGCAGTTTTGTATGGCCAATGAGATAAAATGTAATGCACAAACCTCAACAAAGTTCTATAATATGACCCAATGTAGAATAAATTAAGCAGAACCTGAAATCCTAGCTTGAAGGAGGAGTACCTTCCAGCAATGCACACATATCGAAGTTCTGGTGTGTAAACTGCTGGGGCGCAATTCTTCTCAACGTAGTCCAGTAGTCCTCTAGTTTGGTCAATTACCCCAGATACACCTTTTGGAGGTGGCCTAGAAATTAGAAAAAAGAAAAGGCAAAAGGGGGTAAAAATGAATGAAAAACATGTTCTGGATTTCATATTGACTCTTAACCTTTTTGTAATATTCGACACGTCATCAAGTGAAACAGTAAGCTTGCAGGAATACAAATATACATATAAATTATGTGTGTGGAATTACATGAAAAAAACAGTTGAGAGATCTTTACATCTAAGAATATCTTCTAAATATAAGAAATTATCATCCGCATACAAGTCTATGGAGCATTGAGAAGGTAACATGCACATCCGCGGACAAACATAAGTTTGAATGGGTAGGACAAGAAGAAAAGTTCAATGTTTAAAAAGAAGTACTAAGTTGTTGTCCACAACATAAGTTTATTTCCCTCAATTTCATAATTTATATCTATAAGGTAAGACTCCCAGCTATTTTCTACAAGAACTGCCAAACTAAAACAAGCCATTAAGCTTATGTTGCTACAAGTGTGAATTACAAAGGAAAAAATGTCCACCACCAGACTTCTAATACAAATGTCAAATTAACACGGCATTAAGCTCACGTTACTTTATGTCTGAATTAGAAAGGAAACAGAAGGATGTCCACCACCAGACTACTAATCCAAATGTCAAATAAATGATCAGATAGGAAACCGTACAAGTGAGGAGTGCCAAGTGTGAGCAGTAAACTTATGTCAGAAGCCTCAAATTCTTCTATGTACACACGTGCGAGCCAGCCCCCAGCTGAATGCGCTATCAATGATATCCTCCCCTCTGCAAATAGCAAATAGGTTGAATGTTCTTACTTTCAGAGCATTGATCTATTTATTCCATGGTGTTCAGCATTATGATTGCGCCTACAATAAGGCGGACAATTGAAAAGACAGTCTAATATCCATCAGAGGGCCGAAACTAACTAAATGAGTTTCAAGGTGGCAGTAACAACCGAACTCGAACTGTGGAAGGTAAATTCGAAACATCAGTTTCTTTCTCATGGCAATGAAAGTAAGTAGAAAGAGTTCAATGGCACACCCTAGATACCAAAACTTTTCTTTAAGCAAAGACAGTAAAATTGTGAAAATATCATTTGTTGGGCATTAATCGCATCAAGGCATGGGAGACAAACCTGGAGAGCATAGTTCCCTCGCCTCGGACACCGCTTCCTCCACTCTTTTCAGGTACCTGCAATGCAAATAAGGTGTTCGGTGAAACGCCTCACAGCCCAATTAGATTTACATTCACATGTAGAGTAGAGGAGGGATAGGGGGAAACAAGCCTTGTGTTCGGCGAAATGTCTCAAGAGGCTTTACCAATCAAGAACGGGGCGCGGGCGGAGAGTGCACCGCCAGTAGTTGGGGTCGGCGAGCCCGGCGGCGTTGCGGAGCCAGTCGGGGCGCGACACCCGCGCGACGACGGCCGGCACGCCGTGGTCGTCCCGCAGCGCCTCCGCGAGCCGCGCGTAGTCACCCGTGTTGTTCCCGAGCCCCTGCGCCGCTACGACACGCCGCGCGTCACACACACAGGCGAGGAAAGAAAAGCGCGAGCGAGAAGGGAAGGAGAGGGGGATACGGGAGAGTGCGCAACTGGGAGAATGACAGCCGGGCGGCGCGGCGCTGCCGTGGCGGCGCCGGCGGCGGAAGCGGCGCGCAGCCGCGCCGGCGGGAGGAGGGAGAGCATGGTGCAATCAATGGTGGTGCCCGAGTCGACGGGGTGGCGCGGCGCGCGCCTCTCGAAGCGAACCCGTAGCGATACCGCAGCGTACACGTCTCCCTTGCCACCACCCTTCACTAGCGGTGCCTGTGGCTTTGGGCAGGAGAGCGGAATTCAGCCGTACGGGCCCAATTCGGTTGGTCGATCGTTACACCCTCTATTACCTGTACTGCTGTGCTGTAGGGCCTGCAGCCATATTTCATCGTGGGATCCGAATTCTCTGCTGTCAGGACAGAGAACACCGTGTAAATAGTATGCTTTGAGTACGTGTGAACAAGTACTGTTACAAAGTGTCGTAGAAATAGTGCATGGTTGATGTAGCAAAAAAAAAATATTACAGCGATTTTACTACGCCTTTGATACTGTAGCACTAGGTCAAAACCATTCATTTTAAATTGTACAGTAAAAACAATGTTCCTTTGTCTTGTCCAGGTTATATACAACATTTTTTTCCAAGGAAAAGCATGTTATATAACCTTAAATTTATGTTAACAATAACAATGATAAAGTACAAAATTGCTTTACTTTTATGTAGAAGATATCGGATACTCTTCCGGCGAGTCGCCGAGTTCAATGGACAGCGAGCAACCAACTAGCCCGCCCAAATTCATCTCGTCCACAGGTTGCACCCGACCCCATCTCCTCGACGGCTCGATCGAACCCACAGCGAAGCTTCTCGCCTCACAAGTCGCAATCCGTAGATGGGTCACTGCTGATGTATGAACCCCGTCTCCCGTCCTCACGCCCAGATACAGTGAACCTGGACGTTCCCGACCCTGAACCCGCCCATAAATACTCAGCCCCATGGACCCAGCAAGCAACGCGTGAATCTGCTGCGAGTTGAGTTGAATTCGATCTTCCCATCTCATCTCGAGGTTGCTGGCTTCTTGGCGTGTGGGTGTGTGTGTCTCGATGGCGCCGGCTATCTCCATCGGCATTGCAGTGCCGGCCTCGGGCGGGAAGCGGAGGGGCACCGCGGCGGCGGAGGCCGTGGCCGTGGGCGAGGCGGAGCTGCTGCGGCGGCGGAACGCCGAGCTGGAGCGGGAGGTGGCGGCGCTGCGGGCGGAGCTGGAGGCCGAGCGGCGGCGCGCCGAGACGGCGGAGGAGGCCGAGGAGCGGCTGTGCGTGCAGCTCGGCGAGACCGAGGTCGAGGCCGTCGAGCTCGCGCGCGCCTACCAGGGCCGCGTCGATGAGCTCGCCCGGGAGGTCGCCGCCGCGCGCGCCAGCGCCGGCGATGGCGGCAGGGGCGCGCACAGTGTTTCTAGATACTAGGAGGGCCTAAACGCATCTTGTCAGTGGCTCTTTGACAGAGAACATAGAGACGCGCCAAATGTAGATGTAGTACTAAAACAGTAGTAGAATTGTAGAGTTGTAGAAATGTAGGGAACCGAATCCTCCGCATTCTGTAGAGCGAAGTGTGTGAACAGCAAACTGAATTAAAAATGCATAGCAAAACATTGTAGCGACAGTACCTGATTTTACTGTAACAGCCCAATGTGGCGCTATATCTGCGCTGGTAGATTTCGATACGATAGTTGGGAGATGCTACTCATGCAAAGGTCTGTTCATCCTCTGTATTTTCTGTTCTAAAACAGAAGATCTCCATCCGAAATGTAGTAGCAGGGATTAACCTCTTGCCTAAGTGGCTCCAATTACATTTGTTGTCGTAATCCTCGACTTGTGCCATCAATGTTAGTTTGTAGTGTTCTTCAATTCTGTCGTGAGCCGTGATGTGTTTCATTAATTTTCACGTCGTGTAACCATTCTAACTAAAGTGCGTTCCTGTGGATCATGCTGCCGCAGAGAATCAGTGCGCGGACAGTAATTTCAGTCCGCAGTATCCAGCAGCACCTCAGCATGCATTGCATAAACAGACAACAGTGACATGTTTATCGTAGCAAAATACATTATATTGATTTTGCAGTTTTCTTGGATACTACGTCGCTTGGTCTAGGTCCTTCGTTTTGGATCGAGCTAGATTATTCGTTTTGATCGAGCGATGGAGAGAAGGAATTAGTGCATGATGTACCCGTGATTTTTCCAAACAACACGACAGGGTATGTGTTCCTTGATACGAGACACGACAGGGTATCCACCAGTTATTTATAGTTTGTTTGTATTTTTCTCTAGACAGCAGCGCTGCTCAGATTGCATTGCACCTCCCGATTTATCAAGTGAAGCTATGAAGTGCAACTCTGCCAATAACCCTGGCAATTCCGCATTTTTCTTGCTATTAACGATTGATTTCCACTTATGAGAGTGATTAAAAAAAGAGTTAAATGCTACCAATTCTACAATAGGTTCATCTGACCAGTTTTTTTTGGGTCAATTATGAAGTTTAGTTTTGGACCAAGCCTAAGCTTTGCAGCTGATATGTAAAGTGCTTTCATGTGGATGATTCAACTTTTGAAAAGTTTCATTCATGTTTCATTCTTGCACACCTCGCACATATTAACATGTAATTTCAATGTAAACAAAACAAAACAAAAGAGCGATGGGCGATTCCACTAGATAGTGAATAAAAACCCTGACAAATTTCCGAGCAGAAGCTACTTCCTCCAAAGACATATCGAATTTGTGGAAAGGGTTTCAACACAATCACTGAACTACCGTGAAATCTGGCCCATATGCTTTGCAGTCTGCGCTCATACATTATGATTCATGAGAAATAAAAGGATATTCCAAAACAATGAAACTGGAGTAACCGGGATGCAACGTCAGATCAAGGATTACATTACACTTTGGGCTAACAGGACCAAACATGAGCGCCATTCTTCGTTTCGACAGTGGAGTCACCTCCTATTGTAAATTCATTACTTTTTACATTTCCATATTCCTTTTCCTTTTTCTTTCCTTTCCTCTCTTTCTCTTTTTTTGTTTCACGTGTACTTTGTATCGCCTGACAACCATTTTAATATAGTGGTTATAAGGTAGAGATTTATCTAACTTTTACGTGAAAAAATTGGCAAGGAAGCAAGTAATTTGATTCAAGTCGAATGAAGCCTTTTTCTACTTTTTCATATTTATGTTTATGTTAATATTTTCGCATACACTGCTAAAATTCAATAGGTACAAAGGGAAAAATCCTATAGAACCTGGGCCTTGTGGATGCGAGGTTGGACCATCTTTGCCATTAACCCACACAGATTGACTTCAAGATTGGTACGCCACAATGTCATATTTAGAATGGTCCAACCTTACATGTCCCGATTTCACTTTTCACATAGATTAAGTAACATGGAGAACAAGAAGAGACACGCAAAAGTAGACACATCAAGCCCTATTAAAAGATGCAATTAAATAGTCATTGCTACTAATTGTAGGGTAATAAGTATGAAAACTCTTGTCAAATGTGCCATTGATTTTTGGGGAAATTGGCTACAGGGCACTAAAGTTTGTCACCCTTTGCTATTGGACATCCAAAAATGTGTCTTCGCTAAAAGACACTGAACATTTGTGGCTCTTTGCCAAAAGACACTGAGACCAATATAATAATATATCCGGGCTAAAGAGGAGAGAGAAGGCCAGTGAAAATACCATTTTACCCTTTCGGTCACCTTCCTCTGGCTCCTTCATCCCTTTCCTCCTCTCGCACGCCGCTCGACTATCTCACCGAGAAAAAGCCGAGCCCGCTTCTCCCTCGCCCGCGGCCCCATGTTCCACTACCCCGATCGCCGCACTGCATCGAGCCGCGCCGCCGCTCAGTTAGCTTTAGCCATCCCTGCTGTGTGCACAACACCTCCTCGGCACACGCCTCCGCGCGCTCGCCTCCTTCCCCTCAACCAGCCACCAGAGCCTCGGGGACGCGCCATCTATTTCCCCTCGTCTTCCTCATTTCCGGCCCGACCGCCACCGCCATCGTCGCCTCGCGCCCCCCTTCAATTCCTCCCCGCGAAGACCACAGAGCAAGCAAGCTCAAGCCGTGCCATTACCGCACAGCTCTGCCGCTTGCCGCTTGCCAATCCCGCCGCCACGGTGAACCCCATCGCCGGCCAACGGCGTCACGCCATGTCCCACGCCCCCGCAAGCAAGAACCCCCAATCAATTGAAGATTTGCACCAACGGAGCACCGCGCCGGCCCCGTCTCCCTCGGCTCCGGCCAAAGCTCGCGCGCGACCAATACCCTCGTGTGCGGTACCTCGCCGATTCACTCCTTCTAGAGCATCCCCTCACCACCCTTTGCCTTCCCTAGTCTTCGATTCGGGCCGCCATTCGCCCCAACGCCGCCGCCACGTCATCCCCGCCGCGGCGCTCAGGGTCATTGCCGTCAGCTCGTCTCGGCCCTCCTTCGTCGTCGGCAAACACTCCCGTGAGCTCCCCTCCACTCGTCGGTGCTCATGCGCACCCCTTCTCCTCCACTCTCACCCTCCGTCGCCGCCGCCATGAATGCCGTGTCGCTATCGCTGCCGTGCTCCGCCCGGTCGCCACCGATCGTCATGAGCCGTGCCGCCACCGCCCGTGAATCCGCCCCAGCCCCTGCACTCCGTTTTCACCATTGCTGGTTGCCGCCATTGACCTCCTCGCCGGCGTTGATCCCAGCCCGAATCGTCGGTTACCCTCCCCTGTCTTCTTTCACTGACCGCGGGCCCCACTCGTCATAGAGGGAAGGGTATAAAGGTCATTTGGCAGTGTTTCTCTCTCCATAACAACGAATAATAATATAATAAACGTCTTAGTGTCCTATGGCCAAAATACACAAAATTTGAGTGTCTTTTGGCGAAGCCACGTTTTTTGGGTGTCCGTTGGCAAATGACGTGAAAGTTCAGTGCTCTGTAGCCAATTTTCCCTTGATTTTATAGGGGCCTTATATTTTGAAACAAGAGGTGAAGGGGGCCCTATATAATGAAATAGAGTACTAAATTAAGAACACGTATACATAGGACATGATGCTATGCAATAACCAATTAACAATAGACCTCCTTATACCTAATTGTACAACCAATTATAAGATTGCGAACTAAGAAAATAATAAAGTGTTTGATCATTGGCCACAGCTAAAACATCCCATTTCTTGGAAAGCTACACCCAAAGCAATGTAAACTGTAACCATCCACAAGAGAACCAGATCACAGTGTAAAACCAAAGCAATTATAATGAAATATCAACCAAGCATATGACAAAAAACTACCAATATAAACTGAAAATGTAATTCATTCACCAAAAAGGAAAAAAACATGCATGAATGTTGTTGGGTTTTAATTCCTGATCTTTATCCTTTTTCTGTCCTGAAGCCAATCATTGTCCTTTATCTTGAAAGAGATCAAGGTCATAGAGGAAGGGATTTGCTGCTACAATATATATAATTACCTGGAGTAGTCGCCAGATTGACGTACTTGAAGAAAATGCTACTGGCGCGATAGATGACACATGCACCCCGTTCTCTTTCAATGCCAAACTCAGCCACACCTCGCAGTGTGTTGTTTCTCATGTCAACAGCGAGAACTCATGCCTTGTGTTGCAGGAATTTTACCCTAGCCATCAAGTAAACAACATCTTCGTTGTTCATGCTGGGAGTGGGTTCAGACACCAAGAGGTTGTGCAAGGCTCGCTCTGCTGCAGCATCACTCTCGTGGTTTATGCAGCAGTTCAGAGTGCAGCAACTGTGAATTCAATGGGTTGTTGATTGTCATTGGACTCATTTGAGAAGCTTTGACTGTGCAGTCAGGGTGCCAATCCTCCCAAGAATTAGTCATCTTATTGTTGCTCCATGTGGTGATCGTCTAGTCGTCGATTCGGAAGGAGGGCCATCCGGTTTCATCATCATTATCAGGAAGCCGAATGCCACTAACTACCACCTTGTCAAACTCGAGGCAGCTCTTTCCCTTGATGAAGACAATGCCGCGAGGAGGCCTTGGAAAGCCTAATTTGAGTCCCCTCCCATGGTTACAGTTGATCAGGTCCATCGGCAATGGCAGCGATACACCATGGAGCGCAGGCTGGTGGCAGAGCACGTCGTAGAGCAAGATGTCGTGCCAGAGATCGACCCAGCCCATGGTACCACCTCCACCTTCACCTCCGAGCATGATCATGGTGCTTGTATGATGGCCATTGAGCCGACGCGTGTTCCTGGGGATTTTCATGGGGAACTCCCTCTGTGGCGTCTCCACCGTCACCTTCCTACCTTCCTGGAGGTCCAACCCGAGGCATCAGAGTTGAACAAGTGGAGTTTGTCCTTGTCGCGCGTGGATGTGGGAATCAGCGCGGCGATGGTGTAGTGGTCACCGCGGGGAAGGAGGCCGACCTCATGGTCCTAGAAGAAGAGAGGGTGCGGGTGCGGGTGCGGGAGCAGCGTAAGCAACGGGAGTTTGGGGTCGGCTCGGTAGATTAAGGGTCTGTTTGGTTCAATACCCCAGGTAGCCATATCAAAATTTTGGCAATATCAAAACGTAGGCAATGCCAAAACCTAGACAAAAAAGTAGTGTTTGGATCGTAGCCATACCAATTCACGGGCAATGCCGAAACTGATGTGTTTGGATTACAGCCATACCAAAAATTACTAAAATTGTGAGTATAACACGTGGGTCCCGCATGGTATCTATTTTTTGGCCCTAAATTATGTCAACATGGGTCTTGTTTTGTTGATAAAATGATAAGGAACACAATGGTTCAAACGGATCATAAATCGGATACACGATTTAGGAAATATGATAATTTGAAATTGATTAATCCATTTAACCAAGCAATTAATGCACTTAGCCATGCCAATCACAATCTGACATGTGGCGCTGTGCACTGCTGCTGCCTCGCCAATTTTTTGGCAGCCGATGAATTGGCTTGGAAAAGTCAGGCAAAGCCAAATTATTTTTTGGCAAAGCCAAATTTTGGTAGTAAACCAAACGCTGGCCAAATTTTTAGGGCAACGCCAAATTTTGGTATGGTTTGTTTTGGTGCTGAACCAAACAACCCCTAAGTAGTTGGAGCCCTGCAGCGGGAGGAAGCGGCCTGGATGCTTGACGGTGACACGAAGGAGGACGAGGTCGTCCATCGTGTAGAGGATGCAGGGGTGCTGGAGAAGGCGGTGGAGCATTGCACGAACAGGTTGGAGGGGAGCACACGGGCGCGCGGGCTAGAAGGACGCCTCGATGGTCTCCTTCTTCTTCGTGTTGCATACGATGGTGGTGGCGTTCCTGCGGCTGCCAATGTAGGCATGGGCATTGAGGAGGACCCAGTCTAGGCGGGAGGAGGCCATGCGACGACGCGACGACGAGAGGAGGACGAGGTGGTGGTATTGGTATTGGTTCTTCATTTGGATCTGGAGGCTTTGGCTTGCCCTGGTGGGTGTGGGAACTGGGAAGTAGGATCGGATCAGATCAGGGGGACGAGGACAAGCGGGAGGGAGTATGGTGATGGCGGCGCTAGAATCAATGGGGAAGGGAGGCACTAGGAGCTATTCGACGAATGAGATAAGAGGCAGAAGAGGAAAAAAGAAAACCTCGTCCCACCGTACCATCTGTAAATCATGGTTCCATAGATCTGGTGTTGGCCGCCCTTCTATGGGTTCACTCGAATCTAGACCGACCAAAAGCCTCTTTTCCATGCCCAAGGCTTCAGACCCTGTTTTGGCGATGTAGCGGATCAGGGCATGTACAATACATGGCAAGCAGCCAGGGTGCATCGATATTCTCTCGCCACTCTCCACCTAATGCATGGTGGCTTACACTAATATTTTGTATGTCAGCTTTCAAAATTTTCTATGTTAGCTCCCAAATTATATTTTTATTCAATATTTCACATTCGAAACCCTACAAAACAAAAGGATATTACAAATATGACCTTGGCCCACCCACAACCAAACCAACCCATTTTCTCCCAACCCTCCCTATCTCTCATCCCCTCCCCCACCCACACATCACATTTTCCTCTCCCTTCTCTCCCTGCTTCGCCGCTGCGCAGTATCAATCGCTGCCACAGTGAGAAGATCCAGTCATCACCGCCGCCCAATCTCGGTCACTACTGTCGTCCACACCTTCTCACCCCCAACATTCATCAACACTGGCCACTTGAAGAATCTAGGCCCCATGTGTAATATTTTGGTAATTATGATAACCATGTGTCTTGCACTAACTCATTTTGTCAAGATGTTGATAGGGTTGTCAATAGGAATATTCGAAAGAACTCTAAAGCACATCATCTCGGTCAAAGCAAAGGTAGCTAGTAAATAGAACATTTCTCTTTCTTTACCGGTCTAGGTGAATGGAGAAAAAGACCGGATTAGTAGAATAGGAAACCGTACTATAAAGAGGGATCAATTGTCCAGTAGCTTGAACGCTAAAGATGCCACAAATTGCTCAAGTCTTGATTGGTTGAACTCGGTCTCATTTGAAATGGTTTGACCTCAACTTTATTGCCTTTTATCTTCAAGGCGGATAGGCGTTGACCGACTAACCGGCGTTAGTCGACCGATAGTCCGGTCGACAACACGGTCGCCTTTTCCAAGAAGTCGCTCTCTGCGTTTTCCTAGGCGGACTAATCGCCGGCTAAATCGGATCGACGGACCTCCGGTCGAGGTCCCGCCGCCTTTTTTCGAGAGAAGGAAGTTTTGTGATTTTTTCGAGTCCGATCGACCGACAAAGATTTACGCGATCGACCGGACCTCGGTCGAGGTCCCGTCGGCTTTTCTAGAGAACCTTTTTTCTTTGTTTTGCTAAAAAGCCGGGTCCGATCGACCGGGAACATACATGCGGTCTGACCGGATCACACTGCAACGGATAGTTTTTACGCATTTAATGTGGAGCAGTCGACCGTTATTTCAAAGAGCGGACTCGACCGCCACATACTGCGTGACCGATCGCACTTCGGTTTCGTGCTCAACGGCTAATACATGGGTTGAGGCTATAAATACCTCACCCATCGCAGATATGTTTGTTGTTGAACCTCATTTAACACTCTTGAGCCCCTTTGCTTGTTCCTACACTCTTGAGAGCATTGATTTCATCTTGCAAAGGTTGTTGAGGTTTTTCCGAGTGCATTGATTAGAGCTTGATCTTTGTGGCAACTTGAGCATCTTCAAGCGAAGAATCGTTGATTTATTACTCTTGGAGATTGTCGTCTCCTAGACGGTTTGGGAGTGCAAGTCCGGTGATCTTTTCAAAGAAGATTGTGAAAAGGCCCGGTTTCGAGATTGTGAAGTGGTTCGGTGTTCACCTCCTCCGGAGCGGAGGAAGAACAACCAATAGTGATCGAGGAAAGACTTAATTTGTAGAGCCGGCTTAATTTGTTCAAGCTCCCTCAACGTGGACTAGTGAAGACCGACAAGTCTTCGATACCACAGGAAAACATCGTTGTCTCATTGTGGTTATTTCTAGTCTTTACTCTTCCGCATTTATATTTCTAGCTTCATCTTTGTGCTTGTATTGCTTAGTTAGAAGTATAACTTGTTTAGATTAAATTGATAATTGGCTTAACTCATTAATTTGTGAAAAAGTTTAAAAACCTCCTATTCACCCCCTCTAGTCGGTTATCCTTGATCCTACAAGTGGTATCAGAGCTTGGTCTCTCAATTTGTTAGACTTTACCGTCTAAGAGAGAAAGGATGGCTAGTGAGGGTATGCATATAGGAAAGGCTCCTTTGTTTGATGGCTCAAATTATTCTTATTGGAAAATTAGAATGTCCATTTTCTTAAAAGCTATGAGTCCGAACATATGGAAAATTGTAAATGAGGGTTATGTTATGCCTCTTGATCCAACAAACCTCACGGTTCAAGATGAACGTAATGCTCATTTAGATGCTCAAGCAATGAATGCTCTCTTTGGCGCTTTGAACGTGGATGAGTTCAATAGGGTGAGCAATTTGGAAACCGCTCATGCCATTTGGACCACTCTCTCCGAAATTCATGAGGGCACATCCACGGTCAAAGAAGCTAAATTGCATAGGTTTCGGATTAAATATGAGACATTCATAATGTTGCCAAATGAAAACATCACCGAGATGTATTCAAGACTCAACAACATTGTGAATGAACTCAAAGGTCTTAGTACTAACCTTCTTGATATTGATGTTGTGCGCAAGATGCTTAGGGTGCTCCCGGATAAGTACGAGACGTTGGTGACATTATTTCTCAACTCTCCCGAGTTGCCAAGAATGACACCAACTGGACTTTTGGGCAACCTCATCACTAACGAGCTATACAAGAAGGACAAGGAAGAACTCTTGGAGTCATCTTCATCCAAGAAAAAATTACCGCTTTCAAGGCCAAAGTGGAGTCAAGTGATGATGAGGATGAAGAAGAAGACTCGGATGAAGAGTATGTTCTCCTTGTGCGGAAAATGAAGAAATTCATGAGAAGACGCCCACATCGAAATTTCAACTTCAATAAGTACAAGAAAGGGCAATCCTCAAGTGACAACAAGCGATATAGCAACATTCGTTGTTATAGATGTGATGAAAAGTGGCACATAATCTCAAATTGCCCCAACAAGAAGGATGACAAAGATAAACCATCAAAGAAGAAGGAATTCGATGGAAAGAAAAAGTTTTTCAAAAGGCTTCACAAAAAGGGCAAAAATGAAGCTCACATTTGAGAGTGGATTCCGATGAAGAATATTCGGATTCCGACTCTGAAACAAGTGATGAAGAGTCCTCGAAGAAAAGAGGACTTGTCGGCATCGCCATAAAGGAAGCTCCTTCACTCTTCGCGTCTCCTACATGCTTTATGGCAAAAGGAGATAAGGTAAAATCCATTGATGATGATGCTCCTTCATATGATAAATTAATAGACATGGTTGAAGATTTAAATGAATATATTGGAAAAGAGAAATCAAAATTTAAAGTCTTAAAGAAAGAGTATATCTGTCTAAAAGACTCTTATGAGGAGCTAAAGGAAGCTCATGATTCTCTCCTCCTAAAAGATATAGAAAAATCTCATTCAAATATTGGTATTACTTGTGATTTAATGAATGAGATGCCTAGAGTAGAAAATGCTTCATATGTTAAATCCATGTCTAGTATTTCTACCTCTTGTGATGACTTGATATCTATACCTTGTGGGTCAAATGATGATTCAATTGTTGATATGAATAATACTTGTGACCCTTTACTAATTGTTGAGAATCATGAGTTGAAAGAGCAAGTCGCCAAGCTAAGTAAGAGCTTGAAGGGAAAGATGCTTCAAGGGTAAAGCAACCATTGACAAGTTATTGAGTAAAGAAAGGTGTTCATTCAATAAGGAAGGACTTAGGTATGTGCCTAAGAAAGGTAAGAAACCGGTAAACAAACTGTCGGTATTTTAGAACCGATCTTACGTAAAGATTGTTTGATTCGGGGGGTCTCCACAATTGATCACGCAAACGAAGGAGACACGGGGATTTTTATACAGGTTCGGGCCTTCTCGGATGAGAATAATAACCCTACTCCTGTGTATCTTGTATTTGCCCTCTGGATTACAATCGACTGAAGGTTTTCCTAACTGTCTTCCAGGAAAGGCTTTCTCTGTCCCAAAAAAGGGTCCTCTTCCAACTATCTCTAAAAAACACCTATTTATACTAAGCAGTGGTGGACGTCGTCATTCTAGGCTAATTAGTCGCTCATTATTGCGCAATAATGAGAATAATTACCGGAGTAGTAACCTCCCATCTTGTCAAATGGTTATCGATCGAGATAGTGGGAATTATCGCAGCTATGTCAAAATATAACCGTATTTTGATCGCTTGGATCCTCACTATTTAGTGAATCTTCCGACAGTGGGTCCATGAAATCGTGAGGAATCGTGAGGAAGACTTACGCACGCACGTAGTCGAGCGATTATAGCTAGTCGTAGAAACACTTACGACTAGGCGTAGTCGTAACGATTATACCATAGTCGTAGAAGAGCTTACGACTAGGGGGTAGTCGTAGGATAACCTATGACTTCCTGACTCGTTCTTCCCTTATAATATTCAAGGGGTATGCTTTGTGACATCATATTTCCTGATTAATAAATGAGGATTATTTAGATCCTCGTCATCTAGCCCCCTAGCTTCAAGTGAAAATAGCTTACTTGACTGAAGGGTCGTAGATGACCCTCTGATCAATAAGGGGTTGTGAGGAGAACATTGAAGTAAAGATTCTTCAACATTCGTTTCTCTCGACCAGGAATACGCTTGATCGAGGTAAGTTGTTAAGACCACCATGATTGCAAGATGTCGTAGGATTTCTTACGACTTCGAAGCAATCGTGGCCTTACGACCGGAAGCAAAAACCTTTCCGATTGGCCTTTCATTAGACCCGGAGGTCGAGATGGTAATTTCACTTGAGGTGTCAAAAAGGTGTCTTGGGACTTTCCAACGGCAAAGTTAAAAACCCGTCCGCTGAAACAATTCGGCGGTGGCATCGTTGGGATTTCGCGACGTTTCGCCTCAATCGTGCGGTTATAAATGGGCCACGGGAAGAACTTGGGGTTCTTACCTTTTACCCAACAATTGGTTGCTTTTCGTCTCCTCCGCCCGGTGATTCCGCACACTCGTCTTGGAACTTTGCCAACCTCAAATCTTCTCGCCAGAGAGAAAGAGAAATGGCCAGATTGTTTCGAGTGGGTCGAAATGAGATGGACGATGCAAAGATGATCGCTTTGGTCGCCGAGAAGATCCCCGAGGTCTTCGTGAAGTGGATTGCGCGAACGGCAAGATTGGCCGTCGGGAGAGGCGCACCAAATTCCGTTTTCCAGCCATCGTGAGTGTGGCCTTCGATTGCCTGCTCACCCCTTCCTCACACTCGTGCTTGAGCACTTCGGGGTGGAATTAGTGAACCTTGGTCCTAATTCCATCACGATGCTAAGCGTGTTTGTGTACTTGTGTGAGGCTTACTGGGATTCAGGCGGACTTCGAGCTTTTCCAAGATTATTATGGAATGGCTCGTCTGCCGGATCGCCAGAGGCGTGGTTCAAGCTCCACGACGGTAAGTCGAGGAGTACATTCAGATGTTTACCCGGCCGTCATGGCGGGTTGGAAGAAGAAGTGGTTCTCTTGGGAGGTTACCAAGGAAGATAGCCTCTCTCGTCGGAAGGCAGCCGAGCGGTCTTCTTCGTGGGACTCGACTCGAGAATCTCGACCGGATAACCCCTATATTCAAGTCGTCAAAGACTTGAAGTCGAGGGCTCACCGGTTGGCACATGGTGAAGGACTTCATCACGCGCCGGATCAGTCCTTTAAAGACAAGGGTCCCTCCCATGTGGAGGTACTCAGAAAGGACGACCCAACCGGGGACTACAAGGACGGTGAGTAGAAAAACTTACTCTCTTGGCTTTTATCCTTGTTTAATCCTAATTTAGTCCGCTAATCGTATTGTCCATACACCCGCATCTTTCGCAGCGAGGTTGACGCGCGTGTCGCTCATCTGCGAGAAGCATCCGCGAACACTGGTGGCTCCTCAAATCCTCGTGGTTTTGACCACGAGGAGAAAGAAAGGCGCTAAAGGTAATCGAATGATTCTCGCCTTTAGGTATTTTGTTGTCGAGAATGGTATACGACTAAGCGTTTGCCGCAAAAACTTACGATCGATACCGATCGTAGAAAACCTTACGATCGAACGTAATCGTAGAATAACTTACGATTAGACAACGTCGTAGAAAAACTTACGAATTAACGTAATCGTAGAATAACTTACGATTAGACAATGTCGTAGAAATACTTACAAAGTTTGAGCTGGTCGTACTGATGACCGGTTTAGTGATCGTAAAAAGATCTTTACGACCACTTTTCCCCTTCCTCAATCAGAAAGTTGGCATGGAGAACCGCCAAGACGACGAAGAAGTCGAGTTGGTAGTTGTTGGGGCGATCGCGCAAAGCGGAGTCGTGAAGTCCCCTCCATCCAAGAAGCGCCGATCGTAAAAGTCGGCGACAAGGGGGGTTCGAGCTCGGCTCCTCCTAATCCTTCCGCTAAGTTTGCCGCAGACCTAGCCGCGGCAAAGAATAGAGCAGAAGAAGAGGCCCTTGCCCTTAAGTTCAAGGTCCCCAAGGTTAAGGTACCTTTCTATTACGACGACAAGTTCTTCGCAGATTTCGACTTCGTGGTTTCATAAGACGGCTAGAAAAGGAGAACGGAAGGAATTCATGTCTTTGTGAAGGAAAGCGCCGCTCGGTGGGATCTCAAGCCGAGAGAAGCAAAGACTCGTGGTGGTCAAGATCGATCTCGCCCACCGGGAAGTCGAGGAGGTGACTCGGTGTCGAGTGCGCCTCGACGGTGGTCGTCGAAGAAGTCGAAGAAATCTTCCGTCGGGAAGGTTGCTCTCACGTTTCGAGTTAGGTCCAGCGCGCAAAGGTATGTAAAACAAAAGACATAAGTGTAGTAACTACTTACTGTTTGTTTTTTGACTTACTTCTGCGTTCTGTGATTTTAGCCCGGCGTCCTCAGCCCCTAGGGATACTCTCATGGAGAATCCCATTGCCTCCCCTCAATCGACAAGGTGTGATAGCGATAGTAGTCAAGATCTAGCTACTATCCCCGCGACAGAGGAAGTCGCGGTTCTTTGAAATCCGCGCGGCCAAGGATGTTGAAGTCACTGCGACAACCGGAGCTGTCGTAGAGACTGTAGAGGAGGCGACAGAAGCCTCGAGGGGGATACCGGAAGTAGGTGACAGCGTTAGTGCTGATCACCATGCCGAAGGAGGTTGTCGAGATGCTCCTTCCGGTCCTCCGTGGTGTCCCCATTATAGAGTCGAGGAAGAGGAGTATTTTAACTTTGCTCGATTTCTTTGACCCCGACTCCATCGTAGGATCTTACGCCTACCGCCTCGCGATCGAAGTTCCCACCCGGCAAAGATTGTCAATTGCGGAGATGTGTTTGACAATGAACGACTCGAAGGGGTTTGGTGGAAACGAGTCGAGGAGATGGATGGGTGAAGGATCCGTCACGAATAGTCTCCATGTTTGCTTAGTCAAACATGAACGTAAGTATTCATCGATACTCACTTGGGGTTTTATCTCTTTATCTTATCGTTTTTATTTTTCGAGAGCCGTGGAGCAAGTCGCTACGATTTGCGAATATAATCGCAACTTGTCAAGCTTCGACAAGAAAAGACAACACTCTGTGAGCAAGCAGAGAGGTGGTGAGTGACTGATTGTCATAATCGTTCTGATTATTTATTCAAGACTGCAATCATGTTGTCGAGAAAACTTACGACTTGTACTAGTCGTAGAAAGACTTACGACTAGGGGTGGTCGAGAATAACTTACGACTACCCATCGGTAATAGAAATACTTACAACCGCTTGGTTGATTGTGTTCATGTCGCTCTTTGCTCTTTCAGTTTAAGAGCGATTTAAAAGATCTTAGTTGATTCACTCGACTTTGAAAAAGCCGAGTCGAAGAAACTAAGGGATAACGTCACCGACCTCTGAAGAAGCTTCAGAGGCTAACTCGCAACTAAGCGATTGCGGGAAGAAATAAGCGAGCGTGTAATTATGATCGCTTACGGTCTTGGTTTCGCTCCCCTTTTTAACCTCTCATTCTTTTGTAGAAAAATAAGTCAAAAATAAGGCCCTTCAGGCCGATGTGGGGGCTCTCCGGGTCGAGGTTCATGAGAAATCCTCCGTTGTCCGTGAAATCTCCCGCATCGCGAAGGAGAAAGACCAAGAAATTGGGAACTTGGGTTCTCAATTAGCTGGTAAGTAGAACTTTTACCTGATATTTATTTATTTTATCTTCTCATAGGATCGTTTTACTTATTCAATCTTCGCTCTTTCCAGATCGATTGACTGAAATAAAACGACTCCACGAGGCTTCGACTTATTCCTAGGAGGAGACAAAATCAATGAAGATCAATCTTCAAGATAATATCTCACTTCTGAACAATGTACTCGATGGGCTTCGTGCCGGGAGGGTTGCTCCTCGCGACGACACGATGGCCACTCATACGAGTGCCATTGGGGAACAAGTCGGTACTCTGAACGAGTTGGTATCTACTCTGAAGGCCAATCAGAATGATTCGATAAGGAAGCGGTCAAAGCGAGCCGTGAGTTTTGTTTTAGCAAAACTCAAGGCCCGTGATCCTAACCTTAATCTTCATTCTGTTGAAACCGACTTTGGCCGCACCGGCCAAGCGCAGAAGCTAATCGAAGAGATGAATCGGTTGGCGAGAAGGTCGCAGAGGAGATGCAAATAGAATCTCCTTGACAGAGTAGTCTTGTAATATAATCTTGTAAAACAAGTCTTTTTGGTGGTGACGATAAATATATGGCCCTTTTCCCGCAAATTATCTCGTAGAGTAGTTAGTAACTCGTAAGATAAAAAGGGAAGAAAATAATTAGATCAGATATGAGCGATTCCTCCTTTCTCCTTCATTTTCCTGTGCGCTATCTCATAGAGTAGTCAAGATTGTAAGATGATAACCCAGTAAAAATAAGACTAAGAAATGAAGTCATGTTTATAACTTTATCCTAGCCCCCGACTACTTACTTAGTTTATTAGAAATAAACTAAGGAAGTAGTATAGAAAGGGTTCTGAAAACATAGAGGTTTGTTCGACTTGTAGTTGTCGAGTATCGATTTGTTTGTACTAGTCGAAAGAGCGGAAACAGATCGACGCTAGGAAGTTTTCTCTGGTGGGCAGGACCACGTGCAGAGAAAAAAGGCTTCGACTAGGTGATGTTACCATCTTCGACCAGATTAGTCAACTCGATAATGACAACCTTCTAGAGTACCTTAAGGATTCATTCGGCTACATTCATTTTTCCTGACGAAGTTGTCCTGGCAGCATAAGTAGGAAACAGAACGACGCTAGGAAGTTCCTTCTAGTGGGCAAGACCACGTGTAGAGAGGAAAGGCTTCGACTAGGTGTGTTTTTTTCCTTCGACTAGTAAAAAACTAATCAGGTTATTTGAAAAGTAGTCAGATGCATCTCAAAAAGTTCACTCTTCTTAGTTTATTTTTCAAATAAGCTAAGGTGACATGAATTCGCTTAACAACTTTCGACCATTTTCCGAGCCCAATAAGCATTATGCAGGTTGTTTAAGAACAAAGTAACATTAGGAAGCTCCTTCTAGCGGGCGGGACCACATGCAGAGGAGAGATTTGACTAAATGTGTTGTCCTTTGCTAACCGTGCATGTGAAGGATGAGCGTAAAAATAGTCAAAAATAAAAGCGAGATTCAAAATAGACAACAAGGATAGGGATAACTGACACTTTATTGTCGTTGAAGCTTATTACACATAAAATTTGCGAATCGTCAATGTTCCAAGAGTTTGAGAGAACGCGCCATCTTCCATTGCAAGTCGCATCGATCTCGACGCATTACGCCGACCACGATGTAAGGACCCTCCCATTTGGGGAGAGTTTGTTCCGATTAGATGGGATTGGATAAGCCTCAATACCAAGTCACCTTGGTGAGGTGCGAGGTTGACCTACGATCATAGTATCTGCGCAGGTTTGTTGGTAGACCGCAGCGGAATAAAGCCCGTTTCTCTTTTCCTCGAGCGAGTTAATGTAAATCGCTCGAAGGTTTTCTTGAGTTGAGTCGTTAAACTTATCGACTCTTGCGACTGATCTTTAGTTCGCAAAAGCATGGCTTCGCACCAAAACTAGAAAGAAAGGTGTTTCTCCCGTAGCTCGCTAGTCGCCGCGTTTAATTGCCCATAATATCGAAAGTAATTCCTGCACCCAAGCCCCGAGCGCTGACAAGCGATCAAGACTCAAGATTTGATTCCCTTCATTATCCGGTCATTCGCTCTCTCAAGCGCCCGCTGCTTTGGGGTGGGCTCTGAGCGTAACACAAACGAAGTTCCAAACTCGCCGCAAATTTCTGAAATTTTGCGCTTGTAAATGTTATCGTTGTTTGTGATAATTCGACTTGGTATTCCAAATCGAGTGATCACGCATCTCATCATGAACCGTTTGTCGCCCCGTTGTTATCCCGATCCACAAAGTTCGACTTCTATCCATCTTGTGAACGTATCGATGGCCACAAAAAGGAACTCGAAACCTCCGGAGCTCGGGTAACGGTCCTAGGATATCAAGACCCTGTGTTGCAAAAGGCCACGACAAAGTGATTGTTTGTAACGCTGGTGGTTGGTGTATTTGTCGGCTATGAAACCGCAATGTACACATTTTTAACCATCTCCTTGGCATCATAGAGGGTTGTTGGCCAATAAAACCTTGTTTAAAAGCTTTCTGAGCCGGCGTTCAGAGGAAGCATGAGTTCCACAGATTCCTCGTGTATGTCATGAAGGAGTTTTAATCCTTCACTCTGGAATACATCGCATGAGCACCCCTGGGTTCCTCTTTATAAAGGACACCTTCGACCAAAGTATACATTTTGGCCTTCGGGATAATCGATGCGATTCTAGATCGCCATCGGTAAAGAACCCGCTTGAAGATACTCGTAGATGGGTGCCATCCATGTATCTTCGCACTCTAGAGAGGTTGTTTCTATAGAAGGTGTCTCGGTTAAATCGACTATAGACGGTTTCAAGTTGTTCCAAAAGCACCTTTCGGTACCAAAGATCGGAGGAAGCTAGACGAGCGGTTGATCTCAGAAAATTATCCTTTCGAGGGATAAATTGTACCTCAAAGCTCAAAAAGTGATTTTCTAACTTTCGCATTCGATAGATACGGGACATGGTCGGATTGGAGCACCGGTATTCCTTTCCGACTTGATTCACGACTAGTTGAGAGTCTCCCTCACGAGTAGTCGTCGAATCGAGAGCGCTCGCACTCGTATACCAACTAGCAAACCTTCGATTATGCCACGCTATTAGTGGCACGAAAGTTTAATTGTATGGCATACTTTAAGGTTTCTCCGAGAGGAGATTCCAGACCACCCATTTCGAGCCACTTATCGTAGCGATTCGTCAAAGTACATCGCCCATTGGTGGTGGGAATCAGATCGGGATCTGAACGAGTTCAGATTTGTCCATTCGGCGACAAAGTGCGCCAAGATCGGGATTTAACGATCGTTCGGGACACGAAATGGATGTCGAACGCCCCAAGTTCGACTGACCACTTTGCCATGCGTTCCACTATTTTCCTATTCTGGAGGATCGCTCCCAGGAAACTCGGGCGACATAGCTAGTTTGTGCGTCTCAAAATAATCGCAGCTTCCTCAAGACATGAGAAGGGCATATAGAAGTTTTGAACACGAGGTAACGCTCCTTAGGTCCGTGCAAAACCTCACTTACGTAGTATACTGGTCGTTGTATGTTTTCACATTCTACGACCAGTACTGCGCTTACTGCCTGTGGCGTGGTAGCTAGGTAAATTAAGAACGTCTCTTCTAGCTTCGGGGAAACTAAAACAGGAGCACTCGTAAGATACTTCTTGACTTCCTCAAAGGCTAGGTTAGCCTCTTCTGACCACTCGAAACCTTCATATTTCTTAGAAGTTTGAAGAAAGGCGATCCTTTTCTCCCAATCGTGCTATGAAACAACTTAACGCCGCCATGCATCCTGTGAGTTTCTGGACTTCTTTTTTCGTGGTGGGGGGGGGCACATCTGAGTGATGGCTTTGATCTTTTCGGGATTTGCTTCAATTCCTCGTTCAGAAACCAGGAATCCAAGTAATTTTCTGAAGAGACCCGAACACACACTTCTCGGGATTCGCCAATTGGTGTTTTCTCGAGGTTGTCGAAAGTCTCCTGCAAGTCTATGATATGGTTGAGTCGTTTGGTGCTTTTACGACTAGATCGTCAACATAGGCTTTCAAGTTTCGCCTAGTTGAGGAGCGAAAGTCGTTTGCATCAAACGTTGAAAAGAAGCTCCAAAGATCTTTTAGACCAAATGACATTTTGACATAACAAAATATCCCAAACGGTGTAATAAATGCGGTCTTTTCTTCATCTTCTCGATGCATACTAATCTGATGATAACCAAAGTATGCATCTAGAAAACTCAACATCTCACATCCTGCAGTAGAGTCAACCAGCTGATCGATGCGAGGTAAAGGGAAATCATCTTTTGGACAAGCTTTATTGAGACCAGTAAAGTCTACGCACATACGCCATTTGTCGTTAGACTTTCTAACCATTACAGGGTTGGCCAACCACTCTAGGTGGTTGACTTCTCTTATAAAGCCTGCTTTAAGCAACTTGTCCAATTCTGACCTAATAGCATCTCGTCGATCAGGGGCAAATCTCCGTAACTTTTTTTTTACGGGTAGTTTATCAGGCCGTAGAGCTAGCCTGTGCTCGATCACATTCCTGGGGACTCCGGGCATGTCGGATGCTTGCCACGCGAAGACATCGGCGTTTGCCTGGAGGAAGGTGATGAGGGTGTCTTCCTATTTGGGGTCGGAAGAATCCCCAATGCGAACATCTTCGAGGGCTCCCTGCGTCTAGAGGAACCTCTTTGACTTGGTCGTTCGGCTTAGGTGCGACTTTAGGCTTCACTTGCTAGTCGGTCGACTTTCATCTCGAGTTGGTAGTTGTCCAACCATCTCAAGGGAACGACGGTCGCGAGTGCGCCATCTTCTTGTCACAATGTATCGTGATCACCCCTTTGGGACCTGGCATCTTAAGACATTGGTACCCATAGTGAGTAACTATCAAGAATTTTGCCAAAGTAGGTCGTCCGAGTATGGCGTTATATGCCGTATCGAAATCGACTACATCAAAGAAGACCTTTTCTGTCCTGAAATTGCTTGGTGATCCAAACGTTAAAGGAAGAGAAACTTGGCCAATGGGTTTGGCCAAGACCCCGATGCGATTCCATGAAATGAATATCGCATCACCTTACCTTTGTCCCGGTACTCCATCTCGCCCGGTACTACGTAAGCGGTATGTTTAGCGAGCTTCCACCATCAACTAAAACCCGATTGACTCGACAATTGTTGATGGTGGGTTCGACCACTATCGAAAATCAACCTGGTCTAGTCGAAGGGATCGAATAATCACCTTTCTCAAAAGCAAGGGTGACTTCCGACCACTTCGGTAATTTATTGACAAGGGGGAGTCGGTTGTATTTACCTCACGCTCAAGCGCCACCAATTTTGTCTCCGTGATTCGATGTCAAGATCCCCATAGATGTGGTCAATGGTGTGTTGTGGGTCCTGGAACAGCATCTCCTCATCATCCGACTCCTTTTGTCCACTGGTTTGACCTACCTGTTCAAGAGTAGGAAGTGGCCCTTTGCCAGAATAATAGTCCTCGAGTTTCGTAAGAAAACTCAGCGATTCTAAGATCATGCCCTTCTTTTTATGAAAAGGACACCACCTTAGTTTGTCGTTTCTCCGATCTTGGCGTTTACCTTTACCCCGATCGGGATTTTGCTTGGGGTTGCGTGGCTCCTTATCGCTCACTGCTAGGACCTCCTTAGAACCAAGAAGCTGGAGATTTTGCCTTTTGCCTTGTTCTTAGATTTCCTAGCCTTTTATCTTTTTCTTACCACTTTCACTGCGCTTCCTTGGGGATGTTGTCTTTGAGATCGATAGTATTGTTCCATTCGACCGCCAAAGAAGAATACATATCTATCGACCATCTCAAAGAGCTCGGCGACGGTGCAAGTGGATGTAAAGCGATGTCCTCTGTTATTCTTCGCACACGGGACTCGCTTGAAAACCACGATCACTGCAGCAGTCGAAACTTCCGAATAGAATTTGAACTGGTAGGCGCTGATGAATTGGCGTAGCGTTTCATGGTTGTTTTGCCTTATCCGGTGCGGTCATCTTCCTTTCCTTGGGCGATTGTAAGTGCCACGAAATTCGCCAACAATAGATCACAGAGGTGTTGCCACGAGTAGATCGATTCGAATGGTGGTTTAAAAGCCACGATCGCGCCGATCCTTCGAGTGATCGGAAGGTAATTTGACATGACATGCTCTCCTCCTCTTGCGGCTCGAATAGTCAGAGTGTAGATTTGGAGGAACTCGATGGGATTTTGAGTTCCATCGAATTTCTCCATGTTCGTTGGTCGAAATCGAGGCGGCCAATGAACCGCTCGAAGGTCGGGTGAGCACGCCCGACATCCCGAGATAACCTCTTGTCTTATTCTTTGTAAAAATGAGGGGTTAATGTCGCCGGGTGATCGAACTCGTCGATACCCAGCCATGGGGGGACTAGGCCTACAATAGGTCTAAGCCTTACGAGGGAAATACTCCTCGTACCCCACTTGCCGCTGTGCATCTTGTCGCCGAAGTGGTGAAAGATTACCTCTCCTGTGGGCTTGTGGCATTTTCCTCATGTTGAGAGAACGACGTGAGGGAGAGTCGTGCCGCCTTCTATGCGACGAGTTTTCTGAACGACTGGCAAAAGAAGTAGCCATAATATTATGACCTCTTGGTTGTGGTTGACACAGTCGCTCGAGTTTGGCCATCGTGTTACGAAGCCTTTGCGTGATCTCCTCTGCAAAGAGGTCATAACCTGGTGCTCGAGCGAGTTCTTGGGTCGGATTTTCCAGCAAATCATTGATGTGCTGGAGCTCTTGAGCTTTCTCCGACTGGAAATAAGCGCGCTCGGGAAGGTTCTTACGAGCCACTATTTTTTTCCGTCGGGTTGCCTCGTAATGGTGCATTTCATACCCGAGCTTGCTTTAATGGAGTGCGAGAACGTTGAGGATGTCCCGCACATTCATTAAAGTGTTTGTTTCGTTCGCCAGCTGTGGTGTCCTTGCCATTACGACGAGGCGGTGTAGAGTATGCTCGGTGGGAAGCATGTTCAATCCCTCTTTTGGGAGAACGATCCTTATCGAGAGGAAGGACAAAGACCTCCGTGGATGACCTCTGTTGGACCGGAAGGCGACTAGAGGGGTGAATAGGAGCACGCTCAACTTTTTCTGTGATCGAATTCAATACGAATCTCACTCCAATAGCTATGAAAGCTATGAAGATCAATCAATCAAGTACAGTGGAAGACTTGTATTGAATCCAATCAAAACCAGTAGAATCAACAAAAACTCAAATCCACGAGTCTCGGCGATCGACCTCTCGCGCGCGAGTCGGGCCGGTTGGCTAGCGATGCGACTTCTCGAAATCGGTCGAATATTTTGCCTAGCGGTCGGACCTCTCACACACGCGTTCGACCGATTTGCCTGTGATGCGACCTCTCAAGTGGGCGGTCGACCTCTAGCACGATGAACGGAAAATCGGCCGAAAAAACTAAAATCGGTCTAACTTTTGATCTACAAGGCCAAACTTGACCAAATTTGGAACACACCTTCCTAAGGATATTAGGAACCTATTCCAAGCAACGATTGAGTAGATCCACATCAAAGTTTTGACCTTTTCCATTTTACCGAAGGAGGGTTCAAAGCGGTCAAAAGCGAAAACTTGATCTAGAAACTTGCTCGTGGGTGATTGATGATCAAGATCATCCTAGATGTGTTCCCACATGTCACAAAGCAAGCTATATCAAGAGAAGAAACCAAGCCAAAAGCTCTCAAGAGCAAAACCACTATTCTTTTCCGTCTTGTTCGCCACGTTGCCTCGTAATGGTCTGTTTCATACCGAGCTTGCTTTAATGGAGCGCAGAACGCTGAGGATGTCCCGCACATTCATTAAAGTGTTTGTTTCTCGCCACCGTGGTGTCCTTGCCATTACGACGAGGCGGTGTAGAGTATGCTCTCGTGGGAAGCATGTTCAATCCTCTTTGGGAGAACGATCCCATCGAGGGAAGGACAAAGACCTCCCGTGGATGACCTCCACTTGCGCCGAGACCTCCTCACTTGAGGAGCAATGAGCGACACCATCCGGCGACTTGGAGTAAAACCTCCGGTGGGGAACTGGTTATAACCGCCTCCGCTCAGCAGTAGGTCTCGCGTCGGGACGGTTGGATTTGGATGAACAACATGTTCGATCCTCTTCGCGAAGCACTCTGAGAGAGAGCACCATCGATGTCGATGGAGCTCCGAATGATGGCCTCTAACTTGTCTTGCCAAATCGCACGCTTGGGGACTCAAACACTTGGAGGAAAACTCTCGTCAGAGATTGCGAGTTTGCCCCGAGACAGCCTGTCGGTCGGGTTGACCTTGCCTCCCGAGGAAATTGATCCTCACCGGGCGCATCGTCGTGGGGATAAAGATCCTCCTCGACTCCGGTGGTAATGCGCCTCCGAGATCTCGAGAAGATCTCCAGAGGAGGCAACACCGCCGAAAGATTCGATACTCGGTCAGAGTCGAAACCGCATCCATGTCGACGTCACAGAATCGCCAAGTCGAACCAATTCTCCTCGCTCCATTCTCCCGCCATGGTAGCATCAAAGAGAAAGAAAGAATCGTTGACAAGGAATTACCGTAAGATCCCCACGGTCGGCGCCAATCGCTTTGTTTTAGAACCGATCTTACGTAAAGATTGTTTGATTCGGGTTCCACAATTGATCACGCAGACGAAGAAGACACGGGATTTTTATACGTGTTCGCCTTCTGATGAGAATAATAACCCTATTCTGTATCTTGTATTTGCCCTCTGGATTACAATCGACTGAAGGTTTTCCCAACTGTCTTCCAGGAAAGGCTCTCTGTGTCCCAAAAAAGGGTCATCTTCCTACTATCTCTAAAAGACACCTATTTATACTAAATGATGGTGGACGCCATTCCATTCCAGTTAATTAGTCGCCATTATTGTGCAATAATGAGAGTAATTACTGAGTAGTAACCTCCCATGTCACAAACGGTTATCACGAGATAGTGGGAATTATCAGCAGATTATGTCAAAATATAACTGTGTATTTTGACTCTTTGGATCCTCACTATTTAGTAAATCTTCTGACGGGTGGGTCCAGTAAATCGTGAGGAATCTGTAGCTATCTCTAAAAAATCCTCAAAGTTCTCAGCTCAAATGAAACCCTAAGTCAACCTTGGGTCTGGTTTGAGTCGATCAATCTTGGTTGAACCCAACCGCCTAGACCACCTCACTGCTGCTTTGGGTGCAAACCACCTCACCGTTGGATTCTTGTCCTACGGTTTAGATCTTCAGGATCTCCTCAAAGACCTCCTCTGGTCTTTGTAAAGACCTCCCACCTTGAAGAATCTAGACCCGCCATTATGCGTTAATGGGGTTTTGGTTATTAATGACAAATCTATTTATAAGACTAACACTTCTATTGTCATACAAATTGTTTAGTCTCAATCGATTTAAAGATCAAAGAGGTATGCATTCGACAACATCTTATTATATCTTGTCGCATTCTCTGATCCATTATATAGGTTGAACTTCACCAAAAGGAAAACTTGTATATGTGCATATGTCTTAATTACACACTCTGTATGCACACATTTAGGGGAGTTCAATCTATATCTTGTGGTTTCATTAGTATTGATCCATATTCCTTTGTCCACACATATTAAGGATCTTTACCGTGAAATATATCCTTGAATATATGCAACTTGTGTAGTTAGTATATATTCGTATGGGCATATGAGACTTATGTAGTTCATATACTCATATCCTTGAATATATGCAACTTGTGTAGTTCAGATATATTCATATGGGCATATGAGACTCATGGAGTTCATATATGCTCATGTATCTTTTGAGTATACATAACTTATGTAGTTTATATATACTCATATCAATTACATTCAATTACTTGCTATTGAAGTGGTTATCATAAATTACCAAAGAGGGAAAGATTGTGGTATCTTGTCCCAACCATTATGAGTTAATGGTATGATGTGGTAATTAATGATAATCATATTGTGGAACTAACGTTTCTCCTTGAGATGGATAAATAGGTTATGTTCCGTGTGATTGAAGACTTTGGATGACGTCATGAGTTAATCGTCATGTATTGATGATATCAAGAGAAGAACATCATCATGGGTTGATGATACTGAAGTGAAGAGCTTGGAGTAAAGGAGATGATCATGAGTTGATCATCAAGACAAGAGGAATCCATCATGTGTTGATGGAGGTCAAGTGAAGAGTGCATCATGAGTTGATGTATGTTAAGACTTGAAGCAAGGATATGCGTCATCAAGCTTCAAGTGGTTGCGCAAGGCAAATGTATGACTAGCTAGGCTAAGGATTTGTTCCTAGTCTTTGCCGTCTCGGTGTTTGGTTGGAGACCGATTGTCGAATAGGTTGTCGCACTCATTAAGAGGGGTCTTAATTAGTAACTTGAGTTAGTCATGTGTTGATAGCTCATTGTGTTTGCTCTAGCTCAACTTAACATGTTGCCTATATTTGCGAATGCGCTTTGCAAATAGTTGTGGCTCATGGTTATTCTTTGTAGCATGTGACTTTAGTTTGCGAATGTGTTTTGCAAACGGCTTAAGTTCATGTACCTTATTCCTTGTGGCGATGATTCTAAAAGCTCGGCAAAATGTGTTTTTGTGACTTGTTGAGAATCTAGCTTTCATCTCTTGTGTACATGTTGCATCAATTTGGCAAATATGTTTTGCAAATTGAGTTGAAGCAAATGTGCAAAGTCTTCTCGCCTTGGTGATCGTTGTTTGTTTGACCGCGTGGTAGCGTCGACGGTGTTTGCGGTCCGACCGGGCAGCTTGTGAGCGGTCCGACCGAATCGCGGTTAAACGTCGCGATCGCCTTTTTCCAGAGTGACTTTCTTGGTCACGACCGAGCGGTTCGACCGACGTGGTTCGGCGGTTCGACCGACCGCGTAGTACCGCCTTGGAAAAGGTACACCGTGCGCGTAGTACCGGAGTTTGAAGCGCATTACCGAGTGCGTAGTACCAATCTTGTATGGCGGTTCGTGTTTTCCGTAAGAGTTGTTTTCGTTTTGCTCGCTGCTCGCTTGAGCGGTCCCGACCGCCTCGGCGCTCGGACCGAGCGCGTCGACGGCCATTGGTTGGCGGTCAGATCGATTGTGAGTCCAACGGCTAGTTTTATAGCCGTTGGCGCTTGGGCGGTCCGACCGGCCATTAGTTGGCGGTCGATCGGCTTTTGTCCGCATTCTCGAATCTTTCTCAAAGGCTAGTTTTTGTGTGGCTATAAATACCCACCTTGGGTGTGTGAGAATGAGTTGTCGGTGCCCCATTGAGTTTCTTTTGCTAAGAGCAAGCCTCTCATACTCTTGTGTGCATGTGTTGCACTTAGTGAGTGATTGAGAGCAAACCCTAAGTGCATGTGTTGCATTAGGTTGTGGATTGCTTATCCATAGAGCTTTGGCACTTGATTGGTTCAAGTGAAAGTTGAGTCTTGTTACTCTTGGTGTTTGCCGACACCTAGACGGCGTGGAGGCGTTGGGCGCCGGTGATCTTCTCAAGTGAAGCTTGTGAGAAGACCCGGCGATTTGTGAGTGGCTTGGTGCTCGCCATCTCCGAGCGAGTAAGAGCAACCCTAGTGGATTGGGGTGATAAGTTCTGCTGGAGTCGGCCTGCGGTTGAACTCACTTAGAGGTGTTGGTTCGGTTGGAACCGGTCCAAGTGGTTTGACTTACTCTGAGGTGTTGCATCGCGTTTTTGAGCCGATCCAAAAGGTTGAACTTACCTCAACGTGGATTAGGGAGACCGCAAGTCTTCGATCACCACAGAAAAATATCGCCGTGTCAAATTGTGGTTTGCATTCTTGAGCTTTACCTTATTGCAATTTACATTCATATAATTAAGTTGCTCATCTATTGTGTATGAATGATTGCCTAGCTATGTGCCATTAACATTGCCTAAATTGAATTGCTCACAAGTTCATGCTCAATTGATTATTATCATTAGACTTGTATTGTTGGAGCACTTAGTTGAGACTAGTGGTTTTTAGGTCTTAATTGTGTAAAACCGTATTTATATTATCTTCCGCATTAGAAATCGGTTTTAGAGCATAGAAGTTTTAAAACGCCTATTCACCCCTCCTCTAGTCGGCCTCCTCGATCTTACACACCTGCAGGACCTCCTCCGGTCCTTTTTGCAAAGACAACCCTCCAGGACCTCATTTGCATCTTTTGCAAAGACCACCTTTAGGCATCCTCAAAAGACCTCCTCGACCACCCCTAGCATTTGGGTGATCGTGGGCCGTCTATCTTCATATCTGGGCCTGCACCTCCCTAAGTGTTAGGACCTCGAGTCTCACTTAAAACTGAGCCCTTCGATTCTAATCAAACCATCCCGACCTCTCTGGCCGGGTCTCAGCCTGCTTTAGCCGTGGCATTCTTTGACCGGTCATCCTGTGGTTGTTCATCGACCGTAGGACCTCCGGACTGGTCATCCTTGTTTTTCACATGCATGTGTGTGTCGAACTAGAGCGCTTTGAGCAAAGGCCTTGTCATTTCTTGCTCTTGTCAACGGCTATCTCTGACCACATTTAATTCGTGTCAGCACCTTTTTCCCCAAAAGTCTCCCTGTTACCTACTCCCATCATTTCGAATGTACCCTAGCTCAGTGCACCCGGGTGGCATTGCAAATGTTTTTCCTTGGCTCTCCGGCTATGTTAGAACTCCAATCTTCCTCTCTAAGTTTCTTTAAGACCCTCTTTCGCAACCCTAGTTCCTCTCCAAGTACACTTGCGCTCAAAACTTCCGAGAGCCTCGGCCACCATTGCTGCACTTTGGAGCTCTCCGGCGACCTCTGAGCTCCAGTGGTTCAATATTGCAATCTTGGCGTGTCTGTTAATTAATTTAATGTTGTAGAGTGTAATCTCCAAATTAGAAAATGTATATCTCTTTCAATAATTGTCCAAATCCAATGAACCCAATTCTGTAAAATTTCATCTTCAGTATACTATTATCAGGATAGGTTTTAGATACTGTTTCTGTTCTTGAAAATTTGTTAAGTAATTAACAAGTGCTTTGTTGTGTATTTAGCTTAGAAAATTCATGGAAAATTCATAATAACTTAAAATGATTTGTTCTCTGTTTCTAAAATTTTGTTATATCTTGCTTAGGTTGTTGTGTAAGTTTTGGTATGTTTTGTTATTGTTGTATGTTGAGTTTCTGGTGTTATTCGCTCTTATTCACGTTATTTGTTCAATCGTTAGATTCGATATTTGCGGTAACCTCGAGGGCGATCCTCTCGCAATAAAGTTGAGCATTCGAGCAATAAAGCCGTGCAAGCGCTTGATCATGATTATCCCAAGATTTTAAAGTCTAATATTTTGTTTCAATCAGATGTATGCATCGCGTAATTTGTGTTAAATTGATTAGTTAAATCTGTGAGTCGCATATCCTGTAGACAAAATATTGATCTCTACTACCCGAGCCTAGGTTATTTTTTGTGATTAGAGATCGTTGGATGATCTCTTGTCACTTAGTAGATCCGGGTCAAATTGCTTAGACATGCTTAGAATCGGTAGAAATGGGCGGTTATCGACTTAGTCAGAACCTTGATCACACAAAATTTATTATAACTTTATGTTTCACATTTCGCTTTGTTTAATTGCAAAATTAAAATGAAAGCAAAAATGATTTAGACTTGGGCACAATGGTAAGATTGGTGTGATCTGGGTGTGATCGAAAGGTGCCCGAGTCGCTTAAGGACCGAAAGTTACTTGCGCCACCGCATCGAGCATTTTGCGTGCTAACCACACTAGAGTATATGGGACCTCTCTTGACCTAGTACTTTGGCGTGTATTGGCTCCGGTCGCAGGAGGTCGCAGGAGGGATGGAGGTGGGAGCATGGTAGTTGTCCAAAAGCTTTATCCTCGAGTGGGTAGTTGCCTTTTCGGCTTTACCATGTAAGCGTATGGATTTCTATCCATACGAGCTGCTCGTAGTTAATACACAATATTGGAAAAAGTCTCGTAGGACTTAGCTGTACAAAGATACCTTCTAAGTGTGCTTTGGCTTAAAGGCGCTCAAGTGTGGGTACATTGGTACACCCGCAGGTTTAAAACTATTCAAATAGCCTCGCCCTATGTTATGGACACGCTGACACGCCCCAAGAACTAGACTACAACATTTCAATTAAAACTTGATGGGTGGTACGAACTGGGATTCGTATTTTGTGGTGACTATTGGGATAGTCACTTCTAGATGGTTACTTGTATCTATCTTTATTTCAGCTTATTTCAACAAAGTGAAAATAAATTGCAAACTTGCCTTTAAATCGTATTATATTATTGCAAATGAAAATTGGCTTTATGCAAATGAAACATATGGCCTTCACCGATAAGCTCGCATGTAGCATATGAACAGTCCGCTATTTCACACGTGGCTTGCGGGTACAAAGACAATCTTTGTACTCGTGTGCTTTGCTTAATGTCTTTGTTGGGGAAGAAGGTGAGCCCAAGGGCCTCACTCGTGAGTCGTGTTGCCGCTTTCGTGGGACGACTAGACTTGGCGGTCCGGTCGATGCCTTGTGGGTTGGAGGCACGATTGGCTTTGTTTATAGCCATCTTATGGCACTTTTGCTTCCGCCATCGCTCTTGTCTATTTGTGTATCTTGTGGCTGTCGGCCTTTGTCCGTAATAACTCTACTATTTGTTTATCTTCCGTTTGGTAGTGTGGTGTTTGGACTCTATGTTTGGAATGGAGTTGATGTCTACTTTTGTACCGAGGTGTGTATACTGCTTTCTGGGAAGTATACATATCTCGAGGATCAGTTTATTTGATTTGTGATGCTAGGACCGGGTGGTTGGTTAAGCATTACAAGCCAAGTAAATTGGGGTCCTCACAACTAGCTTGGCGGTCCGGTCGGTTGCCCTGTGGTTATGTGGCTAACCGGTTGGTTTTTGTCTTAGCCATCTTATGACACTTTCGCTTCCGCTGTTAATGATTCTTGTTGTTGTTTGGCCAGTCGCCCCTTTGTTGTAATGACTCTATATTATGTACGTCTTTTGCTAGACTTGTTATTGTAATGTATGGAATTGATGCATGATTTTGTAACGGGGTGTGTATACTGCATTTCTTGGAAGTATACATATCTCGAGGCTTGGTTTATTTGATTTGTGATGCTAGGGTCAATGGAAGGCTAAGCATTACAAGTCGAATAAATCGGGGTCCTCACAAAGTTGGTATTAGAGCCATACTGACCGTAGAAACTCCTAGCTTGGTCGTCTTTAGGATATTTTGAAAACTTAATTTCAAGAGTCAAATGGGTTATGGGAATTTAAGTAGAGTCTCAAATTTTACTCCTTATCTATTTTAGCTTGCTCCTCTCACCTTATTCTTGGTTGAATTTGGAAAATTGTTTTCCCTCTAATCTTCTTTCAAAAGACAGTTGCTTTATCGATTAAATTGGTTTTGGGTAACCCATGAGAGTTATAATTTGGAGTGTTAGATGTCTTTTGGAGGAGGTGAGGAGCTCCTGGAGATGAAGAATTTGACCAGAAGAGGGAAGACAAAATCTGGACAGCAAGCAAGAATTTCTGGACAGCTAGCTATTAATAGTATATAGTGCTGAGAATGAGAGGTAAATTCAATTAAAACTTGTGGGGATAAAAGGGTAAGAAGTGATATGAATTAGTTAAAGTGCCTAACAGTCCTTTAGGTAGTTTTACTTTGCTTTTTGGTTGCATTGAACCAAGGGTTGCATTATGAAATTGCCTTCCTAAAACTGATTGCTCGTTCTTCCATACGAGTTAGTCATACTGGGAAGTTGATTTTGTAAATGAAGATCTTGCATTGATTTTATGCTGGTTTAAACTTTTGGTGTCCATTTCATAGAGATGTTAATTGGTTTTCCTTTACCTTCATGCTTCGGGCTCGTCCCTTATCCATCTTAGTATCTATTCCCACCTCAACTTTCAGCCGAACTCCCTAGTCTTTGGCCTTTCTTTCGCACCTTTCAGCTTCTAGTTTTCGGGTTGCATTGCTAACCCATCTCTTCGAGCAGGATGTCCGACGCACCAAGAATAACTAGGTTGGCAAGCTGGCTGGGATGGAGATCTCCCTGGCTCCAACTGTCCAAACAAGGCTTGCAAGTACCTCCCCTCTGGCCAGTGTGACAGATCTTGGTCACATTGCCCCGAGGAATGGCAGTTACCTCCTTTTTGTTCAACTATGGTGAAGAGAGTCATGCCACCGCAGATTGCCAACTAGGGCAGGTTAAGGTCTGCCAACGCTGTGGTGAGGAAGGACACTACAACAACGAGTGTACTACGGCTTGTCCAAATTGTGATGAAGATCACTTGCCCGGGGATTGTCCGACTGCCAAAGTCACTTGTTTCCTCTGTGAGGGAAGCGACCACTCTCCCAAAGAGTGTAGTATGAACCGGGTAATCTCCAGGTCGTTAGAACTGCAACGACTGCTTCTTCGGTCGTCCTTAAGCATCGCAACCGCCAATGCCTCCAAACCAGAGAAGTTCCTGGATGATTTGTCTGAAGAGCTGCGAGACAAATTACCCATCTATACTTTCCCTGACTTTCAGATTGTGGTCGAAAATCCCATTGTTGTTGGGGCCAGAAAGAGAAAATTAAAGGATCGTCGCAAGCAGCAACAGATGGTTGATGTCACCTGTTTCTTCTGCAACAACAAGGGTCACTATGCGCATAGTTGTCCCAAGGAGGTTGCAGCAACCCCTCGTCCTCCGCAGGCCGTGCCTCAATCGCGTGCACCTACAAGTCAGTAGGGCGGCCTCCGCAATCTAGCCGAAGTCACGTGTTTCCTCTGCAAACTCCAAGGTCATTATGCTAATAACTGTTCCAAGAAGCTTGCAGCAACCTCTCGTTTCTTTTCGTGGCCCGTGATTCGATCACATGCACCTGCGAAACATCGCGACCTGAGGGTCATTCATAATCAAGTCAACTCCATCTCAGTTGGGAAAGCTCAGGAGGTACCCGACGTCGTGTTAGGTACGCTTCTTGTTAACTCTTACCCTGATGCTATTTTATTCAATTCAGGAGCATCTCATTCCCTTGTATCCCCATCTTTGCTGCTGTTGGTCTTTGTTTGCTTTTTTGTCTGGTGCCTGGTACCACCCTAGTTAAAAAAAAATCTTGTTAGTCTATCCCAAACCCCTAGATGCCTTCTGGGAGGTCATCGTTTGTTTGACTTGAGTAGCACATTTCCTTCCCCATACATCTAAGGGCATCACCTACCTGTTATTGCCTCAAATGTCTGTGGCCTAAATGGTCATAGCTCCCCTAACAAACTAGCTATGGAGAGATGACTCCGTATAGCTAGTTATCCAGCAAAGGCCTCGTTCATTAGTGGAGTAACCAGGCAAATCGCCCCACCAGCTAACAATGATCTTGCCCCACCATCTTTTGAATCTAGAAAGATCTCTCAATCTGTCAATCCTTGCTTTATCTGAACCTGGTAAGTCCCTCCGTGCCAACTAAAGTGGCACATTTTCTACCAGGTCAGAACCAAAATTCGTACCGGTCGCTTGGCTGAGCTCTTTGTCTCAAGGGAATCATGCTATCAAAATTCCTTGAAGTTCAGTGATCAAATCGTTCCAAGGATGAAGCTACTTGGGCACGGGAAGATCATTTGCGCGTGCACTACCCTCTTTCTTTCCCGAAGAGCCAAATCTCGGACGAGATTTTTGTAAGGGGAGTTGTAACATCCCAATTCTGTACTTGTGTTTCAAATGTAAGAAAATGAGTAGAAATTAAATCTTTTTCTTACATCTTGAAGTTTTGAGCTTCTATGCAATTCTTGTAAAAGAATTGTAGGGAATCAAACACCCACACCTCCACATTGGCTAAAGTCATAACCCTTCTTATCTGACCCTTGGTCAAAATCTAAATCTGAACCTTGGGAAAATTTCTGGGAAAAATGCTCAGCATAAAAACCTCTGAATTTTTTTCAAAAGGTTCATCTCAAGGTTAGCAAGCTACTGTAAAAATTTCATAAATTTTGGAATTAGTTTGCTATCTCTAAAATTCCTCAAAGTTCTCAGCTCAAATGAAACCCTAAGTCAACCTTGGGTTCGGGTTTGAGTCAAACTCTGAATCTTGGTTGAACCCAACCGCCTAGACCACCTCAGCTCTGTCGTTTTGGGTGCAAACCACCTCAGCCGTTGGATTCTTGTCCTACGGTTTAGATCTTCGGGATCTCCTCAAAGACCTCCTCTGATCTTTGTAAATGCCTCCCACCTGCAGGACCTCCTCCGGTCCTTTTTGCAAAGACAACCCTCCAAGACCTCCCATAGGACCTCCTTTGCATCTTTTGCAAAGACCACCTTATAGGTCTATGATTGGTAGCCCGCTTTATCTTACAGCATCTAGGCCCGATATCATGTTTAGTGTTTGTATGTGTCCTCGTTTTCAAGCCTCTCCAAAAGAATGTCATCTTATGGCCGTTAAAAGGATTCTTCGATATTTAAAGCATTCCTCTTGCATAGGTTTATGGTATCCTAAAGGTGCTAAATTTGATTTAATTGGATATTCTGATTTCGATTATGCGGGTTGCAAAGTGGATAGAAAAAGCACCTCCGGAAGTTGTCAATTCTTAGGAAGATCCTTAGTTTCTTGGTCCTCAAAGAAACAAAATTCCGTAGCACTATCCACCGCCGAAGCGGAGTATGTCTCCGCAGGTAGTTGTTGTGCTCAATTGCTATGGATGAGGCAAACCTTGATGGATTATGAAATAAATTTCTCTAAAATGCCTCTTTTGTGTGACAATGATAGTGCCGTAAAAATAGCCAACAATCCGGTTCAACACTCCAGGACTAAACACATAGATATTCGCCACCATTTTCTTAGAGATCATGTAAGTCAAGGTGATATTGTGATTAGCCACATAAGAACAGATGATCAATTAGCGGATATTTTCACAAAGCCTCTAGATGAAAGCCGCTTCTGCAAGTTGAGGAATGAGTTAAATGTTATAGATCTTTCTAATGTCATTTGATTGCTTTATGTTCTTGGATTTTCTTTTAAACTCGTTTCTCTCTTTGGTTCTCTTGATTCAAGAACTTAAATAGGAAACACATATAGGGGGAGTGCTATAACACATCCTTAAAATGTGCACATATTGAAAATTATGCTAGAAACCTTTTTATTTAAATGAACTCTTGTTTTGACCAAAAACGGATTTTTGTCCAAAATCTATATCTTAATGATTTTGTTAGTACCATCAAAAGGAAAAATCTCAAGTTATCTATTTGTGACCTTTTTCGTGTTGTTGTGTTTTTCAATCTCCAAATCAATTCAAAGATAATTAAGTTTGAATCTCACCGAAAAGTAACCCAAAACCCGAAAAGTGTCAAAGTCACCTTCTAGCATATGATGAGTATTGCTATTTGGACAATGTTTTCTCCCATACATTGACTCAAGATAGTCTCTCATACATTCTCTCTCAAGTAAAAATTCCATTGGTGTGTTTCTCACGTTTCTTCTCAAAATAATCTCCAAAATTATATATAAAAGAAAAGGTTAATTTCCTTATGTTCTTGTTTTCTCTTCTTCTTAATCTCGTTGAAAATTGCTCCAAGATGGTTTTTGTATCTCTTGCAAACTTTGTGGAGCAAGGACAATACAAAGTTTCAGCTTTTTTTCTCTGTGTGCGGTCAACCCGCCGTCCATAGTCCGGTCAACCCGCAGGCACTTCCCCGGGTTAACCGCTCCTCCTTCGTCGGTCTGACCGCGCCTGACATTTAAGACGGTTTCACCTACCTCAGTTATTTCTCTTTACCCCTCCAACGGTTTTCACTTTTCCTCTCCTCATCTCTCTCTCCCGTTGGTTCCTATCTCTCTCTCGTCGCGCTGACGGCGCCCGCGCCGGCCCTCCTTTCTCCCGCCGCCGGCTGTCCTCCTTGCTCTTCGCTGGACCCCCCGACTTCGTCGGTTGCTCTCTTCTTCGACACCGCCTCAGATCCGGCCCCAAGGTTTTTCTCTCTCTCTTCTTCCGTGATCTCAATCTAGATCCAAATCTTGAGCTTTCTTCTGCTATACATAAGTCTCAAGTACATATCTTGTGTTTGTATGACAATGTATGTGTCCAGCAGCCTTTTTGCCTCGATCTGGTGTGATTGATTGAACTCCTAGGGTTTCTCTGTCAGGCCCGGTCTGACCGGCGTTCATACTACGGTCAGTCCGATTGTGCGGTATGACCGACGTATAAATCACGGTCTGACCGGCCCTGCCAGAAAAACATACTGCTGTTGTCTCTTTCAGTCCTTTTACTTATCGAATCTTGCCTCTTTACCAGATCTCATGGCACGAACCAAGACGGTGGGTGATCCCGGAGCATCCTCTTCCCGCTCTTGTCCTCCCTGGCAAGCCACTCATCGCCCTCCTATTGAACACAACGACTCCGACAGCGATGAGGCACAGCCCACTGAATCTTCTATTCCTAGCGCTCATGATGACATGGATGAAGATTCTCAAGAAGATGATGTCGAGCATCAATTTCCACTAGAACCTCGAGTCGACCTTCGATCTATTAAAAATGAGGACTTTATGCGGCTCAGACAAAAGAATCAGTATACCATGCCAAGAACAGCCACCGACTCGTGTTTCACACTGCTCCAGAGGATACTTATAATCATGTGATCATTCATAAGCAGTTTGCCATTCAGAAATACATCAATTGGGCTTACCTCAATGAGCAAACTCGCTATAAAGGTCTCTACTCTCGGTTTCGTTCTGACGGAGTGGATGGCATAGTCGTGTCAAGTGCAATTTCAATGAAGATATCATTCGGCGCTTTATGCCACGATTCATATTGCTCCCAACCTTGCCACTCTCACTGGATGACGGCCCAAGCGCTACTCACCACCAAGCGACATTTTGAGGAGGCTCTCAATCTGCCTCACAGGGACTATGTCAAGCTTCATCTTGAGCCCGTTCTTCGACTCGGCCACGCATACGTTCTATGATCGAATTATCTTTGGATATGTTCCTCGAAAAGTTGCTGGGTTATTACCTCTTCCAAGCGTCATTAATAGGATTATACGAGCTACCATCTTGCCTAGGAGTGGCAATAATGATGCTATTCGCGGTCATGCCTGGAATGTTATTGAATCTGTAATGCATGGCAAGAAGTTTGACATCATGCACCTTATTTTGACTGAGCTGGCAGCTTGCAAAGGTGATTTGGGAAAGCGAATGTACTATGCACCTTATATCATGCAGCTTATTCACAGGGTGACTGACTTCAATGGTGCACTTCCTTTTCCTCACAAACAATACAAGCCTGAAGGTGATCATCAGCGTGATTTGAGGAATAAGCCTTTGGAAAGGCAAGCCCTCCAGTGACAATGAACCTCCGAACTTCCTCGCCACCCCTCAAAGAATGTGGTAGACTTGATCCTCTTTTGATGGAAACTCTGCACAAAGGTATCACCACTATTGTCTCTCGCTTTGATGCTGTGGATCGTCGTATGGAGATTCTTGATCATCGCATGGATACCATTGATCGCCATTATCATGCTCTGGATACTCGTCAGGCTACCCTGGAGACCTCCAACACTGCCGTGCTTCACCGTCTTGATCGCTTGATCGATTGGGTTTCGACATTCGAGCTTCTCGAGCACGATTTTGACTCGTGTGTCGCCCATAGAGCGATGTGTCACTTATTCTCGCCGCCGTGTAGATCCTTAGATCCTTCCCGATGCTCCTCCTCCTCCTACCCTTCTTTTGGTATTTGATGCCAAAGGGGAGAAGACCTATATATATAGCCTTATATATATATATCCTCCTCCTACCTACCGATATATTTGGTATTTGATATATATATATATATATATATATATATATATATATATATATATATATATAGCCAAATGATAATACTACAATGGTTTACTCACTATGTTTTGGACTCTCTCTGTAATAGGTTTGAGGATAAGTTTGTAGTTGTTAATTGTTGGTTATCCTTTTGGACTTATTAAACCTCTGATCTTCATTAGTGAGAATGTTATATTATGATTTCTTTTGTGAGCCCGGTTGAATGTTTGAATCTCTCTTAATTATTTTGTCTATAATGCTACTCCTTCAGTCAAAAGTTATTACAAGAAAATATGATTCTTTGCATATAGTCAGGGGGAGCTTCCCTTCACTTTTAATGACCTCTAGCATTATGCAATCCTGTTATATCCCCTATTATGTCTCATGACACATGCTATCTATTTCATGTCATAGAACATGCATCTTGCTCAAAACTTTGTGTATGTTCAATTTAAATCCATCTTCTAAATGAGGTTGTCATCAATTACCAAAAAGGGGGAGATTGAAGAATCTAAGCCCCATGTGTAATATTTTGGTAATTATGATAACCATGTGTCTTGCACTAACTCGTTTTTTCAAGATGTTGATAGGGTTGTCAATGGGAATATTCGAAAGAACTCTAAAGCACATCATCTCGGTCAAAGCAAAGGTAGCTAGTAAATAGAACATTTCTCTTCTTTACCGGTCTAGGTGAATGGAGAAAAAGACCGGATTAGTTGAATAGGAAACCGTACTATAAAGAGGGATCAATTGTCCAGTAGCTTGAACGCTAAAGATGCCACAAATTGCTCAAGTCTTGATTGGTTGAACTCGGTCTCATTTGAAATGGTCTGACCTCAACTTTATTGCCTTTTATCTTCAAGGCGGATCGACCGGCGTTGATGAGCCGGATCGACCGATAGTCCGGGTCGACAACACGGTCAGCTTTTTCCAGTAAGCTGCTTCTCTGCGTTTTCCTAGGCCGGACTAACCGCCGGCTAAAAACCGATCGACGGACCTCCGGTCGAGGTCTCGGTCGCTTTTTCCGAGAAGGAAGTTTTGTGATTTTCGAGTCCGATCGACCGACAAAGATTTACGCGATCGACGGACCTCCGGGTCGAGGTCCCGGTCAGTTTTTTTCAGAGAACCTTTTTTCTTTGTTTTGCTAAAAAGCTAGGTCCGGACTGACCGGGAACATACCTGCGGTCTGACCGGATCACACTGCAACAGATAGTTTTTACGCATCTAATGCAGAGCAGTCGACCGTTATTTTAGCAGGCCGGACTGACCGGCCACATACTTGCGGACTGACCGCACTTCGGGGTTTCGTGCTCCAACGACTAGTAGTACAGTGGGTTGAGGCTATAAATACCTCACCTACTGCAGCATATGTTTGTTGTTGAACCTCATTTAACACTCTTGAGCCCCTTTTCTTCTTCCTACACTCTTGAGAGCATTGATTTCATCTTGCAAAGGTTGTTGAGGTTTTTCCGAGTGCATTTATTAGAGCTTGATCTTTGTGGCAACTTGAGCATCTTCAAGCGAAGAATCGTTGATTTATTACTCTTGGAGATTGCCGTCTCCTAGACGGTTTGGGAGTACAAGTCCGGTGATCTTTTCAAAGAAGATTGTGAAAAGGCCCGGTTTCGAGATTGTGAAGTGGTTCGGTGTTCACCACCTCCGGAGCGGAGGAAGAACAACCAATAGTGATCGAGGAAAGGCTTAATTTGTGGAGTCGGCTTGATTTGTTCAAGCTCCCTCAACATGGACTAGTGAAGACCGGCAAGTCTTCGATACCACGGGAAAACATCGTTGTCTCATTGTGGTTATTTCTAGTCTTTACTCTTCCGCATTTATATTTCTAGCTTGATCTTTGTGCTTGTATTGCTTAGTTAGAAGTATAACTTGTTTAGATTAAATTGATAATTGGCTTAACTCATTAATTTGTGAAAAAGTTTAAAAACCTCCTATTCACCCCCTCTAGTCGGTTATCCTTGATCCTACACCACTGTCTCTGCAGCTAGATCCAACCGAATCTGGTCATGCCCATCTAGATCCGGTTGTCGCCCGGTCGCGCTCGTTGTCGTCCTAGTTGTCAAGGTTGTATGAATTACGATCCTTAATAGGATCAAAGGTTGTTCAGTAGGATTGCAAATCGTGGGATCAACGTAGAATATAAGATCCTATTTGATTCTACCAAAGAAATATTTTTAAAAATCTACCTTGTATTTTAACACTTCTATATTTTTAAAACTATACTTTTAGAACTTTTATTTGCCAAAATGTAGTGCAAAGGAAAGGTAATTTGTTATTTATGCAAATTATAATGGACGTGAGGAAATAAAAAGAAAAAATACAATGCAAGGGACATATGCAAATAATTATTTATAACAAATCACTAGAATCTGGTAGAATCGTATTAAAATTTTTATCACGGTTCTATAATTTTTTTGTTAGAATCGTAATAATATTAAGATTCCACCAAATTAAAACTCTACCATAAGATTGGATCGGTCTAGTCAATCTGGGTCGTAGAAATGTAGAATCTTATAACTAGAATCGACATTCTGACAACCTTACTCCTCGTCCTCATCGCGCTTATCGTCCTCCGCCGCCGGCTGCACCAAGTGGTGGTAATGCGTGTCTCCTTCACGACCGGATATGCAACCAGGTGCGATGCCTTTTCTTATCTTCTTCGTGCCAAGTTTGTAGTATTCTCATTCTTGTAGCTTATGTTCAGTTGGGGAATCTTAAAGTGAAAGTAGGGTGCTTCTCAAATCTCAAGCTATTGAGAATGCAATCTAGTAGATTTTCATCGCCTCGGTATTCAATTTTAAATGTGACTGACCTTCTCGCAAAAAAAGACGCAACTAGCGCTCGAACGTACAATGAGAAGTTTTCCATCGTACACTTCGACGCAATATCCGAACACAATGTTTACAATAAAAATAATCCATGTATGCAACAAATGCACAAATGATAAATACAATGTCAATAAAAAAGGGAACAATTGTGTATTTGCCACTTCAATTGGATGAGTTTTAGATTTTGTCACTTTATGTGAGTATGACATGTGGGTCTCGGGACCACATGTCATACTCACAATAGTGGCAAAAACTAAAACTCGCATACAAGTACAGTGGCAAATATGTGAATGCCCCTAAACATTTTTAGGAAAACATCAAATTCCCACCAAAAATGCATGAAAACCATTAGTATAGAACATGGTTATGCTTTTAAAAACTAGTTCAAATATACTAAAATAAACAAATTTCAATGTTACAACATTGCAACATTTGAAAATAACAACAGAAACATCCAAAAATAATTATTGCAACGTCAAGAAATTTGCAACATTTAAAACTTACTTATGAAACATTTTAATTTCATGTGTGCAACAATCAGTGACAGTAGTTGCAACAAAATCATTTTCTTACAAAATTACAGCGAACCAACAATCAGTTAACTCGTCGGAAGTGGGAGATCACCCAGAAGACGCGGCGGAAGAGGATGTCAAGACGAAGGAAGGTGGTTGTCACCTGCTCTGGCAAATCCTCGGACAGAGGAGTGAGGACACTGTTGAAACAATATCCTTCCGCAGCATCCGCCAACGTACAACCAGAGAGGTGCTCGTACAGTATGGCCAGGTAGGCCATCAATAACGGCGACAAAAAAAAATAGAAGAGAGCCATTTTTGCTTTAGAAGTATATATAGTACGTAGAGTTATATGTGAGGATGATCATCTTCGATAACAGATGATCCTTTTTATAAAATAAGAAATAAATTTGGTGCGTGAGACGAAGAGACGCATCAAGAAGCTTAAGCGGCATTGATGTGATGAAAAGACGCATCAACGATGATGGCAACAGAGAAACTCATCGTGCGACGAAGAAACTCACCGATGAGCTAAAGCGGTATTATCACAGACGGTAATAATTAAAAACCGTCTATGAAGTCAAAAATTATTACAAACAGGTCGTGTTCAGAACCGTCTGTGATACTTCACAGACGGTTTTCAATATGAACCGTCTGTGATATTACATCTTCACAGATGGTTTTTAGCGTAGCCAGTAACACAGACGGTCTCTAAACCAAAACCGTCTGTGATTGCATGTAATACAGACAATTTTGGTCAACCGTCTGTGATGAGGCGTCCAGTATTAGCCTTTTTGTAGTAGCGACACTAAATTATTAAATTACCAGTTTTTCACGTGTGCAATCCCAATTGATGAATAAGAACAAACAATTACTTATCTTTCTCATATATTTTAGTCCAAAAGCGAATTTTGACATCATTTTTTCTGCTTGTTATATATACACAACACAAAAGGAATCCTTTTCCCTTCTAAGACGCATAAAAGGAGATCTCAATGGGTCGGCGAACACGTCCGAGGGTAGAATACATCCATAAAGACAAGGGCGGAGCTGGCCCTAGGGCAACGACCCGAGGCTCGGATCAAAAGCCCATATAAAAAATCCTTGAAAAATACGACTTCGGGTAAAAAACAACCGGACTGGCTCGAGGCTTGGCCCGTAGCCAGCTCCGCTCCTGCATCAATATATTGTCACGAATCACGCAAAGTCATAAAAAAACTTCTTTTTTTGGCTACATGTGTCCAACCCATTCAGCTTAAGCTTCGTATGCTTTTCTTTTCTCCGTTCATGTGAGCGCCAGATGAGCCCACAAATGCCCTAAAGAAAGCAAGGCAAGTAGCCGTAAGCATCACACTTTCATCGTTATTCTTGGTCCAATGTGATGGTGTCCACAAGGAATCCCTGTATCTCCCATGTGAACAAGATTCTCCCGACTATTCCCCCAAAAAATTCTCTCCACAAAACAATATTATGTGCATCTAGATTATTGTTCAATTGATGGACCAATTATAGAATATTTTAGGTTTTTTATGAAGAATATTTTAGGTTTTTGTTACTAATATGTCCTAGAAATAGAGATCTAGTTGTTAGATGAATTTTGCACCGAGTCTGTAAGAATTTATCCCAAACTGGGAACGTTTTGACTAAAAATTGCCAAAATGGCCCAACACCGCAGCATGCCTGGCTTCAGAGAGACAGAACTAGAGAAAATACAATACTTTCAAAATGGGGAAATGATCACAAAGAAAAAGCTAGAGAGGAAAGATAAAGCCTCTCACAATTTTTGTAAAAAAAAGATGGAGGACAAAAAAGACTCATATACAACTTCTAGAAGTTTTGTTGGTCTTCAATTTTCATACTTTCTAGTACAAAAATCATTTTCAAGTTAGGCTAGACACGAGAGACTTCCCAAGTTTGGTGCTGCTTGTTTTGTTATCCAGGAATCAAGATATAACTCCTTAAAAGATTTACTACTTTGTTAGACAAGCTTGCAAGTTTTTTGCTTTGATGGTAATGACTAAGGAGTAAGGAGTAAGACTAGCCATGGTCTTTTAAACAGTACAACTATCACCACTTTCTTCCTCATTGGACATATGAATTCGCCTTATTCACCCCCAAACTCTTCTGCCATTGTTGTACTATTGTTCATTCTTGTTTCAGCTTTATCTTTTGGCTTGAATCAACTACCAATGGAGGATGTTGCCCATTCCTTGCTCTCATCTCCTGGCTTCCATCGAATTTAGTCTAGTTGGAATAAATAACATAGACACCATTTCCTCTCCCATGGAATCAAGTTTAATAAACAAGCAACCAATTTAAAAGGAGAATCGAGTCTCTACATCCAACGTATTCCAGATCAGGACCTAAAGTCCAAACAAGACAACAAACAAAATATAGGCAAGCAAAGGAGCAGCTGGGACTATACCACGTTTCTTCACTTACACAAGGGCATTGGTCCGATCCTCTTGGATCTAGGTCCAATATCCTGTTCTAGAAGAACAAATGGCCCTCGATCGCCCACCCTTTCCACAACCTACAAAACCCTAAAGTATGAGAGGAAAGGTGCAAAATCATTGGATTGGATCCAATGGTTTTCGTCATCTCCCGCCTTCGATTCCTTTTGAGTTACGATCTCACATCCACAATAATAAATGGTTCACCGCCACCACCTCTCCCTACTTACAAAACCCTAACCCACAATAGGACATTTGCAAAACCATTGGATCCAATCCAATGGTTCTCATCATCTAGACCATCCTATAAAATTTTTCTCGAGCCCCAAACACCTACTCAAATAAACAATTTGTCTGTGTCGCCCAGCCTTCCCCTACCTACAAAATCCTAACCTATAATTGCTAACATCTATACCCTTGGTGCTATCAACAAACCATGCCTCTACCTCACCCTCCTATACAAGATGCTACTGCTGTCACCCCTTCTACATCTCATCGTTGGTCTCCCAATCTCCCTATTGCTCGGATCTAGAGTTGGGGGACTCAACATGGTGTTACTATTCTATTGCCCCCATTCACTGCTTATCATAGGAAACCTAGTTGTCTAGATCTAAGGCTAGAGAGGTCAATGAACCCTAAACAACACTTGATGCATCTAGTTATGTACATCACCACCACCATCGCCGCCGCCTTCCACCTCCGTAGCTAACTCTACCCATCAACACAGGAAAATGCCAGATCTCGTTTTTCTTCTTTCTAGTAAACAAAAACCAAATAATGTAATCATGTCAGTGGTTTTTTCCTCAACTATGTGTTGCTAATATTGTGCATCTACACTTCTCATCGCTGGTGACCTTGTCGTCGAGATCTAGGGTTAGAGGGTTGATGAACCTCGAAGAGCATTTAATGCATCTAATCATTGACACCGCCGCCGCCGCCCAACGACATAGCCAATAATACAGTGGCACGGGTAAACACCAGGTCTTAATTTCCATCGTTTCTAGTAAACAAAAACAAAATAATGCAAAAAAAAAAAAAGAAGAGAAGATCAATCCTTTCCACTCAATCCTTTCCACCCACCATAGAAAGAAGAATTAGAAAAGACGGATAGCAAAACTACCAAAACCTTAAAAATAGAAAGTTGCGTACTTTTCTTGAAGTCGGGAGGTGGCCGATGCGGAACTCTCTTTGGTTCTCAGGGCACGAGTTTTTTTTTTACTGATTTGGCATGTTTTTTATTCGTAATAGCAAAAGTAGCCACGCTCGCACGCAATTACAAAAATAGCACCAAAGCAGGCTAGGCAGGACCTATAGCGCTCTCGGACCACGACAGGAATGTAACAATGCGGTGGGAGGGGAGTTTTATGGCTGATTTGTCACATTTTTTATCCGTAATGGAAAAGGGAGCCCCGCTCGCACGCAGTTGTAAAAATAGCTCTACGACAGGCTAGTAAATCACCTACAACGCTCCTGGACCGCGTCATGTCTCCTGCCGCATCCCACCTTCCCACCGCAGTACTGGACCATAGCATGTCTCCTGCTGCGATACCGGACCACAACAGCCGTGCTCCCACGTTCCTACCGTGGTACTGGATCGTAGCAGCCGCTTGTCGTGGTCCGAAAGCACTATAGGTGATTTACCTAACTTGTTACGGTGCTATTTTGTAATTGCATTCGAGGATAGCTATTTTACAATTACGAATAAAAAACGTGCCAAATAAGTAAGTAACCTCGGGGCACACGCTTTTCCTGCGGGGGGACGGGCCCACTTCCCCGCCCTAATATGCTCTCCCGACTCCCGAATCCCCACTCCTCAACTATAAAACGCCCTCTCCTTCCATCCCACCACCACCACCACCACCCAAGCGAGCAGTCGCCGTAGCTGCCACGCCTCCTTCCCCCACCTCTCCTCCCATATGTATTATCCCAACCCAAGCGAGCAAGCGTACGAGATGGCTGTGCACGCGTCTCCTCCTCCCCGCCGCCGCCGCCTCGGGCTCGCTTGGTGCAGATCGGGACCCGCCACCCGCGCCGTCGGGCCGGATCCCGCCTTGCACCAAGTGAATCGGAGCCGGCGCAGCGACTGCCGCCGCCGTGTGTACGGATGCCGCCGCTTGCTATTAATGCCTTGAATTAATCGTCTGTTGCTTTTGCTTGCTTGGCTTCGTTGGATTAGGCTGGGGCTGGTGATTAATTAATTCTTGCGATTTTTTTTCTTCTGAATTGCTACGATGTTGCTGTAGGTTCGTAGGTGGCGTGTGGATCTCTGCGTAGGTTTAGAATTTTAGATCTAGATCCGGTGCCTAGTTTTGTTGGTTGTTTGCTCTGACGGATTGGATGCTGTGTTTCTAATGATCTAATCAAGCAAGATCTATCCTTTTGTTAGGTTACATGCCGGCTTAATAAGGCAATTTTACCCGAAAGTTTGCGCCTTTTGTGATAGTATATGGTATCAGGGGAGGCCAGGATGCTGTGGGATATGCAGAATTAGTTTGCCATGATGCGAATCTGGTTTTGGATCATAGGCAGGTCATTTGTAGATGCATTCTAAGGTTTGATTGAACTGTGGAAAACATTTATTGATCTAGCTGTTATCAAACTGCTATTAGTAGTAGGGGTATATCAGTTCTGTAAGGTACTAGGAAAATATGAATTATGGTGAACTTATTTTGGGAGGATCTATGAGCTGCAGGTGCATGTTAAGTGCCTGCATATGCTTTATTTAGCACATTCGCTGTAGTCTGTTGAATGGTCTTCAGGACATATGCTAATTCTAGAAATTTTGAAACCGATCAGGTGCGACCTAGTTCTGTTCTTTTGTCAAAATTTTGCCGGTTGATTCTAAGATGTATCTTCTTTGTTAGAGGTCATGTTCGCGTGAGATCACTGTAAGGTCTGTTTTGGGGTAACTTAGGCATGTGCTTATCACCAAATAAACATAAGTTAAAGTCAAACAGGATACTGTTTTTAGCCTTTAGGTTTGCTTTTTCAAAAGCTTCTTAACCTTATTCCGCAAGACTGGAACCTGATAGATAGGCGATAATTGGGGATGTGCAAAAAGATCAAAGTTCACAACCAACCTTTAGGTTGGCTCAAATTTTTTAAGGTTTAAGCCAAAAAGGAGGCATGGAGCTTATCTCAATCCCAGCTGTGATAGGAAAAAGCTGTAACGAGTGGTTTAATTGTTTATTTTCTAAAAGAGGGGTGGGAAGGTGCCAAAGTTTTTAACCTTTTTTCTGTTGCTTCCTGGATGTTTCGTTACCAAGTAATGTTAGCACAAACTTGTTTGATACCTTTGGTGGTATCCATATAGTATTTGCAATCTTTGCACTTGTAAAATTATTGACTTCTGAGCGAATAAATTGTGTTGATGGTGTAAGACCATATGGTTCACCAAATTAGCTAGGTTCTACCAAGGCTTGCTCTAAAATAATTTTCCACCCCTAAACTAGGAATAGGTTTGATAAGTACAAACTTATAAGCTAGTTTTACACAAACAGCTACGTGGTTTATCTAGTGAGTTATAGCTGAGTGGATTTATGACAAGGATAACCTAGGCGCTAGGCGCTAGTCGGGCGGTGGACCGGCGCCGCCTAGGCGGCCGGCTCAGGTGGAGGCGAGCGCGTGGAGGGAGCAGAGGTGAGGCGAGGGGGAGCAGAGGAGAGAAGGAGCGCGGCGCGGAGGCGGTGGCGAGGGGGGAAGAAGAAGGAGGCGAGGGGTAGGAGGCGCGGGGGGAGAAGAAGGAGGCGAGGGGGAGAATAAGAAGAGCTGACTGTCCGGTCAGATGTAAAGCAGTATCGGCTGTCCGATGTAAAACAATATCGGCCGTCCGATCTAAAGCAATATCGGCCGTCCGATCTAAACAATAAACATAAATATCTCAGTCCTCTCCCTCACAGCCTCACTCGCATCTCTCTCTCCCTTACTGGCAACTCTCTCTCGCGGCCCTCTCTCGCTCTCCCTCTCTCGTGACTCTCTCTTGCTCTCCCTCTCCGAGCCGACCGCCGTCGCCCAGATCCGCCGCCTCCGGCAGCCTCCCATGCCGTTGGCGCCGTGGAGCCGGGGAGGAGGCGGCGCGCAGAGGAGGCTGAGCGCTGTGGAACCGGGGAGGAGGCGGCGCGCTGTGGAGCCGGGGAGGAGGCGACGCGCCGTGCGGATCCGCGCCTCGGCAGCCTCTCGGCATCGTGAGTGACCTTTTCTCCGCCCGCCTCGCCCGCCGCCTTGGCGCCTCGCGCGCCGCGCCGCCTTGGACCGCCTGCGACCGGCTAGGCACTCGGCCCACCTAGGACGCCGATTAGCAGTGAATCGCAGCGGGGGAGCTTCGCCCAGCGCCTAGGCGCCCGCCTAGGGGAACACTGATTTACAGTGCTATAAAGCTGAGTAATTCAACTTATAGTGTAATCATAAGTTAGTCGAAAGTCAAAGTGTCAAACATACCCTTCCTTGGTATGCCAACTTCAGTTTATAGGTTTAATTATTTTGAGGCTTGTCAACATTTTTTCCATGAGTTGATTTGACAGTGAATGAGACTAGATTTACTGCATTAGAAAAGCGACCAATTTTTGCTCTTGAAAAATATACAAGTTTTTAGTGGAGAACATTTTGAAAGCATCTATGGTGAGCTTTGAACCAAGGATTGTTTGATGCTTTATGGTTTTGTATCCATGTTAGTATGTGTACATTTGAATGTAGGGATGCGAGTTTTTTCTTCTTGGATGGATGCGAGTTGCGTTGCCTGTAATAGTAATTCTAGTACAAATCATTGATAAACAAACAAATGCCTAGCTTTAGTTGAGCTGTAGGATCATTGATTGGTCGAGTTTTGTAGGTAGCTCGATGCTCGATTGATCTACCTTTTCCCATAAACTAATAGTGATATTAAGAAACTTTTGTTGTTATCTACAGAATGACTTTATATGTATGCCAGATTTCATATGTGATGTGACATTATCTGGAATCATTTTGGATGTACTGTTAAGTCCTGGAAATTTTGTTACTTGCATGGGCATCTTTTACTCAGCACCATAGCTGCATGCTTAAAATCTAAGCTATGACGGCAACACATGAGATTTCAAGTGTAGGATTAGGATCATTACCAATACTGAAGTGCTATTTATGTTAAAACTATCCATGTTTGTTTTAACATACTGGACTCTCTTTTTTTGGCAAAACGTAACATTTTCACACACAAGGCACTTTTTTCATTGTGCAGTTTCCAAACATTGCATTCATCGTTGCCATGATTTGACGTAAATTATACTTGATGATTTCATTGTACAAGTTTCCAAGCATCGCATTCACTGTTACCATGATTTGATATTATACTTGGTAACTCATATAGCCAAAGTGGGTATTAGGTTCCCTCTCTTTTTTTCCAAAAAAAAAAAAAACTGGTCATTAGGTGTCTAGGAATATATGGCTGCTCAGGGATCAAGATTCTTTTTCTATCAGAAAGAGAGAAGAGACAAAGTAGCGGATTGGCACTAGCTGGTCGTCCATGGCTGGCATTTGAACTTGCTCCAGGAAAAAGTGGATTCCCTACATTTTGAGCTGGAGCTGATCAGTGAGGTGTAATTTTTAGTGGTTAGAATATTCCGCCAAAGCCGCGACAACCTTCAGGAGAACATGTTCTGAAAAGCTGTCAAGGAATATAAATATCTGACGCGCCTGGATAGACTTGAATGAATGAGCAGAGCTTGATGGAATTCCAGCATTGAGTGGATGTGCTAAGGTGTAGTTGGTGGTAAAGATTTTGTTCCATCTTATGTGTTCTAGCATGGCCATGGTAAAAGATTTTGTTTCATCCTTATGATCTAACATGGTGGTGATAAAGATTTTGTGGGAACTGGGAACACATCTCATAGTTTTTCTTCTGTCCAACCATCATGAAGTATCATTTCCATATGGTATTGTTGTTCTTAGTAGAAGAGGGAAAACCAACATGCTTTCCATCTTGCACCATCATATGACTTGTATCTGTTTCATGTGGCACTGGGCACATGTTTGGTACAGCTTCAGCAATGGATCAGCGGGAATATGAATCTCGCAGTCGCAGCCTGTCGATCTGTGGTTACAGTTGAATTATGGAATAGTCCAAGATCACAGATCTGTTGGGGAATACGTGACGAAAACACGTACTTGGGTAATTTGTATTCATCGAAGATGAAACATTGTGGGCTCCTGTGATCAGTTTGATTTAGCTGGTGTCGTTTGCGTTGTTCCAGCCAGCCAGGCCTCCAGCACATGAGAAGTCTGAAGCTGCTGCTGCTGCTCGTCAGGCATGGTCCCCTTTGATGCTGCCACACTCCATTCAATTCAATCCAGCGCTGTAAATCCTCTGGTGATTTGGGAATCGCCTGCAAGATGGGTTCTCTGGGAAATTATCTTGAAAGATTGTGCTGTTCTTCTGTTATGTTACTGTGATGGATGGTGACACTGTGGTGAGCAGTTTTCACCGTCTCCTACTCCTTGTGCGCACATGTCGGGTAAAGTTCTGTAGTTTTCATGTCTCAAATGATTGTCTAGGTTGCTATTGTAGGTTAAGAATGGTTATTTTCCCGGTGTATACTTGTAATTCCAAGAAATGGCATGGCATAACTTTTACCTATGCTCACTTTCAGTCATAACTCGAGTGTGCAAATCTCTTGGGCTCGCCATTGTTATCCTTTCCCCTTGTTTTTCTGGTACAAATCTCTAGGACTCGCTACACCATATTCCTTCAAGATTAGGCTTTTTACCTGCCAAGGAAGGCCAAGTTCCAGAGAACTCTAAGCAACGATTTATGCTATTTTTTCCCGCTTGAATTCGTGGAAGTTTACAAAGAAATGGTCCGTTCTCTTCAAATAAAAACTCCACACACTGATGGAACCGCTGAAAATCAGGCATAATTCAGTTTAATTTTTCTCTTCGAATAAAAGCTTCAGCTCCGGTTTAAGCGAGACTGATTCAACGGTTTCAACCTGCAGGGCGTGAGTAAACAAGTCTCAGATTCGCAGGCCTGATTCACGTTCCTGATATAAAAAAATGGACTAGCATATAAATAAAGCAGGAGCTGTCTGCATCTTGACAGTATTGATCGCTAAGTGAGACGTATGTATGCGCCTTGCTCTTCTCTCCCGTACGTTCAAGTCACGTCACGGCATTCTAGATTCGAAACACAACATACTGTACTTCTCTTTTGAGAGAGAGAAAGGAGATGTATTACACGTCATGTTCACACCATGTACACGCATACATGCGCGTTCTTTAGAATCTTTACACACGATTTGAAATTTACCGAGGACACACAAGGTCTTGTCGATACGTCACTGGACACGCACGTTGCGTATGTTTATTTCTAAAATCGGTGAACATCATCGTCAAGTCTTAAACTTAAGTCTTGGTAGACTGGGTGTATACCCACACGTCTAGTTATCTGCTTCCCAGTACGGCAGCACTGGACTTCTGGTACTCTACAGCGAAATAAAATTGCAGGTTGTGCTTATTCTAAAGAAGAGAGAAAAATAAAAGAAAATAAAAGACGCAGTACAGGCACCTGTCGGTGCGTTTGGGCCAAGAGATCGAAACACGAGTGAGGGCATTCCATCTGACCGTTCATCTCGCATCGGATGGTTCAGGCGCGTTCCTTGGTTCCTACTCATCCGACCGCAGGCCACGCGGACGCGGCTTCGTGCCGTATCCTGCCCGTATGTCTCGCGCTCGGTCGGAACTAGTCGAAGCTTCCGACCAGAGCAGGCCGCATTCGCCTCCGACGATCGCCGGAGATGCGGTCGGAGGGCGACCGGGGGGGGGGGGGTTCGATCGGAGGAGACGAAACGCCGCTTGATCGTGGCCTGCGCCGCCGCCGATTCGTGCTACGGAGGAGCACCAGCCCTAACCCTAGGTACGTGCTGATCAGCGGAGCGGGCGACCTGTTCCGCGTCTGCTTTTTACGTGCTCGCGTCTCCGTGGTATCCGTTGTGATGATTTGATGCGTGTTTGGTGCGCCTTAGCCTTCGATCTGGACGTGTTAGTCTAGGGTTTTGAGGGGGGGGGGGGGTTTCTCCCCATTTTTTTGTTGCGATGGTATTTGTGGGGGATTGAGAGCGCGTCGTTAGAGGGTGGTGGATTTGGGGCCTCGAGGCGGAATTCGTTCAGTTTTGATCTGTTTTTGAATGCTTTTCCCGTTTTGATTGGAAATCTGGGTGGGTTAGAGTCAGATTTGTGAGATGAGATTCTGAACTAACCCTAGGTATTCACCAATCGATTGAGCCATGTATGCGTTCGTCTCTAAGTACATTATGTTGTGGCATATCCATGATTATCGCATTCTGAAGTTGTAATGAATTGGCTGGTGCTCGGTGTGGCCTGTCTTTTCATCTGAAACAGACTGTTAGTTTTGAGGGTTTCCTCCTTTGGTTCGTCCTGGTTCTGAACGTGGTGATCTGTGAGAGTCTGAGGAATCAGGAGGCATCATTGTGGGTAAGGGTAGATTTGGGATCACAGAGGCAGAATTTGACTAGTATCACTCATTTTTTGAACTATTCTGTTTGTTGTGGTTGGAATTTAGGTGCCGCTGAGCTAGGTTATGAGACTTGTCAATGCCAACCCCCTAGCTATATACCAATAATCTGAGTGCTCAAACTATTTGTCTCCTTCTATGCGTCTGCATTGTCATGATTGCCACACTGTGATGGTTTTATGACAATATCTGCTCAGTATTTGGTACCCTTTGGTATTTGATATGGAGAAGTATGTGGTTCTTAGTTTTTTTACTTCATCATCTGGAATTTGTGTGAGATCAATAGACCATCTTTAGGGGAAAGGGGAATTTGGGATTCTCCAGGTGGACCTTTTGTACTAAACTAGTTGCTATACACTTATTGACCAGTTTTGTGTTCTTTCCAAAGGTTCATGATTTATGGAAGGTGTTTTTTTTGGCCAAAGGTTGCAACTAATTCCTAGATTTTTCTCAGTTCTCAGTCGTGTTTCTGACATGAGACAACTTATGTGTTTTTCTTCTCTGTTCCTCTTGTCGCAGATGGGAGATGAAGTATACAATGGTAATGGTTTGGTGACAAATTCTTGGACTCTGATCCCTGAACAATTCATCTATTGAAGTACAAGTACCCTGACGTTGAGTAATTTATTCCTCATGTAACATTGACCATTACATGTTTGCTTCTCATGTGTTACTAATTTTTATCATTGATGCTTATATGTTTGCTTCTGATTTATTACTTAACTAGGTTATTTACACTGACGTTGCTCTGGACCTTCATACCTCTGACGGTTGCGATGGCATTGTGAATTTGTGAGGGAAGATGGTAAGGACAATTTACCTTAGCAATTTTGTGCTCTAAGACAGATGGTGATTTTATATTGAACAGCAATTGGGTGCTCATATCATGGGGAACCTATTTTCCTAAGTTGTGAATGTGGTACAAAACCAACTTTGCCTAATAATAACATTGATGTAAACCTCGTTGTTTTAATAATTTCGTGGTAGTTCCACTCATCAAACCGTACTTCCATAGACAAGTTGGACAATTTCCCAATTTCAATAAATAGCCTAACCTGTTGCTGAAGCATGATTGATTGAATGATATATATTACATGCTCACTAGCTGGCACTACAGTTCCTTGGATCACGCTTGGGTTCTACTCAACAGCTAGTTAGATCAGAATCCTCTCTTTCATGCCCTAACTGCCAAAGACAAAAAAAGGCCAAAGACTAATAGTTGAGACTTGAGACTAATAGTTTAATATATTTGATGGTGATTTAGTTCTAGGAATGAATTAAGTTTATTGGAGTTAGGTAGTTGTGACGAGGATTTGGGTGGGTTTGCGTTAACGTGTTGTACTGCGATGTGTGATTTGTTTTTTATGGGAATTATGTAGTTCTGATCCCTTTTGTGTGATATTGTATTGTAGTTTGGTGGTGGTTCTGGTAATATGTTATTTTCTGCTATTTTGATAGGTGGAAGCAATAATTTTGATTTGGTCTAATGCTAACGATTAGCATTGTATAGCTAATTACGGTACAACAGATAAATAACTGGAGTGAAGAATAGATCATTACAAAATAAGAGCCAATGAGGCCAATTGACATTTTATAGGAAGCTCCAAGTCTAAGCCATAATAGGGTCCCACAAACCATCAGATTGGAGCTGCTGACGGCTCATCAGCTTGAGCTACTCAACTGCTTGCACCTAATATGCTAGTGCTATCTAAGGTGTCCATTGCCTGACTGATTGGTACTGAGGACCTTCGCTGGGTTTGTTGCACAAGCTAGATAGGCCTATACTTTATACTGCATCATGTTTTTGCTTTTGATATATTATTGCTGGGTAAACTCAGTATTGGACGTTAGGAGGTTGCCTCTCACCCTAATTGCACTCTTGCTTATATTAGCACATAAGCTAACCCTATTCTTGTTCCAAGTAAAACCAATAACTTATCATAGCATGTCTAAATAACACTATGGTGTCATTTTTCTATTGCATTATAAGGCTGTTTTTGCATGTATGGAAATATTTCTGTGTCTATTTTTATTGTATTACTTACAATGTCTGGTCCACTGTAGTTCCGCTAACAAAAAAAATCCACTCCACTGTAGAGTTATGTTAAAAATGTAAAATTTCACAGTCGTTCAAGAATTTGGTGCAGAATGCTCGTTCTGAGTCAACTCTATGTTTATCTGTATCTGTCTATGCCTGGAATCTGTTAAATACTCCAAGCCTGAGATTAGGACTGTGTCAGGGGAGATGTACTTTATCCGGCTTGTCACAACTCACAACAGTTTCCCTATGAACCATTAGAACCATTTGATGGGACATTGGTTTTCTCCTTTTTTTAGCTAATATTTATTGATTACTCATATCTATTCTAAACTTAACACCAGTTCTCTACATGTTCAGACAGGATATATTGATTATTGCAAGCAGTGTGGATTCAAGGCTTGCACACCTTTGTAAGGTCGACATGCATTTTATTTGCCATCTTGAGATTCAAAAAGCTCCAGATCTGATAAAACTTCTGGAATGGTAAGACCTTATATTGATACTTAATGTTACTATGCTCATTCACTACTACTGCTCCAATATTTCTGATACCTGTTACACTCAGCTGCTTCTCTATGCTTTGATAAGCTTGTACAGAGGAAATTGTTGTTGACCTGACAAATATCCATGACTATTACTTGATTACTTCTCACTTTAGGAGAGTAAAATGCTAAGTGACCGTTGCTCATTTGCCATATTTTGATGGTCAGAAGCTTCAGAAGATAATCTACTTTGTCAAGAAACTTAAAATGCAGAAGAAGACAAATAAGATCATTACAAAAGCACCTCTAATGGCTACTGGCCACATTGGTGCTAAAAGGAAGTTTATTCTATTATACTTGTTTACATCTTGTTCGGATGGTACTATATTTCCTCAAAAGCATTTAATGCACATGATTGTGCTTTTTTATCCAGTCTGAAACCTTTTATCCAACGAAGGGGGATTCATTATGACCCATTTGCCGTATTTTTGTAGTCACTGTTGTAACCCTATGGTGTCTAGAAAATGTAGTGTTTGCCATCAATGTGAAAGTTTTTACATGGGATTACGTGGTTTTCTTTTGCAATTTCGCACTTTTGCATTCTAGAACATGCATTCGTGATTGATCTATTTATCGTCACTGTTGAAACTAGAAAGCATCTATGACATGCCAACGAATAAGTGCATTTGCAGTATTTGTGTTATTATTTTTAGTTGAGAGATTATTACAACAAACTGAATGTTCTTAGTCTATGGTGCTATATATGATACTTTTTTTATACTAAAAAAACTGTTGGTATTTGTATAGTTCTCTATGCTAGGTAGATTGTTAAGTTCAATTCCTTTTTCTTTCATGAAATTATCTGTTTGCCATTGCAGTTGTTATGACACTGACCAATAACTTGAAGAGGGGGAGAGCAGCTGAGTAATTTTGTATACTTGCATATGCTCATCAAGTAAATAACTTTACTCTATTGTTATTCGTAGAGCAACGGAGCAAATACTTGTAGCATTTGGCATTTGAGTTTCTTCCTTCTGTTGTTTGCTGAATTGCCAAGATCACTTATCTTCGATTGTAGAGATTGCTGCTTGGGTATTTAGTTTGTTTTTTTGGTTGCTAGTATGCAGCATCGATTGTTTGTCTTTCTCTTGTATTTGTTTTATTTTGTTTTCACTAGAAGTTAAACAAACCAGTATTCATTTTCTTCCATATTAAGATTTTACTTCTTTACTCAGCAGAATAGTATAGCTTAGGTAATATGAAATCTTATGATATCGTCTGTTTGACTTTGATAGACGGGGAAGTCATATATTTCTGACAAACTGTCGTCTCTCTAGCCTCTATAGATAATCTTGTGACGTGGACTAATTTTGCTGTTTGGCTAGACATGCTCTTAGTGGCTTATCAGAGATATATTTGTGCATTTTCATATGTACTATGTCCGTGATGCACCATGTACATGTAGAGTATGTTGACGTAAGTATCTAGTAATAATATGAGTTCTTGGTTGGACAGTGTTTGTTTATCTACACATTCATGTTGCTATCCCGAAAAGCCGAAGACAGCAACAACACATTGTTTATCAATAATGGCTTTCTTATGTCTGTAGGCACATCAACGGTGATAACGAAACAGGTAGCTCATGTTCCCAAAAGTTCATGGAAGATGGAATCAACATCGTTCTGTAATGGAAACCTGCTGCTCGTGTCGTATTCGCTTTCTTGCTGCAATCAACATCGTGCTGGAATGGAAGCTTTGTGCTTTGCCATATTGGCTTTGTTGCTGCAAGCGTATGGCAAGGGAGAGACGCCCGGATCCTAAGGTCAGTAATCACAAATTATGATTCAGCAGTGTTCCATCTTTACACCACTAGCTCCTACAGTTTTTGTGGTAAGCAGCTGCTTATAACTGAAGGGCTTAATTAACTAGTTTTTAATACTGCAAATTTACTTCGCAGCTCCCATTTTCAAGTTTCAAGGACTTGGTCAGATCGATTCCGTTGCGCTGCTGACAGGTGAAAAAACTGCTCAGTGCAAGTGTGTCAAGCTTACGTATAGGTCACAAAAAGGAGACATAACGTGTGTAAACGTGCCAAGTGTTGTACCACTCCCGGCCAACCCCCAAAAACCGGCGATGCAAGATCGAAACAAACGGTAGGCTAGTTACTCTTAAAACAAAAACAAAAGCGTAGTCGTTTACTAACCCAAGTCGGTTTTATGTTCCCGTTGAGACGTTAGCTTCAGTCCCGTAGTAGGCCCCTCAACCTAGCAGCTTTACTGGGTTGGGTTCGACGTAGTTCGTTGAGATGTCACATCTGGGCCGCAATTTTGTGGTTCGTGGGCCTTTACTAGGCCTGATTCTGTATGTAATAGGGCATTACTGGGCCTGATTATGTTGTAATGGCCGTAGATGGGCAAAGCTTCATGTAGTGGAATCGATGGGCCACATGATCTCACGTTGAGCCGTAAATGAGCAGGTTGTCAGGTAGTGGGTCGTAATGGGCTAGTAGGCTGTAGCTGCTCTGGCTTTGTCGTGTAGCGTCGCGCTATGGGCAGAAAAGGGCCTGATTTTGTCGCAAAGCTGCCGTAAGTAGTGGGTAGACATCATCTCGTATTCGCCTGTATGGACCAAGTTTGGCAGGTAGCGGGCCTAACTAAGATGGGCCAGTCTTGTCGCGTAGCGTTGCATAATGGGCCTGATTTTGTCGCATAGTATTCTATTAATAGGCGGAGCGCTGTCCCGTAGTTGGCGTAAAATGGCCAGACTTTGGGAATAGATGGGCCCAACATTCTCGTATTGGGCCATAAAAGGGCCAAGTTTGGTCGTAGATGGGCCAGGTTTTGGCGCGTAGATTGCATCATGGGCCTAGTTTTGTAATGGGCTGAACTTTGTTGCTTATAGGGCCGTAAATGGGCCGAACTCTCCCAAGTAGCCCGCAAATGGACTAGGCCGTAATTGGGCTAAACTTAACGGTGATGGGCCGTAAATGGGCCTTCAACGCGTGGCATCTAATGGATTTGAGCGACGATCGAAATTTGTCGCGCCGCCGGGTTTCAGTTATAACTTTCGGACGGTTTTACAGGGACGCAATTGAAGTTGAGCGGACGGTAGTTAAATAAACTAGCGTACGCGGGGCAGGCATTAAAGGCGCACCAGAGCACGGCAAGCATTAAAATCGGACGGCAAGGATCGAGCCAAGGGCGGCAAGCGTTGGTGCAAAAAATCGAACGATAGCCGTAGGCACAAACCCAAAATAAAATCGGACGACCGGGGAACCAAAACACATTAGATCCAACAGGAAAGAAAGATCGTGGCGACGTGGCCGGCCTCTCCTCACCCCAAAACTCCCTCCCTTTACCCTGTAGGGATTTGTGCGTAGCTGGGGAAGTAGCAGGGCCAATAACAGTTTCACACAAGTGTCAGCTACTCATTGTCCATGGTCATACCTTATGCGCTTCCCACGTTACTCAGAAAAACAAGACCGAAGTCGAAAACTTTCAACCACCACCAGTAAAACCTGCTTGGCTCCGTCGTCGAGACGATACTCGATATCATCGGTGATTCTAACGTGTCGTAGAGAAACGAGTACATGTGCCAAGCCAAGCATATGTAGTCGAGAAAGAGAAAACGTTTATAGTTATACCTGGAATATCCATCCTCACACCGGTCACACCAAATCCAGCTGAGGCTCCTGGAGAGTAAGCATGCAGAATTCTTACAACACAGAAAGAAAGAACGCTCCCTAAAATGCACACTTTAATTGTATGTCTATTTGATGAACCTACCTGTCTTGGCCTACCAATTACACGACTTATGGCAATAGGTATTGAAGCTCGTTTGTGTCAAACATCAACATTGGTGATTGAGCAAACAGTTCAATTCAGCATGATTCATATGGAATGCAGTTGACACTTTGTTTACACTCTTAAGAATGATATAACGGTATTTTTTTCCGTGTGAAGACCGAATTCAATACACACAAAATTCAAGCATTAAGTATTAAGCTTCATTAAACTAACACCTGAAATAATCAAATATAGAGTGAAATGGGTGTAATTTTCAGCATGTCACTGGAGCAGGGGGAAAATGGTGACATAATCAACATTAATGATTGAGGACCCTGTACAATAACTCAGGTAGAGTATAGAGTTATCGTACCTATTAATGTTATCCTTATTAGATCAGCCCTGTTCAAACATTTAAATTCAGCGACACAATAAAAGCAGATATCTTCAAGCAAAATATAAAATGCCAACCTTGTTCAAGCCATTACAGCTGTCCTATCGACGATTTGGGATAATTTTGTAAAGGTTTCATTTTTTCCTGCAAAGGGAAGAAAGTGAAACATTAGAACAAAACCAAAGACGGCCATCCTCCGCTCACATCTAGATTTGTCGATACTCAATAAAATCGGTGATTCAAACTTGCCGTAGAAACAAGTATATGCCCATTATACGTAGTTGAGAAAAAAATGTTTATACCTGAAATACCCATTCTTAAACAGGTGATTCTGCAGATACATCAAATGAATCACGTCAGTGCAGCGCAGCTCACGGAAAGAAGAGCGTATAATTGTTACAAGTTACAACATGCAAAGAAACTAAAGGTTATACACAACACAATTGTACATTCATACTATACAAAAGAATAAACAGCAACATATACTATCCAGACACTCAGCACAATGGGTTGACTAGAGAGTAGAGACTTCTAGTTCTATAACACTACTTTTGGCAATACATTTTCAAGCTAATTTATAAAAAGTAAAAGTAAAAAACCAACAGGCGCAGACATGCTCCAAATGATTTGACTAGATAGTTCAGTTCAGATGCTAAAACCAAGCACTCAGAGAACGAGCCGTTCATTAATTTTGACCGCATGAAACCCCCACCCACTTCATATAGAATACACTATGTTGGAGGAATGACCAACACCATGTGGGGATGACGAGATCCAAGCGACGACGGCTGCGCACCCTTGCTCCTTGCCCTCAGAGGCTATGCTACGGGGAGCTCCTAAGGGGGCCCCTCACCCTCGACTCCTCGAGGGATACATCCTCAGCACTGCTCCAGTACAAGAGGTCATCACAAGGAACCTACACTTCCTGTGACCCCCTGAAGGTGTCAGGGGGACTACAATCAAGGGCGGAGGCCATCCTAGGTGGGCCCCGCATGATAGGTGGGCCCCACTGACCTAAGAATATGCCTTCATACATGGGACCACTCGTCGGACGACCCCACAAGTACAATACAACCAATGCATGAACAGAGGAAGCACAAATGACGATTGTACCCCTCACTTGTAAATATAGCTTAGTTCTTTGTAAGAGGGGCATATCAGTCTTTTGTACAGGCCCAAGAACCTATAAACACCCCATGTACCTCTCATTTGTAACTTGAGCTCTCTTGAGCAAATAAAAAAGCACATTCAAATTGAGCTCTCTTGAGCAAATAAAAAAGCACATTCAAACTGGTGAGTCCTCGGGGATCCCCTTCCTAGAGGCAACCCCCGGTGGCTCGCCGACAGGAGTCCCCCAAACCTGTATAAATCCCCATGTCATGATCACTCATGAGCGACGGCTCGTTGGGTGGCTAACGTCCACCTCCTCACTTGTGTTTGGGTTTTACACCTACAACACACTATCGGTTAACACTTAGTTTATATTCTTAATTAGTCTTTAGGCTAAAGAGTACCAGTAAGTTTGAACAAAATAAAATGGCTTATTTGTTTTATTTAATTAACACCTGCATGAAGCAAAAATAAAGTGGCGATGCAAGAAAAACCTTTAACAACCCTCCTTCCCATTGAGGACCCTATGTACAATAACTCGAGAATAATGCCGTTGTACCTATGTTCAAACATTTTAACTTTTAATGGCAATTAAAAGCACATGAGTACAAGCAAAGCTAAGATGGCAACCTTGTTCAGGCCATCGCAGCCGCACCAACATTGCCTTGGTGTAATTTGCAAGGATTGATTTTTCTTCTGCAAAGGAAAAAAAGAAGCCAAACATTATAAACAAGTTCAAAGACTAGCATCATCCATTCACATCTACCATCTAATATCCACCACCCAAACTGGACCTTATGGTTTCAGATAACCATTGAAAAATTCAAAATCTGAAATAAACCAAGGAAGCTTAAAGAAAATCACAGTTAGAATAGTTTGGAAGTATTAGCTTTTTTGTGAGCCAGTGCAATAAGTAATGACCTAATGAGTTATGAGCTCGTAAACAAAAATCATGAAGCCAAACAAGAAGGACAAATGTATAAATACGAGATTTAGTAATTAAAATAATTATATTGTTGTCGCCTTGTCGGTACAAACTCCATTTAAGGGGACATCTTAACTGCAGCAGAACGCCGTGAGTCTCATCCTCTTTTCCAATCTAAGCTACTTGATGCCACTTTGGCCTTACTTTTTCGGTTTTTCCTATCCCTAAAAAGTCACTTATTTCGCTTGTTGCACATTATCTTTTTCATTATTCACATACAAATAAAGCTTTTCAACTATGCAACCACTTATTCCTCTACAGCTGACTGCTGACATACTACCATAAGCTGTCACATTCCATCCTCTGAAAATTTCCCAATTTGTAAGATGGGTGCACATGCAGCCATACAAATATTTGTACAAACTAAAAAATAACAGCGTTGGATGGTGACAATTGAGTTTCAAGCTGCTGGGAGTAAGCCGTTTTAGTAAGATTCAAGAAAGCGCTAGGCGCTAGGTGGTCCGACGCCTAGCGCCTAGGCTGCCTAGGCAGCCGACTTGGATACGGTGCAGAGCAGCATAGCACAGCACAACACACTAGCACAGAGCAGAGGAGAGAAGCAGAGCGAGGGCGCGTGTGCGGGAGCAGATAGGAGAGAAGCAGAGCGAGATCAGAGGAGGTGAGAAGCAAAGCAACGGCGCGGAGGAAGGGCGGCGGAGATGGTTGGTGCGGGCTCGATTCGGCAGCTGGGATGGCAGGAACATCGGCGGCGACCTCAATTCGGCGGCAGGGAAATACGCCGCCTCGCCTAGGCCGCCTTGGACCGGCTTTGACCGCCTAGCCGGCCGGCTGCCTCGAAGTCGCAGCGGCTGGCCACCGCCTCAGCAGTGCCTAGGAGCGACTTCTTGATCCCTAGTTTTAATATTGTTTAATTTTCTTCCCTTCTGGTTACCCAAGTCACAAAATTTTGGCACCCATGCATGTCTAATTGTCGACGCATGGTGCATACTGACATAAAATATGCTATTGGCCATTAAAAAAAGCTTGCTACAACTTTTATTGCATTGCATATGAGATAGCACAATGTCAAAAAAATCACTTGGAAAGTAAATGTGCAAATTGTTGTTGTGTTTCAATCAAACACTCTGCATCTTTTCTTCTGAACTAATACTGTGCACAATATAGGATATAATTTCCATGAAAACTAATAAAATGAAATATGCCCATCAATGGCAAAAAAAAATCCTATATTCAATACCAGTTCATTATTTGTTTGGCATGCAAATGAACTCATGTGGTCTCTTTCCTTTGCTCAGAATAGTTGCCCCACTTCCTAAAAAAAGTAGTAAAAAAAGAAATACAGAATTATTTGCTTGGTATCTGTACTAACTACTAAGTAACTAAACACAAATACTAGCACAGTAAATACTTCTAACACAGTTTGCACCTTTCTTTTTTTTTTTAAATCAGCCTTAAGTCTTAACTTAGACTTGTGTAGTACTTCTAAATCTAATTTAAGAATATTCGTATGCATTAAATAATAGTGTAAGATCTGACATTGGTTATTCATTTCATAGCTGACATCTTACCGCATTGTATTTTTAGTTATTTATATTAGTTCTCTCCTACTGTAAGTCTGTAATATGCACACAAATGCTCAGTTTCATGGTTAATGGTACGTTCCATCCACATCTCGTCTGCATGCACTGGGGTAGGCTCAGGCACAAGAAGGTATGTGTACTATATTGTACAAAACCATACATGGCACTTGATTGAACAAATATCACAGAAATTTGTGCAGTCAATTCCGAAAGGCTCAAGTTATGGAAAGGCATTCCCCCCAATTTACTCAAAATCATGCAATGTGGCATTTCATTTAACTTGGATGCATTCCATTCAGGGGGTGTTCGGTTGCAATTCAAAATGGGGCAGTGTATCGAGAGTCGGGTTTGGGAGCGGGAATCATGTTGTTGTCCCATTCCCTTGTCTGTACGTGGTGGGTATTAGATTTTTTTTTTTACTTGACTATGATGATATACGTGATAGGGTAGGGGTAGCACCAATTGAAGAGAAGCTTGTCCAACAGCATTTGAGATGATTTGGACATCTCCAACAGAGGCCTTCTGAGGCATCAGTACGTAGTGGAATTTTAAGGCGTCTTGGCGTAAAAGAGCAGTCGACCAAAGCGCGTGGAAGGAAGCAGTTAAAAGAGATTTGAGGGATTGGAATGTAGCTAAAGAATTAGTTTTGAATAGGAATGCGTAGAGGTTAGCGATCCACGTACCAGAATCATAAAAAGGTTTAGGGGCGGTGTTTTAGGCTCTCGGTTCAAATGGCAGGTTATACGGTTTAGGGTTTTAGCTTTATTATTATTATTATTATTATTATTATTATTATTATTATTATTATAAGGCTCTCGTCTCTTTGACTTTGAGAATGTTTCATTCCTAGCTTACTCCAACTTGTTTGGGACTAAAGGCTTTGTTGTTGTTGTACTATAATACCGGTTTTAATATTTATTCAACAAAAGAATGATATACTGTGAACTACATTTCCTTTACACAGAAAAAAAAATACAAATCAAGTAACCCTCTAGAGAGAATTCTCTCCATCCCAATAAGATTGAAGTCACAACTCACGAGCATGGATGTAACTATGGAACTGACACGGTTATGCCAGATCCCGTGGGCAGGTGATGTGGCATCATCAGAAGCAGATCCCATTGATGAGCAACACAGTGGCAGTGAGGGACAATTTCCCACAGCTAAACACCACATCAGTGAAAAAAACAGCCGAAACTAAAATCACTACTTGAGATCAATCCATTTATTGCCCTCACTGACGAAAAACCTAAATAGCAAATTAATAAAGGAACTCTTGATACAAACCTTAGTCTTAACCTAGGAAACTAGTTTAATGGTTTATCCCAGAATACCCAAAATAAAATATTTTTCCAGATACCCACTATACATCACAGGCAATAACTGCTAAAAGCACAGACAAATCCAAAAACAAACCCTTTCTAATTCTCCCCATCCCATCGCAAATGGTTCTTCCAAATTCCTACCATAAGCAGAGATGGATCTAAAAGTGAAGCTCCACACACTGTCGCTGTTCCATCACAAGTAAAATTTTCGAACTCCTACTATCTATCATGAGAAAAACCCTAGCAAGCGCAGATAGCCAGATACAAAAACAAAGTTTCACTAACTCTCCAAATCCTATAACATGCTAACCCTAGAGGCCAATCCAAATCAACCTGCAACCTATTCACAGTAGCCCACCACAACCACTCCCAGCACATAGCTTTGAAATAATCACATCAAGTGCAAAAGTCTAAATTACCGCAGTACTGTTGCACTCTAAAATCATTAGTCACTTCTATTCAGAACACCAAAAATGAAATGTTTTCCCTGATACTTTCCATCCAACACAGGCAACACTTACCAAAAGCAGAGCTATCCAGCTGAACAAACAAAACCTTAGAGCATCCATATATCCAATATAAGCAAAAACTAGGGCAGAGACAAATCCAGAAACAAAGGCCTAATGATTCTGCCCAATCCATCACAACTTGTTCACCAGAATACCCTCTATCCAGCACACGCAGGCAAAAAACTCTAGAGAGGAGAGACGGATCCAGAAACAAAGCCCCACTAATTATCCGTATCCCCTAACAATTAGTTATCCCCCGAATCAATTTACTTCTATCGTCAAAAGCCTAGAAAGGTAGATATGGATCTAAAAGGGAACCCTGCCAAATTCTCCCCATCCTATAAGGGAAAACACACAAACCCTAGAAATTGCTCCAAATCAACGCATTTCCGATCCATCCTAGCCCACCACATCCAAGCCTAATGAGTCGCGCCGAAACAATTACATCAAGCGCTAGCCCTAGATATGGAAAACTAACGCGAGATCGTGAGGACGCGACCGACGGATCCATCGCGAGGACGACGAGGATTAGGCACTAGCATTACTCACCGGTGATAACTACTACGGAGTGGAGTCCCCAGGGAAGACGAAGCGGGCGAGGAGGATACACCGCGTGCGCTCGGCGCCGCCGATGCCACCCGCGGGCGGCGGGGAAAGGAAGGCGCCCGCAGCCGTAGAAGACGGTCGGATCCATCATCCCGCCTCCTCCAGCGGATCGCCGGGGACGCTGAGGGAGAGGAGTCGCCGGCAAGGAGAGGAGGCGGAGGGGCGTCGGCTTAGGGTTCGGGGAGGGAGGAGCGGAGGGGAAATCGAAATCGAAAGACAAAATGTTTCGGGTTGGGTCCCTGGCTTCGTGGTCCTTACTTGATATGGGCCCATTGGACAAGTCACCTGCGGCCCATATATCACGAGCATTTTAGGCCCAACAACCTCAAACTTCAAATTTTTTTGAAGACTAATCTCATCAAACTCAAACTCTGAATTCAGTCTATGATTCGAGTGCTATTCAGAATCTAAATCTAAATCTCGTTAAGAATTCGGAAGCCGTTGGTTGCCGTCTCGAATTAGCTAGACCTGTAGATGTTGAATGGACTAACTAATTTCGAATTCGTAGATGTCATGGTTCCACTTCCTGATGGATATACATACACCTTGCATGAACTAGTCTGCCGTTCAAGCTTACCTATCACAAGACAACTAATCCGTACCTATCACCAGCTAAAAACAGTTTCAATGGCATCTGGCTAACTTGACCAGAAGTAAAAGGCACAGATGCCTGACAAATACATGCGGGAATCAATTGGCAATTTGCAGCGTGCGCCAACAGTTTCTGAAATCCAAGACCAAGCTCCTTTCTACCATCCTGTTGCAAAATGATTGGGCAGGCATTGCCAAAGCAAATTCAACCTTCAACGTTCTGGGTAGCCTCCCCTGCAGACAAAATCATTTCATTGGTTACGAGCTCATAATCCTCTCAGGAAGAGTGCAGCAGATATAACTTTTGCAGGGTAACAGAACAGATGATACAAAATAATACAGCAATTTATTTGTCTTTTTTTTAAAAAAAAAAATCCAGTTCATCCACATTCTGAATGTAATAGCAGAGCAAATAATCTGACTCGGATTAAACAGTTTGTAACATGCCCATGCTATTGTTCACGCAGCATTCTATAACCCCCAAAAGACAGTCTATAGTAAAAGGCCAGCATTTTACTAACTGCCTTACGAACACTATAGTCTATATACAGTACAGCTTTAATGGCCTCGGCTGTAACTAGCACTAGCACTACTACAAGTTTTGAACAGGTTGCGTCCAGCTATACGAATGATGATATACTGATAAGAAGATATGGTAAATGATGCTATTTTGAGAAAGTTAGAAAGTGACAAAAGTGGTACTAACCGTGCATACACTTGACGAAGTTCTCAAGCTCTGAAAAGCAAACGTCTCTCTGCAAAAGGAATGGGGGTAGCTGACGGTATGCAAAGAATGAGACATGGTGACGATCGGGATCATTCCTCGGCTTCGCTGTGTCAAGGATCTGAGAGTACATCCCACCATCAAGACATGGAAGAGCACTCTCTATACTTATAGATAGCCCATGATCCCATGCTGCATTCATAATCTGCACGGTTTTCATGTGTACAAAAATTAACCCCCAAGGAAAAACATAAACATGCAAACATATCTGGAAAGATTTCTTAGAACATCTCACCTGCCAGGTTAAACCTTCTGGGTCAGCAAATGCTTCATCATTCCCCTGAATTGTAGATTCTGGTCCATAACAAACAAACTTAAGAATTACAGAATGCTTCTTGAGCATTCTGAAAACCGGAGAGTATCCATCTCGATTTGTAGGGTTGTAGAATCCTGCCGTAAGCTCTGCAGCATGGCTTGCAGTTCTGTACCACCAATAGATAGAGGGCATCTGACGAAAGAGGAATGTCTTGTCACGGAACAGCCAAAGAGGCAAGCAAAGGATGCAAAATGTGTGGGACAACTGCCATGGACTTATCAGGGCAGTGCATTCTATATTGAATGTTTATACTGTGTAAACAGGCAAACAATCAGGTTAATGCATGCTAATATGATTTCACAAGTTTGCTTAAGAGTAACAACTTTAGTTTCTTTTTAGTCTGTCAACTAGTTTCACTAACAGTTTCGTCAATCTAATAAATATCACTCTGAATAGCTTCTCGAGGTAGTACTTGCATTTGCATAGAACACAGGATCTCAATTCTCAATTGGTAACTATTGACTATTGAGTGATATATTATTCAATAGCAATTGTAACTTGTAAATGAACTCCTGAGATCCAGGCTGTACTCTGTAGATAATAACTCTCAATCAACCAAGTTTGACTTTAAACAGCTTTACCATTTCTCATGTAAACCCCAAGGAATGCACCATGATTAAGCATTCAACCCCCTTTAACTTGTCAATACTATAGTACAATATCAGGTTTTCAGCAATCTTCAGCTGCTTTAGACATTCAAGCACAATCCAGAATAAATTAGAAAATTTTATGCTCAAGAGGAATATCCATTTCGTGCAAAGTTTGTTGGCACCATGACATTGACAAACATCTTAGACAAGGGAAAATCGCATGAAGTATATGTGGAAGTTTTCTTGAGAAATTTGGAAGAGAAGAATATGGTGCTCCAAAGTCCAAAAAATAACTCTACAGACCAACAGTACTTACCTTGACAACAATTTCTGCTCCATCAAATGCAAGAGTAGCAAGTGAGAGCACCTGATCCACATGATCTATGAGGATTCCAGAATACCAGTTAAGGAAAAAACGTCCGTAGTAGCTGTCATAATCACCTCCGTCACAAAAAAAGCCAGTTTCATGCGGTCTTGAATTATAATAGCCAGCATTATCAGGTCCACGGGCCCAAAAAAAATGCCCCCGTGACAAAGCTGATTGTCGTAGGTTCTTTTGCATATACCTATCATAACACTGTCACCAATGCAAATCAACAAAAGAAATGCAGCTAGTGTATTTTGTAGCCTTGTAGCAATGAAAATTTTTATGCATCCTACCATTATGCAACATCTTACTGTTAAGAATAGTGTGGAACAATACTTATACAAACTAGCAAAGGATGCCCGACTTAGCAACATCTAGTACACAGTTAGAAGGTTATCAAATCTGTCCCAGAACCTGTTTTTGAACATCTGGATGTAGTTTCTGACATGTTCTAGAAGGTTTCTTGGGAGGTACACTTTTTATCCTAATGCCACTACTCAAACTCACTTGTAGGCCACCACCCCAGGCATATCCTATGCTCTGTATGGTGATGCTACACAAGCTTCATTGGTATTTTGTACACATATACTTTTAGAGTACTCATGAACTTTGTTCTACACAGAAAGAAACCTATACTGCAAGGAAACCTGGCAAAATAGTACATGTTTATATTCTTTCACGTTGAATTAATATAATGAAAAGGGTTCAGAAAAAAAAGAAACTGACATATTTATCCCTATTCTTGACAGTTTAAACTTGGAATTTGAGTTTAAGTAAATACCTGAAACTCGCCAATACCAGGATATCTCCAGCCCATTCTTTCTGGACATGAAGGGTATCTTAGCTCTCCAGAAGAACCCAATCCAATTTCAACAGCAGATATAAGACCCTCTTCTGTCAGGTTCCTGAATTCCATATGAAAGCTCCTCATGAAATCAAAATAGACCTGCATATAATCTCATTAAGTATCAGTATACTAGTTTCTCCTTCAATTAGTTTTCGACATTTCCCTAAAAAAATTAGAGTGCGACATCAAAAAATATTAAAGAAGATACAATGCAAGTTTAATGTTTTCAATACTAGGAACAGATTGTTAGTATCTATACGATATACTACAATTACCACAGTGCAGAAAGGAGGACGGACATTTAAATGCATTAAAAATGTCACTAAGAATAAACCAAAGTAACGCTCATCGAAGGAGAATGACGGTCCTATTTTGAGTAATAAATGCAGATGCTAAAGGAAAGTATAAAGAAGAGAGAAGAAAATTTACCAAGGATGACCCAATACCTCAATGCCAGTTCTCCCTCGAAGGACTCGCTCTTTGTCAATTCCCCAGGAAAGACATTCTGTATTTCTCCTACCTTCTCGGTCAGTGAAAAATATATCCTGGTTCTCTTGCGCAATTTCCATGACCCACTTTGGGATAGAGATTAACACGTCACCAGATCCACTCTCTCCAGACCCATGAAATGACAATACAACCTTAAGAAGTTTGTTGAAGAACACTTTTTTGTCAGTGTAAGTCGAAGTGTGATAAAACCAAGGAGAAACAAAAAGGATTATATAACTTTTGTAAGGAGATTAAATATTTTGTAGTGTTACATGATGCTCGTAATTGAAAATATATCATATAAACTCAGAAGGTTCAGTCATGTTACTTCCTCGACTTTGGAAGGTCAAACTTCTGGTTATGTCATGAGAATTATAGTCCCTTCTGATTCCATAGTTTGTTTAGAATTTGGCCTTCTGTAGGAAAACAAGCATAGACTGCCCAATGATACATGATACAGCCAATCGGCTTTAACAATGTCTGGAATTCTGGATGCCCTTTGTCTAAATTGATGCTTGAGTTTTGAGATATCCAATTTCAGTGCTAATTATAAATAGTACATTTAGACAGGTAAACTATGCACAAGATTCCATCATCTAATATTTTGGCAATTGGATAATTTACTTCTGAATGGTCTCATGCCATTTGTCTACACATATTATTTAGTGCCTCAAGGATTATAGAAACCACAGTTCATAACTTAGTAATTTACTATAATTCAATCATCTAGTAGTAATTGTGCATACAATTATTAAATAAATATGATAAATACCAGATGTGCGAGTAATAGCATCCTACAAAAAAATGTCACGAGTCATGAAACCTAACCTGCACTTTCAGCTTGAACTCTTTAATGATACCAAAAAGGTCTCTGTAGCCAGACCACTCGTACTTGCGTGGAGTCCAGGCTTCCACAATCCCCCACCAACAATCGACAACAACACCATCAACACTCAAAGACTTCAGATGCCATAGTTCAGCGCGTACAGCCTCTGGGTCAACCAATTCGCAATGACTACTGATAATGCCCATCTGCAGCAACGGCAACACTGCTCAAGTATGGTGTGGTACATAGATCATAGGTATGGAAATTTTGAGAATATATGGCTGGCCGAGAAAGCAACGCTAACCTTTTCAAATCTCACAATTTATATTAAAAGCATATGATCTTAACAAGGATGGACTACATATGGCCATCTACTTATTTTACTCTATGACATGCCATCCAGTTAACAAGCGAGAAATGGCGTTCTATCCAGTCAGAGCATGTACCTGTAACCTGAATGATCTAGGGCTAAACTAACTGAAAGGGATAAAAAAAATCAGAGTCCTTTTTACATGCACATCTTCCTCCTCTCTATCAGCAGGCGGCGGTGACCAGCGCGTGGCACAGCAAATAGAGGGCTATAGCAACTGGAGGAGAGGGTGGTGGCGTCTCGTCCGATGGCTCCCATGACCCTCGCGGGGTCTCTTGTGCAGCAAGGTGGCACCCTAGTGCAGCCAAAGGGTGAGAGTCCAGGGCAGCAACAGCGAAGGGAAAGCGGTGACGGCGACCAGTGGGAGGCAACTAGGAAGACTAATTGCGGAGAAATGGGGATTGTCCTCCAGTGTATGGTGAGTTCGTGGGCATGCAATATCAGGAATTTTTGTTAAATCCCATTAGAGCAATTCGCTGTTAATTCGTTTTCCGTAAAGCAGGAAAACTTTTCATGATAGACTGCTAACTGGGAAGGGTGATATGTATTTTTACCCAAACCTCATTCTTAGCTATTGCATTGGAAGGTTTTGATAACCTCTTCATAGGTTTACATGAATTTGTGATAGCTGATACTATGTTAACTTTTGTTGATTGGCAAGGTGTGACTGCCCTTACTTGGGATCGCATGGCATATGTTGAATGGCAGTATTTAAATGTGTGTCATATTTGCATGAGCATGTAGTTGATGAGATTTGTATCCAATATGGTATGCATAGTTCAAAGAGAAACTACAAAGCCACCTCATCAACAAACAGCATGACACATCACCGCATTTGCTGGAAAAATAGCTAAAACCATGTCAAAATAAACAAGGTTGGGGGTGGGTGGGGTAGTATAATTTCCAAGTTCTGAGGGCAAGCGATACAAGCTTGCAAGTTTAGGGTGCAAATGTGCAAATTTGTCAACCATAAATATCAGAACTCTGGTCAGAACATGAACACTCAGTTCCAACCATTTATATCTTGAAAATGATATGTCAAAATAAAGGAATCGAGGCACCAAGATGAACATATCAGATACGAAATTAAGAAGTTCACCAGCAACTTACAGGCAGAGAGGCATAGACTGGTATATATGGAGTTCTGGTGTAATCACCCGGCAACACTGCTGATGCTCTCATTAACTATTACAATTCAACAATCAAAGAAAAACATGATGTTATCACTTATCACTCGAGAAAATCTGCTAAATCAGAAAGCCCCAACGAAAAGCTGAGCTGCGTAATTAAGAATTTATGGACTTGACAATGCAATTCTGCAAAAAAAAAAATGCTCTGTCTAGTCCAGCCTCTAATAATGACAGGAATACAGGACACTAATCCATATGAATACTGCTGTATGATTCAACTAGAGCAATACTGTAAGCTGGAACTAGAACATTCTGGCCCCTTAGATGGCAACTAAGTTCACAGTATACAAACGAAAAGAACTGATAGACACCAAGTTATTATAAAGATGCTAGACCCTGAGGTTTTAATAGCAATAGCAATAAAGATGTCAAGTCAGCTATTGTTGCTCTGGTGATAGGTCACATCTCACATGTACATGAGGTTTAAAACCTATTACTTGAGTTAGAATGAAAAAGGAGGTTCAGTACTTCAGTTTCTTGTCAAGATAAGTTTTTTGTGACACCATCATCACTATACTCAATTACATTCACGCTACATCATCGTGAATTTTATAACTACGACAATACTTCAGAGAACGTAGGTTTTTTTTCCATCTACCATCTAAGTAGCATCCATGATTTAGGCCTATGTATGGGTACCATTAATAAAAGAACTTGACTGCATTTCACAACAATTTTCCTAGGTGTTTTGCACAATAGGTTACACCTACTCAGTTGGCAAAACATAGCTTTTAGGTGATTACATAGGTCAGCATATCACAAGCATCAGTTAGCCAATCAAATGCAAATCTTTGCTAACCTGATCATTTTCCAAACAATTCAGAGAATTGACAGAACTTGAATTCCCATAGTTCTCGTTTTTTATGCTTTGCTCTGCCACCACAACTGAGTCCAACGACGATGGTGACAGACTATCATCTGTTTGTAGGACAGAAGCCTGAGAATCTAACGGTGTCCCGATGGAATAGCTGTTCAGAGCATTAGTCAGAGTTGGGGTTTCCACAGACGTAACCTGAAAAGTTCCCTGCTGCGATTAAGACCAACAAGAATGCGTTAGCGAAGCAATGCTAAAGATTTCTTGCAAAACTTACACATTTGGCATCACATCTTTGATTACTAAGTAAGAAGCGGGAGAAAACTAAATGGCAAATAAGTAAAGGAAGCAAGAAGGATTGGAGAGGATGCACGGACCAATTGGGCAGGGGGGAGGGGAGGGGGTTGTGATGAGGAGCGGAAGGTGGTGCCGTCGGGGTGGATGGTCCACCCGGCGGCGCGGGCGAGGGCAGCGAGGACGTCGTTCATGTCGGCGCGGGCGGGGAGAGGGAAGTTGCCGTGCTGCCGCAGCCCGGCCAGCATGCGGCTGGTGATGGCGCGCCGGTGCCGCTCCCGCAGCTTCGTGCGCTCCTTCTCCCGCTCCCGTTCCCGCTCGCATCGCCGCCGCGGGGGAGGCGCCGCGGCTGAGGTGTCGGCCGCGGAAGAGGCGAAGCCGCGCGGGCGGCGGTCCGGCGGCGGGGGAGGCGAGGTGGACGGTTCCGCGTCCCGCAGCTGCGGGTGCGGATGCGGGTGCGGGTGTTTCATGCTCATCGCGCGCCGCCGGCGCCGATCTGTGAGCTCGAGTGAGGAGAGCCACCGCAAGGTCCGCAAGTGCTGGTACGGACGCCGGTAAGGAAGTTTGTGACTTCTGATGTGAGGAAGCGAACACGGGAAAGTAGGCCAGACCGCCAGAGGTTGAAATGCTGACGTGGCACCAACTGACCAAGGTGAAACGTTTGCACCGGAGCTAGGCACCGCACGGGTCCATGTTGCTCCCAATAGGCAGTATCTTATTATAATTTTTTAATACATGAGGAGTGTTATGATACTATATTTTCAATGTATGGTTTCTTATGGTGTAGTATCTTAGGTCCTTTTAATTAATTAGATGTATAATCTTATGGAGGTGGTGTGTATAAAATGGAAATGAGTTATTTTTTTTGTCTATGACTTCGAGCCAGAGCAATCTTTTATTTAGATACTGCAACAATCTCTCGTCTCATTTAATCTGCTGTCATCTCAGCACTTTGCCTACATGACACCCTTAAGATACTGACCAAGGTGGAGCACTGGAAGCAGCCTTATCGCACCAATTCAAGCATGGTACGATAGTCTAACGGGTTGCGGTAGGCCAGTCCGGGTACGGTTAGCCTGTCAGATCGGTGTCGGTCTATTTAGAATGAAAATTTGAATGAAATGAAAAAAATCCTAGAATATATATATAATTAAAAAAATACAAAATAAATTTATATATACTTATAAAATAAACTAGGTAAAATTTAAAAACTACAAAAAATCATGTAAATATTAGAAAATGAACAGGCTTAATTGGCTGGGTTGTGCCATGTCCGGTACTATTCGTATTGTGTCGGACTAGCCTGCTAGACCGAGGTCATGACCAGTGACCCAAGCACGGCACGGTGCGTTATGTCAGACTGACACGACCCATTTAGGTGGTGGGTTGTATCACGTTTGGGCCGGACCAATAGTGGTGTGCTTCTGCTCGAGTCAACTGGCATAACCTATCTGTCCACCTCTACGTGGAGCCATGTTCATTCGCTAAACTAGATGAAATTACACAATTGGTTCACTTACTTTGCCAAGCAAAAAATAAAGTTTCAAATTTACTTCCAACAATAGAAAGCTAAATTGGCTCTCCTGCATAAACCTGAAGCAACACCGCATTTAGTGCTTGGATCAGTAGGTAGTTGATTGTGCCATCAACATTGAGAAGTGCGTCTCAAAGCAAGTCGCGTATACTATTTGATTTGTTATGTGCAATATATTAATTATTCTATCGTTGTTATTCAACAGTGGAATGGTAAAGGAGAATTCGACACCAATAACAACAACAAAGATGTCACAGAGAGAAGGGAAAAGTATATTTTACAACTCTGAACTCTTCGAAAAGTCTGAAAATCAATCATGAACTATAAAATCGGACACACGCCAATCTCAAACTCTCAAAATCGTTCAATTTACCTCCTAAGAACAAAACCACCCTGGTTTTGCTGACGTAGCATCTACATTAGCACACATGTCACTGTATTTTGCCACCTTATCAGCCAAATCACCTCCTTCCTCCTCCTCCTTATCTTTTTCCTCTCTTCTCTATCTCCCTCCTCCCACCCTCCTCCACCTACACGTCCTCCTCGCCGACCCACCACCTCCCGAACTCCCCACGCCGTCCCCCTCCCTGCACCTCTCCTCTCCTCTCCCCTCATCTCCTCCACCTCTACCTCTAGCCTCGGCCTCCACCTCTACCACCACACCCTTCTCTCTCACTCCCACCTCCCCTTCCTGTGGTGGATCTAGCAGAGGTCCTGCACGCCGCCAGAGCAGAGGTCCTCCGCCTCATCGAGGTTGAGCTAGTGGAGGACAACGCGCAAGAGGGCGAGGGAAGGCACGTTGGGGGCGCCTAGTGGACGACGGTGATGAAGGCGAGGGAGGAGGAGGGCATGGGGAGGACGCAGAGGAGTTGCATGGAGCGTTGGTCAGAGACGACGACGCTGCTCTCAGAACCGTGCGTGAGGAGGCCCGAGGGGCCCGCCGTCCCCTTCTTCCTCCTCGCTCGCGTCGCCGCACAGGCGCTCTCCCTCCCATGCGCGCCGCCGGCGGTATGATGGATCGCCGCCCTGGGGCCGCTTCAAGGAGGTCGCAATGATCGCCGCCACACGTGCGTAGTGGACGCGGAGGAACGACGGTGACATGTGTCCTCGTCGTCCGCCTTTCCCTTGACATCATCCTCCTCAGTGATGGTAGCCTCGTTGGAGGGCTACATCCAGATGGGTAGTAGGTCGGGCACGCTCATGGACCTGATGAGCGTCGGGGCCTCCTCGACGTGGTTCAACGGCGGCAGTGAGAGCACCGCCTTGCTCACACTGCCGCAGAGGGCTCGAGGGGCACCGTGGCACCGTGGGAGAGGCGGAGCACAGCAGTCCGTTAACCCAAACCTCTTTGGCCTATGCATTCATATAGCTAGTGCAGTGATGTGGCATCCACATCAGTCAAAATCGGTTTGGATTGGGCCACATCAGACAAACAACCTAGTTTGGGTTGAGGGGCTAAAGTGAACGATTTTGATAGTTCAATGTGGGTCGGATGTTCGGTTTTATAGTTCATGATTGATTTCCAGACTTTTTAAATAGTTCAGGATGGTAAAATAGACTTTTTCGACACGGCTTAGCAGCATCGATACCAAGAGATCAAAGCACAGCTGCAGGCAAGGCTCGAGCCAGACAGAGCCGCACGCTACTTGGTGCGTCTGAACAAATTCTTATCATTGAAGAAGGAAAAAGTCCTCTACAATGCTATGTTGCTATATACTCCAAGAACCATGTGGTAGTCATATTCTTTAGGAAAATTTGCCATTTTGTCATACCTTATAGTTAGTTTCAATCATTTGCTATTAAGTTCCATGTAATTGATATTTGACCTCATCTCTCGTACGCCCATTGTTATTTGCCATTTTAGACAAATTTGCCCCTGTCTTCTCCATCACCTTCTTCTTTCTTATTCTTCTCCACCAGATCGCCTCCGACTCCCCTCTTACCTTCTGGCCGAGACGGATCCGGCCAGTCCCCACCGAGCCTCCGTCGTGCATCAGGTGCTATCGCCGCTACTGTGCTGGGCCGCCGCCGCCTAGCTTGGCCACCGCTCTAACTGCGCCACGCCGTGTTGTCGTATGCTAGGTCGTCGTGCCACCACCACCCCAAGCACCGCCGTATTTCGCCCTTCGACTCGCTCACCAACGAGCTCCTCCTCATCCTTGATCGAGTCACTGCCGACGGCCCACGCACCCTCAAGTCCTTCGCCCTCGCCTCCCGCGCCTGCCACATCACCGAGTCGTGTGTGAGACCCCAAATTTGTAACTTGGGATCTACTACGTAATCTGTGCTATTTCTCTGGATTAGTAGATAGCACGCACAGTACATCCTTGATTCATACACATACATCGCATACATTGTTCAACATCATAATTATTACATAACAAGGCATACAGCCAACTGTCTTACAAAAGGGGCACGCGGGCCGCCATACTACATAGATCAGAGTACAGAGATAACATATAAGAGTGGAAGCAAAAGTAACAGTAGTGGAGCTATTCGCTCTACCCACAGGCAAGCGACTGAGGGTCCTGGACTAAGCATCGCCATCTTCTCCACCATCTGGTCCAACAGCCGAGTAGTAGTCATATGGATCTTGGTCAAGAGGCTCTGAAAAATTATATTAAGTGAGCCTGAGTACACAACTGTACTAGAAAGCCAATACACAATGCAATTATTGTACATGTTAGGCTAGCCAAGGGAGGTACATGTTAGGCTAGCCAAGGGAGGTTCATGTTTCTTTTAGTTGCATAAAGCCAAGTTTTGAATTAGAGTATACAGTAGAAATTTCCTAACACTTAGCATTTTAACACAGGTTTTGTAAAGTGAGTTTTTGTGGTAAAGTACTAGTGGAGATTTCAACTCCTATACCATTGAGTGGCTCCGTCCACTCAACGCTCAGGCTATCCTGTATTTACCACTGGTCTCAGACCAAACTTTCTCAATTCTCTGGGTTCCCAACCCACCCTTTTCATTCCACACACACAAATGATTTTATAAAAATGAAAGCTAACTCAAGCAAATTCTCAACGCCGCTCTTGATTGTGAGCGCGGCTATCTATATAGTTTTCTTACTCTGCAGAGCTTGTACACTTTACTCACAAGAGATATATCAACTTATACTACCCCAACATATTTCCGTAGGTATGCGGCTAATGTTGATTATCACAAGGCCTTTATAATATCCCACCTCAACGCAACTTCGCACTGTTAGGTATCACCTTCTTAGGGTCTCCCCTCGCCCACGGAAGGTCCCCCATTTATGTTGTATAGTTCTCGTGGCTTCGTTCTCCCCGACTATCCACCCGCATCCTCCAATGGCGAAGCCACGCCGAGACGAACAAATTAGTTAACCAGGTCTTAAGTGTTACAGACCTATGGTTGCACTGTTTTACATTACCAGATTTGGTTCTTAATTGACTTGGACGGTACATCCACATACCAACATCCTCTCGTATCCCCGACACCAGTCACTCTTTCCAACCACCCGAGTCTAAATTTGTTTTTCAGGTTTTATTTTGTTTTTAAAATAACCTTTAGTCCAACATACCAATCAGGCTCCCAGCCTTGACTGCCCAATTTTATTTTCAAAGTGTTGATTGATGTCGGGCAACTTAATACCCGAATGACAATGTATCTAAACAAGGCTAAGCATGACACTTAGATACAGACTTATAACTAGTATGTAAACCATTAATTCTAGGGTGTCAAGGATAATATCCAAGTTCACGGGTTGAAAATTTATACACAATTATCATTAAGGCATTAACTATGAGCTAGACCAAAAATAGTTGTATAAATCATAGCAATACAATTTCATATTTAAAACAATATAATTGCAAAAAGGTAGGTGTAATATGATCAAAGTATTGACTCACCTTGGTCGAGGTACTACTGTTCTTGGTCTACTGGAGGGTCCTCGGGAGCTTCAAATTCTATATACGCAAAATTTAACCAAAATTCAAATAAGCACATATGCACTTCAAATTGCATTCAAAAATTCAAATGAACTCCAAATTGGGTGCTTTCGGCTTGATTGAGTAGATTTTGATTTTAGATGAATTTAGAGACAAAAATCACTCGATTCGAAGTTAAAATGAGTGAGAACGGGCCTCTCGAAGTTCAGACCCTAATTTAAATCGTTGAAATAAACACATGAGAGAGGATCTACTGGCTGACAGATGGGGCCATGGATTTTTACATTTCTTTTTGATTCATTTTCCAACCGGAAACCTCAACCGTAAATGACAGGTGGACCCCTACGCATTTCTTTTCATTTTCGTTTTATTTTCCTTAAAGAATCTAATTACTGACAAGCGGGTCCTGATGTCAGTGTCCTGGTCTACGAAATAGCACGTGGACTAAAAGCCTATATGTGTAGGTCCATCGGTCCATGGACCTCAGTCTACTGCACACTAAGAGCATCTACAACAGTCCACGTCAGCTGTTACTAAGAGGTTGTCATATCAGCATTTAGACGATGTGGAGGAGAGAAGGTGAGGTTGTTTCTAGATGAAAAAACTATCGAATTGTTAATACTAAGACACAAGAAACAACCAAATACTTTATTGGAGACTTACTTGTTACCTAAAAATGTGTTTTGTGGGTCCCACTATCTTAAAGCAAAATATTTATCCGATCATTTATGCAGTCCGACTTTATTATTGATATGATAGATAAGTTAAAACATGTAGGCTACAAAGTTGTACTTCATTATTGATCATCAAGAATCATGCACACTTGTAGCAATTAAAATCTTAGACACAAGCTCAAGAAACAATCTATTGAAAAACTTATTTCATTTTATTAAATTGAGTACTCTCTCTCCTGTTAGTAACAATCTAAAACACAAACTATTGTAGATGCTCTAATGAGCTTCGGGCCCGCAAGCCAGTGACCCGACAATAAAATCAGAGCACTAAATGCCTTGGGTTTTTGTTCGGGACCCCACACGGCAGTAATTAATATCCCATCTGCACAGTAATCTGTGCTAAGACACTGATTTCGCCATTAACCACCAAGCTACAGGACCGAATTTTTTGCAATTTAGCCCTTTTTTCGTAAAAATCTCACATTTATACCCCTGCTAGTCTTATTTCGGTTTGGACCAGGGTCGGCTGCGTGACTCACGGCGCGAGAATCTTCTGACTTCGGCGCCATGAGTCATGGCGCCGAGCTACCAAACCCTAGCCCGAGGCGACCCAGCGTGGCGGTACCTCGGCGCCATGAGTCATGGCGCCGAAGTCATGTTACCCCGCGCGTGACTCATGGCGCCGACCTCGCGCCACGGATCTCGGCGCCGAGCATTCAAAAATAACCGCACGCCCTTCCTCCTTCCTCTCTCTCTCTCTCGCCGCCGCCTCGCCTTCCTCCTCCTCCTTGCAGTGTGCCGTCGCTCGCCGCAGACCTCCGCCGCCGCGCCTCATGCCATGCTAGAGCTAAAGCCGCCGCCAGCCCGAGCGACGGCCATTGCTGTAGCTGAGCCACTGGCCACGCTTCGAGGCAGCCACGCCGCCTACGCCCCGAGCGACCACGTAACGCGCGCCACCATTGTCTAGACTTCTCTACTGCCGTGAAGAGGTGATTTTTAATGTAGTTAGTATTTTTTTATGTAGTTAGTAATTTAATTAGAAAATTTAGTTAGTAAATTTAGTTAGAAATGTAGTTAGTAAATTTAGTTAGAAATGTAGTTAGAAATTGTAGTTAGAAATGTAGTTAGAAATTGTAGTTAGAAATTTAGTTTGAAATTGTAGTTAGAAATTTTATTTAGAGTTAGAAAATGTAGTTAGTAAATTTAGTTAGAAATTGTAGTTAGTTAGGGTTTAGATATAGTTAGTTTAGTTAGATATGATGTAGTTAGGGTTTAGATATTTAGTTAGACATAGCTAATTTAGTTAGAAATTGTAGTTAGAAATTTAGTTAGATCTGATGTAGTTAGGGTTTAGATATATCGTTAGACATAGCAAATTTAGTAACATATAATGTAGTTAGGGTTTAGATATAGTTAGTCATAGTTAGAAATTTTAATTTGTTTAGTTACATATAGTTAGTTAGTTAGACATAGTTATTTAGTTTGGTAGGTAGCAAATTACTTGGGTAGTTATCAACTTAAATTAGTTACGTATGGAATTAGTTAGTATACTACTTTACTATAATACATTAACAACCACTTGCCTTTTGTATGGATTAGATGGACAATCTAGTAACCTTGCACCATGGAGGCGATTGAGAAAGATGGTTATGGAAATGTGTCATTTGTTGGGATGGAAAGTGTGACCTGCCGCTTAGTGATCGTCAGTCTTATGGTGAATTGGTCGCTAGAGCTCGTGAGGTTCTATGTTGTCATGGTAATGAGGATGACATCTCGATTGAGGTGTACTTGATTTGGTTCTAGAGACTCTATTTTTAGGCGGATGGTCTCAATTGACTCGAGGATCGATGGCAAAATTATGTCAGATCGGTGATGAGGACCCAATATCAATGTTTGGATTTGTTTGTGAAGTTGTCCATTGATCCCAATCCTCATGGGCATTCACCCCCTCATGGGCATTCACCAGATTTAGGTAGTCCTCCCCCTTTGGACCCCCCGTTACCCAATTGTGATGCGGATGTGAACGAGCCGGTTGTGGTACCCGATGCTCAATCCGCCCCGAATGAGATTGGAATTTCTCATCCTGCGGCCCCTCAGGAGATCCCTTTGACTCAGAACCATCCAAGTAAGTGTCGTAGTACCACTTTAGTTTACCGTTCATTAATCTATTCCTTTGTCTTCCTACGACCTGGCGACTCGGGGAGGGACGTTGGTGGAGGCTGGGCCAATCTTAGATCGAGTGGTAATGTCACTTCTAACCTTTTTCTTGCAATCAATCATAGCGCTAATGTTATTTGCATCGCACTAACCGAGTAACCATATGTTAACAATGTGTGCGTGGCAACACGTTGAGGCGATCCGTGCTTGACCTAGAGCGTTTCCGAGGCGAGTGGATGAGACGACACTCCACAACTTTCTTGGAGTAAGTCTTTCAATACATGGCAATCAAAATATAAACTTGTAACCAAATATGACATTTGTGAACTAACAAAATGATGATGAACCGCAGAGACTTGCGAGCGGCTACGCAGCGGCCGCCGCCGTTGTGGTTGCGGGGCGCACCGATGGGCGTCCACGTGCCACGAACACATCTTCCGGACGCCGACACCGGCGTAGGCACAGGCACTTCTTCACACGAGGTACACGGCCTTCCGGAGGCGGAGCTCGTCCCTGGCGACGGGGATACACTTTTCGGGACTTGGTGGCGAGGAGGAGGACGAGGCCGAGGAGATTGGTGGCGAGCGGAGGACGAGGCCGAGAGATTGGACCGTCTCGGCTCGAGGTGATCGCCGACACGCCTTCGCAGCCTCCACCGCATAGGCACCGACGTCCGCGTGACCCTTACACTCCGTGCACCGACGCTCTTGGTGGAAAGGGCAAGGCTAGGAGGCGATGAGGGACTGTGTTTATGTACATTGTATGGACTTTTATGGACTATTTGGACTTTTGGATTGTTGTTTCTACTATTCGTGTGATATTGTGATGAATATATGCTCGTATGATATATTTGTGTCATATTGTTAAATGTGGATGGTCGAAACAGGGAAACTCGCGAATTTTTCCGTGATTATATGCGAGTAGTGATTATATGTTGGGACCAAAGGAACGTGTGCTTACTTGTTGGTGGCGACCAAAAGTTACCAAATATATAGGCATAGTGACAAAAAAAAACAAGTCATGCTACTCACATGTTCAAGTTTAACAATATACTCACATGCACATACTCGAAAAGTGCGAGTACATGACAAGAGTACAACAAAATAACAAGTCCAAACAAATGAGACCATTGTTCATTATTAAACCATAACTACTAAGTCTAGCACACTCACCGAGTGCAACGAGGCCACTTTCCTTTCTCAAAGCATCCGGATCCTCCTCCATTGCAGCCTTAGCACGGCGAACGCGCTCAAGCCTCCTCTCCTCTCCCCTACGCTTAGTCGCTCGCCTCATTTTCACCTCTTCCTCGCGCTCCTTTTCTCGCCTCCTCTTTGCGTGTCTTCTCCACAGACTCCTCGCTCCGCATCCCACTTCTTGATCCCTCCATATCTTGCTTGTCCTCCTCCTTGATCTCGGTGTCGATCCACCGCTCAAAGTCACATAGCGGTGGAGGTTCCCGCAAAACATGGGTGCATTAGCACGTAATGAAATGTTATTGATTCATCGCAAGAACAAAGAAAAAGCCACTAATTTCTCACCAACAATCCAATGCGGATCATTGAGGTGTATGGTCAAAGGCATAATTGTGACACATCCAATACCTCTGCTGACGTGTCCTCTCATCGATCTCGCCACCCTACAAGCATCACCGCAGAGCACATGGGCACTGGAACGCCACTAGGCGGTGGCAAGCGAGGCGAACGCATTGCCCACCAATGTTGCCTAATCCGAAATACAACAAATTGTATGAACCTTAAATAATATGAGCTACATATTACCGACAAATTAGAATACGATTGACAAAGATTACCTTGGTTTAATAGCTTTACCACGCCTCGGCATCCTAACAATGGGAGAAACAGAGGCACCGAGCGTAACTAAGGTTCCATAATACACAATACGAATCAATAAAACAAGTGAGACTAATTGCTTCAAACCACAGGTCATGACTAACCTAATTTTGCATAACACACATGATATAGACCAAATCAATGCGTAAAAGTGAGGAGGACAAAGAGGATACCTTGCTCTCGGTTGTATGGATCAATTCAAGTTTTCACGGTGAAAATTGGTGATTCAAAATTTGTGGGTTGGGTTGGTGAAACCCGAGAGAGGAGAGGAAGAAATAGAGCAAGGCTCGGGCGGTATATAATTGAGCTCGCGCCGAGATGTGGCGCCGAGGTCGGCGCCATGAGTCACTGGGCCGAGGTAACACGACTCGCGCCATGACTCATGGCGCCGAGGCACCGGCCACGCTGGCCGCCTCCTCGGCTAGGGTTTAGTACCTCGGCGCCATGACTCATGGCGCCGAGCTGTGTTACCTCGGCGCCGTGAGTCACGGCGCCGACCCCCTGGGTCCAAAACCGGAAATAAGACTAGCAGGGGTATAAATGTGATATTTTTACGAAAAAAAGGGCTAAATTGCAAAAAAATTCGGGCTACAGTACCTGTCTTGTTCGGACAGGGCAGAGTGCTCCCGAGCATGATTTTCTCCGGCTCAACGCCGGCGATTTAGCCTGTGGCGGCGCCGGCTAAGGGTAAAAATGGAACTTCTATGACTATGCGATACCACTGGCGCCGGCGGCGGGGTTCCGGTGGTCTGTAGCGGCGGCACGGCCATTCTTGGCAGCGAAGAAGCTCGGGTTGTGGTGACTTCGGCCACCCGACAACTCTTCCAACTAACTAGAGTGCGCGCAAGCAACTAAGGAGTACTAGGACCATACCGGTATGATGAGTGGTAACGGCGGTGGCCGGAGGTGGTCTAACGGCAATGAGCAGTGGCGGCGAGGGGAGCTCCAAGCGGCGACGAGGCTCTGCACAAAATGGTGAGCATTCAACCCACGGAGATGCGGGGTATAGAGATGTCCAGGGAGGATTTAATTGGAGCCTAGCTCACCAGAGTGGAGGATTCCTCAGTTTTAGCTCAACTGGCCGGAGGGGAGGAAGAACGAAGGTAGCAGCGATCCCTGTGAATAAAACACCGAATTGACTTAGGGAAATAATTAGAATAGTCTAGAACATAGGGTGACGGAGGTAGAGGAGCATGGGAGCCACTGGAGCGCCGACAACGATGATGCGGTGCTTCGGCCGAAATGGGCACCGATGTCTTACCTTGTGCTTGAGCTCAGCAGAGGAATGGAGAAGGTTTGGTTTAGTGTGGCGAGTGAAGGACGCAAAGAGGCAGTGGGGTTGCAACTTATAGCCGGGAGGCGGAGTTCGCACGAGGGCAACGATGCGCTCGGCGCAAGCGCCAACGCAGGTCTTGGGGTGGCATGGGCGGGGAGTTGACAAGGTGTGGCGGCACAGTGCGCTTGGGCGACATTGTGAGCGACGGCGAGTGACCGCGCATGGGTTGCATGGGGCGCAACGTGGCTGCTCGGTTCTGGAATCGTTGACGCCGAGGGAGAGGAGTTGAGCCAAGCTCCGGCGCGCACGCGGGGAAGAAGAAGCACAGCGCCGAGCCGGGTCGGTCGACCGAAGGAAATGGTCTGGTGCGACCGGATGTGGATGGCTCGACCAAAGGAACGGTGTGAGGCTGAAAAAGAAAAGAAAGGTTGGGAAAAGAATTGGGAAAGAGAAATGAAATAGAATTTTAGGGTTGTATATAATTCTGGTATTTTCATTTGGTGATTCTCCTGCGATACCCGACACAGTTTGGTATTTATTGAATATTTCTAATTGGACTTCTTGATCACTTAGGGAATTAGGTTTTGAATTCTACACTTTCGATTCTTATGTAATATTTAGAAGAGCAATGCTTCTAAGTTTATTCTGCTCAGACTATTTATGTTTCTAGGGTTTCCATATTTTAGGGTTTCTGGTTTTGTACCACTTATGCCGGCAAGAAGAGAAAAATGCAATTCTAACAAGCCTAAAAAATACATGTAAAAAGGTTGGCAATAGTTATCATATAGAAAGTTTTAAAAATCCCATATTTTTGTATTTATGAACTTTTGGGAGGTTACATCATGCCGTCGCCGCATCCTCCGCATGTTCCGCGCGACCTCCTCCCCACTGCACTCGTTCGCTATCGCTCCACCTCCCGCTTTGATCTTTCCCTCTGCCCCCGTGTCCCCGACTCCACCCTCGCTTCCCTCCCTACCGCACCCTCCCTCCACACTGTGGACCTCTCCCACTCCTAGGGATTCGGTGCCGCCCACCTCGCCTCGGCCGCTTGTCCTTGGCCACCTCGTCGGGTCCCACATCGCCATACTAGTAGCCTCGTCGCCCAAGCCGCGTGGAGAGAAAGAGGAAGGCGAAGGTGGGCGGTTGGCGCCTCCAGCGTTGGCTTGAGGTCCGTGCGAGCAGAGGCTCCTACCATGGTTGTTGGGGAGGTGAGGGATGGAGCATGGAAGAACAAGGAGAAGAAAAAGACAGGGGCAAAATTGATATTTTTTTTTCTCAAAAGGGCAAATGATCAAATGGCTCATGAAACATATAACATTTGATCTATTACCGAAAATTTAGTCCCAAATGATAGAAACCACGTATAAAATGTTGCAAAATGACAAATTTCCCTATTGTTTAGCCAAGCATGTATTGATTGGTGTCATGTTAGCTTTACGCTTGGAGGAGATGGTATCCTATTGCCAACTGTACTCAGTAGAAAACAAAGTTAAAGCTAGCGCGCAAGAAATCAACTGATGTAAACAAGGGTTGATTATGCATCCATCCCCATCCCCTTCTACTCGTTATCGTTCTCAGGAAAGCATTTCGTGTTGCCATGTACGTGTTGCAGCTTGCGAGTAGGGTTGGTCGCTCTGTTGCACCGAGGACGTGGAATCTTCTTCTTCAGATTGTTATCCTCGCAACAAGGAAATGCTTACTGTAATCACCGAGTCATGCATCAACTAAGTAGCTCCCGCAGGGAACCCGAGTTTGGTTCTTTGCATTGCAGCCACGCACCTCTTCTCCCCTCTCTAACCGCTTCGGAGCATGATAAGAACCTTCCAGAACCTTCTGCAACCATTCCGCAGAACCCGCCGCGCATCTCTTCTCCTCCACCGCTTCTACAGCCGCGCGCCGCCTCCGCATCCGCTGTCAGACCCTGAGGATGATGGCCTGAACTTCGAAAGGTTCCTCACCAAATCTCTCAGACCGCCCCCGCCGTCGCACGCCGGCGACATCTTCCAATGGAACTCCGCCATCACCTGCCACCTCCGCGCTGGCAGAGTGGCCGCCGCGCGCCGCCTGTTCGACGAAATGCCGGAGCGGAATGTGTTCACTTGGAACCGCATGATCTCCGGCATAATCAGGAACCGGATGCTCGCCGACGCCCGCAAGGTGTTTGACGCAATGCCGACGAGGAACTCCGTTTCTTGGGCCGCGCTCCTGACCAGCTACGCACGGTGCGGGAGCGTCGCCTAGTCTAGGGAGCTCTTTGATCGGATGCCTGACCGGAATGTAGTCTCTTGGAACGCGATGATATCATGCTATGTGCTCAACAGGATGGTCGAGAGGGCGAGTGAGTTGTTTGACATGATGCCGTCGAGGAATGACGTGTTGTGGCTGACGATGATCTCCGGGTATATCAAGAGGAAGCGTGTTCCTGAAGTGAGTGGGCTCTTTGACCGTGCGCCTTCCCCTTCGACTTCAGTGTGCAATGCATTGCTGACAGGTTTTGTGGAGCTTGGTTGGATGAAGGATGCAGAGGAGCTGTTTGGCCGGATGCAGAGACGGGACCTCGTTTCTTGGAATGTTATGATCACAGTCTATGCACGGGCTGGGAGGATGGAGGTTGCACAGACTATGTTTGATGAGCTGCCCGAAAAGGACACTATATCTTGGACTGCCATTATGCGCGGGTATTTTGAGAATGGAGATGTCGATGCTGCATGGAAGGTGTTCCGGGACATGCCTGATCGCGATATTGCTCAGACCGGACCAAGCCACTTTGAGTGTTATTATTTCTATCTGTGCCTCTTTTGTTGCCCTCGGATGTGGAAAAATGGCGCACCTCTGTGCCATCAAAACTGGCTTTGAGCATGATGCTTTGGTGATGAGCTCATTGATATCTTTGTACTCAAAGTGGGCTAATTGCTGAAGCTTCCGAAGTTTTCGAGCTGATTTTGCAGCGGGGTGCAGTGACATGGAATGCCATGATTGCGACATATGCTTATCAAGGTATGGCTGCTGAAGCTTTGAAACTTTTTGACAGGATGACTAAAGATGGGTTTAGTCCAGACCATGACATGGAATGCCATGATTGCGACATATGCTTATCAAGGTATGGCTGCTGAAGCTCTGAAACTCTTTGACCGGATGACCAAAGATGGGTTTAGTCCAGACCACACAACCTTTCTAAGTGTATTGTCTGCTTGTGTGCACAAAGGCTATTTATATGAAGGTTGCCACTATTTTAGAAGTATGAAAGATGATTGGAACTTCGTTCCAAGATCTGATCACTATTCCTGCATGGTTGATCTCTTACGAAGATTGGGTTTTATACACCAGACTTATGACTTCAGCAGCAAAATCCCATCCGACCTTCAAATAAATGCGTGGGAGACACTGTTTAGTGCATGCAATGTTCATGGGGATATCCAACTCGGAGAACTCAGAGAAAAAAATGCCCTTCAGGCCCGACCTTCTGATGGAGGAATGTGTACACTCTTGTCAAACATATATGCTGCAAAAGAGATGTGGAGCAGTGCTGCCTGCCAGTGTTCGAGGTTTCATGAAAGAGCGGGGATTAATGAAGGAGACTGGATGTAGTTGGATTGAGCTGAAGGGCCATCTCATCAAATGATAATGCACATCCTTTGATTGAGCAGATATGCCAAGAGATTGATAATATTTCTGTCATGATAGAAGAGGTAACTTGATATGGTTATCAAAAGGAACTCTGAAAATGTCTATAGATCACTCCACGACCTTCATGGCTCCAAAGTCCAAACACTTATTTTTTTTGGCAGGGGCCCAGGATATGCCCAAATGAAAAGTGCTTTCTTGAAAGAATTGCGGGGTGTTGGAGACCATTCAATTCTTTTGTGAAGATTCCTTCCAAGACCATAATCGAAAAATTGAAAACAAGACCACGGTGACATCCTTCTGAAACCTCCTTGGCCATGGCTGAAAGAGGTGAGACAAGGTGAGGTACTGGAACCTTAAACTGTAGATTAAGTGGTCTCCGTTCAATTTTCATTCAGACATTCATTTCTCAGCAACAGTTAAAGCTGCTTAAAATAAACCAGGTTGGGGAAAAGTCAACATCTTATCAACCAACAGCAGCATATGCACACAACTAAATGTAACTGTCATAACAGACAAGATATTCCCCATCACAGCAATTGGAGACCACACAGTATGGCCCCACAAACAGATTGTTACTCCAATAGCAATTTCCCTCCATTACCACACACTGATACACTCCTCCTCCTCCCTCTCTCTCTCTCTCTCTCTCTCTCTCTCTCCAGTCTCCACCCCACGCACCTACCCACCCACCCCACCCAGGCTTCAATGGCCATGGCGACCAGTTATTCCATCTCCAATCCATCATTTACCTTCAAAACTTCCCTTCCCAATAAACAAGTACAAACCAAACTATATCTTTTATTGTTTCTTTCCTTTACTTTTTAGCTTTTGTGTGAGAAATAAACAAGTTAATTTCTCTGTTTTTGTCTTTTTACTGTTGCCAGTGGTTTTGCTTGCTGCGCCTACTGGGAACGGTAAAAAGATGTAATCACTATTCACCTGTGACTGTCTGATCCAGACAGTTCAAACCATGTTATATTTCTGTTTCTATCAGTAATGGGATCCGGGTAAACCTGTTTGTGTTTTTTTTTTTGAGCTTTTGTGTTCACCCATTTTCTTGATTTTATGTAGGTCCCAAATTGGATACTCCCTACAATCAGCAATGGCAGCGGTGGTATGTTCACTGGGGCAAGGAGGAATTCGAGAACTGGGTTCCATGTTCAAGCTGTCACTGGAGACCAGGGCACCCACAATGTGTTTGATGCAAAGTTCCCAAGTGATTACATGGAAGTTCTATTGCAGGTAGTTCCTGTGAAAGCTTGTTTATTGGCATTTGCTAGTTCCTACAGTGTGCTCGGGCCTTTGGTGCGATGCCAGTTTTATGTTCCTATTTTAGTCGCTTTGCTTTAATACGAGCATGTATCTCATTGTGTGCACTTTGCAACTGTAATTGAGATGAACTCACACCTCAAAATGATCAAAGGTCAAATCTTTTGTCTGTCAGGCAGTTTTGGAATGTCTGAATATTAGTGATGTCATTTGCATTTCTGACAATTTTTTCTGAGATATTTTCTTGTAAAATATTTTCCGTGGGCCTCTTTGCTTTACTGAATTTACCTAGATCAGCAAGACAACGAGGTATGCTTTAGCTTTGTCATGCATGTTAGATATTTCATGCTTAATATGGCGTCCTTCTCAATTAGATGCGAAAACAAACGTATCACATTTAGATGCAGCAATCTTTACATCTGTCTTGGAATTCTTTTTCTGCTGCAAAGTTATTGTTGTAGACAGTCATTGTAAGAGTTACATATGAAGAGTTGTGCGAAATTTTGTACCCGACAACCCAACACTGTACTAAAGCTGGAACCTGTAGTTTGGATAGTACCCATAAACATGCCAAATGAGTGACACAATTTGAGCCAACCATGTTGGTAGCATCTTCTGTCATATGCTTATGTGGCAGAAAAGCCTGTCAGCATATTAGATTCTACCTTAGATAACTAACTACTTAGATATCATTTGTATTTAACTGTACCTTTTATATAACAGCGTTTTGTATCTTTGGTCTTGTTTACTGCAAAAGAAAATGCTAGAATGATTGAATGACTAATGGGGGTACACCTGTAGTGATTTCAGGCTAAAGTTGCTACGGAATCAGCTTTTAAGGATGGAAAACAGCTATTGGTGCGCATCAATCTTATCACTTAGTTGGCTTCATTTTCTTCTTTTTGTGTCAAGAAATTGTGATGTAATATATTACAGGAAATTGAGTTCCCTACAGCAGGACTACAATCTGTACCAGGTTCTACATAGATGACCTTTCTGTATACTTAACTTACTATAAGTTACTTATCAGGTGAAAAAGCTCCAGTTTGCTTCTATTTAGGTGATGGTGAGGGAGGAAATGAGATGACAGGAAGCATGCTTCTCATTAGAGAATTTTGCGATCGCTTTGTACCTGCAGAGAAAACTACCCGAACCAGAATTGTATGTCCTTCTAAGCATTTTTTAGTTATTAGGATCTATACCTACAGGGTAATTTTTTGAATAGATTCGTACCTCTCAATTAGCAAGCAAGGCTATGTTATGGATAATCTTTGGCGTTCCTAATGATTCAAGTATTCGTCTTTTGAATTGTAATTAAATTCAAATAGGTGTACTTAAATTGTGCTCAAGTTTCTATTAACTGGAGGAATCTTTTGCCTGATTCTACTGTTCCTGTCTCAATATGTTTCAGTTCTTCCCTGAGGCAAATGAGGTTTCCTTTGCAAGACAGTCAGCCTTTGAAGGATGCTCATTGAAGCTAGATTATCTGACAAAACCATCCTTATTTGAAGATTTTGGTTTTACAACAAAGGTCAAAATGGCAGATCGTGTGCGGCCAGAAGACGAGATATTCCTTGTGGCTTATCCCTATTTCAATGTCAATGGTATGCTTTGCTGATGCTCTTAAATTTGAGCTATTCTCCATCGTTCTGTTCTGTCAAAGTTGAGCTTACTGCTATACTAATGCGTCGATGATGTTACGTAGAAATGCTTGTGGTCGAAGAGCTTTACAAGGAAGCCATTGTTAACACGGACAGGAAGTTGATAATCTTCAATGGTGAGCTAGATCGAATAAGAAGTGGATGTATCCTTCTGTATAAATGTTGAGCTCACGTTTTAAAAAAAAATCATATATGTACGAGCATGCTCTTCTGCATTTATTTTATTGCTCGTAAGATGTGGAATATTAGATCTTATGTCAAATAATTAAGGTAACTATATTTTGCTACCTTAGTTTTGCACTGATAAGCACTTTGCGCAATAGAAGAGGAGATTCTAGTGCTGAGTATGCTTAAAAACAGGATGCTTGTGAAACTTTTATTAGAGATTCCCTTTTTTTTTGTTACTTTACTTCCTTGACAAGCGAAGATTATCCACCCTTTTTCTACCCAAAGCTAGCAGAACTTTCCAAGACATTTCTTCCAAAGTTGGAGACAGTTTATTATATTCACAATTTTAAGGGACTCAAAGGGGGGGCACTTTTCAGGTTTGCATTCTAGTCCTGTGCATACACGTTTAGTTCTCCGAATCTAGCTTCACTAATTCATGGATTCTGTGTGCTGTATGCATGAATACTTTTTAACATAGTTGCATAGAGATGTATAATACGTTTTTGAACATAAATTAATTAATATCATTGCTGAGTTGAAGTCTTAATTCTTGTGGCACTTAAACTCTTAACATTAATGCCCCACCTGTATACTTTGCAGAGAATCGTACTTATTGTGTTATAGGCATTTTTTTAAAAATCATTTTTGCACATATTGTACTGCACATAATATGACTCTCCAATGCTCCTCGTAGCCTTCCCCAAATCCTGATTGATGTGGTTGCCTGATTAACGCAATGCTCTAGTTAATATGGAAGCTTAAATGCCATGTACTATTATGTATTATACACTAGCAGTGTTCTAAAATCGGGTCTACTAGACCGTATACAAGGAACATGTGCCCCAACCTGTTACCAAATAATCACCGGTTAGGCCGCGTAATCGGGCCGATTAGGCCATATAATCGCGATTAGGTGTGTGACCGAACAAATACTGCTTTTCAGAACCTTGTGCATTAGATATGCATATGTTACTATTTGTCCCTAATGCTATTAACCACTATCTACGTAATAGTTGCCATGTTCGGTTCTTTATGTATATATTGTTCTGAAACTGTAATCCCTCAAGATTGATGTTACAGACCTGGGTGGCTGGGTATAGTGCAGTGACTAGATATCTCAACTCATCGTGCTGAGGATTTAGTTGCAGATTTAAGTTTGGTATAAACTGTAGTGTGTCTATCTATTCAGCATAAGAACTTGATTACAGATTTTGTGGTGACACGAAGACTAAACAAGTGATTTTGCCGAACTCTCTTGCCTGGCAGGTGTTACCCTGGCCCTTGGAAGGTGTTGAGAAACGTAGGTGGCAGCTTCGTCTGTCTGCATCAACAAGAGGAGATGCCGTCGCTGAAGGAAGTGGCCCTCGACATCCTTCCTTCTGCCTAGAAGCTTTCAAGAGTTCTTCCCCAATGTATATGCTTGATGGATTTTGTTGTACATGGGATGGTAGGAAGGAATACATTGCTTTGCTCCCATATCTCCAAATCTTCAATTGATGTGGTGTTCCACTCTTGCATCAAGTGAGTAGTTGGTGCTGAATATTTCCACTGTAAAAAAAAAGACGCAAATGTACGAGAAGGAATCTCAAACCCCATTGTAGCCATCCATCCATTTGGATTCAGTGTCGAGATGACCGAGAGATCGGGTCCTCACCGCCGCTGGCTACAATTTAACCGGTTCTCGATGCTGCATAGCAGTTCCCGTTCGGGATGCAAATCCTCTGATGTTAAAGAAGTAATGTCATGGTGAACAGTATCATAATATTGTTTTATAGCGGTCGGATCGAAAAGCAACAGACAGACGAGATTAAGACCTACCACTGCAGCATATGTACTGTAGCAGCAGTACGGTTTATGTGCACTGTAACGGCGTTGTATCGCTCGATCTCGGCCGCTGTTTTTGATCCGACGGCTCAGAACTTGAGAATGTTATGACACTGTTCACCCGGTGACATTCCACGGAATGTCCGAGGATGCACTTCCCTCTTAAACACGGAAGGATGGTGATGCTATTCAGTTGCACCTGCAGGAAATTGAAAAACCTCATCAAATATGGTGTTTACACTCGGAATCTTCTGGTCGTCATGGCATCACAGAGTTAGCTACTCGCAAATGCCATCCTCATGTATATTTGCGTAGAAATAACAGGCTAAACAGGACGGTAACTTACTTGTATCATGAGAATTGGGGTCTTATAAATTCCTTCCTAGTGGCTCACAAACCTAAGCTCAAACCCCCCAAAAATGAGCTGGGCGTTGGAATGTGAAGCTGGGTACTAAGAAGGGGCCTAGCATGCTGGCGATCTGTAAATTCCGAAGCATCTCCATTCTCCAATTTGTAGCTGGACCTGGCCTTAGTGGTTCTCACAACTTAAAACTCATCTGTTTTCTAGGAGTACATCCCCAATGAAGGCTGCAAAGTGTTACTCCCTACTGTTCACAAAAATAAGTTGTTTTAGACAGCAATATGGTCCCTAAAATACAAGCTTGGCCACTAATTACTATTATAATATATTTATAAAACACAATAAATTTATAATATTATAAAAGTACTTTTCGAGGCGGGTCTACACATATGATTTTTATGTATCTGATCTAAATATTTTATAATGTATTGATAGCCAAAATTTTAAAATTTGATTGTACACATTCGAAAACAACTTATTTTTATGAACCGAAGAGAGTAACACAGAAGCATCCAGTACGTGCTGCTACTGTGCTTGTCAACATGTGCTCCCTTCTGCTGCATGCTTGCATTGCATTGCTCGTACTAATTAATACCCACAAGTCAAGGTATGATCGAGTTCGATGGTGATAAGATGAGTGAACAAGCTAGGAAGGGAAAGAACACTAGGCTTAATTGATCAGTCTCCTAGCTCCAAGTTCAAGGTAGGAGCCTAAGAATGTACATATCATGCATAAATATATATCCGTTGCATCTCTCACTCAAGATGTTTGAACTTTGTACCACATGCTGGGCAAGGGAAGCCTGGAAACAATTGTTCAAGCATGAGTTTGGCTTGGTTATCCATAGAGCAAAGAGAAAATATATTCCTTCAATTTTAGAATGACTTGGCAATCTAGCTTAAAACTTTACGCTTGTAAATTCTTTTATATATACATATATGTATATATAACACTAATATACACTCGAGCGTAGAATAAATTATTCTATACTCCACCACCTTATGTGGGTCAAAACCCATATCATACCTTGGTCAAAGGATGGCCAAAGAAAACTCACCAACTCCCACCTACGTCAACCAGTGTTTCTCTCTCCACTTGTCCTTTGCGCTCAGTGTGGTAGTAAATCTCCGATAAAGATTCAGTAAAAGCATAATGAGTGAAGTAATACTACGCATGATAGTGTTTATCTTGTAAAGGTGCAATAAATGAATAAAAAGATCGCAATAATTCCTAAAAAAATCGTAGTAAATCTTTGTAGTGATGTAGTAAAAGCACAAGGAAGTCACAGTAAACCTCTTGTAGTGCTACAGTAAAAGCACAAATGAGGTCACAATATATCTCTTGGAACAGTGCAGTAAACGCAGAATGAGGTTATAGTAAATATCTTTTAGTGACGCAGTAAACATTGCATGACCGATCTTGTTCTCTTGTAGCACTCTTGTAGTGCTGCAGTAAAAGGTACAATAAAATCACAATAAATCTCTTGTAGTGTTGCAGTAAAAACACAAGGAGGTTACAATAAAAGGCACAACGAGGTTAGAACAAATCTCATGTAGTGCTTAGTAAAAAGCAGTAAAGCACAATAAGGTCTCAGTAAATCTCTTGCAGTGCTGCAGTAAAAACACAAGGAGGTTGCAGTAAAGAGCACAATGAGGTCGCACAAAATCTTTTCTAGTGCTGCAGTAAAAGGTTGCGTGGGGCAGCGAGGAGGGGGGTTTATCGTCGATTGCGTCGAGCATGCACGATTTTACTATCAGTTGTGTAGAGCGCACGCGGTTTTTACGAACAGTTGCGTGGGGCACGCAGTGGGGGGTTGTTACTGTAACACACCAGCCCAACACGGAGCCCAGAATACCACTAAACTACACCAACTATAACATCAATTAACAAGAAATTACAGCAAGCATCTCATTGATAAAACCTGTCCACATGTCACATTAATACAAGCATAACTATAATATTTCGTTTAACCTTGGAGAGTTTAATTGAAATGAGAAAGGAAATTAACCGGAATTAATTTTAGGAGGTGGAAAAAACCTAGGCCATGGATCGGCCCATGGCCCTTGGTCCAGGTAGGGAGCCTTCGGCCGGCCATAAGGGGAGCTAGGGGCGGCAGCTCCAAAACCCTAGCCGCCACCCCGCTGTCTAGCCCCTGCCGCCTGCCTCCCCAGTGTCGAGCTCCTGCCCTTGCGTGCATGGTGCTGCCTGGCCGCCAACATGCATCTGCATGCCCGTGCGTGAGTGTCGCTGCTAGCTAGCTTCTTACATGCATCAATGCTTTGCATGTATCCATGTTGGTTGCTACAGCAAGAAAGAAAGAGATATAAGAAAAAGAAAGAAAGGCCACTATTGCGTGAGAGCTGTGCTACTGTGATTGCCTGTGCTAGTGCGGTTGTCTGGTCGGATGTCGTTGGTCAGGACACTAGTGACTTATAGACTAATATATGTATTGATTGATGATCATATTTCACCAGTCATAGATATAGGAGATATTGAATCAATAATATGAGCACATGTTGGATAACATGATGTTGGTTTGACCCACTTTGAAACACTACTGAAATTGTTATGTTTCTATGTGTCATCAGTTGGTCTCAAGCAATGAGGATGTATAATTATTAGACCTGAGATCAATATGGTTTTCTACATGTGTAATAGTACACTTAGGACTTACCAAATGCTACTCCATAACTAGGTAGTTATAAATGTAGCTTTCGGGTATGCATAAAATTAACATGCAGAGGGATATTATTGATCGGATATGTGATTTGTTCCTCCTAGCATAACAGAAGAGATATCTCTGGACCCTTGATGTGCTCGGATAAAGGAAGTGCATGGCCGTGCGTCTGTGCCACAAGTGGTCGAATAGTCGACCACACGAAGTTATCTATCACTAGATCGAGAAAATATAGAACAGTCCATGGATGACATATCTCACCTAGAGTTCGACCAGATCTTGTGAGGCAAAAGAAGAATACGCAAGCAGGTCATTTAGTCCGACCAGATACTATCTGGTTGTGAGTTGGTCATACCCGATCATAAACTGGTCGTTGAACTGGGTCGTAAGGTGTTACGAACTGGTAGTGACCAAAGACGAACATATCGTAAGATGTTACGAACTAGTCGTGACCAAATGCAAACTGGTTATAAGGAGTTATGAAATGGTTGTGAGTGACAAGGATCTGAACGTATATCATATTGCATAAGGTCCATCCGATATGATCTCTATGTGTATTCGGGAGCCACTATGTCTTACTAGGAACCGCTACGACTTGTGGATCGGAAATAAGTTTCTAGGTCACGATCAATTACGCATGGACCTACAGAGTCACATACTTAATAGGTTGGAACAACTAGTTTGATTGGATCCGTTAGGGGCTTTTTATAAGGGGAGATCGTGGGGCTTTTGGAAGAGTTGAACTAACTACCGGAACCGTAGCTGCCACCTCCCCGAATGCCTTGCTGTGCATGTTGGTGCTAGCACACCGACGCATGACGTTCTGCCCCTGAACGTGTAGATACTGTAGAGGTGTTGTTGCGCTGATCGAGGATGATCATAAACTGCAGAATGCTGGAGGAGACGATTGGCGGCTAAGGACGTTGGATGATTGACCATTTCCACTATATTGATGCGCACGACGTTGGATCAGACTGCTCTAACTCTTTGTTCCGCTGCACTGCGCGTCTAGTGGTAACGATCTATGATCTCTTACTGGCATAATTTTTTGATTTACGTGGTAGAATTTTTAATCGCTCGCTAGTATAGACTACCCATATCCCAACAACTTACACCGTGAGCCATTGTACATTGAAACATCCTAGCAGCGAACCAAATTAAGGAAATTGCCTACAAGAGTCGCTTAAAAAAGAAATAAAACCTAAAACATGAGATTCAGCCAAAGACTCGTCTAAAGAAAAAGCAAAAGAGATTAAAACTAGCCGGTTGAATTGGATATGATCACATGAGTAGTCATTTTTGGTTCCAACACATGCAGTTAACAACAAGCAACCTCCATCAGGCTAGCAGTAGATGGATCTATATATGCACTTGAAGCCAATTTGCTTCATGTAAGCTGTTCCCGTCTTTGACTTGTTTTTGCACTGTGGTCTCAGGCATGCTAATGGATCATTGGATCTACGCACAAGCCATAAGGCATCAATTTTTTTTTTTTTTTTTTTTTTTGCAAAAACAGAATGTTTACGTTGAACTGGTCATCCCAGCGACCGTCGTCCACGGCAGCGGTTTCCCTCCTTCTCTCCTCGCGACGATGTGCAATGCCAACCTGGGTGTCTGCCACTGTGTCGCGTGCCGTCAGACTTTTTATACCGTGCCGATCTAAGCATAACCCATTGGAGTGCGTTCTGTTGTCCAACGTGTCTGATCCTCAGACCTGACTTGGATGTTCGTGTCGTGCTATGACCTTAGGTCGGCACGGAAAAGCACAGCCCCTTAGACCGGCACGGAAAAGCCTAGCCCAACTCCCAAGACTAATGGACTAACGGTGATGGAGTGATGGCTCAAATACTGCACTGCATGCAGGGATGGAAATGGAACTTGTGTGCGCGAAGCATATGACTAGAGAAGAAAATTCATGTGAATTTACGGTTCACGTACAATTAACGTTTAAGGAAAGCTACCTGCGGATGTTTAGTACATTTTAATACATATATATATACTTAGGTACGTGTACAGAAAATTAAGGCTTGGTTTTGGGCCGGGCGGGCATCGCCTTGGAGCTGTGGACTTGAAGGTGAGTGTGTGAGTGGAGAGAGCGCACGCATGCACCAAGCGAAGATGAGATGCTGGTCACAAGTTTGCCAACACACATGCGCATGTTGTGTATTGGCGATTGCATTTGCATTGCACCATACAAATTAATCACACCCTTACAGCGCAGTGTGTCCTCTCCTCTGTATAAATAATCTACACATGGATCTCGCATCCTTTTCTTGCTGAGCTTTGTGTGGTTTTCACCACCTGAAAGTAATACTGGTTTCTTTTCTCTAAGAAAACAAGTGGTTACTGCAATGATGCAGCATGGTCTCTCTCTCTCTCTAAACAACTGGTAATGATGCAGCATGGTCTCTCTCTCTCTGTGTTTGTGTGTGTATTTACCACCCGGTACCACCAAAGTCCAAGCCTACCAACCTGCAATTACAATGTGCGCGGTACCAGTACCACTGTTCTTCTTCCCCACTCTCGCCTTTCTTCTTCTTCTTCTTCGCTGATTTCTCCCCCAAATTCGTCCCTTCCAAGTCCCATTTGGCCTTCTTTTCTTCTTGACAATTTGTCGTGCCTCATTATCCGCGACCTCACTGCCGGCGACGGGGCACAAGAAGCCAGGCATCCTTCCACGGAAGTCTTGTCGCGTAGGCGTGGTACTGGACTGGCATGGGGTGGAGATCCGTCCCGACTTCCGACTTGGATTAATTTCTTATTTTGTTGGTAAGGAGACCCTGGCTTGATTGGATGGGTTGTTCCAAGAGTTCGTTTTGTTTCTGGGGGATCTCTTCTTTCTCCCCGTTCAGTTATAGTCCCCGATTTGTTTGCTGCGTGGTTTTATTTTTCAAAAAAATTGGGGCTTCACCTGCCGCAGGAACATTTCTAAAGATTCCACTGTAGTGCCGATGCAAATCTTCAAGGAGAAATACTGTTAAAAAAATCTCCATTTTTCCTGATGTGAAGAGAGAAAGGGTGCTAAATTTTGCTCGGTTTGGGCAAACCAGAGGCTCTTTTTCTCCCTCGAAGCCAATTATTGTGATGGGCGAACCGTGAGGAACAGAATGTTGCTTGAATGGGGGTGATGTGAACTTGATTTTTGCCATGATGGTAGTAACCTTTTACGAAATTAAGACCGTGAATCTTGAAGGAGAAATAAATTTGTTGTGAAACCAAACTAAGCAAGGAGCCAAGAGCAATTGTTGTCGCTTTCTTACAATGTTGAATTGTTGGTGCTTTTTGTTAGCCCAAATGTAGATCGAGTGAAATAACTACTCTTAATAGCATATTGAAGTTCTACAACGATGGATGTTGATGGGTAAGATCCACCAAAATAGATGGTTTTTCTATGACAGAATTTTGTTTTCTTCAGTTCTGGCTTCTGAATGGAGTTTAATTACCAATAACTTTTGTTAAGTTGGATTCTGCTGGTGGCGGTGACAAGACCGACAATTAGTAATTGATTCGTTGATTGTATGCCAGATAGCAATCAAAATTTACCTGAATTCCCATCGAGGAACCATGCAGGTTTTATATAGCCTTTTTAAACTGATAAATGAAAATCGGTATCAATCTGTGCTGCATATTATTTTTGTCATGTTTAGATATCTTTTTTAAGTAATAACTTGTTGCAGTTTTTCCGTAGTCTTAACTAATAAGGATAGAACTGAATAATGCAGCTGATCACAAGGAAGGATGGAGTGGTGGGGGTGTTGATATTCTCTAGTGCTTCCTGATGTGAAAGAAGCTTTTACAATGACCCCAGGAAGCAGCATTGTGACCGAAGTCCCTGAGTCAGATTGTGGAGATGATGGGCTTTCTGAGGCACTTGGAAGTATTAGGCTTGACAGAGATTCTACATCTAAGCCCTCCTGGGCTGCGTCACTTGTCAGTGTTGGTTTATCATCATTAACTGGCTTAAATGATTTGCTCGAGTGTCCAGTGTGTACCAACTCAATGCGGCCACCTATACTTCAGGTTTGTATACTGATGCTTATCTTTACTCTTTTTAATCCTTCAGCGGACAAAGATCCTTTGATAATTTCTAGACATTATTGCACGTTATCCTGTATGCAAATGAAATTCTGTCAGTTTTCATTTGACTGCGTTGGATATTTAGGTTGGGTTTGTGTACAAAGTTGTGCCAGTCCCAACACTTTGGACAATTCACTTAAATGGGTATAAATGTTGCATTTGCGCCAGCTTAGGACATGTACGGTACTAACATGTCCTTGGATTTGTAGTTATTTAAATTATTGTGTTGGTAAAGCCTACTTGTTCTTGTGCTGAATAAAAGTACCCTTGATTGTTGTCTTCTGCTTGTTCTGGTAGATTTAGGCTGTCCATTTATACACTAATGTAAGTACTTTAACTGTTATGTTCTAATCAATGACAAGTTTAACATTTGGCCATACTAACTCATTTGATTTGCATTTTGTGTTTCATCGTATTGGCCATTGTTACAATGCTGTATTCTTGATCTTCAAAATAATCCAGAACTTCCACATGTTGAAGAAAGAATAGGAATGCATGAGAACAGTTTCTTAGTTTGGCCCGCATTGTTTATGCCCGTGCACACACAATTTGGTGTCCGTGCTTCTGTCTTCTCCTTGTTCATCGGCATGGTCTCAACTCTCAACAAGTGCACAATTTTTCTGCCCTTGCATGAGAAATTGAGAACTCTTCTTAGTTTGCTTTCTATGCAGGCACGCATGCACGCAATGTTTTATGTATTTCTTTTTACCCTTTTTCACATTTCATGGCCTCAACAAGTGTTGAAATATGAGTTTTGATTAACTTTATTACGATCATTCAATTCCTGAACTTTGTTAATGTTTCCACCCTTATTTTCTTCCATTGAAGTCAAAATAATTGCAAGCTTATTGCATTACTTCAGTAGTACAGATATTGTATTCCTTGAGGTTTTAGATCATGATATTCAGAACAACTTTTGTCAACTATGATTTATATAGAAGTGAATACAGAAAGCGAGAGGTAATAATCTGCTGATTAATTTTGTTCTTGCAGTGCCCAAATGGTCACACAATTTGCTCCAACTGCAAGCATAGGGTAGAGAATCATTGCCCGACTTGTCGCCAGGAACTGGGAAATATCAGATGCTTGGCTCTTGAGAAGGTGGCAGAGTCACTTCAGCTCCCATGCAAATATCAAAGCTTGGGCTGTACCGAGATTCATCCTTACCAAAACAAACTTAAGCATGAGGACCTCTGCAGGTTCAGGCCATACAATTGTCCATATGCAGGTTCAGAATGCCTGATCACTGGTGATGTTCCGATGCTCGTGTCTCATCTCATAAATGACCACAAGGTGGACTTGCATGAAGGCTGCACCTTTAACCACCGTTATGTGAAGTCCAACCCTTACGAAGTGGAAAATGCTACATGGATGCTCACCGTAAGTAATTTCTCTCTGCATGTTAAATACAGTTAGTGGCTGGATGCACAGGAAAAGTTACCCAATCATTCAATCTGGAGCACATCAGCTGTCTTTTGTCTAAAGAATGGAGCGCTTAAAAATGTTCAGTATATGCATTGATTAATCATTATTCCATAGGATAGTATTTGCCTGACCAGAAGCACTCCTGGTATATTTTTTTGCATTCTGTATGTGGTCATATCCTCATCGTTTGCTTTGAAACCTTGTAATCTAGTTTGTATATTAAGCAGCTAGCTTCCGACTGCGTCAGGTCTAGTGATGTGTTGCTGCTATCTTTTTTGTTGTCCTTGCAGGTTTTCAAGTGTTTTGGGCAGCACTTTTGCCTCCACTTTGAGGCGTTCCTGCTCGGGATGGCGCCGGTGTACATGGCATTCCTGCGTTTCATGGGCGAAGACAGCGAGGCTCGGAGCTTCTGCTACAGCCTGGAGGTGGGCGGGAGCGGGCGGAAGCTGACGTGGCAGGGCGTACCCCGGAGCATCCGGGACAGCCACAAGAAGGTGCGGGACAGCTTGGACGGCCTCATCATCCACCGGAACATGGCCCTCTTCTTCTCCGGCGGCAACAGGCAGGAGCTCAAGCTGCGGGTGACGGGCCGCGTCTGGAAGGAGCAGTGACGAGCAGGACGGCTCCAACCTTGCGCAAATGCTTCTCCTTCAGTTTGCTCCGTGACCCCATTAACTCCATCTTGTGCGGGAGACTGCCTGCTGTGCATTGCGTTGCTGCACACATACTTGATACTTTTACTTGACACGGTGGTCTTGAAACCACGGAAGGGGGGGAAGCCTTTCCAAAACTTCATCCAAACACATGTGAAGTTAATTCTTCCTCCATTGCCATTCTATGCTATGCTAAGGACAAGTCATGTTATGCATGTCAGCCAAGCCTGCTGATACGGGCAAGCGTGAGGCCGAGGCTGGGGAGATTCCACTGCCGGGACAAGATGGGCTCGAGGTCCCTGGAGTTCGTCGGCTTTCCGGCCTGCTGCGTGCAAGCCAGCAACGTGGTGAAATTGCAAGTCAAACATAGGAATATGTCGTGATTCGTGAGTATGACAGTGGGTCCTACGTAGATACTGGCATGACTCGCGTAGGGGAAGACGCATTTAAATGCAAGGACAGGCTGGCGTTATGTACTGCTGTGGCGAAAGTATTATACGAATCAGATATATATATATCTGCTAACGATCATAGACACCAACGACGCTTTGGCCGAGTGGTTAAGGCGTGTGCCTGCTAAGTACATGGGGTTTCCCCGCGAGAGTTCGAATCTCTCAGGCGTCGTTTCCTTTTTTTTTCCTCTCGTATTATTTAATCTATTTTTTAAAAAAATATTTTAAAGATAATCTCTCCTCAACTTTATTTTTAATTATGACCCTTTAGCTAAGAAAAGTTACATAAATTATGCTAAGAAAAGATGCAGAAATTATGACATTGGTGGTAGTCTTTTGCAGCATGAACTAGTGATGCAGTTTGGTGGTAGGAAGGGAGCTTTTTTATTATTTAAGCAATTAAAAAATATTTTTAAAACAATATCTTCATAATTTTATTTTTAATTCTTTTTAAAAAACACATTATCACGCTACGGACCTCAGCGTGGCAAACAAATGCTGCTACGTCACTCCTCTTTGTGTGACAGGACTTAGTTTAAAAACAAACGCGTGTTGATTCGGAGGGCTATCGTGACAGGATTGACCATGCTGCGGTTGGTAACGTGACAGCACAATTTGATCACATCACGGGACATGTCGTGACCAAAAGGGTCAGAATTAGACATAAAATTAAGGAGATGTTATCTTTAAAATATTTTTAAAAAATGAATTAAAAAATAAAAAAGCTCCCTTCTAACCACCAATCTGCATCACTTGTTCATGCTGCAAAAGGCTCCCACCAATGTCATAATTTCTGTAACTTTTCTTAGCATCAGTCAGTCGTAAAAAAAGAAGAAGAAAAATTACAGTGTATCCCGAAGTTGTGAGCAACCATAAAAGACAAGCACTCAACCATAGCTCACCAATCACTCGACATTATCAGAATCACAGCCCAACTTTTTTATTGATAGGCAACCAGCAAAACAATCATGTGCACAAGCCCTCAAGCATACACATGAACGATCCATGTCAAGTGGTGTCTATCATACACACGTCCGATGCTTTACAAACAACTCCGGGAGAACGATATGCTACGAGTTGTGTCAGATGAGTCGGCTCATATGAACGCAAAGAAACGAATGCCCTCTGCGAGCAGCCACACCAAGATAGCCGGTGGATCAGGCACGCACAAAGGAAAGCATGCGCTGGAGCATATTCTTGTGCGATGAAGAGATAATCCGATGACCGTGGCGAGGAGCATCAGATAGTTGAGGCGTCGAGGTCAGGTCACTGTGCAAACAGAACAGGCAAATTTCAGAATTAAGCTAAAAAAGGGGAAAAATCTTACTTATTTCCTAACTTCACACAACAATTTGTGATACCAGATGGGGTTTACTGTGCTAAGCGTGGTAACAGAGTAAATTACCCACAGTGGGTTACTTTGCCATGCCACGGTAAGCTAATAACAGGTCTATACATGATCAATTGTATAACAAACAAGATTCATCTTATAAAGATACCAAAAAAGGAGTTTAAGCGGGCTCAAAATTATGTAGAACCTTTTGTTGTGAAATTAGATGGAAGGGCCAGCAACCGAAGTAGCGTGGCCCGTGTCTTGCAACTGCTTTAGGGTGGATGCAAGCCAATCAAGTCCATCGTAAAGGCCCTCACCACGGAGTGCGCACGTCCCCTGTATGTGCCATATTCTGTTCCTGAGGTCATGCAGGCCCAGCCCTTCGGTCACTTCTGCCGGGCTCATTGCACCTCTCTATGTGAAGAAGGAAAACATAATCAGCCTGGGGTTTCTGCTGCTTATTTGACCCTTTCATAGATATGAAAGAACTGGTTTGACATTAACATTGCAATAGCTCTCTGCATCCCATTTTCGATTAGCAATATGGAATTAAAGAATTAAGTTGTCTGCTTTAAAAGGCTTGATCAGACCACAAACAATTCAGAAAAATCCTGCATGGCATGATCTATACCTCAATCTTTTGCTGAAAGTAATTACTCACATTTGTGCTCCAATATGTACTGGATAAAAAATGTATTTTGCAGAACAACTATATCGTATAAAAAGCTCACATGTAATCAACATGAAAGATATTGGATACCACAACATACAAGCTGGTAAAAAATATGTGATAACATACTAACTGACCTATGCAAATAAAGGTCATGAACAGCAAAACAATTGTGCATTAGCACTTCAAATTCTTATTTTAACTTACCAGGTCCTGTTTGTTTGCAAATACTAAGATTATGCTGTTTGCCATCAAAGGGTCCTTGATAATTGTCTGAAAGGGGAAAAGAAATGCGAGTTAGCAGGATCTCACATTCTCAACCAATGTAGTTGAAGGAGCCAGGAAGTCCTATAATGATGGAGAAAGTACAAAATATGTTACCTGGAATTCTTGTCTGGCGTCTACAATCCTTTCTCTGTCCAAAGAATCAACGACATAGATCTACAACAAATCGAAAGCAGAAACACGTCCTTAACCTTGGCAGCAAAAGATGTGCATTCCATGGAGCAATTAGAACTGTCATGAAACTCCTGATTGAATCAGCTAAACAACTATGCTCTCACGTTCTGCACATCAATTTACTAACTTCACCCAGAAGCTAACATACTTTAGGAAAACAATCAATAGCATGCAAATTTTTCAAGAGGTGCTATGCTACGATTTGAGATAATGTAGGAATGTGAAAAACAATATCAAAGCAAGACTTGAGAAAGTATTATAGGTACTAAAATAGGCCAAAATAGAAAAATGAGATGCTTAATATATGTGTCTAATAGCTATTACCAGTGCATCAGAATTGCTGAGGTACATCTTCCATAATGGCCTGAGCTTTTCTTGTCCGCCAACATCCCACACGGTAAATACTACATTCTTGTACTGAACCTTCTCAACATTAAAACCTAGAGGGGGAAAATGTAATTACCAAAGGCATGAGATCAATGAACGGAAGAAATGAGGGTTGGAGTAAAGCCTAAAATGTCAAGATTGTGCAATTTATTGTCAAAATCTGGAGAAAGTTGTTAGGCCGCCAAATTTCTGCTACCTCCTTAATTTGATTATGTTAGGTTGTTTCAAGTAACATGATTTGGAAGAATAAAATGTTCGCCACCCCAACAACAAGAAAAATCAATTTCAACAATATGACACAATATTTTGTATTAATAAATGAAAGAACTGCCTCAAGGTGGGGTTTTCATCCTTACTGTTGGTCGCCAGCTTCCATCGTATTGCATTTGCACTGTCTTTCTTGCAAAACTATGTCACCCTAAATTTCTGAACCAGTACCGAAAGAAGAACACTAGCTTTGAAGTAACTCATTTTTGAATCATCAAGTGTGATAAAGACAAGCGATGAGTTTCTGGATCAATACCAATAAGATCAGGTTTTTCTGCTATCCTACTACTTCAACCAAATATTGTTGGTCATGATTTTCTTCTGCTATCTGTTTTTTAACTCTGTAGTCATAGGCTAATCGGCTCATAGATTTCAGCAACCAAAAAAATTCCGCCTGATAGTTCATATGCCACATATAGTGCTAAGTGCCAGCTTATTCGATACATCCTGCATCTTCATGGCATGCTACAATCATTCAACACTGGACATAAATAAATACAGAAATGATGGTATGTTATGTGAGTCTCCTACCTACTGTAGGGACTGTTGAAAGAACCTCTCCCATGTGCAGCCTATACAAGATTGTTGTTTTGCCAGCTGCGTCCAAACCAAGCATCACAACCTTCAAAAGGTTAATCACACTATTAGTGAAAAAAAAAGACAATCGTCGAATAATGTAACTTCACAGGTTGGTCAAAAGAAACAGAGGGAGGATTATGCTAAGAAGAAGACATGATGAAATGGTTCAGTCCAGCCACCAAAAAATGTTGAGTTAAGGCAGATGAATGGTTGGAAAGCCTATTGAATTTCGCAATTTGGTTTAAATTAGAAGAACTACTAAGGAAATACCCACATTTAACTAGATTAGTAATCCAATTTGCTAAAGCCATAATTTGGCCTACGCAAAATTAGCTGGGTTGGGATTCAGTACGTTGTACATCCATCCATTGCTAATGTACACTGCTAGAGTACTATCCCAATCCATTTCACCTCGAATTGCTCACCTCACTGCAAGCACTCAATTCAATGGACTTGTGCACAGTTGAGAATTCAGGTCTCAGATATCAAATCATCAAGAAAGCCCTAAAGAAAGAATCCCAGGACACACGATACTCTACAAGAAAGGAAACCAAGAATTCGGATCGACGGTTTACCCTCACCATGAAACAGCATATAAGCCCACCAAACTCACAGGTTCACGTTGCCGCACAACCAATCAGTCCAGGCAAACATTTAGAGGAACAATTTAAGCAGGCCTAGTAAGATTCAAAGCAAGAACCAGCACTGCGATTGTCCAAGAAGCAATCCAGCTCAAACTACACCGTATCTGGAAGTTTCAAGAACCTACATGGCAAGAGCAAGCAACCCTGAAAAGCGGAAGAGAGGAAGGATCACGTTACCCTCATCTCTTTGGTGGAGAAGAAGGCGTCGAAGAGCCTGCGCAGAGCTTGCCCCATCCCTCCGCCGCTTCCGCTCCTTGATCACTTCCTCTCTCTCTCAGCGGGTGGATTCTTCGACAGCTGTTGCTCCCTGCGAGCGCCTTCTTTTTCTTTTTTCTTTTTTCTTTTCTGGGGTTATCGATGAGCTCGAGGGCGGAATGAATCGCAGGAGACGGTGGTTGGGTTGGGTACTCGGGTTGGTTTCGTGAGAGCTCGCACAAAGAGGAACAAGAGTTCGAATGTATTCCTTCTCACTCCCTTTCTCTTCTTTTTGGCTGCTGTCTGGTATGGGAGAATGATCTGGCACGAGACCCAGGAAAGGACAACGAACACGGTAGAATACTACACTTTGCTTCGCCTGGTGTCTCTGTTGCAGTAGAATATCTCATTCATGGCATGGGGCATGACACCTCTAGCTTATTAATAATCTGAGTAATCCAATCAGTCAAGCCCCTCTTGTGGATCCTCTGTTAATTTCTACTGTACCGGTGCTACTTAGTTAGAATAGGATGGCATGACTGCTACCAGTGGGGTTTTCACCTTAGTCTCGAGTAGAACGAGGACTTGGGCTGTACTTTTTTGGGCCAGCTCGAGGTCCGGTCGGCACGGTATGGTATGAATGGCAGGTCGGGCTCGGTTTTGAGAGTGCGGTCCATCGAGTGGCACGGTATGGCTAAACGGGCTGTGCTCGGGCCGACCTAGCACGAAATAGGTCCAGCCTCCTCGTTTTAGCCCAATCCCTTCCCCACTCGGCCTGGACCAATCACTCCCCCACCCCCCGCTTGCCCAAACAACCACTTCCCCCCACACACACACCCACCCTAGCCCAACATCCCTCCTGGCCTCCCCCGACCCCTATCCCCAACCCCTTATCCAGAGCCTCGGCTCCCAAATTATCAATCCCTAATCACATTCCCTCATTCCCCTCCTTCCAGCTCCAGCCGCCTCCCTCCCTCTCCCTCCCAACGCGTTGCCGCCCGCCGTCCTCCCTCCAACCACCTCCTCTCCTCCCTCCACACTTGCCACGGCCGAGCCCCGTCGACGCTCCCTTCGCTGTCGCCACCACCACCATCTCCTCGTTGCCGTCCTTCTCACCCCCTTCGCAAGCACGCGGCGTGCCCGAGGTGGGCGGAGTTCTTCGTCGGCATCCAGGAGGAGGGGGCCATGGCGAGGGAGAGCAGACGTGGATGGCGGAGGTCATGCACGGGTGTCTTTGTTTTCCTGGGCGGCGGCTGTCGTCTTCCCGAGCGTCTTTCTCAAGGTTGTCGCCTTGCTCAAGGTCGGGCTTGGGCCGACACGACACGGTGACGGTCCGTCGTGCCGTCATGGCACGGCATGGCGAGGAGGCCGTGCTCGGCCGGTGTAACATCCTGATTTTCAGAATCGGGATGCTAATATTTAAGTTGGTGATCTAATAAATTTTTGACTCTGTTTTAAAATTTTCCTGTGTTTAAGTAAAAAGATTGCTTTTAAAAGTCAAATCAAATAAATTAAAAGGTTGCATTCTAAGTTAAATGGAGTTATTTAAAAGTTGCATAATAACAAAAATAGATATTATTAAATCGAATCGTTTGAGAGACGACATTAAAAATTAAATTATTCTGTTTCTTGTTTTCACATGCATTTCAAAAATCATGATGCATGCATTTGTACCATCGCACTTTTCTAGTCCGACCGACCACAGACGAGATGCCTACGTGTACATTCTTTTTCCCCAACTTCTCTCTTCGCAATCACAACCAAAAACCAAAAATCTTGCAACGCATGTTATACCATTACGATCGTTGTCTTGAGAGTGTTCCAGTTTAGCGGTTAGTTCGGACATGCGAGGTCATTTGGGTGAGTTAGAGAAAAGGAGGAAGAAATACATCGCTAAATAATTTCTTTGTCTATTTTCTTATCCCATTAACCCACCACCTTTTCTCCACCTTTGTTCCCAACCAAAACACTCACGACCACTTGTTTTAGTCCATCAAACCAACACCTCCCATCGCCATTTCTCGTCCAAAGATGCAAAGCAACCACATGCCATCGCCATTCGGTTTTCTCCCCGTGACCGAATCGCTTTAAGTCACATGCATGACCACTGCTTAATGCCCAATGGATCACCCATCGCTACTCATCTCCCACGTCACTTCTTCTTCCCCAACACAACACCTCCATTTCTTCTCACACATGAGCTCAAAACAAAGACACTTCTCTCCTTCCAATCCCAATCAAAATCAAAATCATGCAATGCATGTCATACCATTGCCTTCCCCATCACCTAAGCTTTCCATCCATCCAATTAATTTTCGCATGCAAAGACTTTTGAGCAAGTTTGAGAGGAAGGGAAGAAGAAGCAGATGGCACCGCTTCTACTCGGCTCATGCGCGCGGCGAGGCAGCTTGAGCAAGCAGCCAGCGATCGATCGGAGCTTGCTGCAGCAGCCAGCGTCGGCGCGCGCGGCGGCCCAGACAACGGCGATCGGGCAGAGCAAAGATGGCGCGGCCGGTGCTTGGCGAGTTCACGCCGAGGCGATCGAGGGCCGGCAGACGGCATGGCTAGCTGCGGCAACAAAGACGAGCTCAAGACCGATTCTTGGCTTGAAAACCAACATGCGGTGCATGCGGCGCCAAGACACGGCAAAGACGGCAGCCGGACGGCACCAGCGGCCACCGGGCGCGCGAGGCGAGAGGAGTTTTGTGCGGTCTTGTCCAATGGCCGGCCGCAGCCGCCAAAGCGCGAGCCGAGGGCGTCAGCGGCGACATGGCGCGGCTAGCAAGCAAGGCGGCTCGGCGCGCGGCGTGGTCGTCGGGCTCGGTGGTGGGCCGGCTTGTGCGGCCGGCGCGATGCCGAGGCGGAGGCAAGGCCGGCGAGCAGGCTCGGCGCGCGCCGAGCAAGCATGCACGCGGCAGCAGCGTGGCGACCATGCATGCGTTGCGCGCGGCGTCAAGGCGACCATGCACGCATGCCGTGGCCCAGCGGCACTCGGTGCGGCATCATGGCGAGGCGAGGCCGAGGTGCTGTGTACATGCATGCGACTACGCGACAACGAGCGAGGCGTCAAGGTTGGCGGAGGCAGCGGGCTCAAAGTGTAGCTTAACGGCTGCCGAGGCGATACCGAGGCGGCCGGAGCCGGGCATGTGGCGGCGCATGCGCGCATGCACTCGGTGGGTGGATGCATGCGGCGGCCAAGCATGGCCGAGCGTGGCGACATAGAAGGCGGAGCATTGCACGGCGCATGCATGCGGCGGCCATGCATGCCACGACCGAGGGAGGCGAGGCGATATAGCGTGTCGCGCTTGAGCGCGGCGTCGGCAAGGGGACTCCGTGGGTGTGGTCGAGAGCGACGGTGTCGATGCGGGGCGGGATGCGGATGAGATCGGCGACGACTACGGTGGACGCGGATGCGGCGCCGAAAGCGACGTCCGGCGATATTAGGCATGCCTAGTGCCATGGTAAAATACTTCACGTTGAATTGTGTTATCACATTACGATATTAGTTATGCATGTTGCATATTAGTCATGAGCATAGCATCTATTTATGCATATTTAATTATAAAAATGAATTGGTAGCTTTAGACCGGTAAAATTCTCCGGTTATGTCTTATTTGTGCGTAGGCGGGATTATGTGATAAAATATTGTGGGTGCGAATGATTAGATTATTGTGGCGAAATGTGTGTAGTATTGATCGGTAGATGCTAGCTAAAATATATGAGTTGATTAGTTGATCGGGCGATATTATTTTGAAGTCGCATGGAAGTTAGTGGTGATCTTGGATGATGAATTAATTGGAGATTTCTTCTCACATTGGATTAATAATTTTAGGAGATAGGACGCATAAGGATTTTATGATTTATTACTTGTTGAAGGACTCTTGTGTTGATGATTAATGAGATATAGAGGTTGAATCGGATGGTTTATTCAATCATGAGCAAATTGATCGGATGCCTTAAGTAATATCTATGTGAGTTGTACATGCTAGAATTGGAAGAAGGTAGGAATGGATTATTTGATTGCGGATAAATATTTGGATTGCCATGTAATTGGTAGGTAAGTCCCTTGTGCCGAGTCGATGCAATTTTACTCTCTTTTGGATTGGTAGCTAAATGATTATTAGTCGACCGTAGAGACGCATTTGTGATGGGATTGGTAGATGTCGTACACGACTAGTCTGGTGAAATGGATGTAGGTTGATGTATTAGTGAACTATTAAATGTTGGATGTGCAATTAAATTGTAAAGCTCACTAGATGTCGGGTTGTCAAATAAACCTCGACCGTGGAAATTTCGGTGTATGCGAATATGAATTGCCGAGGTGAAATTAGTAGAATTTGATAGTTAGTATTAGATCAAATAGTCTAGTAAAGAACAATTGATGGATTTAGCCTTGGTCTTATGCATATCACTTGATGGATTTTGTGCAATCACCAGATGGATTGTATGTATGAAAGATGGTGAGTCCGAGCAGTATTTGTTGGGTTGAATGTCTTGATTATGTCTTAGTAGATGTTAGTATAGTATTTAGATCAAGATATGAGGCTATGATAGGAAAAAGTTATGCATGTGATTGGATTCAATACCGGAGAATCAGTTAAGTCTATGATTATGAGAAGATTAGTTTTGTCGGTAGATGTTTTCCCTTTAGGAAATAAATTGAAAAGAAAAGAAAATACATAGACCCCACTTGTCATGGCAGAGACTAAGTTAAGTTGAGTGCAAAAAGTATTAAGTGCAATAGGAAGTTCATAAACGTATTATTATTTTTACACTAGAAATGCTTCTAACTTTGAAAATGCATAAGTATTTCATAAAAACTCCAAATGATATGAACTAAGTTATTTTGGTCTTATATTATTATTCTCTATCCATCCATATAATCCTCATCCTCACCACTGCTCTGCAAATTTTGGCTAAATAATTAAATTAAGTGAACAAAGAACCGAATTGAATTAAATTGGAATTTCCCGAAAACTGAATTTTCAAACCTTCATAACTCTCGCATACTAAGTCCAAATGGAATAATTCTTTCACCTAAATTCATATAAAATCATCATCTAGGTACTGTAGAAAATTCATGCATTTTTGAGCAATTTGATTTTTTTCGACTTTTCTCGATGTTTATTCGATATCGTCTTTCTTTAGATTCTGAGTTGCCGGAAGTAAGAGAGTACGTAACCGAGAGTGAGCAAGTGAACTACCAGCAAGGCAAGCATCCTTTGAACTTTCTTTTTGCATCATATTTGATCCCAGATTTGTTAGGATAGATGCAATGATAATTGCTTGCATGCTATTTTGATAATGTCGCTATTTTTGTGATGAATAGTTAGACACATCCTATTATCTTGTCATTGTGGCTATCCATGAATTACCCCAGTACTGAAATAATTATGATAGGATGTTTGAAATCGTGTTTGAGTTGCTTAGCCATGCAAGTCTAGAACCAGTAGCTCGATTGTCGGGAATAGCCCGCCAATTATGGGATAAACATAACTCTCATTATATACTTTTGTTTCAGATCTTCGTATCTATTTTATAAGTGAAATTTTGTCATTTTAAATGAGCTTTTGGTCTGGACAAGTGTTGGTTAGTGATGGTGCCTTCGCACGAGATTTGGGTATGTGGTTTGGCTTGTCGGACAATTAAGGACCGAACGTGGGTTGTTACGATTCAAGCAAAACTCGTGCTATCACGCATGTATATGGGTGCCGTATGGTTAAGTAGGGGAAGATTTTATTGTGTTGAGTCCCACGGTGGTGAAATTGTAAGGGCATGGGACCGTGAAATCCGTGTTCCTTTTGGGCCGATAGGATGGGGCGTTAACGTCTTGTGTTTCCTAGGATATATAGGATGGAGGCGTTAACGTCTTGTGTTTCCTAGAGCCATGGGTTGAGGACTTAGCTCAATGGGATCTTCTTGCTAAAAACGACCAGTATCTTGATTTATCTTACCGGCATACCATAGGAAGTATGCTATATTCGGAGGCATCCGAGGCTTACGGGCTAATCAAGTCGTGTGGGTAAAGTAGTACACCCCTGCAAGGTATAATCTATTCGAATAGCCGTGTCCACGGTTATGGACGATCGCTTGAAACTTGTGGCTGCTTATTGTTAGACTTGGATTTAAAATTGTGGGTGAACTTGGTAATTATCATGAATGGGATGTTCATGTTTGTGTAGTATCAAAGTGGGAAGCCACTTTGCCATTGGTATGCTTTATTTGTTACTCAGTTCATTACTTATTCACATGTTATACTTCTACTTCAAATCTGATTTTGAAATGGCACTTGAAAAACTAGTATGTGTAGGTTGTTCAGTATTGCGTCTTTTTCGCAAAATTAAGCCAATATGAGCCCTTCCTTTGAATGACCTTATGCATAACTATTTTTATTTGTGTAAGACTTGAGTACTCTTTGTACTCACCGGATGTTCTTGGCTTTACGGTGAGGAGGATAATGAGACCGACGAGCTCGTCGGTGTCGATTTAGGCGACACCGATGAGTAGCGTGCTATCTTTTAATCCCGATCGGTTGTCGATGGGTTATGGGGCATACCACTGCTGGCCTTTTGGTTTATTTACTTATTTGTTTCCGCTGCTACTTTATGAACTTGTTTAATTTGGCCGGTCGGCCACTTGTATTAGATGTAAACTTGGAACTATGTTGTATGTCTTTTGTACTATTAGTGTTTGAAGGTTGTATGGATGTAACCGACGTTGAATGAGAGTGTGGTTATATTGGTCGCTGATCTTGGGAGCCAATATAAGTCATACTCGCTGTTCATGGGTTCCCATTTAGCTCTCTAAGTGTCGTGCTTGGCTTGTTGGAGAACCGACAATCATGCAGTGCTCGCAGAGGAGCGGCGCGCATGATCGTCGGGGCTCTAGTTTGCAGTCAAGACTCTCATTTAGACTGAGTTAAGTTGGAATTCATTTACCGGAGACCTAGAGTTATGTCTCTAAGACCATGCTTAGTCTCGGTCTTATGGAGATAACTCTGGGGTCCCCACAGCTGGCACAACACGATGCGGCCCGAAGACCGTCGTGCCCATGCCGTGCCGGCACGCCACGGCCCGACTCCTAGCTCTAGTCTCGAGGTAAGCATTGTAGCTTTCCAATCAAACCGTCTATTACATTGACTTAATAATTTTTCTTAAAATGTACTCCTTTTTTATGAAGCGTATTCTATTCTAGCTAGGCATGGGACCACAAGGTTGCAAAACTAAAGAAAAAACTAGAGGAAATGATGTTATTAGAAATGTGGGAGAGAATAATTAGTGATGGGAACACTTATAAATACATGAGGAAGAAAATATGATAAATAAGGCAAACAAGGAAAATCATCAATAAATTCGCATTCACGCCACATATTTTGAGCATCATATCCAGTTAAGCTTAAAATTTAGTGATAGACACGATCCAACAAGATGGTTTTGGCTAAAAACATAACTATGGAAGTAATCAAGCTTGCCGACCATCTAACCTGATACCTCTCCGATCCACTATTTTTTTAAAAAAAATATATAGACCAACCAAGCTACAGTCGTCTGAAATTTTCTTAAAACTCAATCACTTTCTTCGGTATATTGGATCACCATACAATGATTTCTGTTTTTTTATGTTGAAAAATTTTAAATTAGACAAAAGTAAATCTAGGTGAATCCTACAAATACAAAAACAAATAAAAAAAATTCTAAACTAGACAAAAGTAAATATAGGTGAACCCTACAAATACAAAAACAAATAAAAAATTGTAAACCAGACAAAAGTAAATCTAGATGAACCTACAAATACAAAAACAAATAGAACTAAATTCTAAACTAGATAAAAGTAAATCTAGGTGAACTATATAAATACAACTAAAAGTTACAGTAAATATGTGCTACAATTACACGTCACTTGTTAATGTAATTTTAGGCTTAGTACTATACAATTGTAAGTGATAGGGTTTTAAGAAAAATTCGGGCGACTGGGAGCTAGCAAAAGTGAAATTATTTTCAATTCCAAAAAAAAATGCTTTGCATATGTTCTCAAGGCTGAAAAAAACTGGAGCAGACTTTCAGCTCGGCTCGAGTTCATCTCTCACGGTAGAAGTAGCACATTGGCCAACATGCAATTAAATAGCAGGCTTAGCCCACTGTGCCCAAGAGAGACTAGCCAAGCCCAATAGCAATAGCAATAGCAATAGCAATAGCAATAGCAACAGTTCACTTCATTAGGTGGCGTAAAGAAACGTGAGGGCAGGTGACAAAGCCACAGGAAGGCGCAGCCACACACCGGCAGTTCTGTAGTTGCATTATTATGGGATATAAAGTAGAACAAGATGGTAAGAGTTGTTGTGCTAATTGATTTTTTTTTCTAGCTTCTATTTGCATTGCATAATGCCAAGTCCAGTTCTTTTGCAAGAAATATGTTATAACATGTAGATTTGAAGTACTCATGAAAGGCTTAGGTGGAATGCATGTGTGGTGTTTGAATTTGAACACTGTGCCCAGCACCCTTTTGTGTGTATCTAAGCATGTTTTACCACAGAACAATTTGTCATATTTGACTATTTTTCACTGCATTTTTTTTTCTTTTGCCTCAATGAGCAGTACATCTTCCATACTGATCACTACCAAAATGGAATCCTGGGGAGTTAAATTATAGAGTTTGGCGGCAAGGACATAGCTACTGTTTGTCTGAGTTCTTAATATTATTAGCATGGTGGCTGGTAAATGCACAATGTGGTTTGAGTAATTGATATCCATACAGTTTCTGGAGGAGGAAAATCATGCCACAAATGACATCATACTTGGCATCCTAGTTATATAATTAAATTGCGTGCGTCTTGATTATGTTTTACATGTCCACATTCTTTTTTGTTCTTTTTTTGTTTGCGAGGAGGAGCATAGACAATCGGAAGGATGGCTATTGATACCCACCTGTTACTTTTGCTTTGTTTACCCTCGAAATGAATCCCAATCAGAAAACTCTTTCCTCTTAGCTTTGTTGCATTGCATGGCAGCATGATTAGCTTAAAATATTTACTGAAGTATTCTGCCTCTCTGATTCTCCATCGTTATGTCATCTTCTGCAGAAAGGTAGAAGTTGAGACAGAGGTCTTACCAGTTGAAGTGTTGCAAGGCTGGAAAAGGGGAACCAGGATAACATTTCCCAACAAAGGTGACCGGCTACACGGCTAGTTGCCACAGGACCTGACATTTGAAGCCCCATGATGTGTACATTCTGGAAGGGAACAACCTTCTAGTAAACCAGGAGATCCCTCTGGTGGATGCTCTTGCTGGGACAACTTTCTTTTTTTTTTAACAAAGAGGCAGGAGAAAACATGTAAAAAAGATACAACCCAAAAAGGAGGAAACCCCAGTGGGAGGAAAACCACAACTGAGACACGCCCTGCGACAACAACAACTGAGTTAGAGACGCCAACTAGCCAACTCTAAACACACCCTAACTAGCTCTGTCGCATACACAACAAAGCTAAGGGAAAGACAAACGCATCCAAACCAACCCACAGGAGCTTCGAACTGGTAGAACCAGACAGCGTAGAAAATCGCTCTAGTACCGACTTGAGAGAGAAGAAGAAGCAGATGTCGATTGATCCACATGCTAACAGGACCACCAGTGAGGAGCTTCGAATGAATTGGGTGAGGATACAGTTTCTTTCTCTCGGCGAAAACAGTGGATGACGCAGAAACGAAGGACAACAACTCCGCCTCCTCTCCCCTCAGCCCACGCAGCTCATTCAAGGTGAACTGGACCAGCTGCTACGAAACAGGGCCGGGACAACTATAAACATCAAGACCCTTGATGACACGAGATTGTGAGCGATAACGAAGGGTGGCCGATTGTAGGATCAAGGATAACCGACTAGAGGGGGTGAATATGAGGTTTCTAAATTTAATCGACCAAATTAAACTTTAAAGTAGAAGCTCTAGCAAATAATTCCTAACACAAGAAATATGACGGAACTATCAAGTAACTTACTACAAAATAATCTAATTATCAATACTTGATATAATTCTAGCTAAGTAATTTAACACAAGAAATATGCTAGAATTGTAAATGCGGAATAAGTAAAGACAAGAAGTAACCACGAATGAGACAATGAAGGTTTTTCCCGTGGTATTGAAGACTTGCCAGTCTTCACTAGTCCACGTTGAGGTAGCTTGACCAAATCAAGCCGGCTCCAAGAATGCGGTCATACCACACCAAGTGGTACAACTGCCGGTGAGATGTCGGTTGAACCGATTTTTGACAACCACACTAAAAACTTTTGAGAACAGAAATTCAAATGCATGCATGATCCTAAATTGATCCATATTGCACAAGACCATGTTATCAAGCTACTAGTCACGATCCCTCTTAATAGTACGGCATTTATCCTAAAATCCAGTCTTCCAAACATTTCTCCTAAGACCGGTAAAATAAAAAGGATCCTAGTCTACTTATACCTGTCTTGAGCCAAGTAGATCTTCATTGAACCATTTAACATACATCTTTTCGTCATAAAAAACCACCAATGGATCTTAACCTTGTAGATACTCAATAAACATGTTAATCCAATATTCACATGTAGTCATTAATTACCAAAACAATTTTAGGGGCCTAGATGCTTTCACCGATCAGGAAGGAGCCAGGGAAGAAGGGGGCTTGAGGATCAAGTTTGATGTGACCTTCCCAATGAGGTTATCATCGTCGCAGCGAGCAGTCATCAAGCGAATCATGGGGGGGCTAACTGGTGAAGAGAAGGGTACAACAAAGGATTCATTGAGAAACAAGAAACAGTGGCTATTTGGGAGGTAGTTGGAACTGAGTCAGATAAGTTATTTCGTGGTCTTAGACTTAATAGTGGTGCAACACTAATTCTATCTTGTGGGTCCTGTTCTTCACAAGTGACATGGATGTCTCATTTTGGCATGTAGGCTTTTAAAGCCTTTTTTTAGAACAAATAACAAGAGCTTTATTAATTCATAGCAGGATTTCAATCACTAGTGACGATATACATATTGAATTTGGAGATACAGATCATCCAAGTACACATCTTTTTTACCACCAAGGCTATCCTTGTGCAACAATGAGCTGCCAAATTTGCCTCACAATGGGTATGGACACAACAAAATGAACTAAAATTCCTGCAAAGCTCTTGTATTTCATGCCAAATACCTGCAAATTCTGATCTTGCGCCAACCTATGAGTTAATCATATTGACAAGAGTCAAATTATCCGACTCCAGAATCACCTGATTACAGCCTTGTCGAATTGCAAGTTGAAGTCCATCTCTCACTGCTAAAGCTTCAATAGATAAGACCTCAGGGAGATTGTTATACCACCGTGCCCCTGCCGCTATAAACCGCCCTCCACAATCTCGAATAACAGAGCCCGAGCCACCTATACACTGAACACCATCGAAAGCAGCATCAGTGTTAACTTTTAAATAGCCACGTCGCGGTGGATGCCTGCAACATCCCAAAGTTCTGTTACCAAAATAAAAATTAATAAAGTTATTATGTTATTGGATTTTCTGAGTTTCAATAGTTTTTTCTTAGTTTTCTTGAATTTCTACGATTTTAAAAGTCAAAACTAAAATTTATTGAGTTTTATGAGTTTTTATTGGATTTAAAGTGAAAAAATAAAATTTTAAGTAATTTCTGGAATTTAAAAAGCTTTTTACTATTTATTTCAAAACAAAAATAATTACTATTAAAAAATAATGGCCAACTTTAAGTCAGAATTATTTTTATTAAGTTAAAAATAAATCAAGCAATTTTTTAGAATTTTTCTAGAATTTTTGAACGCTATTTGCTATTTTCTAAAAATCTATTTGATTTATTGATTTTTTTAAAATCCGAAAATCAAGAAAACTATTCAGACGTCCGATCTCATGAACAGTAACTTTGCACAGTACATGATAAACAATGAAAGTGGACGTTCGGACCGTCCAAAAAATTTCTTTTTATTTTTATTTTTCGCTGAAAATCTATTTAACTTCAAAAATTCATATCTAATTCATTTCAACTCCAAATCAAGTGAAACCAGTTTTGATATTTTTTATTTTAAATTAAATTTATTTTAAATAGATTTCAAACTTGTATCTAGTCTATAAAACATAGTTTTCAGAAATTAGTCCTTAAACCGAATTTTTTTCACACCAAAAAAATGCTTCTAATTTTAAAAATTCATAGAAAATGTTTCTGAACTCCAAATGAGTTGAACCAAGTTATTTTTGTATTATAATTTTATTTTATATTATTGTATTAATTTAAAAGATTAATTTGAAATTTCCAAAAAATGAAAAACATTTTAAATGATTAAAATAATCATCAAATAAATTTAAAATTATTTTATTTGTTCTTCTCAGGTTCCAATGATTTTTGTGGAATTTTCTTGAATTTTTCTGAATTTAATTTATTTTTGGATTTTCTGGACTTTCTTCGATTTCCTCTAAATCATTTTTCCTATTTTCTCAGAACTCAATTTAAATTATTTTCCTTTTATGTTTTTCCCAAAAATTTCTTTTATCGATTGTAAAATGTCATTTAAATTAGTTATTCTAAAAGCGAGGGATTCCTTTTGGAGTTTTTGCGTTTTATTGAATTTATTAATGCGTGCATTGAATTTCAAGCGTAAAACATTTTGAATAATTAAAATATACTTCAATTAAATCCAAAACTATTTTATTTGGTCTTTCCAGGTTCCAAAGTATTTTATAAAATTTTCTTGGAATTTTTTGATTTAATTTATTTTTTGGATTTTTCTTATTCCTTTTCTTTTTATTTCTCTCTCTCCTCCTTTTTAGCTTTCTTCCTCCCGTGACTTGCTTCTGTCCTGAGAAGTTCAAAAACAGCCGACGCCATGAATGCCTCAAATGAAGCTCATAAAACCCATGATTTTCTCCACGATTCTTCCCGAAACTTCAAACATTCATTCCCCTCATCAATACACCTCCATTCCCGGCCTCTCCTCTAATTTTCGTGCATTAATTCACTAAGAAACGGTCATGCCACCCGAAAGACATGCCTCCTTGATCTCCTCCCTCGGACCTCCTCAGCCACTATATAAGAGAGCACCGTGTGCCTCTCCTCTTCCTCATCCAGACCCGAAAATCTTAGCTCCTCCATCCCTTCCTCCACGACGCAGTCGAAGATTTTTCGTCGCCGGCCGAACTCCGTTCATCGGCTATTTGCGCCGCCACCATCGACCACATCCCCGACTTCACCTTGCGACGTTCTACGCCGTGCTCACCCTCTCATCGTTGGAGCATCGCCGGAACATCCACACCACGTCGCCGTCGTCGTCCTCGTCTCCGGCCATCCGTACATGTTCCACCACCACCGAGGTGAGCACCGGCATCCCCGTCCTCCCCTCTCTCCATTCCATCCCTCGTCGACCGCCAGAACGTCGTCGTTCACCGCCATCTAAACCATAGACCGAAGCTTCTTCTTTTGTGAATTACGTCGCCGTCGAGCTAGCGCCGGCCACATAGTCTCCGCCTCTGGCTTCGCATCATCGTGCTCTACGCGATGCTCTCCATCCCTCGCCGGTGCCGCTGTCCAGGCACCACCGTCCTGTCCGTGCAAGCCGCCAACATATGAGCCATGTTTTTGTTCAGTTGGAAAGAACATGAATAGTAAAGATTATCTAGTCATCCATTCTATACCTTTGTACATACACATTTTATTCATTCCAAAAATTTGTTCTCTCACATACAAGCTCCAAATCCGTTGATTCTTTCTCCTAAATTCATCTACTATATTCAGTAATTATTTTGTAATTTTTAGATTTTATTTATTTTCTATTATTTATTTAGTCCATTAACCGCGTCACCGCCTTTCTCCTCGCCACCGGCCAACCTTGCGCGTTCCACCCCAACCAAGGTGAGCATTGCGTTCCCAGCCGTTCCCTCTTCGTGTCGCCACAAACCTCACCCGTTAACTCCTCTCTGTTTGCCCGGAACGGCGAAGTCAACCCGAAGGTCTTCTCCGTCGCGTTCCGCCTCCATCCGATGTCCCCCAGCCGAACCGTCTGCGGTGTTGGGTTCGTCTCAACATGTTCTACATCGTACTTCCTTGCCATGTCCATTAAACTCTTTCCTTGTTCTCAGTCAAACCGAAACACAATTTCTAGTGAATAGTATTTTCAGAATTATATCATTTCATGTGATTTTCAACCTTCCAGAATTTCGTTCTCCCTCATACGAATTCCGATTCCATCGATTCGAATTCGTAAATTCATATAAAGTCGATACCTTCCTCCCAGTATTTATTTTATAATTTTTGGATTTTATTTAGTTTGTATTTGAGTGTTATTTGAATTTAGCTCGTTTACATATGTAGATTTCGACGACTTCGGACGACCGGATTTCGACGCCATTTAAGAACAACGAGTAAACAAGCAAGGCAAGTTATACCTTGATCGTATCGATCCTATTATTTAAAATTATTTATATTATATTTTAAATTATTACTGCATGCTTATTTATATTAGTAATTTAAATTCCTACTTTAAATATATAGTTATGCCTAAAATCCTTTGTATGGCCAATTTTGATAATTGAAGCAAACATATTGTCACCATAGATAAAACCTAGTTGATACGATAGTATGAATTAGAACATTTTGAGAAAAAACAGGCTTAGCCATGCTTATAGACCAAACATGTTTATTTTGGGAAATTTCAGCCAGAAATCAATTGTGGTTTAAATTGTATACATGGCATCAATATGTTATGGAAGTTTATGACTTTGAAAAATAAAATAAATAAAAATAGTTTGGACTTGGGCATAATGGATGTTCGGTGGGTGCAAGTTTATGCATGGGCTCAATCGGGTATGGTTGAGGCCCATGGGTTTTGTTGGAAAGTTGTCCAAGTCAATTAAGGACCGGTCTTCGAGTGTATGATGCTAAGTCATACCGTACCACCACATGTCCTCAGTGTGGGGAGTAGGACCTGGCTAATTAATCTGTAATGTTGCGAAACCTTAGCGAGGGGTAACTATGATGGAATGGCGCATTGTAAAGGCCTTGACACGTGCTCTAGACCGCTTACCAAAGGTAGTGAGCGGTGGCATAGATATATGCCGAACAAACTAGAGAAATCTTATCATGTGGGTAAAGCTGTACAACCTCTGCAGAGTGTAAAACTATTCGAATAGCCGTGTCCACGGTTATGGACATGCTGGCCGAACTGCTCAAAGTTATACTTTGGTTTTTATTTGAAAAAGACTTCTTCAAAACTGATTTATCCAAATGGGAATTGGGCAAGAAGCCATGTGATAGGAGGGTATCATTCACCATTCATGTGTAAATATTATCTGACTATAAAACTGAGAATTTATAAAATAATTTGTAGTTATAGAATAACTGCTTTGGAACTTAGTACCAGAATTTAAAGAAAATGTTGTTTTATGCAAATCAACCAATAAGCCATCCTTTGTTACATCCATGTATGCATGTCATTCTGTTATTTGACGGGTGTAACTTGCGAGCACAAAAGTTGTGCTCATCCTTACTTCATGCAAACAAATTTCAGAGGAGAAAGACTTTGCTATCGGTGTGGATCTCGACGACTAGGCCGCTACCCCAGTCGATTGCCTGTGGCAGATTGCTGGACTCTACTACCTCTTTTAGTCTTCCGCTGTGTTCTTTATTGTTGGCCTGTAAGCCTCCTTTGTAATCAAATCTGTTGGTATTTATTAATAAAGTTGTGATATGATTTTGTTACCATATTTGTTTACTGTGTGAACTAGCTACTGATCATGGGACTAGTTCAGAAATGCACAGAGGATTCGGGAGTATTAATTCCCGGGTCTGACAATGCCATTTTGCCGAACTCGGAGCGGTAGCCATTTTGGTGGTATAGTCAAGCGGAAGAACATCTTCCATGCCTATGATTATTCCAACCAATCCACAACGACCATATCCCACAAACAAATAGGGTTGTATTTGTCGAAGAACAAACATCCCCGACAAGCAAATCTACCGCTCATGTATCTGGGTGTGGAGTAGGAAGCTTTTTACCCGTAATCTCCTTAAAAGCCTGTCAGAAAAGATGTGCAAAAGTGCATTCTGTCGTAACATGGAAGATCGTTTCCCCTCTATTTCCACAATCCTCATAGTGGCTTTCCTTCAGGACATGGTGACGATATAATTCTTTCTTCACCGGTAAAAAGTTAATACCCGCCATAAGAAAACACACACCTTTGGTGGAACTTTCAGTTTCCAAAGATGCTTCCACTAATGGCCTGAAACCGAAGATGAGGAAATCTGGTTCTCAGCAACACATTGAGAATACATATGCTCATCCTTTAGTATCCTGTAAGCAGAGCGAACCGAATAATTTCCATTCCTTTCAAAAGGTCAAGCAGAAATATTCTCCATTTCACTATTCCCCAACTTGATTTTCCAAATGGCTTCTGCATCCAGTCTTATAAAAGAGGAGTTAACAAGCACCTCGTTCCAAGATTTGTTGTTCAGATTGAGAAGTTCAGAGACCTTGTTAACCAAAACATTCTGAAGTTGAACCATAGGTTTCATTGAGATTGAAGAGGGAATCCAATTGTCCTTCCAGATGTCAGCTGAATCACCTGTACCAATTCTTTTTATTAAACCTTTTTTTCCAGCAAATCCCTTCCAAAAAATGGCCTTCCATGTATGAGAGCTTTTTTCTTGTGAGTTGCCGATAAGAAATCTCCTTGTGGAAAGTACTTCCCTGTAAGTACTCGACCGCAAAGGGATTTTGGATTTGTCACCACACGTCATCCTTATTTGCCAAGCATAGCTTGATTAAAAAGTTTGATATCACGAAAGCCCATATCACCACTCCACTTTAACCAATGAATCTTGTGATCATCTATGGAGCTCCCCCACCAACAATTGGAAATATATGAAGTTATCTTCTGACATAGAGTAGATGGTAGCTTGAAACAGCTCATAGAATAAGTAGCGACAAATTAAGCCACATATTTGAGTAAGACTTCTCATCCGACACAACTCAGATTCTTCTCTCCCCAACCATTAACAAAAGTTCTTACTCGATCAACAATAAAATTGAAGGTACCATCTGTGCTCTTACCAATTGCAGTAGGAAGACCCAAGTATTTTTCACCAAGGGCCTCTGAAGAGATTCCCATACTGGATAGCACTGCTTGCTTGTCATCGCTACCACAATTGTTACTTAAAAAACCCGCCAATTTCTGTTTGTTAACCAACTGACGAGATCCACGATAATAATTTTCGAGGATCAATGAGATTCTATGAGCATTTATTTGAGAAACCACAATACAAATCAAGCAATGATTGGCAAAGAGCAAATGCGACACCCACGGTGCATGGCGGCTAATTCTAATCCCCCTCGCAGTATACCGAGGGCCACTATTTTTAAGCATACACGACAAACTCTCTACAGAAAGCAAGAACAAATACGACCTTCTCAATGAATTTCCCTTGTGTTGAAGTGTGTAACCACTGTAATTTTTCAATGAGGTTTAATGGCATGTGTTTCCCCTTGCTTCAAATAGGAATTCGGCATGGCTCTTAAAGCCTTTGCGTGGGTTAAGTTTCAACTTGAATTTTGTGTGGATTCATTTATTCTCCCCCTCCTTTCTCCTTGCGATAGATGAAGTTAGTTTTTCTTATGAAGCAAATTGTGCAAATGTGTGTGAAAAAAGGAAGAAAAGATAAGGAGATTTGTTTATGCAAATTGCACAGGATTAACTAAAAAAGGTCTGAGATAATTCTGAGCATAGCAGTGATTCTTTTTACAAACGCAGATATATGATTATCATCTCTTTACTTCAATAAAACAAAACATCGTCTAGCATGTATGATAATAAAACATGGTTTAGTCCGTAGAAATCTTAAGTGGATTTGTAGTATTGGCGAAAGGATGTAACAAATCTTTAGTTCTTCACTAAGGGGAAAAAATTGTGCGGTCGTGAAAAAAATCCTCATCAAACTAGCAAAAACAATCCACTACCAGATTCATTCCTACTGAGTTCATTTCAATCCTATCACCTCGGGAAAATTATGCTGTAATTACTATTTGGTTTTTGTAGTAGTCAACAACAACAACAAAGTCTTTGGTCCCAACCAAGTTGTGATAGGCTATGAATGAAACCTCCTGAAGGTCAAAGTGACGAGAGCCTTGTAAAAAACCCTACAAGGCTAAAACCCTAAGCCGTACATCCTGTCATCTGAGCCGAGATCCTAAAACACCGTCCCTAAACCTTCTTATGGTTCTGGTACGTGGATCGCTAACTTCCATGCGCTCCTATTCAAAGCTACTTCTTTAGCTACATTCCAATTCCTCAAATCTCTTTTAACCGCTTTCTCCCACATCAGTCTTGGTTGACCTCTGTCTCTTCTTATGTTTTCAGTACGTCTTAAAATTCCACTACGTACCGGTGCCTCAGAAGGCCTCCGTTGGAGATGTCCAAACTATCTCAAGCGACATTGGACAAACTTCTCTTCAATTGGTGCTACCCCCACCCTATCATGTATATCATTATTACAGATTCAATCCCACCTTGTGTGACCACATAATCTAGCACAACATCCTCATCTCTTCTACATGCATATTTTGTATATGTTGTCTTTAGTCGCCCAGCATTTTGCTCCATATAGCATCGCAGGTCTGATCGTCATCCTATAGAACTTACCCTTTAACTTTTTGAGGCTTTTTTGTCACACGGGACACCCGATGCTTAATGTCATTTCACCCACCCCGCTCTAATACTGTGGCTCACGTCTCCATCAATCTCACTATCCCACTGTAGCATCAGTCCTAAATATCGAAACATGCCTTCCTAGGCACTACTTATCCGTTTAGACTAACATCTCCATCATCTACCCTGGCACCGCTGAAATCACACTTTATATACTTAGTTTTAGTCCTACTAAGTCTAAAGCCCTTCGATTCTAAGGTCTTCCTCCACATCTTCAGATTCCTATCGACACCTATCCTACTCTTATCAACTAAAACTACACCATCAGCAAAAAGCATACACCAAGGGAAAAAGCATACACTATGTTGGGAGTTTTTTTTTTCCTTTAGAATGCCCACCACACGAGTCTTCTTGGCACTTTATCATAGACTTTCTTCAAGTCGATAAATACCATGTGAAGATCCTTCTTTTGCTCTCTATACCTCTCCATCAACTGTCTGATCAAGAAAATGGCCTCCGTGATCGACCTCCCAAGCATAAAACCTAATTGGTTTGTCGTCACGCTAGTTACTCTTCTTAAACGGTGCTCGATCACTCGCTCCTAAAGCTTCATTGTGTGGCTCATGAGCTTAATTCCTCTATAATTAGTATAATTTTGAATGTCTCCTTATTTTAAAAAATTGGTACTAATGTGCTCCTCCGCCACTCGTTAGGCATCTTGTTCGACCTAAAAATGCTATTGAACAAATTAGTTAGCCAAACGATTGCCACTTCTCCCATGCATTTCCACACCTCGATAGGAATGTTATCAGGCCCCAACGCCTGACCCATTTTCATCCTTTTTAGGGCCTCTCTTACTTTCGACTACTGGATTCTTTGAACAAACCGCCTATCGGTGTCATCAGAAGCATCATCCGGTTCAATCATACTATCATCATTGCCATGATTGAACAGCTCGTCAAAGTAATCTCTCCACCTATCCTTGATCTCATCGTCTTTCACCAAAAGTTTATTAGTGTCATCTTTGATGCATCTAACTTGGTTAAAATCTTTCGTCTTCCTTTCTCGAAGTTTAGCCATCTTGTAGACATCCTTCTCGCCCTCCTTTGTACTTAGCTTCTGGTAATTTTTCTCATAGGCTTTGCCTCGTGCCTCACTCACCGCTTTCTTTGCCTACTTTTTTGTTGCTTTGTATTTCTGTACGTTGTCGTCGCTCATATCATGATGCATATGCTTGTAGCATGTCTTCTTCTCCTCGATAGCATTTTGCACTTCCTCGTTCCACCACCACGTGTCTTTAGGTTTGCATCTTGTCACTCGGGTCACTCCAAGCACATCCGTAACCACCTTCTTAATGCGAGATGCTATCTTTGTCCACATACAATTCGCTTCTCCCATGTTCCATATCTCTTCCACGATCATCCTCTCCTTAAAGGCCTGTGAGACGTCCTCTTTGAGTTCCACTACTTCGTCCTCGCAGCTCTGGCTACCTTAGCCTGTCGAACCCGTGTCTTAAAATGAAAGTCAGAGATTACCAACTTATGTTGCTGGACAACAAACTCTCTAAGTATAACCTTGCAGTCTATGCAGACTTGTTTGTCCTCCCTCCTAACAAGGTCAAAATCGGTTTGGCTAGAATGCTGGCCACTATTAAAGGTAACTAGATGGGAATATCTCTTTCTAAAAAAAGGTGTTAGTTGTCATGAGATCATAAACTACGATAAAGTTTAAGATATCTTCTCCCTCTTGGTTCCTATTGCCATAACCAAAACCCCATGCACCCTTTGAAACCCCCCACTAATTGTATCGACATGACTATTGAAATCGTCTCCTAAGAAAAGCTTATCACTATTAGGCACACTTCTAACCATGTCATCTAGGTCTTCCCAAAATTGCCTCTTAGCGAACTCATCTAGACCTACTTGTGGAGCATATGTGCTAACAACATTCAAAATCAAGTCGCCAAAGCTTAGCTTGACTAGGATAATCCTATCCCCTGTCTCCTTATGTCGACAACTCCGCTCTTGAGGCACTTATCGATTAAGATGCCCACTCCATTCTTGTTTCATTCTGTTCTAGTATACCACAACTTATAGCTAGTATGCTCTACCTCCTTCGCCTTCTGACCCATCTATTTAGTCTCTTAAATGCACAAGATATTTACACGTCTCTTAATTGTCGTATCAACTAACTCTCTTAGCTTACCTGTTAAGGACCCTACATTCCAACTACCCAGACAGATCCTACTCTCATCGGCTAGCTTCCTTGCCCCTCGCACTTATCGAGTAAAGTGTAAAGACCCTTGCACATTTTCCACTGCATCCGAGCAACGAAGTAGCGCGTCACTAAGGGAGTGACACCCCAGTCCTTGCTCATTGATCACCACACCCGGGTTCCGATATGGTTCGCTAAGAGGGTTACACCTCAGCAAATTATCAATTTTGGGTTTCATTCCATGAAAAAAGTGGCTTATTTTTACGTTGGCTCGCCAGGCATATCACAACCCTCCTTCCTGGCTTGGGACAGGTTATGTAAAAAACTACACAGGCGGAGTTTTTGCAGTAGTCAAGACTAAAAATGGCTTACCCAAATACTAGCTAGTAGTTACTATATTAGCTGCTAATCAGACGGAGGATCTGGTTGAGTATTAAATAGGGGGAATTGCCAAAATACCATACTTTTGTTCTACCTGATGTAAAATGCCATTAAGTTCGACGCAATAGCCTATGTGCCACATCTTATTTTCGCACTTCGTTGATTTGCCCTTTTCGAATATTTAATTAGTATTTTTCGGGTTAACGGCCCTAGCCCACATGCGAAAATGTCGTTTTTGCCCCTTTGTCCTTCTTTTGCTTGCTTGTTTCCTTCTTCTTTGGTCGACGCAGCTGCTGGATGGGAGGATGCCATGACAACCGTTGGATCCAGATCCAATGCCCCCTGGGCCCTGACCCCTTCTTTTTGCCTTCGCTTGAGATAAAATAATCATAGGAGGAGGGGAAGGTCCTAGCGGCCTCTGCCATTGATTGGAGCATCGACCTCAATAGGGGCCTTCGCTCTCGCCACCCTAGTAAGCCTAAGCCCCCCATAAACCCTCTCCATAGCTCGCCTCTATGCCTCACCTCGCTCCCCGCTGTCTCCAGGAACGCGCCTCCACGTTCTCGAGGCCGTTGGCTCGCGCCTCCGCTAGCTCAGCACTTGCCCAACCGCCCCCGCAGTGGTTGCATCCGAGTTCAGCGTCCTGCCGGGAGGAAGGCTCGTGCACGGTTGCCACCGAGAGGAAATGCTCGTGCGCAGGCACGACGCGGAGGCGGTCGGGGGTGTGTCCTGGAGCCAGTCGGGGGGAGTGTCTGGAGGGGTGCGATTGTGGACGCCGCCGGGAGGAAGGCTTGTGCGCAGTTGACGCCGGGAGGAGGGGCACAAGCGCCTAGAGGAGCGCAGAGGGCTGCAGCCGGGACTCGCCTGGGTTTATTTGCCATCACGCGGTGTGGTGCCGCTAGCGTCAAGCCTGCGCAGATGTTCGAGCCCGGCAACCGACCACCGCCGGTATCTCGCCCCAGGAGGTGTCACTGCTGTTCTGCTCTGTCTGTCCCCATGGAGTAGAGGAGAAGCTGCACGTCCTCCGCAGTGCAGAATCAGGAGCAAAGAAATGCGGAGCTAGGGGTTCGAGAAGAAGATTTGGGGATATTTTGTAGTTGGCTATTTGGGAAGAAGGAAGCCTTCAGGCAGCAGCGAAGATGCATGCACTCGGCGGCCTCAGCTGTGTCAACCAAAGAAGAAGGAAACAAACAAGGAGAAGAAGGACTGGAGGGGCAAAAGCGTTCTATTAAACCGGAAATACTAATTAAATATTTAAAAAAGGAAATACTAAGTAAATATTTAAAAAAGAAAAAAAGGAAAATCAAGGACTGTAGCATATAGTCTATTACATCAAACTTAATAATATTTTGCATTAGGCAGAACCAAAGTGTGATATTTTGTCAATTCCCCCTATTAAATACGACCAAAACCCCCAAACCCCAAAACCCCGAAGTTTCACTCATCAACGGATCAACCCCACGCACCAGTGCACCACCCCTTCCACTTCCTCCTCCCCCACCTCCCACTCTCCCATCCTGTACGCGCCACCGCCACCGCCGCCGAGGCGAGGGGCGCTAGGATGGACGGCCTCGACGACGAGTGGGACGAATCGTTCATCGACGACCTCTTCCGCGCCCATGACGAGGCCGTCGCTTCCTGCAACCCCGCCCCCGCCCCCTTCGATCCTTTCGCCACCGCCGCCGTCTCCTACCTCCCCGCCGCCGCCCTTCCCCTCTCCCACATCGCCGCCGCGCCACATGCCTCCACCGCCTCCGCTGTCCGCTTCTCACCTCCACGGGAGCTTAACCAGCGCCCGCCGCCCCCGCCTCCCGCCGCCGTGGCGGCCAGCGGCAGCGAGATGCTGGCCTTGGTCCCTGCTGTCGGCGGCGTCTTCTCCCCTCCGCGCGAGCCCCCCCAGCGCCCGGCGGCCGAGGAGAGCGACTGCGAGATCGTAGGAGTGGCGGGGCTCGCCGGTGTCGACCGCTTCAGAGGCGGGGTCGTGCGGCGGGAGAGGGATGCTAGGGAGGCGGAGAGGAGGGAGGTCAAGCGGCTCAAGGTGAGATATCGAGGATGCTTTCCTGGGTGTAAACCTGCTCTTTTGGCCACGCCTTTTGTGTTCTCCTAATGCTTGTGATCTCCCTGGATTCTGCAGAAGGAGCTGAATCGTGTCTCGAAGCAAATGAATGACTTGGTGCGCATCTCACTAGCTGCATTTGTTGTTCTCTAATAGTAGTAGGATTATTATGAGTGCCCCATGTTGTATAACTGATTCGAGCTAGCGCATTTTGATCTTGTTTGAAGCTACTTTGCAATGAGTACTGGCCTAGTAGGTGCGAGCTAGGCTAGTATTGAGCTTGACTCGTGTGAAGTTGCTAACAAATGAAATAATGAATGCAATTTTAAGTTAACTAGTACGATCAACATGAGGTGATTTGTTGCAATTTTACATGCAGAAAAACGAATGCAGTGAGCTGAAGAAAGACAGAACAAAGAAAGATCTTGAAATCAAGGCTAAAGAACCAGAAATTCAAAATATGAAAAAGGTAAATGTGTAAGTATTACTGTCTTTAATAACCCACGCTCTTGGCACATCGTGATGCTGATGGACTCACCCACACATATGATCTGTATGTTACAAATTTAAATATAATTAAGTAATTAACTGATTTTTTTGGTTGCTGTCTGGTTTGGGAGATGATCTGGGAGAGACCCAGGAAAGGGCAACGATCACGGTAGAATACTACACTTTGCTTTGCTTGGTGTCTCTGTTGCAGTAGAATATCTCATTCATGGGGCATGACACCTCTGGCTTGTTAATCTGAGTAATCCAATCAGTCAAGCACCTCTTGTTGATCCACTGTTAATTTCTACTGTACCGGTACTACTTAGTTAGAATAGGATGGCATGACTGCTACCGGTGGGTTTTCACCTTAGTCAATAGGTAAGCATTGTAGCTTTCCAATCGTACCGTCGATTACATTGACTTAATAATTTTCTTAAAATGTACTCCTTTTTTTATGAAGCGTATTCTATTCTAGCTAGGCATGGGATGTCGGAGGTTGCAAAACCAAAGAAAAACTAGAGAAAATGACGTTATTATCCATGCTATAAATACATTGGAAATGTGAGAGAGAATAATTAGTGACGGGAACACTTATAAATACATGAGGGATAAAATATGATAAATAAGGCAAACAAGGGAAACCATCAATAAATTCGCATGCACGCCATATATTTTGAGCATCATATCCAGTTAAGCTTAAAATTTAGTGACACAAGCTAAAGCTAAGTTTGGAGATTCTTACTTTCGGAAAGGCTTAATGGAGGTGAAGGATGTCTTCTTTTCTTGTTGTAAAATGAAGTCGGGAGATGGTACTGTCTTCTTTTCTTGTTGTAAAATGAAGTCGGGAGATGGTACTAAAACTAGGTTTTGGGAAGATTTATGGATAGGTGATGCTCTGTCATGTGGGGAAACGTTTATACCCGACGTCGGCGACAGCAGGGACAACTAATTACCGCAAGTTAGGCTTATTAGTTATTTACATTCAGTTTTGGCAAGTTTTTTGTAAAAGGGAGAGTTTGAGTTGCGTCCAGCAGTAGTTGAGTTCCTTTTGGACTTAGAGTTTGTATTCGAGTCAAGTTGTGTTCAAGTCTATTGTACACAGCCGAGTCTATTTAATATGAAGCATACGTACTCTGGAAAGTAACCAGAGATTACAACCTATCTTCTTCCTCGTTTATCTTCTAGTCTTTCCTCTCTTGCGCTGCTTCCGCTATTGTATCCGATCATCTTCTGTCGTTACGGCGTCCGACAACTCAAGCCCGGGGCCAAGACAGCCTGTATCTCACGGGTACTCATTGCGCTCAGGATCTGGGCGCGGCAACTTTGGTATCAGAGCCCATGGCAACCGATCAGTTGGCAATGGAAGTGATTCACGAACAGATCGCTACATTGACAGCAACTGTAACAACACAGTTGAATCTAATGCAAGAACGATTTGACAGGCAAGTGAGTTAGTTTGAAGAAATTGGGGACCGTCTCTCCATCCTGGAACATCGTGGTGATGGCTTGCTGCCAACTCCTAGTCGAGGGTCAGGAGCATCCAACCATGACCATGGAGGCCTGCCAGTGGCAGAACGACCACCTCGCTTCCATCAACTGGAGTTTCCAAAATACGAAGGAAAAGAAGATCCACTCGGGTGGCTGCAGAGATGCGAGCAATTTTTTCGAGGCTAAAAGACTCCTGAAAACGAAAAAGTATGGCTTGCATCTTACCATCTCGTTGGCATCGCACAAACATGGTATTTTCAACTGGAGTGAGACGAAGGAGAACCCAATTGGCGAAACTTCAAGGAGTACATCAATTTGCGATTCGGGCCGTCAATACGTCACAATCCCTTAGGCGAGCTCAAGGAACTGACACAGGTGGGCACTGTCGAGGAATATCAGGAGAAGTTCTTGGCTATCTTGTGTCGAGTGGACAATCTACAACCGCGACAACAGGTTCTGTTATTTACACCAGGTCTCCAGGAACTCATTCGAACTGATGTTGAATTGCATAACCTGGCTAGCCTTCAGATGGCCATGGCGCTCGCAAGGGCCTATGAACGGCGAGCTCAAGTTATGGGAAAACTAGTGACTCTGCACCCAGCACGGCCAACAATGACAACCACGCGAGTAGCGCGCACACTAACAACAGACAAACCAGCCCTACCCATGTTGCTGCCGCCTAAGCCTGGTGCTGGCCCGGAGCAAAACCGTTGCACGATGCGTCGTCGCTATTTAACACCTGAAGAGATGGAGCAGCGACGGGCAGCGGGACTTTGTTACAATTGTGAGGAAAAGTTCACACAACCACCGTTGTAAACGCCTCTTCTTGCTGTTATCCCCAAGTGGCAGTTCAGACAGCAACGAATTCCAGGACAGTGAGGATGGTGTGGATGAACCGGGCATCTCTCTCTATGCGTTGACAGGCATTAAGCCGTGAACGAATAATACGATTCAACTCCGAGTGATGGTAGGAGCAACATCTTTGTTAGCATTCCTGGATTCTGGGTCTACGCATAACTTCCTTACTCCGGTAGCAGTTCGGCACGCGGGAGTGGATGTCCAGCGCCGACCCGGGATGCGTGTACTGGTGGCCAACAGAGATCGAGTTCCTAGCATGGGCCTGTGTCCAGCCGTGGCTATACAGATTGACTAGGAGGAATTCTTATTGGATTGTTACTCCCTCCCAATGGATGGCTTTGACATTGTGCTGGGTATTCAGTGGCTACGCACTCTTGGTCTAATTCTCTGGAATTTTGATGCGTTGACTATGGATTTTTGGCGCAACGACCAACAGGGGCGATGGCGCGGGATGGGCGCACCAACAGTTGTTCCTCAGGCATTCAAGCTCGAAGGCGCTGAGATGATGGCTACTCTCTTGACTGAATTTGATGGGTTGTTTGCGGAACCGACAAAGTTGCCTCCGGAACGAGTCCAGAACCATCATATACATCTTTTGCCTGGTACTCCGCCCATATCAGTTCGTTTGTACCGTTATCCGCAGCTTCTCAAGGATGAACTTGAGCGTCAGTGTGGTGTGATGTTGCGCCAAGGCGTCATACGGCCCAGCTCGTGAGCTTTCTCCTCACCAATATTGCTAGTTAAGAAGCATGATGGTTCCTGGCGGTTCTGCGTTGACTATCGAGCCCTCAATGAAAAGACGATCAAAGATAAGTTTCCGATTCCCGTAGTGATGAACTTCTTGATGAGCTTCGCGGTGCCAAATTTTTCACCAAACTTGATCGTCGATCGGGATATCATCAAGTACGTATGCACCCTTCCCACATCGAGAAAACGATGTTCCGCACACATGAAGGCCTGTTTGAATTTCTTGCCATGCTGTTTGGGTTGACAGATGCGTCGGCCACATTTCAATCATTGATGAACAGTATTCTCAGACCCTATTTGCGTCGCTTTGTGTTGTTTTTTTTACGACATTTTGATTTTTAGTCACGGTTGGGCAGAACATCTATGACATGTCCGAGCGGTTCTTCGTCTCCTTCGACTGCATCAATTATTCCTTAAAAAGTCCAAATGCCTCTTTGGAGAACTCACAGTGGCTTATTTGGGTCATGTAATTTCGGCAGATGGGGTTGCCATGGATGACTCAAAGGTCCAGGCAGTACGGGCATGGCCCACCCCTCGTTCAGTGCGTGTGCTTCGTGGCTTCCTTGGCTTGGCAGGGTTTTACCGGAAATTTATTAAGGGGTTTGGTGCCATTGCAGAACCACTTACACGTCTTCGAAAAAAGGCGGCGTTTGTCTGGACGGATGACGCTACTCGTGCTTTCATCAAATTGCAAAATGCCTTGTCAACTGCGTCGGTATTACAACTTCCTGATTTTGGAGCTGATTTCATTGTCGAACGTGATGCTTCGTGCTCCGGAATTGGTGCTGTTCATCAAGACAACGGGCCAATTGCATTCTTCAGTCGTGCTCTTGTTTCACGGCATGCTGATCTTGCGGCTTATGAACATGAGCTGATTGGATTGGTTTAGGCGGTACGCCATTGGCGTCGTTATCTTTGGGGACGTGGGTTTCTCATCAGAACAGATCATTATAGCCTTAAGTTCTTGTTTGAGCAACGTCTCTCGACGATTCCTCAGCATCGTTGGGTTAGCAAGTTATTTGGCTATGATTTTCGTGTCGAATTTAAGCCGGGTTGTCTCAATGTAGTTGCTGATGCCTTGTCTCGCCAAGACCAAGATCAGGAAGACGCTTCTGTCTTTGCGTTGTCCACTATACACTTCGATATTTTCAATGATCTTCGGCAAGAGGTAGTTCAAAATTCAGACTTAGCTATGCTTTGCAATCATATTACAGCCGGCAGTCTGACTGTTCCGTGGAGGGTAGTTGATGGTTTGGTCCTTCATAATAACCGAGTGCATGTGCCACAATCATCACCGGTGCTCCAGACCATTCTGATTGCAGTTCATTTGACTGGCCATGAGGGGGCTCAGAAGTCAGAAGATGTTACATCGTCTCCGTGCTGATTTCCATGTTCCCCAGGATAGTTAGTTAGTTCAAGATTTTGTTCGCTCTTGTGCCACATGTCTGCCACATGTCAACGAAACAAGTTCGAGCATTTGCATCCCGCCGGTCTTCTTCAGCCGTTGCCGGTACCTTCTCGTATTTGGGATGATATTGGATTGGATTTTGTCGAAGGCTTGCCGTGTGTTCATGGGAAGTCGGTTCTTTTGACTATTGTCGATTGATTTTCCAAGTACGCGCAAGTACGCGCATTTTATCCCTCTCGCACATCCGTATACGACAAGTTCAGTGGCTTGTGTTTCTTTGATGAAGTGGTGCGCTTACATGGGATTCCTTGTTCTATTGTGAGTGATTGTGATCCAATCTTCACAAGTAACTTTTGGTCTGAACTTTTTTGTTTGTCGAGGACCAAACTCAGTTCAGCCTTTCATCCTCAGTCTGACGGACAAACAAAGGTGACAAATAAAATCATTGCTATGTATCTTCGCCGTATTACTTGAGATCGGCTTCGACAATGGATTCGTCGGCTTCCATGGGCGGAGTATTGCTATAATACGTCTTTTCATACTTCTCTTCGAGCTTCGCCTTTCAAAATTGTCTATGGCAGGGACCCTCCTTCTCTTCAGCCGTACACTGAGCAAGCCTCCAGATTGCTAGCAGTTGAGCAATTATTTTAAGAACGGGATTAGTTGTTAGCAGATGTCAGAGAGCGTCTTCTTCTTGCTCAACAACACTATAAACTCCATTCTGATGTCAAACATAGGGAGTTACATTTCTCAGTAGGACAATGGGTCTGGCTTCGGCTTCATCAACGACAAGCTTTAACGATAGCACCTAATATCAATCGTAAACTCGCTCCTCGGTATTATGGGCCGTATCAGATTTTGGCAAAGATAGGGGAGGTAGCATATCGCTTACAACTTCCATCTCGCGCTCGTATACTTGATGTATTGCATGTGAGCTTGTTGAAGTTCATGGTGAGCCGCCGACAACGCCACCAGCATTCCCGGAGCTTCAGCAGGGTCGTGTCTTACCTACACCGCGTCATGTCATTCGAGCACGTTTGAGTTGCGGTGTTCGTCAAATTTGGGTACATTGGGAAGGTCTACCGGATTCCGAAGCAACATGGGAACCTGTTGCCGAGTTTCGTCGTCAGTACCCTTTATTTCAACTCGAGGATGAGTTGTTCGTCGAGGAGGAGAGAGATGTCATATGAGAAACGTTTATACTCGACGTCGGCGACAGCAGGGACAGCTAATTACAGCAAGTTAGGCTTATTAGTAACTAGTTATTTACATTCAGGTTTGGCAAGTTCTGTAAAAGGGAGAGTTTGAGTTGCGTCATGCAGTAGTTGAGTTCCTTTCGGACTTAGAGTTTGTATTCGAGTCAAGTTGTGTTCAAGTCTATTGTACACAGCCGAGTCTTTTTAATATGAAGCATACGTACTCTGGAAAGTAACCAAAGATTACAACCTATCTTCTTCCTTGTTTATCTTCTAGTCTTTCCTCTCCCGCGCTGCTTCCGCTACTGTATCCGATCATCTTCAGTTGTTACGGCGTCCGGCAACTCAGGCCCGGGGCCAAGACAGCCCGTATCTCATGGGTACTCGTTGCGCTCAGGATATGGGCGCGACATGCTCCTTTTGTTGTGAAATACGCTCGACTTTATGATCTTGTGATTAACAGACAAGTCACAGTAGCAGTTTTCTTCAAAAAAGGGGTAAATTCTATTAAGTTTAGAAGGACTCTTCTGGGGAGAAGTTTAGTCTTGTGGCTCCAATTATTAAGAGAGTGCAGTAGTGTAAAGTTGGGTGATGATTGTGACAAATTAGTGTGGATGTTGTCACCTTCTGGTATTTTCTATGTGAAGTCTTTTTACAATGCTTTAAGAAATCAACATTTTACTTTCCCTTATCACTTCATTTGGGAGGTTAAATTGCCTCTGAGGGTTAAGATTTTCTTGTGGTTAGTCCTTAAACAAAAGATACTAACTAAAGATAATCTCATTAATAGATGATGGTTAGGGGAAAAATCTTGTGTCTTTTGTGGAATGGATAAGAGCATCAATCATTTATTTTTGGGTTGTCCTATGTCGAGATTCATTTGGAATGTTGTGGGGTGTACCTTTGGCTTTTTGTCCTCCAGCAAATGTCCACAAGATGATGACCAACTGGGTTGGAAGTTTTGTTAGGAAGACAAGAAGGCTAGTAATCGTTGGCATAGCAGCTGTTGTTTGGAGCATTTGGAGAGTGCGAAATTCAGTTTGCTTTCAACAGAAATGACCTTCAGAACCGGTGTCAGTGATTTTTGATGTTTGCCGTTGGATTGATCTTTGGGCCAAAATGCAGAAAGAGGCTGAGCAGGAACTGCTGGTCAGGGGCGCTAGAGTGCTGGTTCAAGTGGCGATGGAGGTTTTTGGGGCAAGAAGAAGATGGACGCCGTGGTTCAGGAAGCTGAAGGATGGGGAGGATCATGGTGGTAGTTAGTTTGGATGCTCTCGGCTATCTCTTTGCTGGTTTGCTAGCTGTTGTTTAGTTGGTTTGTACTCGTAGTATCCGAACCTCGCTTTGATGTTTTGGCTGTAACTGCTGGTTGTTTCTTTTCTGTTTTCTAGTTTGTTAAGTGAACTTCTGTAATCTAGTTTCTATTAATAGAAACAGGGGAGACCTTTTATCAAAAAAAAAAAGAAGAACACAAGAGCTAATGCTTTTTCAGCTGGGAAGCTTGGGAACATGTGCATAGCAGCTCGGCTGAGAACAGCTTGGGAACATTTTCAGTTGTACTCTACAGAAGCTTTTTTTAGCTCAAGTTTGTTGTTACCTGGTTCTACAAGTTGTACGGAGGTGCCCCATTTGGAATGCGCAATCTGCTTCTTGGATCTACAAGGAGCAACACATAGTTCACCCCCCCCCCCCCCCAATTTATCACCTGTGCACAGTAGTCCTTCTCTATGGCATTTCGTTGTCAAAGTATTATTTCATTATCCATTTAAATTGCTCAATAGTTCAAATTAGGAGGAAAAGAGTAAATTTTGATAATGCGAGCTGCTGCTGAAGTTCTATCGCAAAAGAAGCATTTGCAATTCTATACTTAAGTACCAAAAGTAGCTATACTCTTCCAGCATCTCAGAAGTTGAAATCCCTAACTTGTAACTAATTTTATTTAAATTTAAGATTGATTTGAACTGGTGAAACTACGGCTTCTCTGATTGTTGTAAAATACATTTGCAATAAGTTAAAAGTGTATCTTTGCTCATAGTCTGCTTGTAACTTCTGCATTTAGTATGGCGATGACATATAGTTTTACTGCATGTTGGGTGACCTGCATTAGTTGTGATGCGAGGTTGGGTCACTAAAAGATTTCATTATTTAGATGCAATTGCAAGAGAGACTGCAGCTGCTTTCCTTCTCTGGTAATGATCGCTTGCATGTTGACTTCTTTACCTCTTTAAGACATTTAAGAGTTGTGCTGCATTACACTTATTTTACTTTCAGTCTAGTAGTTTTCAATGTGAATAACTGCAACATACAATATACATGGTTGCAGACTTGCTATGTAATGTACTGTTCTTTCTTCCAAGAACGCATAAGTCATGCAAATTTTGTTTCCTGTTTTTCATCCGAGCGTCTCCGTGACTTACAATTTTGTTCAAGAGTTACTTTGCTCATTTGCTCTTCTCTGACCAACTTTGGCTGATTTGGCCAGGTACTAAGTGATCCAGAAAAGCGTGCAATTTATGACCAATATGGTGAAGAAGGCTTAAAGGGGATGCCTCCACCTGGTTCACAGAGCCGGATCTTCACAGCTGCTGGCCCAAGTGGTCCAAGTAATTTTCGGTATAATCCTAGTGACAGATGATTTCTTTGCTGAATTCATGGCGAGCAACAAGCCATACTCCTTCGACCAAGACCGAATGCGCTTTCAACCAAGATCACATTGGACCTCAGCAAGGAACAGTAGAAGTGAAACTCCTTCTGCTTCACAGAAGGAGAGCAGTACCAGTACAAGCCAGCTAGAAAAGCCACCGCCTGTGGAAAAAAACATTACTATGCACTCGTGAAGAGTTGTATAATCAATAATGGAACTAAAAGGAAGATGAAGATCACTAGGAATGTCGCAAAGCCTGTCTACTTTTCCCATATACCCAGTTCTTTTTAGTAATATGCTGTTCCCCGTTGTGGAGTTTTTTTTCTCTTTTTGCTGCATCAGAGTTTGGTTTAATGCGGGAACACTTTTATGAAACTTAAGAAATGTGAGCCTGTACATGCATGATCTTTGCTGCCAGAATTTTTTGAGTTTTAAAAAAAGTGGGTTGTGTTCTGTAGTTGCATTATTATGGGATATAAAGTAGAACAAGATGGTAAGAGTTGTTGTGCTAATTGATTTTTTTTAGCTTCTATTTGTATTGCATAATGCCAAGTCCAGTTCTTTTGCAAGAAATATGTTATAACATGTAGATTTGAAGTACTCACGAAAGGCTTAGATGGAATGCATGCGTGGTGTTTGAATTTGAACACTGTGCCCAGCACCCTTTTTTTGGTGTATCTAAGTATGTGTTTACCACAGAACAATTTGTCATATTTGACTATTTTTCACTGCTTTTTTTTGGCCTCAATGAGCAGTCCATCTTCCATACTGATCATTACCAAAATGGAATCCTGGGAAGTTAAATTATAGAGTTTGGCGGCAAGGACGTAGCTACTGTTTGTCTGAGTTCTTAATATTATTATCATGGTGGCTGGTAAACGCACAATGTGGTTTGAGTAATTTATATCCATACAGTTTCTGGAGGAAAATCATGCCACAATTGACATCATACTTGGCATCCTAGTTATATAATTAAATTGCGTGCGTCTTGATTAGGTTTTACGTGTCCACATTCTTTTTTGTTCTTTTTTTTGGGGGGGTTTGTGAGGAGCATAGACAATGGGAGGGATAGGTACTGATACCCACCTGTTACTTTTGCTTTGTTTACCCTCGAAATGAATCCCAATCAGAAAACTCTTTCCTCTTAGCTTTGTTGCATTGCATGGCAGCATGATTTGCTTAAAATATTTACTGAAGTATTCTGCCTCTCTGATTCTCCATCGTTTGATGTGACCTTCACAACGAGGTTATTATCGTCGCAGCGAGCAGCCATCAAGTGAATCATGTGGGGGCTAACTGGTGAAGAGAAGGGTACAACAATAGATTCATACAGAAACAAGAAACAGTACCTATTTGGGGGTAGTTGGAACTGAGTCAGATAGTTTATTCCGTGGTCTTAGACTTAAGAGGGAATTTATATTTTGCCCTCAACTTAGATGCGTTTTTAGATTTTACCTCCCTTATCGATGTAATACATTATTTGCCCTCAACTTAGTCGTTTTTTTCATTATTTGCACTCTTTTCATTATTTTAATATTATCAACCCGTTTTGCTATTATAAGGCACGTGAAAAGACCATCCTACCCTCGGTCATCTCCTTCATCTCCTCTCCTTCCGCCGCCCAAACCATCCCCTCCTCTCCTTCATCTCCCATTCTCTCCTCCCGTACACGCACCACTTGCTCTCCCTCATCTCCTCTCCTTTCGCCGCCGCCTCCTCCTCCTCCTGCTTCATGGCGGCTGGACATGGTGGTCGGATCTGGCCTAAGGTGGCCAGATCCGGCCTGGGACAGTCGGATTCGGCATCTCCCTCGCCTCCGGAGTTGCCGTCTCCACGCCGTGGTCTTCTGCTCGATGCTCCTCTGCCTCGAGCTCCCGCCGCCGTCCCCGCCTAGATCCGGACTCCGTTGACGGCTACTCGACGTCGATGTGCCTAGAAGGCTCGCTGGACCCGACCATCGTGCGTGGCAAGATCGTGGTGTGCGACCGCGGCGTGAACTCGCGCACCGCCAAGGGAGACGTGGTTCACCGTGCGGGGGGCATCGGGATGGTGCTCGCCAACAGGGTGTTCGACGGCGAGGGCCTCATAGCCGACTGCCAAGTCCTGCCCGCCACCGCCGTCGGCACGACAGTCAGTGTGAAGCTCCTCTTCGAAGGCGCCACTCAGTGCCACGGCCTCCTTCGACCACGACGCCACCAACGCCTTCCAACTCTACGTCGTCGAGGCTCTCGCCTTCGCCATCAAGCGGGCAGGCTTCCTCTACGGCCGTGTCGACGTCGATACCAAGGAGGTGTTCGTCGACTTCATCTACGAGCCACCCCAGCACGTCGCCCTCTTCCTCGTCCTCTCCCCCAAGCACCCTCTTGTAGTCGGCGACACCGGCGCGTGGAGGAGGCAGAGAGTCACCAAGGGTGCCGCGGTCTCCGAGGACAGCAAGGCCGTCACGTGGCGCAGGGAGCTGTTCGCGTACGACGCCGACGGCGAAACCGATGGGTGGGTGATGGACCGGTTCTGGGTCCTCGGCGCCAAGAAGGGCGAAGAACTTAGCAAGTGATCTTCTTTCTTGTTTTTGATCGATGTCGTCGCTAATATTCCACAAACTATATGGATGTTATGCGGATGTAGAAATGGCTGATCTGATATGTACATTATCATGTTTTAGACCTTGAATCTGTTATGCGGATGTGCTACCGCCATGTCCGGCCGCTAGAAGGGATTCGTGCTTGCGGGGGCTGTCCTGACCGAGGAGATGAAGGAGATGACCAAGGGTAGGATGATCTTTTCGCGTGCCTTGTAATAGCAAAACGGGCTGATAATATTAAAATAATGGAAAGAGGGCAAATAATGAAGAAAACGACTAAGTTGAGGGCAAATAATGTATTACATCGGGAAGGGAGGTAAAATCTGAAAACGCGTCTAAGTTGAGGGCAAAATATGAATTCCCCCTAGACTTAATAGTGGTGCAGCATAAATTCTATCTTGTTGGTCCTGTTCTTCACGAGTGACATGGATTTCTCATTTTGACATGCAAGCTCTTAAAGCCTTTTTTTAGAGCAAATCACAAGAGCTTTATTAATTCAAAGCAGGATTACAATCACTAGTGACGATATCCATATTGAATTCGGAGATACAGGTCACCCAACCACACATCTTTCTTACCACTGAGGCTATCGTTGTGCAACAATGAGCTGCCAAATTTGCCTCACGATGGGTATGAACACAACAAAACAAACTAAAATTCCTGCTAAGCTCTAGTATTTCGTGCCAAATACCTACAAATCCTGATCTTGCGCCTACCTGTGAGTTAATCATATTGACAAGAGTCAAATTATCCGACTCTGGAATCACCTGATTATAGCCTTGTCGAATTGCAAGTTGAAGTCCATCTCTCGTTGCCAAAGCTTTGTCCAATTGCAAGTTGAAGTCCATCTCTCGTTGCCAAAGCTTTGTCGAATTGCAAGTTGAAGTCCATCTCTCGCTGCCAAAGCTTCAATAGATAAGACATCAGGGAGATTGTTATACCACCGTGTCTCTGCCGCTATAAACCGCTCTTCATAATCTCGAATAACAGAGCCCAAGCCTCATGTACACTGAACACCATTGAAAGCACCGTCAGTGTTAACTTTCAAATAGCCACATCGCGGTGGATGCCATTTTGTCGGACTTGGGACAGTTGCCATTTTGGTGGTATAGTCAAGCGGAAGAACATCTTCCATGCCTGTGATTATTCTAACCAATCCACAACGACCATATCCCGCAAACAAATAGGGTTGTATCGGCCGAAGAACAAACATCCTCGATAAGCAAATCTATCGCTCATGTATCCAGGTGTAGAGTAGGAAGCTTTTTACCCGTAATCTCCTTAAAAGCCTGCTAGAAAAGATGTGCAAAAGTGCATTCTGTCGTAACATGGAAGATCGTTTCCTCTCTATTTCCACAATCCTCGCAGTGGCTTTCCTTCAGGAGATGGTGATGATACAATTCTTTCTTCACCGGTAAAAAGTTATGGATTGCCTGCCTGAAGGATCTAGACCTGCCATTATATGTTAATGGAGTATTTTGGTGATTAATGACAAATCTACATATGAGACTAACACTTTTATCGTTATACTTATTGTTTAGTCTCAAATGGATAAAGAGGTGAAAATCAATAAGGTATGCATTCTTAATGACAAATCCTCATATGAGACTAACACTCTTATTGTTATATCATGTTTAGTCTCAGCTTGGATATAAAAGCAAAAATCCAAACAGGTATGTATTCATTAATGACAAATCTATTTGTGAGACTAACAATTCTATTGATTATCTATTGCTTAGTCTCGTTTGGATATAAAGATAAAAATACAAGAGGTATGCATTCTACTTCCTCTTATTATATCTTGTTGCATTCCTCGGATCCAAAATATAGGTTAAACTCCACCAAAAAGGTTAACTTGGATATGTGCATATGTTTCTTTTATACATTTGTGTATGCACACATTTAGGGGGAGTTCACTCTATGTTTTGAGGTTTTATTAGTATTGATCCATATTCTCTTTTCACATATATTAAGGATCTTTACTTTGAAACATATCCTTGAATATATTTAACTTGTGTAGTTCATAGATGCTCATATATTCTTGAATATATTTAACTTGTGTAGTTAATATATTCATATGAGTATATACAACTTGTGTAGTTTGTATACACTCATATTTGGTATATATAACTTGTGTAGTTCATATATACTTATATGTGAGTATATATATAATTTGTGTAGTTTATATATACTCATGTTTATCTATATTCAATTATTTGAGATTGTGTTGTGGGACTAACATGTGTGCTAAGATGTTTAAAGGCTTAGTCCCAGTTCATGGATGGCGACATGGTAAGGGAAATGCATGACAATAAAGGGATCATGACTAATAGCTTGATAGCATGTTCTTGTGCCTTATGGATCAAGTTAGGATTATGCATGCATTTGATTTTGAAATTATATTTAAATTTGAAAGCTTTTAAGTGCATTGATCAGAAATCGGTCGTACCAGAGTTACACTGCCGTACTACCGCATTGCGGTCGTTCCGATTTCTAGTTGGCAGTTGAAGAAAACCAGAACCGATGCATTTTGGCTCAGAGCTCTCTCTGATAATCGGTCGTACCGCTTTTGAGAAACGGTCGTACCGATATGCGGTTGTACCGATGTTTGTATGGCGGTATGTATTTTCCAAAGAGCATGTCTTTTCGGCAAAATTGAAAACCCTGCAATCGGTAGTACCGCTTCTTCGTGCGGTACGACTGGACCAAGTGGTAGTACCGCAACTTGGTTGGCGGTAGTACCAGTCTAGGTTTTTCAACGGCTTGTTTATAAGCATTTATTGCGGGTATATTTTGGTAATTAATGTTAATCATTATGGGACTAACATTTTCCATGAGTTGGATGAATAGGTTATGTTCCAGGGTAATGGAGACTTCGGATGACATCATGAGTTGATCGTCGTCAAGTAAAGGTTCAAGAAGAGGATGCATCATGTGTTGATGCATATCAAGATCTCGAAGAAGAGATGATCATGAGTTGATCATCAAGTCAAGAAAAGACTCATCATGTGTTGATTGAGGTCAAGTAAAGGATGCATCATGGGTTGATGCATGTCAAGATGATGACTAGGACTTGAAGTGAAGATGTGCGTCATCAACCTTCAAGAAGATGCTCAAGGCAAAGGTATGATTAGTTAGAGCTAAGGATGTGTTCCTAGTCTTTTACCGGTCTTGGTGTTTGGTTGGAAGACCGTATTGCTAGTATAAGTTGCCGTACCATTAAGAAGGGTCTTGTCTAGTAGCTTGAGTCTCATCATGTGTTGATAGCTCAATCTCACTGGCTCTAGCTCACCGTGGCATGATGCTATCCTTTGCAAATGTGTTTTGCAAATAGTCAAGGCTCATGCGTTTAATCCTTGTAACATGTGACTATACTTTGCAAATGTATTTTGCAAATGATTGAAGTCCATGTAGCTACTCCTTATGGCATGATCTAAGTTTGCAAATGTGTTTTTGCAAATGGTTAAGATTCATGTGTATTCCCTTGACATGGTCTAAGATTGATTGTTGCTATTTTTTTGGACTTAGACCATGGTAGTGACTCTTTGAAATTGTGCTTTTTGATTTGATAAAATGTGTTTGAGATCAAATCAAATAGGTGGGTTGTGTAGCCCTCTGAATAAGCTTTCAATAGAGTCCAAGATCACTCAATTCCGACATCGGAGTCAAAAGTTATGACCTTTTTACCGAGTGTCGTCTGTGCTGATTTTGAGCTGCGGTACGACCGCCATGTAAAGAGCGGTACGACCGCCCAGAACGGTTGTACCGGCCCTTGTGAGGGCGGTACGACCGCAAAAGTCTGTAACGCTAGTTTTTGACTGTTTTGTCTCCAAACGGTTAGTTTTTGGTGTAGGGGTTATAAATACCCCCTTGGCCGGTTGAGAGGCAACCTTTGGCATCCCATTTCACTCTCTTGAGCTAGTGTGAGCTTCTCTCAATTGCGCATGTGTTGCACCTTGTGAGCAAGGAGAGAGGTCTCTAGTTGCATGTGTTGCATCTAGAGGTGGATTTTGTATCCACTTGAGCTTGTGCATTCGTTGCACGTGGTGAGAGTCAAGCAAGGGGCTTGGCCTATTACTTTTGGTGTTTACCGACACCTAGACGGCGTGGAGGCGTCGTGGTCCGGTGATCTTCTCAAGTGAAGCTTGTGAGAAGGCCCAGTGTTTGTGAGTGGTTTGGTGCTCGCCATTTTCGGAGTGGAGTAAGAGCAACCCTAGTGGAGCGATGTGTTGATACCTCGGGGGAAGGCTTAATTTGTGGAGCTAACCCAATTGGTTTGGGTTTCCCTCAACGTGGACTACGGGAGACCGGAAGTCTCCGAACACCACGGTAAAACATCGCCGTGTCATTGTGGTTTGCATTCTTGAGCTTTATTTATCGCAATTTATATTTCTTGTATTAAATTGTTTATTCATTGTGTATGAATGCTTGTCATGCTTTGTGCTATTTACATTGCTAGAATTAAATAGCTTAAAAGTCTTTGCTTAATTGCAATATTTTTTAATTGACTTGTATTGTTGGTGCACTTAGTTGAACCTAGTTGATTTAGGCTTTAATTGTGCAAAACCGTATTATTATAAGCTTCCGCATTAGAAATCGGTTTTAGCGCATAGAAGTTTTAAAACGTCTATTTACTCCCTCTAGTCGGCCTCCTCGATCTTACACTGCCACAAAAAAATACGCCCTTTTGATGGAACTTTTAGTTTCCAAAGATGCTTCCACCAATGGCCTGAAACTGAAGATAAGGAAATCTGGTTCTCAGCAGCACATTGAGAATACATCCGCTCATCCTTCAGTATCCTGTAAGCAGAGCGAACTGAATAATTTCCATTCCTTTTAAAAGCCTAAGCAGAAATATCCTCCATTTCACTATTTCCCAACTTGATTTTCAATATGGCCTCTGCATCCCGTCTTATAAAAGATGAGTTAACAAGCACCCCGTTCCAAGATTTGCTGTTCAGGTTGAGAAGTTCAGAGACCTTGTTAACCAAAACATTCTGAAGCCGAACTATAGGTTTCATTGAGATTGAAGAGGGAATCCAATTGTCCTTCCAGATGTCAACTGAATCACGTGTACCGATTCTTTTGATTAAACCTTTTTTCAGCAAATCCCTTCCAAAAAGAATGGCCTTCCATGTATGAGAGCTTTTTTTTTTCTTCCGAGTTGCCGATAAGAAATCTCCTTGTGGAAAGTACTTCCCTTTAGGCATTCGACCGAAGATGGATTCTGAATTCGTCACCAGACGCCATCCTTGTTTGCCAAGCATAGCTTGATTAAAAAGTTTGATATCACGAAAGCCCATACCACCACTCCCTTTGGGACAGGTTAATTTCGACCACTTTAACCAATGAATCTTGTGATTATCTATTGAGCTCCCCACCAATAATTGGAAATATATGAAGTTATCTTTTGACCTAGAGTAGATGGTAGTTTGAAACAGCTCATGGAATAAGTAGTGACAGATTGAGCCACATATTTGAGTAAGACTTCTTGTTCGGCACAACTCAGATTCTTCTCTCCCCAACCATTAACAAAAGTTCTTACTCGATTAGCAATAAAATCGAATGTACCATCTGTGCTCTTACTAATTGCAGTAGGAAGACCCACCAAGGGCCTCCGAAGAGATTCCTAGACTGGATAGCACTGCTTGCTTGTCATTGTCACCACAAATTGTTACTTCAAAAAACCGTCGATTTTTTTTTTGTTAACCAGCTGACCAGATCCGCGATAATAATCTTTCAGGATCTATGAGATTCTATGAGCATTTCTTTGAGAAACCTCCATAAAAATCAAGCAATCATTGGCAAAGTGCAAATGCGACACCCACGGTGCATGGCGGCTAATTCTACCCCCTCCCCCCTCGCAATATACCGAGGGCCACTATTTTTTAAGCATGCATGACAGACCCTCTGTACAAAGCAAGAATAAATACGACCTTCTCATGGATTTCCCTCACGACCTTCTCATGGATTTCCCTCGTGTTGAAGTGTGCTACCACTGTAAGTTTTTCAGTGAGGATTAATGACATGTGTTTCCTCGTGCCTCAAACGGGAATTCGGCGGGGCTCTTAAAGCCTTTGCGTGGGTTAAGTTTGAACTTGAATTTTTGTGTGGATTCATTTCTTCTTCCCCTCCTCCTTTCTCCTTGCCATAGATGAAGTTAGTTTTTCTTATGAAACAAATTGTGCAGATGTGTGTGAAAAAAAGGAAGAAAAGATAAGGAGATTTGTTTATGCAAATTGCACAGGATTAACTAAAAAAAGGTCCGAGATAATTCTGAGCATAGCAGTGATTCTTTTTACAAACACGGATATATGATTATCATCTCTTTACTTCGATAAAACAAAACATCGTCTAGCACGTATGACAAGAAAACATGGTTTAGCCCGTAGAAATCTTAAGTGTATTTGTAGTATTGGCGAAAGAATGTAACGAATCTTCAGTTCTTCACTACAGGAAAAAAATTGTGCGATCGCCGAAAAAAATCCTCATCAAACTAGCAAAAACAATCCACTACCAGATTCGTTCCTACTGAGTTCATTTCAATCCTATCACCTTGGGAAAATTCTGCTGTAATTACTGTCTAGTTTTAGCAGTAGTAAAGACTAAAAATGGCTTACCCAAATACTAGCTGCTAATACGACCAAAACCCCCAAACCGCAGAACCCCGTAGTTTCAATAATCAACCCCACGCACCAGTGCACCACCCCTTCCACTTCCTCCTCCCCCACCTCCCACTCTCCCATCCTGTACGCGCCGCCGCCACCGCCGCCGAGGCGAGGGGCGCTAGGATGGACGGCCTCGACGACGAGTGGGACGAATCGTTCATCGACGACCTCTTCCGCGCCCATGACGAGGCCGTCGCTTCCTGCAACCCCGCCCCCGCCCCCGCCCCCGCCCCCGCCCCCTTCGATCCTTTCGCCACCGCCGCCGTCTCCTACCTCCCCGCCGCCGCCTCATACCCACCCACATCCTCCGCCGCCCTTCCCCTCGCCCATATCGCCGCCGCGCCACATGCCTCCTCCACCGCCTCCGCTGTCCGCTTCTCACCTCCACGGGAGCTTACCCAGCGCCCGCCGGTCCCGCCGCCCGCCGCCGTGGCGGCCAGCGGCAGCGAGATGCTGGCCTTGGTCCCTGCTGTCGGCCGCGGCTTCTCCCCTCCGCGCGAGCTCTCCCAGCGCCCGGCGGCCGAGGAGAGCGACTGCGAGATCGTAGGAGTGGCGGGGCTCGCCGGTGTCAACCGCCTCAGAGGCGGGGCCGTCGCTTCCTGCAACCCTAACCCCACTCCCGCCCCAGCTCCCGACCCCTTCGATCCTTTCGCCGCTGCCGCCGTCTCCTACCTCCCCGCCGCCACCTTGTACCCACCCACATCCTCCGCCGCCCTTCCCCTCGCCCACATCGCCGCCGCGCCACATGCCTCCTCCACCGCCTCCGCTGTCCGCTTCTCACCTCCACGGGAGCTTACCCAGCGCCCGCCGCTCCCGCCGCCTGCCGCCGTGGCGGCCAGCGGCAGCGAGATACTGGCCTTGGTCCCTGCCGTCGGTCGCGGCTTCTCCCCTCCGCGCGAGCTCTCCCAGCGCCCAGCGGCCGAGGAGAGCGACTGCGAGATCGTAGGAGTGGCGGAGCTCTCCGGTGTCGACCGCTTCAGAGGTGGGGCCGTGCGGTGGGAGAGGGATGCTAGGGAGGCGGAGAGGAGGGAGGTCGAGCGGCTCAAGGTGAGATATCGAGGGTGCTTTCCTAGTTTCCTGCGTGTAAACCTGTTCTTTTGGCCACGCGTTTTGTGTTCTCCTAATGCTTGTGATCTCCCTTGATTCTGCAGAAGGAGCTGAATCGTGTCTCGAAGCAAATGAATGGCTTGGTGCGCATCTCACTAGCTGCATTTGTTGTTCTCTAATAGTAGTAGGATTATTATCAGTGCCCCATGTTGTATAACTGATTCGAGCTAGCGCATTTTGGTCTTGTTTGAAGCTACTTTGCAATGAGTACTGGCCTAGTAGGTGCGAGCTAGGCTAGTATTGAGCTTGACTCGTGTGAAGTTGCGAACAAATGAAATAATGAATGCAATTTTAAGTTAACTAGTACGATCAACATGAGGTGATTTGTTGCAATTTTACATGCAGAAAAACGAATGCAGTGAGCTGAAGAAAGACAGAACAAAGAAAGATCTTGAAATCAAGGCTAAAGAAGCAGAAATTCAAAATATGAAAAAGGCAAATGTGTAAGTACTACTGTCTTTAATAACCCACGCTCTTGGCACATCATGATGCTGATGGACTCACCCGCACATATGATCTTTATGTTTCGAATTTAAATATAATTAACTGACTCTGAACCATCTTGGATAGTAGGGGATGAGTTTTTGAAACATTAGTTGATTCACATGTCTTGCATACTGTATTTGAGTGCATGCTCAAGACTGTTTACATTAGTTTTTGTGTATTCAATTTCAGGGGCAGTGTCAGAAAAGATATTTGCACTATGGGGTTGGATATTGATCAGTCCTTTCATACCCCTGCAAATGGTTCTTGTTGGACATCCACAAGGAGAGCAGAGAAGTTGAATGGCAAAAATAAGGAGCTCTGTGCCTCTCGAGATGGTTTGTGTTTGAATGAGAGGCATCAAACTGATGCATCTGAGGTCTTGGAACTGAAACATCGCACAATGATAGATAACAGTAAGATTTTCAAGTTTCAACCCATTTTTTAAGCTGAGAGCGTTTTCTTGTCTCCTGCCTTCTAATCTTATCCACAAGTAATTTCTTAATGAACAGGAACAAGTACCTCAGGACGGGTATCTTTGGAGGTAATATGCCTAGCTTATTTACACCATTTTATATTATATTGTGCTAACAAATTTCATCAATGATCTGTTCCGCTGTCATTGGTAGGAAAGTGCTCATGTTGAGTCAAAAAGCGGCAGGTGCAAGGAAATTAAAACTATCGGAGTCCAGACAGATCTTCCATGGAACAGTGAACAACTTGAACGCAAGAAAGTATTGCTCGAGCGCATCTCTAGCAATCTATGCGCGATCTGGGGTATGCCAACTAACAGTTTGTTGGGTAGGAATCTGATCTCAAAGATCCTTGCTTCTTGCTCGGAAGAAATTTTGCTACTTCTCCAATCAACGAGATTGCCACATGAAACCTCTTCTGAAGTGAGCTCCATGAATAATGCTATTTTGGAAGTGTATGATATTATCATAAAGGTAAGGGACTATTGGTCATGTAAAAAATACCTATTCTTTTTCACCATTGCAGCTGCACTAAATATGCATTTCAAGAGTGGAATGTTAACTTTTTTTAAAAAAAACTTTAATCTTCAATGCCAAAAACACTTATACAGTGTTTTTGTATTTATCTGCTCTGTGCTAGGAGTTGTATAAGACCTGATTTCACCCAAAAAGATTTCAATGCGCGATCTAAATATGGAACACTGTATCAATCCATCCTCTGCTTTTGCAGTAGCTAGAATGTTTACTATTTTACTTTTAATTTGTCCTTCCATGTTGCCCTTCTAATCAAGTTCTTTTATTTGAAGTGGTATCTCATATGGCCAATCTATCTGTTTTGTTCCTGCAGATGAATAGTGGTACAATATCTACACAGACTCTTCTTGAGGCATTGCTAAATCTGTGTGCTGTTGGTAATGTGAGAACTGATTATCCGACTTTCTTTCCATAGCAAGATTGTTTATTTAGTCATCGTTTCTGCTACTTTTCTCACAGTTATCTAATGTGCTTCCTCACAGGCATAAAAAAATAGGTGTAGCACTTGATACAACCTAAACTAATTGAGAATCGATTTTTCCTTAATTAGATTTCTGTTCATTGATTAAAACAGTAGGAATAATTGGAATGTGGTTTTCCATGTTTGTACTCATTTTTGGGGAAGAAAACGATGGATTTTAAGTAATTACTATTGAACACTGAATTATTTTTGACCAAGTTCCATCTTAAACATGTGTTGATGTAAGAATCCTAGCCAGCCCAGAACCAGCCGGAATTAACAAGGAACCAACACCATAGTTGTTTTGAGAGCCCAGCTCTGAGCACTGCTGTACCTCTCAGGTAGCTTCTTGATTTATTTGAAAAACAAAAGGCTGACCAGTTGAATGGATGCAGACTTTGGAAAATGCTAGTGGCAATAACTATAGCTTTACTCATGCAACCACACAGCTGTAGGTTGAGTCCATTAGATATACAGTTGCTACTGCTGATACATCATTGTGATTGTTTTTCTCATTGGGCATTCTTTTGCTTTTGCTGTGGACTGTGGATGCTGAAGTGAAGCTGTCATTTTTTTTTAATTATTCTTAGTTCTTAGACTTAAATTGTCCAGTTGGTTTATGTTATGTATTTACCTGCTCTTTTTTTTTCAGGCTGTTGTTGTTGGTAGAGCCCTGCGGATGTTGCACAATATCTTGCAGCACTTGCTAAATTATGGAACCAAGTCCAGCCAAAGGTATGCTTTACTTGCTCATTGAATACATTTCTAGTTGCCAGGATAGGTGTTTTCCAGTATTGAAGTTAATTGTGGTACTTATGTTTATTACTGAACTCAAACAGCGACCCACTGACCATATCTTGGACAACAGCGGCTTTTACTGCATTCAGTATCTCATCAATGTTTTCTTCCCTAATCACCCATGAACCTCTCCCACTAAATAATAGCTGTTAAGTGATTAATAGTGCTTCAAGCGATCTGTGTTGGTCTGCTATCTTTACAAAGGTTAAACAAATCAACCATTATATATTAGAAATAAAGTAGTAATGAAGACAAGGTAAATGTAGAAAAATATTAATAGTATATCAATTTAACCCTGTGATTTGTTGTTCTAGAAACCGTTCTCCCTTTTCTGCTTCTGTTTTTCTATTATTTTCAAGAGAGAAATTGGGTGGGGTGGGTTGTAATTTATTGATGCCACCAACTAGTCAATTGCAGTTTTTTGACATAGGCAGCAATACTGCAGGGGTGTGGGTTGTATGATATCTTCTGTTACTTTTTTTTGCCTGTTTATAATCATAGGTTCCCATGCTTATGAACTTTAATATGATTTTCCTCAGTGTAACCTCAGGAACAATGTTTCTATTGAGCCATATGTTAACAATAGCATGGACATGGGGAGAAACAATCACGAAGGTAGTTCTACTTTGCTGAATACACTTGAGGCAGATAATCTATTGAGAAGCAATGATGGACTTCACATCGGAAATATGTTTCTTCCTTTTACATTCTTGACTTCGCTCTTCACTGCAATGTTACAAATTGGGGTCAAGCATTCAGAGGAGAGTATTCGTATTGATGCATTATCCATAATGATTCTCATTGTAAGGACAAGTGACCCCAAAGGGGAGCGTGAAAAGTAAGCAAGCATATGAACAATGTCTTTTTTCTTTAATTGGTTGCAATGTTGTATGCTAATGATATTATGCTGCTACTTTCAGATTTGGATTTACTTCTGTATTGGAAAACTTGCATCAATTGTTGCACAAGGAAAATGGATTGCTCATAAAGAAGCATTCTGTGCAACTACTTTTCTTGCTTTTGAACTGTAAGTTCATGTGCTTAGATATTATATTTCTCCATATTAGCTTTAGAACTGAAGATGTTGCATTTCGAGAACTGTTCTTGCTAATTGAATGCTTGATTGTGTGCCTTCTGCAGAGTAGCTATTGCTTGGCACCTTTTTCTTCCTTAGTTCTTAGCTATTTAAGGGAAATATAATTACAGAAATACTTTAGACAATAACAAACTTGTATTAAATAAATGCATACAAAAAAGTGCTCTGGACCCTTGGTAAGGTCGCAAACTTAATTATACCCTTTACACGACTTGTTCCGAATCTACAATCTCCAACGAAAGAGTGTACACATCTTGGATAAAATTACACATAGCATCTGTCGTAAGGTAAATTGGCTGTTGTGTCTCAATTCCAACCTCCATTATTAGTTGGGAAAATATGGCTCACTGCTGGTGTTTCTAGTGTAAACTGTATTTATCAACGACACTGTCCTACATACCTTTTTCTCTTGGAAAAACTTGTATTGAGTCATGTTGTGGTCTTCTGGAGGCCTGATGTGGATTTATACTGCATATATGCTAAATCTGATGGTTCCAATGCACACATTAGGATTAGGAAACAATTGCCCAGAGATAACGGTACACTTACCCTAAACATAAATATGCAGTTCTCATGTTCTAAGAACTATGTGCTGCAAGAAGAGAAATGTTAGTTTTGTGACTTTTTTCATGTTCATTCCTATTGGAACACTAGATGTATTGGGCCAAGCAATCTTTGTTGTCCGTTTTAAAGTTATCTTTAGCAATCTGTAAACATGTTGAGCTTCTGTTACTTTTCCTGCCCTGTGTATCAGTATCTGCAACCTAATTCCTGTTGTTGGTAGGCCCAGCGATGTTGAAGATACTGTGCAGTGGAGGTAAAGGTGACTCTGAACAGATGGAAGCTGTAGGATGTGAAAATGATAGACCACAACAGGCTATAAGCTCAGTTCTTAAGGACTTATCTGAATATTTGACTTGTGAGGCAACCAGTTCTCTGGTATGTTACTCAGTTTTTTAGCGATTCAGGCTGGACATTTGTATTTGGATATTTAGCTTGAACTTTTTGTTTGTAGCATTAAAAGTTCGAAACCTTTCATCTTATTAGATTCTAGCCTGCATGGCTTAAACATAGTAATGTTTTTTTTCCACCTGTCACCCTTAAAGAAAAAATGCTGCATGGTTTTCCTTCAAGGTTTTAAGCTGGATTGCTAAAGACAATACAAGTTCAGCATAACTTGTACTGTTACATTTTACTCCCAAAGTTGAACAACTAATAAAACTGATGTTTTCAGGAGCTCAAGCTTTGTCGGCAAGTTGTCATTCTGCTAGCGTATATAGCTTCCAGTGGTAAATTGGGATATGAAGTGCTTCTAGGTTCAGTGACTGCCCGTGGTGCCAATTTCTTGGAGTTGATCACAGAAGTCCTTGCATCACAGATGGAATACGAAGTTGATTGTTCAACTGAGGGACGGGAGCTATTGAAAGAAAGGTAATCTTAAACTTTTCCATCCTAAACTGTGCATTTTTTTTTTCAGTTTGTTGGGTCTTATTGTGATTGTCTATAATGCACGGATACAGACACGAACACGTGTCGGACACGAGATTCACCATTTTGTAAAAAATGGCGACATGGACTGGGCCGAAATGGCAAATACGTGTCCAAATTTAAATATATATTTTTTCACGGGCCTAATTCCAGATACGCCTCAAATACGTGTCCGAGCCGTGTCTGTGTCCGACACGGACTCGACTGTTTCAAGCTGTGTCCATGCATCAGAGGTGATTGTGGAGATAGCAAGTAACATATGCAGATAGCCAATGCTAGCCATTTCATGTGCGCTGTTTGTTGGCAACTTTGGAACTACCTTTTTCGTACCTTCATTTTTTAAAAATATTCTAAAGTGTAGTAAAGATCAAAGATTATTGATGCCAACTTTACTCTGTTATGACACATCATGGTAAGGGATAACCGGAAAGACATATCCATCCATTTTCACAGAAACATGGATACTGCAGAGTACATAGTTATCTTTCTTTCTTTCTTTTTTCTTAGGAAAAAAATTGAGCCCACATGAAGATCAGATGTATTTTTTTGGATATTTGCTTTGTCCAAAGTGTTGAATCACGTGAAGTGTGCACTGTATGAAGTAGTAACTAACAGGTGAAGTTTATGGAATCATATTTTCTTTGAAGTCTGAGCAGTCGCCACAAAATTGCTTCATGCAGTGAAGCATGAGTGTATGATCTTGTCCGTTTGTATCACTTATCTTAAACTACAACCGTGGATGCTTTAAACGAAGATACGGTTATATGTAAAAATGATGCAAGGAGAATTTTTAGTGTTGTTGAACTAGTGCTGCGAAATTATCGAGAAAATAAGGTCATGGACCTCAATATGAGAGTTGTATGCTCTCCACTATTTGTAACTGATGCAAAAAAAAAAATGTTTTGTTGTAGGTGTTTGCTGATGAGAGAAGCTCTGATCCTTCTAAACCGATTAGCTTCACATGCTAACTTCTCAAAGTCAACCTTGGAAGTGCTGACGAGCAGCAAGTTGTGTGCAACCTTGACAATTGATATTGTAAATCGGTTGCCACAGAAGAGCAAATACCCACTGAGGCACCTTGGTGAGATAAATCCCCAGATGGCAAATGATCTTTCTGAATTGGCCCAAAAGTTCCGCTCGCGAGTGTACAGTTTCCTGGAAGAGCAACATTCAGCAGTTGACTGCTCCAAGCCAAGGGCTTCGCACAAGAGTTCACAACTTCCAGGAAGAGCAACATCCGACGGTTGACTGTCCCGTTCCCAGATAGCTGGGAACAATAACAGGGAAAGCAACTGGGGGCTATCTCTCTAGCTACTGGAGAAATTTTGGAATCCTTATTTTGTACTAACCGTAGGGTCTTCCTTTTTTGGGCTTGATTGGCTTGGCTGGGGCGAGTAAATAGCTTTTGGCTGGTGGTGTACAGAGATGCTTACTCGCCATTTTGGGGAAATGTAATTCTGCGGCAAAGCAATGGAAATGTATTATCAGAATTCTCCTTCAGACGTTAACACATGATAATAGTGTTTTGACCATTGCAGCTTTTCATCGTTCAAGGTGGCCAGGTCTGCTGATTTTTGGAATAACAGGCCATGAGTAAACTTTGATGCCCCCTTTCTTGAACTGTCATTGCATATATCTGATGGTGATGTTCAATCACCTGTACGGCCGCGTACAGCAAGTACTCAAGAAAGAGAGCATTTAGCAAAAGGCATTCAGGTATGCTTCTGCCCCCAATTCAAAATGAATACTGTGTCAGCAAGATTCCAGAGAGCACGAAGTCCCTAGTTTATCAAAATGATAAAGCTAGGATGACAATTGACCAGCCAGAGCAGAGCACAAGTATACCACCAACGCAGTCCGATATATATATGCACTTCAATCTCAGTAGCAAGATCGCACTAGGAACCACCAGTGGAATCAATTTTCTTCATCTAGTTCTTCACCATCCGGAGTTGCCGTATGGTGGCCCGGCCCCAGTACAACTCCTCTTCCTTCTTTTTTTCTTCTCTGGGGTTACTGATACTCATCCATGTGTTCTTTCCTGTTCGAGGCGTATCCCTCCGTGAGCTTGCACGCTCCTCGTCGGAGCACAGCAATGGCAGCATGGAGTAAATCCCAAGAACCGCTGGCGATTGGGAGCACTGCTTCGAGGCTCTTGTCTACGGGCGGCGCGGCCCCGACGAGTAGGAGGGTTGGTGCTGCCGTCCTCCTCCATACTAACTGATTGCAAGAATTGAAAGAACAAAGACGAGTAAATGTGGTAGATAAATGGGGAAAGTAGATACACGTAGCATTAGAGTTAACTAGGGTTTCAGCATCACGGTAAAGAAGCACAATACAATCGGCTGCTTGTATGGAGTGCGCAGCTGGTCTGAAAATCACCAGGACCATTGGTCTTCGTAAGAAGCCATCCTTTGGTTTCGACCTTCAGATATACATAACGAAAGGGTATCGCGAGATCTCAGCCGTCCAAGTATTTCCCAACCTTAGCTTCTATTTCTGAATCCATTTCGATTTGTTCAGAGCCCGACATTGCTTCCCTCTTAAGATAATTGCCCTCAATGATGAAACTTTGGGAGTACCTTAGAAATAAAATCAGTATCTTCCCAAGTAGAAGCTTCTACAGGAATATTCACCTATCGTATCAACCATTGTACCACTGGCTCATTGTTCCAGGGTAATACCCTTCTTTCCACTATTGTAGTGGCTTGGTTAAAACATTTGCATCAGGATCTACTAGAGGTAATTCAGGGCTAGGAACAACTCTAGGACCAACATGTTTCTTCAATTGACTAACATGGAAGACATGGTGTATTAGACTCTCAATTGTCAATAAAAGCTTGTAAGCCACCTGCCCAATTTTCTCTAAGATTCTGAAAGGTCCATAGAATTTGGAATGCAGTTTCAGAGAGTTGTTTAGCCCAAGTGCATTGTGCCTATATGGTTGCATCCAAGGATTAGCAAACCCGTACCGGAGAACTTCCCACTGGCTGGCCGGGAATGGTAATCGGCCGGTTACCGGAATTCCTGGGTTTTTCCGGATGAAATTCGCTCGAATTTGATTGAAAATAGATCAAATTCGAAATTCAAAATTTGAATTTGCCAAACATGAACAAAACCAATGGGATTGTATTTCCGGACCCGCCGAGCAGCGAGAATCGACCGATAACAATGATTCTGGCGATTTTTATTCCCTGGTTGCATCTTCAAGTACACCATTTCACCAGCACTGAATTACCTCTTAGCCCTATTCTTGTTAGCAAATAATTTCACCCGGGATTGAGCCTTTTGTAGTGAGTTTTTGATGGTCTCAAAGGCTACCTTTCTTTTCTCGAGGAATGTTTTGAGTCCCATTTGTAGCTAGAGAAGTGTGGAAAGATGTGTTATACTACCATTCGGCTTGAGATAGCCAGAATTTCCACTTCTTAGGACTTGCAAAAACCATGCACCTAAGGTAGTTTTCCAAACATTGATTAACCCTTTATGTCTGACCATCAGACTGTGGGTGGTAGGCACTATTAAAGCGAAACTTGAATCCCGAGGCCTTGAACAAATCCTGCCATAATATGCTAGTGAATATCCTATCGCCATGAGAAATTATCACTGACGGTAATCCATGTAACTTGTATATATTTTCAATGAACAGGTATACATTGTTTTGCACTGTGTAAGGATGCTTTAAGGATAAATGTGCATACTTAGTGAATCTGACAACTACCACTAGTACCACATCATGCTCTTTTGATTTAGGCAAACCTTTAACAAAGTCCATTGTTACATGAGTCCAAACCATGTCAGGAACAAGTATGGGTTGTAATAGTTCAGGATAATGTATATTTTCTAACTTGTTTTTCTGGCATATTGGACATCTCTTCACAGAATTGTTCACCTCAACTCTCATTACTTACCAATAGAATAGCAACTTGAGTCTTTGATAAGTAGCCCTTTCACCTAAGTGTCCTCCCAAGGATAAAGCATGGAATGATTCAAGAAGCTGATTTTTGAGTTAAGTGCTATCCCCCCCCAACATACAGCATGCCCTCATATTTGATTATCCCATTCTGCAATGTATACAGAGGTTGTGTTTGATTGTCCACACTGAGTTTAGTCAATAACTCTTGACTTTTCTCATCACTTTGATAGCCCTGTTGTACTTCTTCTATTTGACTAGGAACTGTCGTAGTGATAGCCATAACATGATTGAGCATGGGTACTCTTGCGAGTGCATCTGCTGCTTTGTTCTCCGTGCCCTTCTTGTATTCAATCTTATAATTGTAACCCAACGACTTATCCATTAATTTGTATTCCACACCCTCTATCAATCTATGTTCATTAATGTACTTGAGGCTCTGTTGGTCAATTCTAATCACCAATTCAGCTCCCACTAAATAATGCCTCTATTTCTTCAATGCTTCCAACATTGCTAACACATCCTTATCATAAGTAAACATTGCTGCTGATGGTAGACATTGTTGCTGCTTTTGGCCCTAATGCCTTGCTGAGAAATGAGATGGGCCTCCCTACCTGCATCAGTACTGCACCTAATCCATGCCCACTAGCATCTATCTCCATGACAAATGGTTGTGTAAAATTAGGGAGTTTTTAACACAAGTGCAGTGGATAACTAATCTTTGATCTTGTCAAATGATTGTTTTTGTTCAGTTTCCCAATGATAGGCATTCTTCTTAAGTACATTAAACAATGGTCTACAGGTGATACCAAAGTTCTTGACAAACCTCCTGTAGTATCCAGGAAGTCCCAAAAATCCTTTTAGTTCTGTCACATTAGTTGGTGTTGGCCACTCTCTTACTGCAATCGCCTTCTGGGGAGGGGGGGGGGGTGTCAGTTGTCACACCTTCTCTACTAATTATGTGCCCCAGATATTCCACCTTTTGCTGCCCAAATACACACTTGCTGCCCTTAGCAAACCATTTGTTCTCCCTCAATATTGCTAGTATAATTCCCAGCTGCTCCTTGTGCTCTTCTAGTGAAACACTATAAATTAATATGTCATCAAAGAAGACCAGTACAAATTTCCTCAATCACTTGGCTAGGATCTTATTCATTAATGCCTAAAAGGTTACTGGAGCATTTGTGACACCAAATGGCATGACTATAAATTCAAAGTGCCCCACATGAGTGCTAAAAGCTGTTTTGGAGATGTCTTCAGTGTTCATCCTTATATGATGGTAGGCAAACCTCACGTCTATTTTAGAAAAATATTTGGCTCCATGTAATTCATCTGGTAAGTCTTCTATCACAGGGATTGGGTATCTATTCTTAATTGTGTTGGCAATGTGATTGTCTATAGTCTATGCACATACACCAAGTCTGATGAACCCGAAGGTCCGATTGTTCGCCCGATCTTTCGATGAGAACGATAAGTTCGGTAGGCGTCGCTCAACTCTCACGATCCTGGCTACGAACAAGCAAGGCTCAAAACCACGCAATCGCTGAACTGCTCGACAAGTCGTTATCAACCGTGCACGAATACCCGGATGACCTGACCACGAAGGTTGATTCCTGCATACACCGAAGAAGCACGCAAGAACAAGATAAATAAGCAATCTGAAATTGCGAATATGAATGAAATATTTGATAAATTGGGATTCCGAAGCGGTATTATGGTTGGTCTAGTCGACACAAGCCAATACACGAAGTTGCAACAAGGCTAACTTTTAACTAAACAAAATCCAAGAAAAACTAGAGGGGTGCGGCCTCCTTATATAGGGGAGGGGGAGCCGCACTGTAACATCCCAAATTTCAATATGTGTTTCAAATGTAAGAAAATGTGTAGAAATTAAAACTTTTTCTTACATCTTGTATTTCCTGTATGTTCTGAACAAATCTTGTAAAGGAAATAGGGAAATACAAAGTCACAGGTCATTTTGACCTAAACCTTACCTTTCAAAACTTTCTTGTCAAATTTTGTGATCATCCTCTGGAACCATTTTTCCTAAGTTCTTGGATTGATGTGTGACCCCTCTGAAAAGTTTCACAATTTTTAGAAGTTGTTGGAATATTTTGGAGGCAAGTCAAACCAATTTTCAATTGGTCAAACCTTAAATTCGAACATTCTGGAATTTTGGAGAAAGATTCTGAGCATAAAAACCTCTAAAAATTTTATGTAAGGTTTATCATAGAGTCATCAACCTCCATTTAAAATTTCATAAGTTTTGGAGCTAGTTGCTATCTCTAAAAATCCTTCCAAGATTCAGGTCATTTTAAAACCCTAAGTCAAACCAAGAGCATACACTTAAAATAATTTTTGGAAAGAAATTACTTCAAGTGAAACTCTGAAAATAATTTATTTAAATCTTATAATAATTACCATGAATAAATATAATTTTTCCAAAATTTTTGGAGCTAAATTCCACCCACAGAAAATTCAAACTTGCTTCAATAACCTTTTGTAAGTTTGAATTTAAAATAAGAAAATAACTCATGAACAATAAGGTTTAAAATTTTATTTGGTCACTAGGTCATCCCAGGAACCTCCCTGAAAAATTTCAGAATTTTTAAAATTTATTTGCTATTTATTAAGCCCCAGTCAAACCTATTGTATTTCGGTCAAACCGAATTTAAAACCTCCTATTCACTGTTCACCCGACCGGACTCAACCCCGACCAAACCGGCGCGGTCGAACCCAACCGCCTGGCCGCACCGCACCACACCCGCGCATCGCAAGCCGTTCGTTTCAAAATCAACGGCCTGGATTGCCTGGTGCATTCGGACTGGCCAATTGCCCCATCACCATGGACCCTTTGATCTCGATCCAACGGTTCGGATTAAGCGCCCGTTATAAAGTCCGACCCAGCCTCTCCTTTGCCATCGATCGTGTGCCCGCCGACCTGTTTGTCTTCTTCCTCCGCGATGCCGCCGCTCGCGCACGCCACCGCGCGCCACTGCGCTCGCCACCGCCAACCACCCCGCCAACGGCTAGTTCGCCGGTGGAGCACACTCCGCCTTTATAAGCACCCTACCCCTCCTGTGCCCTCTTTTTCTTCCTCCCCAAGCTCCAAAAGCCTTTCGGCCATGGCTACGCTGCCTTCTAGCGCGCCGGCTACTCCGGTGGTCCCCTTCCACTCCCGACTGCGTCACGTCGTAGCATCCATCACAAGGAGTTGAAGCCCTCTGTCAATTTGAGGAAATCTCCACCGGAGCACCGCGCGTCCCCCTTCTTCCCCAACCACGGCCGCTTCAAGCTCCACCGCCGCCGCATCTTCTCCGGCGCCTCCCTCTTCGATTCCTCCCTCCTGGAGCACCCTCTAGCTTCCCTCTACCTCCCCGTAGCACTCACTGGTGCCCTCTTTCTCTCCAGGCCCCTGCCGTCGGTGATCACCTTGCGCAGCAGCGGGTTCGTCGTCGCCGGGCCTCTTCGGCCACCCTCCGCCTTCTCCGACCGCTCCAGCGTGTTCCAGGTACCCCATGGCTGCTCATGCTCCCTCCATTTTTGTTGCAATTTCACCCGAGTGCCGCCACGCCGTTTCTTCTCCACTACGCCGCCACCTTCCTCGCCCGCGCCGCCACAGTGCAGCCCAGGCTCTAAAACCGCCACCCCTAGCTTCAGTAGCACCCTAGCAACCCATTTTGGCCATTGTTGTCGCCTCCACGCCACTCCCCTCACCGGCGATGAACCACGACCGAGTCCGCTCGCCTGTTCTGTAGCTCCATCTCTGAAGAACTCCTCTTTCTCTGACAATGCAATCACCTGCACTAAGTTAAGAACAACTATTTTGTCTAACAAGGGAACCACTAGTAAAACGAACTAAGGCTAACAAATCTTTGTGAATGTCTTTAGGTCACTCAAATGGATTAGCAAATCAAGCTTTGAGAGTTTAGGAGTAGCATTTCTTTTCAACAATACTTTGTATTGTCGTGGATGAGTATTAAGGTAATCGAAAATGACCATTTTGTCGGTAGGCTAAGGAGTTTCTAATGCTAGTCCTTAAAAGGTTATTGTTCAATGGGTACTTTAGTTAAGTGCTATGCTTAGCTTGTAGATCACTCAAATGAATTATCAGTTGGAAGTTGAGAGGTGTAGCAAGTTTATCTAGTGTCATTTCGTCGAGTATACAAGAAGCATGAGCAGAGAAGATAAAAGCGAGGATGACTTGAAAAGAATAACAGAGGTCATTAGAGGATGAATCAAAAGATCGGTGGACTTATAAAACCTATTGAATGACAAATTAATCACTTAAAATTTAGTTAACAAATGGATAATTAAACTAAGTGACAAAATTTGATGATAGCACTTCGTTTGAAATAGTTTGAATTGTTTGTTAATTGAGCGAGAGAAGTGTTTTGTCATTGAAACACTTTTGCAAAATCAATTCCTTAAAATAACAAACCTTGTGTATGTCAATTGATCACTAAATTTTAATTTGGCAAATAGATCATTGTCATGGTTAATATAATGGTTAGCAAAATTGTGCCTTCAAACCCCATCTGAACACTTAGATTTCAATAACCGTCAATTTGAAAAACCAATACTAGAATCTGAAATTTTGGAAAAACAACAGAGTTTGAAATGGTTAAGTCTCAAAACTGAAGTGAGTAGGTGTTTCCTCTTTTCATATCTTTTCATTGTAAGTCCAAATTGGATGATTCCAATTTTGCTAGCTTCATTATAACTTGAGCTTAAATAGAAAAACAATTGTAGACCATGATCAAACCTGGAAAACCATTTTCAAAAATAGTAAACAAGTGAACTTAATCTGTTTTTCAGAACTTTTAGCAAACTTGTAAAATGCATATCTCTTAATCTATAGATCCTTTTGTATGAATCCGATTTGATTAGTTTCCACTGCTAGTGTATTTGCTAGGAAAAATTGGTTTCACAAATTTTACTGTTTTTAAAAATCATAAAGATCATATTTTAGTTTTATACCTTCAACAATTTAGACAAATCATAACTTTTCAATATAACTCCAAATGACCTGAAATTTTATATGGTTATCACTATACCAGTAGGTAGCTACCATAAAAGTTTCATCTTCAAAATCCTTCTAGAAAATATTTTTGCTACATTACCTAATTATGGCTAGAAAATAGGTTTTTAGGAATATCTTTGGAACGACAAATCCAAATTAGGTTTTTCCAGTTTCTATGTCTAGGTTTATTCCTATTTCTCCTTGTGTATAAATTTTGTGTCATTTGGATGCTTTTGCTCAATTTTTGTGATTAGGGTTTATTGCCTTATTTGCTTTTCGTCGTGTTATTTGCTTATGCGATTAGGTGACGAAGAGTGGGTTGAGCTCGAGAGCGATCCTCTGCAGCAGATTGAGCAACAGCCGCCTGAGCAAGCAGTTTGATCATATCCAGTTCATTCCCATTATTTTCAAGTCTAATATTTTGTTTAACTTGTATGTATGCATGCTTTTGTGTCAAAGTAATTTTGTCGATTAGATGTAGTTAATCCCATTGCATTGTTGCCCTGAAAATTGTTCACCCCTGCCACCACCTTAGGAATATTATTCTCACTGGTGAATTAGAGCCCGGTGAATGATTTAGGGCCTTTTATTTGTATTTACGCTATGATGCTTAGCCATGCTTAGTCACCGGTAGAATTGGGCGGTTATCGACTTAGTCGGTAACCTTGATCACACAAAATTATTATAACTTTATATTTTAGCATTTTTGCTATGTTATCTGTGAAAACTAAAAATGAAAACAAAATGATTTGGACTTGGGCACAATGGTAAGATTGGTGTGCTTTTGGGTGTGACTGGAATGGTGCCCGAGTCAACAAGGACCGAACATCTTGTTACACTAAACCAAGCATTCTTGCGTGCTAACCACACTAGAGTATATGGGACCTCTCTTGATTTAGTACTTTGGCGTGTATTGGCTCCGGGTCGCAGGAGGTCGCAGGAGGGATGGTGTTGGGAGCATGGTAGTTGTCCGAAAAGCTTCACCCGTGATGGGATTTGTTGTCTTTTCGGCTTTACCATGTAAGCGTATGGATTTCTATCCATACGAGCGACTCGTAGTTGATACACAATATTGGAAAACGTCATGTTAGACTTAGCCGTGCCTGCATACCAAAGGAAGTATGCTAACCGTGGCTGGTGGAAAGGCGGTCTAAAGTGTGGGTACATTGGTACACCCCTGCAGGGTTAAAACTATTCGAATAGCCTCGTCCTAGGTTATGGACACGCTTGGGGAGGTCTTCCAAGAGTTAGACTACAACATTTTAATTAAAACTTGATGGGTTGGTATGAGCGGTGTTCATTCTATTGTTGTGATGGCCATTGGGTTGGTCATCTCCGGATGTCTTTTGTCACTACTTCATTGTATCATTTGTTATTTCGCAAATAAAATTGAATTAATTAAAGCGCCTTCAAACTATTACATTATTGCAAAGAAAACTTGCTTTCGCTAAAAGTAAGTCGAGCCCTTCCACTTAAATAAAGCTTGCATGTAGTTAAATTATAGTTCTTACCCTTACACGTTAGTCTTGCGAGTACAAAAACAATTTTTGTACTCGGATGCTTTGCTTAATGTTTTTGTTGCAGAGAAGTAGGTGAGCCCCAAGGGCTTCCCTTTTGTGAGATGTCTGCGGGTTTGACGACTAGCTTGGTGGCCGGTTGGTTGCCTTGTGGGTAAAGGCACACCGATTGGCTTTTGTTAATTGCCATCTTATGGCCTATTTGCTTCATTGTGTATTTACTTATTTGTATGACTTTTGGCAGTCGGCCTCTCTTTGTACTAACCCTCTTATATTATGTATGTCTTTTATGTTGTGTTGTGCTTGGTTCTATGTGAATGAATGAGTTTGATTCATGATTTTGTATCGAGTGTGTATCTGCATTTTGGAAGTATACATATCTCGAGGCTTGGTTTATTTGATTTGTACTGTTAGGGCCAAGTGGATGGTTAAACAGTACAAGCCGAATAAATCGGGGTCCTCACACGCACATCTAATAGAACAAGCGGGGCGGGACTAAATTCGCGGGTACTGTTCATGTGAACAGTAACCACACCCCCAAGTGGGCCACCGGCATATGGGTCAAGTTCAGTATGATTACAAAGTCCAAATTGGCCCAAACAAGTGATATGACGTCTTCTTTTGATGATTGCGATCAGCCCAGAAGGAATTTGGAGGTGAGGCCGGATCCGTTGGAAAGAGGACGAAATAAGCTTTCAATCAAGTACTCATGGACCTCCAACGGACTCCGTATGTGAAAGTTATGCCTGTTTTAAGTTGGTGTTGTTAGGCTGATTCTGGAGGCCGAACTGGATTCCAAAACGGGTCCAGCTCGAACTGCTTGCTTGTCTTGGACCAAAAGTGACATGGCGCTGCACATATATATATTTCATCATTAGGTAGCATCATATAATTCATATAATATAAAGACACTCCTAAAAATAAGCTCACTTGATAATTTAAATGAAGCGTACGAGCTCTTATACTTGGAACAGTAAGCATAGCAAATATGGTTGTATCCATAGGGGTCATGTCCTCATCATCCTCCCTTTCTTGAAAACAAAGCCGTCCTCAGCTTTTGATAAGCTGAAAATAGGGTAACAAAGAAGCCAAAGTGTATGCATGGTATATGTATATGTCATCTGTTTTAACGGTTCTTCGTTGTTGCACAATTAATGTTAGACAACAGTAGTGATCATAAAAGATCATTGTATTATTACCCCAAGAATAATCATATATGTTAATGAGCAAAACAAAATTTCTCACACAACAATTATTGCAACTAGTTTAGCAAATATAAGTAAAGTATTTATGCAATTCAACTCTCTGAAGTTGTAAACTTGCAGTGGTAGCACATATGGGCAAATCTACAACTTTTGGAATCAAACAAAGTTCATCCATATTATTAGATTTCAATGGAGCAATAGCAAATTCATCTAGCAAGGGTGAAAGGATGTGTAAATTCTTCCATACTTCAACATCTTGATGCAGATTGTCCACACTAGATGGTGCAACAAGAGATAAACACATGGGCATTGAATGAATACTAAATTTTAATTTTCTCTCATAATAAACAAGATTTTGCGCATAATAATTGTTGTTCAAAACAGCAAGCTTCAATTCATCCATGTAATCACAAGTTATGCATATTCGATAAACAAGAAATTGATTGTCTACACTATAATCTCCAATCAAATTAAACTTATACCCAGGGGTGTAGGCACTAGACAAGCATTTTGAACATGCGATTTTAGAATCTTTCTCCATAGCATGTGACAATTTCACAGGTGGATCCAACATAATATAACATAAAGAGTTAGTAGGAGAAATTCTAGTCAAAACGTCTTTATGTCTAACCAATTCCACATGATCATTGTATGTGATTAAATCATCACATGACTCATTCAAAACAGCATGCAATTCAATTATTTCAGCACATGGTGCACTCAACTCTGTTGGCAAATCAATCAAATTATCACATGATTCATGCAAATTCTCAATAATATCGATTCGTAGCTAGAAATTAATTTCTACCTTCTCAAGACTAGATTCATCCACCTCATGTGATGTAGTGGTTTCTACTACAATCTGATTTTCCTTTGCTCAATGATACTAGGCATGAAATCATGGTTATTGTTCTTAGGTTGAGTGTTCAAATCGGTACCTTTGGTATTACCTTGTAGGATCGCCTCGGATGATGTTGATAACGAAATTGGTGAGTAGTTAAAAGCTTTTCCTTCCTCTTCTTGCTCCACTCAATTAACAATGAGCGAGCCATGGGTGCAAGACAACGAGATGAGTAACGCCCACAGCAGAGGGGCGGCCATCATGGTAGATGCGTGCGGGAGAAGCAACAGAAGATAATCTTGATGCAGAGGTTTGTACCGTGCGCTTATTTGTTTCATGTACACGTGAAGGTGTAGTGGAAGTAGACGAAAGAGCACGAACGGTCTTGGATTGTCGTCCCTGTACTTCTTTTCAACTTGGCAAGCAAGACGAAACAAACGAGTGACAGTGGGAGGTTTATAAACAAGTTTATTCCGAATTTGATGGTTTAATCCTCCTAGAAATCTAGTTATCTTTGCATCTTCAGTTTCTTCTAAACCACAACGAGACAAAGCAGTTTGCAAATCTTGATAATAATCCTCTACAGAACTACTACCTTGTCTTAAGCGTTGTAATTTATTAAGCAATTCACGAGAATAATATGAAGGTACAAATCTATGTCTCATTGCTCTCTTCAAATCATTCCATGTTCTAGGTATGTTCTGATTAGTACGACAATATTCACTCCACCAAATAGATGCAAAATCAAAAAACTCACGGGTAACAACCCTAATTTTTAGATGATCAGGAAATTCATGGTATACAAATAATTGTTGTACATCTAATTCCCATATGTGATAAGCATCAGGATCATAATTCCCAGCAAACGAGGGTACAATGAAGTTAATTTTATGAGACATACTATCACTATCATATACCTTTCGTGGTGAAAAAACTTGTCTCAAGTGTGCATCTTCCTCGTTCACTATCTTGCACTCCCGTCCAACAGTTCGAAGAAGAGGTGGATATATCTTGCAATCTTTCCGTGAACCTGCCATAGTTAGTAGAAAACAAGGAAACAAATCACAAGTATATGTCCCTATCAACTACTAGGTTCTGGAGGCTCAACCAAGTCACTCACACTCAAGCTTATACCCAGTTCTTACCAATGCAACAAGGAAGTGGTACAACCGGTGGCTGGTTCGTGATACTCTCACTTGCGATCAGCCCAACGATTGCGAGGAACGACACCTGCTGAGTTAGTAGGAAGTGGAGCTTGGAAGGCTTCAATATGGTAGCAAGGATCAGCAATAATCAAAACAGTTAATGCAAGTTGAAAAATTGTTCAAAGTACTAGCCAATGTTGCTGATCCTAGCCTAATCAAAGCTAGCTAATCAAAATCCTATGCAAAGAAGTGTATGTACGCACACGCAACGATCAATGTGACTTGATGCAAGCAAGGAAAAGCCTCACAACAAGTGCTAGGAGAGACGCTAGCCAACTACTCAAACTTTTTTCTAAGGGCACAAGATTGTTCGCGTGATGTAGAACACAAAAACAACAATATCGATGCACGCAAACAGCCTTCTAGATTGAGCAGAAACAATAGTTAGTCTCAAATGATGAAAAAGCAAAGTTTTATATGGCTTATATATGCTTATTTGAAAGGTTTCGATGAGATCTACAACTTTGCAATTGAGGCAAACTTCAAATTCCGAAGGGAAGACCGAAAGAATCACCAAAAACAGAAACCAAAAACTTGCGACGCGAAATCGGGGCTGAAGATGGCCGATTTTGGGGCACCTGGAGGGAGACTAGTGGCTTACATGGAAAAGATGTGCCTCATCATTAGCTTTGAAACGAGCACAAAAATGTCAAAAACGGACACCGTATGCAAAAGTTATGCCCGTTTTACTGAAGGTGTCTCGAATACGGAATTCTACTCAGACTCGAATCCGTCTCGGGTTTAAATTTGAAACTGCTATATCTTTCAAACCCGTGGGCCAAACTTGCTGAATTTTTTTGTGGAAGCTTTTGGTTATATGTAGAAGGTCTCCACAAATTTTGTACACACTTTTCTTTTCTTTTTTTTTTTATCGCAGCTTTTGTTTTATGCGGCTGCCTCTTTCTTCTTCTAGTATTTGGCTGGCCCTAGGGTTTGCCGCAAGTCGCAAATAATATTAACTCTATCAAAAGATCACAGCAATCCTCTCATTTTTTTTGGATTAGCAACAATACAGTTTTCTATTTTTGGTGCGGATTAGAGGAGTTCTAACCCACGAATTTTCTGTTTTAGATGCAAAACTAAGAACTATAAAAGAACGATCAAGCAACGCGAAGGAAAACACGAGAAGCAATCTATACAATGACCAACTAGACAATAACTAGAACTAAAGATCAACAACTAGACACGATAATGCAACCAATGATTCAACAAGCAAAATACCGAAAAGAAAAATTGCAAAGGCTCAAAGGGCTCAGTATGGATGATAGATGTAATATTTTTTTTGGGCAATTTTCTGGACTCTAGGTATGAAAAATGAATCTACAACTAGAAAACGGAAATTCTCACCGATCAATCAAGCTCGATACCACACGATGAACAGAAGGTCCGATTGTTGGCCCGATCTTTCGATGAGAACGATAAGTTCGGTAGGCGTCGCTCAACTCTCACGATCCTAGCTACGAACACGCAAGGCTCAAAACCACGCAATCGTTGAACTGCTCGACAAGTCGTTATCAACCGTGCACGAATACCCGGATGACCTGACAACGAAGGTCGATTCCTGCATACACCGAAGAAGCACGCAAGAACAAGATAAATAAGCAATCTGAAATTGCGAATATGAATGAAATATTTGATAAATTGGGATTCCAAAGCGGTATTATGGTTGGTCTAGTCGACACAAGCCAATACACGAAGTTGCAACAAGGCTAACTTTTAACTAAACAAAATCCAAGAAAAACTAGAGGGGTGCGGCCTCCTTATATAGGGGAGGGGGAGCCGCACATCTAATAGAACCAGCGGGGCGGGACTAAATTCGTGGGTACTGTTCATGTGAACAGTAACCACGTCCCCAAGTGGGCCGCCGGCATATGGGCCAAGTTCAGTACGATTACAAAGTCCAAATTGGCCCAAACAAGTGATATGACGTCTTCTTTTGATGATTGCGATCAGCCCAGAAGGAATTTGGAGGTGATGCCAGATCCGTTGGAAAGAGGACGAAATAAGCTTTCAATCAAGTACTCATGGACCTCCAACGGACTCCGTATGTGAAAGTTATGCCTGTTTTAAGTTGGTGTTGTTAGGCTGATTCGGAGGCCAGGCCGGATTCCAAACAGGTCCAGCTCGAACTGCTTGCTTGTCTTGGACCAAAAGTGACATGGCGCTGCACATATATATATTTCATCATTAGGTAGCATCATATAATTCATATAATATAAAGACACTCCTAAAAACAAGCTCACTTGATAATTTAAGTGAAGCGTACGAGCTCTTATACTTGGAATAGTAAGCATAGCAAATATAGTTGTATCCATAGGGATCATGTCCTCATCAAAGTCCCATCTTTCTTTTTCACAAGTATTGTAGGAGAGAAATAGGGGCTTACACTTGGCATGATGGTGTGTGACTTCAGAAGTTGATCAATCAATCCTTCCATAGCATCCTTTTTATGATGAGGGAGCCTATAAGGTATGATGTTTACTAGTTTAGACCCTGGGACTAATGGAATATTGTGATCTTATTCCCTCTTGGGTGGTAATTCATGTGGTTCTTCAAAGACATCAGAGAAGTGATTAAGAACTCATTGAATTTCTCTTTGTACCTCTTCAGTAAGAACATTAAGGGATTGTGCGGGCTTGGAGTACACCACTGCCCCAATCACCCCTTTGTGTAGTAGTTTCTACAATTGATGCACATTCACAATACATTTCTCACCAGGCAAGGTTTCATCCTTAAACAATACTGTCTTCTCACCATTTTTTGCATATAGAGAATTCCCTAGTCTTTAGGTTGAGCCTGGGCTATCAGAGTACATGCAGTCACTCCCCATAATAATGCCACACCCCTTCAAATTCAATATTCTCAAATCTGAATTGAAAACCTCCCCTCCATATTATGGCATTATGGCATATTGCTTCACTCAAAATAACCCCTCCATTAGCTATAGACAACTTCACATGTTCTTGGTTCATTATATTGCAGTTGACCTTCAGTGCTAGTGCTGGAGTTATAAAGGTTGTAGTGCTCCCAGTGTCCACCAGTGCTACTATAGTTAAAGTACCAAATCTCACCTTCAAGGTGAAGGTTGAAGTTTCAGTGCTTGTACCTGAAATGGCATTCATTGAGACCTACAGCTCTTGGTTGTCTTCCTCCTTGTGCTCAGGACTAGTGGGTGGGGTACCGAATGTGGGTACTTCCTCTTCATCTTCATCCTCAATAGTGATGAGATGAACACCCTTTTAAAATTTACATACACCTCCATGTCCTGGTGTCCAAGGCTTTTGGCACTTAAAGCATTTCCCATTGTTCCACTTGTTAGCTCCAGAGGTTGTTGATTTGATTTCTTTTGCATAGTTTTCCTTTTTGTTCACTGAAGCATTACCTTTAGTTATTTTACTACCCTGATAACTCCCATTGGAGTTGGCAGTATTTGACCACACCACTAGTTTCTTGTACAATGGCATATTCTCATAATTTCTAGCATGGGCATATGCATCAACTAATGTTCTTGGGTTTAAGGATTTCAAAGGTATCTTGATGTAATCTTTCAATCCAAATAAAAAAGAAATCCAAGAAGTACCCCTCTCTTAGTGTTGGATTGTTTCTCTTCACTAATGCCATGACTTCTTCAAACTTGTTAATGTAAGCACTCACTGTCCCATTCTGATGTAATCCCCTGAAGGTATCTGCAATGTCAATCTTGTTGTCTGCAACAAACCTCTTACAGATCATGTTATAGAATTGGGACCAAGTTAGACTACTAGTATCAATGTTGTTATTGTTGATCCATTAGTTAGCTATCACAGTCAAGTATACCTCGGGTATTGAGACTTTTTTTTTGCTTAGGTGGAGTTTTTGACAGCTCAAAACATTTTTTAGCTTTCCTAATCCAAACTTCAGGATTGTCACCATCAAACTTTGGAAATTGTAACTTTGGGCCTTCACTAAATGCTTGACTGTACTAATTTCTATTCTGATGAACTTGCCATGGTGGCTGATATCCATTCTAGTATTCAGTTGATCTGCCCAGTACTACTCAGGTCTGATAGGTGGGTAACCATAGTATGGATAAGATGCATATCCATAGGGTGGCACATCATTAGAGGCAACATTGACATATTGTGGTGCAATTGCCTCCTGGGGGACTTGGGAAGTCACCCCTACCAGTGGAACCAATAAAGCTGAAGCTATGGGTGGTAGATTGGCACTACTAACTTGGGTAGGAATTGAGGTTACATGGATTGAATTAGTACTTGGAATTATGACAGGTAAGTCATTCATAGCTAAGCACATCGTTAGTGGGGTAAAAGAATATCCACTTCCTGGAGTCCCCATTACTCGATCTGCCAAGCTTGGTGAGCCTCCACATTCCATACCAAACTAGCTTCAAATGCCTTCCTGTGTTGCAGGTATTGCAACCCAGCTTGTTGCTCCCCTTGCCCATTCTTGCCCAAAATCATATTCATGAATGCCTCCATCTGCTTTCGCATTTGATTTGCATTTTCTTGCATTTGAATATGCAGTTGCTTGATATTCTCTCCCATCTGCATACTCTGCTGACTCATCTCAGCTATCTTCCCCTTAATTTCCTTCACTTCACTTACTAGATGAGACCATGTCTCCTCCTCGACCACACCTAGCCTTCCACCCTTTGGCATCCTGACACTATTTTTGCCCCCTCCAGTAGATACGAAATTTTACAGAGAGAAATCGAAGATCCTCTCAAACCCTCATCACTACTTTACTTGGTAGCCTCACCTTCTCACAGATCGAGGTTTTCACGAGCTGGATCTAGAATTTCACATAGGAAGATATGCCCCTCCCACCCTTTCCACCCACGAACAACCCCAAAACCGCGAGGTTTTGGCTGAGGATTCAGTGGCTCTGATACCAATTGTCACGAACTATGAGTAGAATCTGAATCCTAACAATAATCTATTAACTGATTGCAAGATTTGCAAGAACAAAGATGAGTAAATGTGGTAGATAAATGGGGAAAGTAGATACACATAGCATAGAGATAACTAGGGTTTTAACATCACGATAAAGAAGCGCAATACAATCGGTTGCCTATATGGAGTGCGCAGCTAGCCTAAAAATCACCGGGACCATTGGCCGACAAGGTTAACAGAGTTTACCGGTAATAGTGTTTACTACAATTACTTCTAGCCTTACGATCTTGCTTAAAAGGGTATGCTCTAACATCAACCGTCCGATCTTCATAAGAAGCCATCCTTTGGTTCTGACCTCATCTATACATAACGAAAGGGTATTGTGAGATCTCAGTCGGCCAAGTATTTCCCAACCTTACCTTCTATTTATGAATCCATCTTGATTTCTTCAGAGCCTGACACCTGGGCTCCGGCTGGTTCTGCATCACCTGACACCTGGTTCTCTAGTAAGGCGCACGAATTATGCGACATATACTCCTTGGTTTTATTTTGGATGGTCACTCCTGTTTTATCTTTTAATCATTGTAAGATACCAGTGTTTCTTAATTTCAGATTATTCTATCAAAAGGCTATGTGTTGCAAGCCGGATATGCCACAGATCGAAACGTTAGTTTCCCAAAAGATTGCCTCAGAAGCCCAAGCTGTACATATTACACCCCACACTTAACTGAACAGCCCACCCAGACCAAATATGCTTCCTCCTACCTTGTTCGCCATTTCGGGAACAGTAATTCTGCGGCAAAGCAATGGAATGTATATCAGAATTGTCTTGCAGGCTTTGTCACAAGATAATGGCATTGACTATTCCTGCCTTTTGTGGCTGATGACATCTTACAATCTTCTCAAGTTTCAAGTAAACTTTCAGGGTTTTCTGAACAAATTGACTGCAAGAATGCAATGGCCATTAGCCAATCATTTGCAGTAAACAAAAAGAATACCCAATTGTGATATTCAAAGTAGAATTATCCCCTAAACGGCAACAGCACAATGTTTTTCTTTTCGATTAAGAAAAGAACATAGTGATGGTAGCAATGGGGCAAGGAAACCTGATATAAAACTTCAGATTTGGATTAAAGGGAAAGCAGCTGCTGCATAATTAATGTTTTGTTCATTTTTAACTACAGTGTTTTCCCTTTCATATTGACATGCAACAAAAAAGAGGTAAACCTGTCGAGAATAGACAAATCTGTCAGGAAAAACTGCAAGTAACTGGACTAGAGAAGAAAGAGAGAGCTTGGTATCAACAATTTGCCATGTCAGATGCTCAACTGGCACTGAAGATGCTTAATAAAATCATCTGTGACAAATGGCAATGCCATATTAGAATTATGAGCTAAACAATTAGATGCTGCATGTAGCACTCTTAAGGTGCATTGTCAGGCTGGGCATCAGAATCCGGTTGCTTATGGTAGCTGCCATTGGCGTCGTTCTGTTCATTCATATCAGGTATTGAATCACTGGTTTCCCCCAGCTTTTCCTGCAAATATTGAATCACCATTGAGGCTAACAGCAATATCTGTGGCAAAACAATTTTTTGTAAAGAAGCACTATCTGAAAAAAGCACAATAACAATAACAGTATGCAGAATAAGTTAAGTTGTTGAAATGTAGACCAACAATACTGCAGAGTTTCAGTTATGAACTGCATAGTTGACATTCTTCATGAATCCCAATTCACAAAAAAAATGAATAGCTAGCAACAGATAATATGGTCAGGAACTACAAGTGCTTAGCCACCTTGAGGGAAGCATTATGTGAAAGTAGCTCCTCGTACTCCTTTTTAATCCGTTCAAGCTCAGCTCTAAGAGAAGAGTTTTCTGCCTTTAAAGTTTCGGCACGTTGAGCAAGCACTTCACAGTCAGCCTGGAACAAATAACATCACGCTTCAACAAAATTTTCCTGGTGCTATGAAGTGAATAATGAGTCCAGCATAAGTTTTACATCGTACCTGCTTACGCAGCCGAGATCTTCGTGCTGATTCTCGATTAGACTGCTTTCTTTTCTGCTTCTTAAGTTCCCTTTCATCCTGAATATGGGCAAGGTACAATTATTAACTTTTCCTACATTGATATATACACAAAATCACTGAACAAAAAAAAAAACAAGCTCAGTATCCATATTCCATAGTAATGTCTTATATACCAACCAAGCACAACAGGATAGACTAAAACTTTGCAAAACATTTTCGAAGGGTCACATCTTGCCTACCCTCATTCCCTGTATACATAAATCTAAACATTCATTCCAGAAATCCTTATGGCTTGCAAAAAATTGCTTTTGGTTAGTTGGCGCCTTGACAGTGCTCTAATATATAGCGGTGAGTTATTCTGCTGCCATTCCAAATTTGGTCGGCAGTATACCAGCTTTGTTGTACTGACTAGTAGACTTGTCATATGGTCCAATTTAGCATTTGCCCTGGGCATGATTCCAAGAAAAAACCTCAATAAATTTCACAGAGTACAACGAAGAGCTGCCTTCAAACAACCTAAGGAAAACTTCATCTGAATTACGAAAATGAAACAAAAGGCCATCGAAAGGTTTGGGTCAGTGGACTGTAGTAATATAATGTATAATCCAGCACTACACTATCATCACAATTACATAGCAAATTAGTAGTCTCTTCTACAGAGAAAGAAATGCTGTAGCAACAGAACATGACATGTCAATCAGGTAACATTTTAGTATAGATTTTGTTCATAAAGTAAAGCAAACAAGTGCCCAAAGACTTATACCCATTGATCTCCTCGAACTGAACCAGATGGTGTTTTGCCATGAATTGCAGCAATAGGTGAAGAACCAGTAGCACCCCAGTAGTCAATTCCTATATTCAAGTTTGTTGCGGGACCAGCAACTCCTCCAATCACTGCACCCGGTTGTATTGGAACCATTGACATGGTTTGATTTAACATTCCTTGTGATGCTGAATGAGATATACCATTTTGAGAACTGCCTGCATGATCGAGTGCATCCTCCATCTTATGCAAAGAAATGTTCAAGTCTATCGGTATCTATCATAAAACTATAAATAAATCCTCAATGCCTACCATCTTTCTTTACATCATTTTCCTTTGAATGTGAATCCTGCTGCCACCAAAAAAAAATATTCAGGAGTCAAGAAATAAACATTATGATAAGGAGGGAAAAGCTATACATCAAATTAAATACAAGGGTGATAAACTCTTCCAAGGTTGATAATTAATCTTACTATCTAAAGATTAAACCAAATAAGTGATACGATATGCAAAGTATATAGATATCAATCTCACATTTTGAGAATCGGCATCACTTCCTTCACTCTCACTCTCACTTCCACTCTCACTGCAGGTCAAAGTTACCCTGTTATTATGTTGTGTTGGAAGTTTGGAACTAAAAAAATTCGTAATTTACTACACATAGCTAACAAAAAACCTGTGGGAGGTAATCCCGTTGGCAGATGGACCAGATGTTCTGCCAGGCTCATTTTTCCCTGGAATTATAATCAGAAACCTAAACTTAATTCCCAAGCTTCAAATAACCTTGATAAGACATTGGACAAGACTTACCATTCATTTCTGAAGCACCAGGCGCAGCTCCCTGAAAGACATGTGACAGGATTGCGTGAACTGGTGATGACCAAAAGAAGAAAAAAAGAGTTGGTTACTTACAGCAGTTTCAACATTTCCGTTCGTTGGCATAGGATACTGATTAAATGGATGCACACCCTGCCAATAAGTCATTATTTTTACAAACATGTCAGTAAACTTGGACACAAGGGGTGAGTACAAAGAGAACATTGTAGATTACACTTGTCAGGTACAAAAGTGCATACAGGAGTAGAGGGATGGGCATATACTGTTCCTGGTGGATACATCACATAAGGTGGTGGTGGCGTCCCGTAAGGTGGCACCATGGGCTGCAATTAAGGGGACGGTGTTTTGGATTCACGTAGAAAAGCATATGCCCACATAGCACATAAAAATACAGTTAAGAAAAGCACATCGCGGCAGCTGCCTAACTTTTACCCCCTTTTCCTCTTGCAGAATGCTTAATGTTTTGCAATGCACTTCGCTATCAGATTTAACAATAGAACCAGAATATTCATGTTGTGAGGTTGCTAAATCTGCTGATTTTTTAAATATCAAGCCATGGGTACATTTTGAAATCCCTTTTCTTGATTCGCCATTGCCTATATCTGATTTTGATGTTCAACCATCCACATGACTGTATGCAGTATGTACTCAAGGAAAAAAAGGAACATTTGGCAAACAGCAACGCATTCAGGTATGCTGCATAGCTGCCCCAATTCAAAGCTAACGCATAGCCGTAGTCAAAATAAATAATACATCAGTAAACAATATTAGAGAGACTAAGATTCCTGCGAGCACAAAGCTCCTACTTTGTCGGCTTTGTTGTAAGTTCAACAGAGATTAATGGAAAAAAGGGACAAAGTTTAATATAAAGGGCACCTGAGCTCCCCACATGTATGGATGAGCCTGGGGACTTGCAGCAACAGCAGGGGGAAAGAACCCATGCGGTGGAATTGCTGAGTAGGCCTACCAAGGTTTTAAAAAAGAGACAAAGTCAACGGCAACCATTAAACAAAATGATCGATCCAGTAAAAGAAAACTATAAGCCCATCTTAATTAGTTAAAAAACACACAATTCACAGAATAACCTGAAAGCTGAGCCATTCAGGGTACACTGGAGCTGTAGTGCCAGAGGTAATGGCTGGAGGTTGCTCCTGAGATTGGGAAAGTAAGAAGCCGAAGAAGGGGTTAACAAAAAAGAGTGTGTTATTACAATAGAAACATGGCATTTGTGCTTTGATCTAAAGGGATATCTGATATTTCCTTCTGTCAGCAGAAGGATACTAGCCTAGGTAACCAGAACAGAAGTAGCCAGGATATCTTGCAGTAATGCAGTCCATGCCATTCAAATGCTGCTTGAACAGATATACACACTTCAATCTAAATAACAAGATTGCATAACCAAGGCATCAATTTTATTGAACCAGCCAAATAATCTGAGTAAACCAGAATGTGCACTTCTATTCCAATTCATACCATATCGTACTTATCCAGTGTGTTTTCTTAATTTGGACGCGACACAGTCATTGGCACACGTCCAATTATACGGAGAAACATAGGGGAAGAAGGAGGAGCACTGGAAAATAAATCTCTTTACATTTTAGGCAAACGATCAGAATAGAATTAAGCACCAAAAAGATAATCCATTTCAAGAGATGAAGATGTGTGATCAAGCACCAGTTCTGATGCCTTTGAGTTTGAAGCCTTAGACGGTGTGCTAGGATCATTGCTTCCCATCAGATTCACCAACAATGCTTCTGGGCAACCAACTCCTCCAATCACTCCATTGAAGCCCGAATACCCATAGCTTGGGATAGCTCAAAGACCTCCTGCTGCAACAAAAGGAAAATCAAAACTTTGAGCAGCAAGGAAGAAAAGGCTCATAATAGAAGTGAAGGGTTTCAGAATTATGCCAGAGAAAAAATATCACTCGTTTGATCCCCTGGTGCCCAATTGGGCAGTAAGACACTGCAAGAAATTACAAAGAATTCCCCACTAAATTTCAAGAACTTCAAATGCATTATGTACCACACAAGAAGAACACACACAAAATTCAAGTATAGATAAATTCCACCCCTAGTCGAGCTGGATACAGAATCACAACTATCCATTTGGCAACACAATTACAAACCCAGAAGACTTGAGAGATACCCTCTTGCAACAAGAAATCAGACAGGCCCAGACGCAATGCAATTGGAATACCATACGATCCAACAGCATAAGGAAGATTAGTCAGTCTCACCGAGTTGAGACTTGAGACACGAGTGGAGCAGCAGCCCGCCGTAGAGGAGACCGACGCGACGCGGTGAAGGGTGAGGATACCGCCGTGGAGCAGAGCAGCCCCCCCTAAGGTTCTCTTAAAAGCTGGCAAATGCAGCGGAGGCGGCGAGGCTACGCGGCCGCGTGGTGGCGGCGGCGGCGGTGGATTTGGAGGGAGGAATCGAGGAAGAAGAGATGGAGCGCTGCGGTGTTGACGTGGACCGGGTTCTTGGTAGACCATAAACCCGATAGCGTAATGGCGGGTCGCTTCCGTGTGGGGCCTATTGATGTTGACGGGCTTGGTCCTTGGCGGGTATCTCGTGCGCCAGAAGCTGCTCGGGCAATTGGGCGACGGATGGATAGGTATTGGATGGATAGCCTAGCCTGGCCCACCTGGGTCGATGGCGAATTGGCGATGCAGATGTACCCCGCCGCCCTCGTGGCCATATCTTCAGCTTCTCCGTTGATTTATCAGAACATCTCTAGTGTATTGAAATGACATTGATTCAAAATCATACTACGTAAGTATTTTAGAAACTAAGTTTATTTTTCTTTAATGCATTGAATCAATTTTTACATTAAAAAACCACAAAATAATAATATTCTCTCTCAACCGCACTCTCTCCTACGTAGTTGTTTAATACTTTGAATCGACTCTTACGTATAGTCATGTTCCATGCATTTTTTTTATATTGGAATCGACCACTTCAATATATAGAATCGATTCAATGTCTTCTCTCTCCTCATTTATATCAGCTAAAACACAACATTAGAGATGATCTAAGGGGAACAACATTAGAGATGATCTAAGGGGCTGTTAGGGTTGATGACTAAAACAAGTCAAGTCCAAGTTTTGGCGTAGGTAAAATCTGAACAAAACCAAATATCGACATAAAGAATGTTTTTTTAATTGTGGTAGCTAAATTTTGGTGAGCGATTTTCTCACCCTCTGATTGTGCGCATGTAACATTGAATTTCATTGTTGTTACCAAATTTTCGTAGCAAACCAAACATCGCTCCATTTTCGTCGGTGTTACCAATGTTTAGTTTGGTTTCTAAAGGTAACAAACCAAACAATCCCTTAAATTCGTTCTTTCAAGATCATATTTCTCAATTAATTTAATTTAAAGGAACTCTGACATAATGAAATCTAGATTTACTGAACGCTTCCTTTTTGTTATGAATAGTTGAACCGTGGAGGCAAATTTTCAGACAAATTTGCCATACAACACTGCTAGAATTGCTTGGTAAACGAGGAGGTGAGCTAGCTCACTTGGCTTGACTTGGAGTTGCCCAAGCAGTCTACCTGGGCTCGAGTCCTAGACTCGGCAGGTGTCTAATCTGGTGCGGTTTGGGTGTGTGTGTGGGTGGGGGGTGTAGGAGGTTAGTTTGAGGATTAGGCTGGGGATCCGTTGATAGAGGAGAGGTTTAGGCTCTCTGCCTATCATGGTTTGAGCGCTGTTTCCTATTGATCGTCTCGCGAGTAGGGTATTCTTCTTCTTTAAAGCTGACTGGACGGGGAAATCCCATACCCCCAAAAAAAGAATTGCTTGGTAAATTGACCAAGCTTTTCACCATCGAATTTGTATCGAGACTTGCGTGTGCGACGGCATGTTTCTTCGGCTTAGATGAGAAACACAATTCGCCGAATAATCTGAACTAAGAATTTTGATTTATGTGTGCGGCAGAAGGCGGCAAGCTTCTCCGTCGTTGTCGTAAGAGAAAGGTTTTGGATGTCTGATTAGATCCAACGTACCGGATTTACACTGTTCCTCCCTCTCTCTACAGACATAAATGGAGGAGTATTACATTCCTGATCGACAGATGGTTGGGAATATATAGTTGGAGTTTATAGAATTGGTCTATATAATATTCTAAATAAATTCTACAAATTCTCAAAGGTCTGCTCATGCATAGTGGAAAGCTGAAAATTTAGCACCCTATTGCCAGTCTAGGTGGGAGGAGACCAATACATAAGATGAAGTTAGTCTTACTTAGTTGAAGTAAGCAAAAAAAAAAAAAAGAACACGCATGAGCTCGTGGCGAAGCAATGCTCACAACGCCATGCCATCGCCCGCACCGCGCGCGATGTGCGCGTGAATAGTCCAACGATTTTATGTCCGGTTGGATGTGAAGCTGCTGCTTCTTTTCAATGAGGCTTTGTGGCACGCATTAATTACGTTTAAAACAGAGTAATTCCGACAATTTTTTTCTTACTGCTGGTTCTATACGATGGAGAGAGATCTCCACTCGGAAAGAAAAAAAAAACGGAACAGAACAACTTGAGAACTTTTGCCCTGTCCTCCTCTGTGTTGTGCCGCCTTGTCTACTCCATCCCTTCATCGGCATGCACTGACGTGGGGAGAGTAGTGTCTCCGAAACTAGCATCCGTCGTGATCCTGCACGGGTTAGGGTGAATCAGGTTTTTCAGAAATGTTCGCACGATCGCTCACGGCTTTCTCCTTCCTCCATCATCCGCTTTGCGTCGTTTTCTTCGTATCAGACTCTACGACGACCTTCGCAGGAGCGATCTCTGTAAATTGCGGTAATTTCACTTCGTATGTCTAGGTCTTACTTCCTAGAAATTAGTCATGTGATGATGATGATGATTCCTATTTCTGTTAGTAGTGTTATTTCTCTAGGCTTTGCCTTGTTAGCGCATATACACAAGATAGATGTATTTGAGTTTATGATTATGTTACTGTTTGTAGTTTCAAATATGCCTATTATATATGCTACTGCTGCACCGATTATTGTTTTAGAAATTAAAATATCACAAAAGTGCGCATACTCCTAACATATATGCGGTACCTGACTGCAATTAATGGGTTCCCTGCATCACATGGGCATGTCACCCTTCTTCTTCCATTGCCCAAAACCGCCGCCATTTCGTCTGCCAATGGCAAGGATGCCCAACCCCTCCATGACCTTCTAACCTCTCGCCGCGGAGCACCGCAATGTGGGGTTCATGCTCCTACCGCGTGCGCGACAATATGGTAACCACGGACCATACGGGTCGGGTCGCCATCTACGACGACGCCGACTCGCAATTGCCCTGTCTTCGTCACCTTCTGGAACTAATCCCTAGACCACCCTGCAGCCACTAGCACTGCTTCGAGGCTCTCGTCTGAGGGCCCGGTCTGTACGAGGAGTGGCGCTGCCACGCTCTCCCGCCACCGCCCTACGTGTACACCCTTGCTATCGTCCTACGTGTACCTGGGCTCCGGCCTCCGGCAAGTTCTGCGTTGCCACCCTTTGAAGAGCTATGCGAGGTGCGTGGCGACGTGACCGAGCGCTGCGAAAGGTTCGCCGTCTTCATCGGCGTGGTGGTGGAGACAGGGCTGAGCAAGTCGGAACTCGGAGCACGTTACGACTTACGCCCCAGGCTACGGTGTACAAACCTACTGTAGATTTAGGTTTTTCAAATTCATAGAATGATCAGAAAGAAACACTAGAGAATAAAAGAAACAACAGATATCTAACTCATCAGCTCTGTTTGCAAGTTGCTCGATCAAGGATCAAGTACTAAGAAATGCATGAATAATAGCTCGACCAAGGATTCTTCAGTAGCTCTGTTTGCAAGTACATTTTCCCTTCTACAATTCTAGCAGTAGCTTGTTTACTCTTGTCAGTCCACTGCTCAGTTCAACAACGTACAACTACTACTTGTGGTACAAGGGATATGAACCATGAGACCAGACATCCCGACACTGAATTAAGAATGACGCATTAACCATGAGCTCCAAACCCACTCCTAGGAGGCTCCGAAATGAGAGCGCAGGCCAAACTCCTTTGCTCCTTTGGCCAACTTAACAGTCGTCGAGGCGACAGGACGCTAAAACTCAAGCTGACATTACAGTATTACACTCACACCCACCGCAGTTGCCCTTGGTACTCCAAGCTATGAAGGATGTCACCGTCAACGGCGATCGTCTGCTTTCTCATTGCTAGAGCAGCCGGTCTCGTATTGCACTTCACCTGAAACCTTCCAACTGGGACTGCGTCATTGTTGGTCAAGCTTTCTGGAATAACCTCATCCAAGAACTCATCGGCGACATCACCATCTTCATCAATCCTTAACCTCCTTGTATACCACCTAAAACCCTGGTTGAATAAAGACAGGACCAAGATAATTTTATATTCAAATAAAAGGGATGGAAGCGGCAAAATCTCAATCAGTTGACAACACTGAAAGGATTTCATTATTCAAAATGTAAAAGAAACATTTTAACATGTTGAAAGCACAAACATCCAATAAAAAAAACACTTGATAGTAAGAGACCGTTGTGGCTTGATGCAAGAAATGCACACGCTAATCAATGAACCAAAAAAGAATGACATTCCCTATTGTTCCACTACAGAAAAAGCTGCTGTGGTGGCCATGTGCTTATAAAAGAGAAAACATGTGACACAAAGTTTGTTAGCAAAATAGTCATATAAAATATTCTAGGATGATATTAGACAATCCCACCCTCGGTCCCTCTCTACTTTTAAGATATCCCTAAAGAAAAGGGTTTATTCAATTTGTAACAAAAACGGAAGGAGGAATGGACACCACATAATAACACCATGGTCCGAATGTAGGAATCTCAACTTTGGTAGTTTGATGTCCTACAACGGCAACCATAGGGTTGACTGTCTACCAAATATATGTGTGGAAGGTAAAGATGGCAATCATATTTCCTACATAGTTAGGACTATCATATATTGTTATCTATAGCTTACGAAGAATAACAGTTTCCGCGACCAGTAATCCCTGAGTGATATCTTCAAATTCCTGATATTCAATACCACAGTACTTGATGCAACACCCAGGATAAGGGATATGTACACGCTGACATACTAGCCCTGGGTCCAATGTCTGACCTGGGCAGATTCCCAGATTAAATATACAAATATCACCTTAAACTTACAATGTAAACGATTCCCTCAGTTGAACTCTTATTCACAGTTTTGCATGACCATCTGATGCATACATGTCAGAACTCATATTTGTAGTCGAAGAAGACTAGAAGTTGTCAGCAAGAGAAATAGTAGCCAGATCTGTGATCTCTACTATCATGCATCAAACTTCAGAAAAATATCTAGACACTGCATGTAATGGGTTTGGGAACTTCTGTACATTATGTATTTATGTGGACTGCTCCTCTCCGAAAGTGCTCCACTTGCACTATCCAGGCCTAGTACGAGGTCGTCAAATCCATAGTTTGACAAAGATAATCATAACCAAGGAACAAAGAACCGGTACCGGGCTGTTACCGGTGGTTGGCCGGAAACGGTAACCGGCCGGTTACCGGTTTTCCCGGAAAAAATCCGGTTGAATTTCTCTTGAATTCGCTTAAAAACCATCCAAAAATCAAATTTTGAAATTTGAATTCGCAAACCCCGGAAAAACCGGCCGGTATTTTCCTTCCTGGACCCTGGGCGGTAGGCGGTAGGCGGTAGCCGGTAACCGGCTGTTACCGGCTAGTTATTTTTTCCCTGATCATAACTTAGAAGCAAACATTTGTCAATCATAACTAAGAAGCAAACATCTGTTGGTGCTGGACTAAATCCTATATTCGCGAGAGTTAACAAGGAAAATAGACCTACATCCACAAAAGGCGAAACCATCCAACAAACAACACCAGGAGCTAATATTCTTGCATACCAAATGCTAAGAACATACAACCGCACCGGATTCGACGGAGCAGAAGATAATCTGACACCCCAAAACCCAACCTTTGTATAAGCATGTCAAGCAAAGCCACGGTATGAAGCAAAGAAGTATGAATTGGCACAACCAAGACTAGATTCAATTACGGCAGAACCATCTAATTGTAGTGTATGTGATTCTTGGACAGAAGCAAGATCCTTGGGGCCCAAAAATCCCAACATTTGAGCTACTGCTCGAACTCCGCACCCAGATTCAGGGAGCCATTGCACCAAGATCACACATTTCAGCAAGCTAAATAGCAGAAACATAAAAAAAAAAAAAGAAGAAGGATCTTCCAAGAACCCACCTCCCAAGATCCCACTATCTATCTACCGAATACAACAAGACCTAGATGGAACGGCGAAACTACTGCAACACACACATCATTGCATAGGGGGAAGCAATCCGACTACCTGGACGCCGCCGTCTCCCTGTGGGCAGGGCACCAGCACCGGCCCGGGCCCCGGCCGCTCGACGGTGACGGGCACCTGGACGCTGAACCCACGCCTCGTCGCGTGCCCAGCCGCGGCGGCGGCGGCCGCCGCCGCCGCAGCCACCTTATCCTGTGGAAGGTCGCCGGCGACCGCGTCGGGATGGTCGGCGTCGTCCCTGGAGATGCCGAGGATGCCGGCGATCCGGCGGAGGAGGCCCATCGACGGCGAGGTTTCTTGTAGGAGGGCGAGAGGCGGAGGAGGGGTGGTTGATCCAACGGCGGTGGGGTTGAAATGTCAATGGCTCGTTGATGGGGGATGTGTGTCTCGTTTTGCTTTTAGTTTTGGGTTTTACTTCTTGTTTTATTTTTTACTTTTCGGAAATATTTTTTATTTTCTTGTGGTGTAACTATTTTGCTTTTTTTTAATGGAATTATATAGATTCCATCAAACCACAAGTGCAGCTAGAAAATCTAGAAAAACTCAGATAAGTAAGAATTCAGCTTTACTTTTGTATGTATAGAAAAGGTGGGATATGGGAATCCATGGATATTTGTTTTTTTTTTGGGTAGGTGAGATGAGATGAGAGAGAAAGAGAGATTAGGGTCCATGGATGAGCAAATACTAATCAAACTCTATTGAATCGAAGGGGATGCCAATTATTGATCAAAGTAGACATGATGCACACAAGTGCAGGGTAAACATGATGAGGTGGTAGATTATTTGTGCTTTTTCAGGAGAGATTGGTGCTTGGTTGGGCCAGGAACCACTGGGATTGGGTTGAAGTTGGAGGTGGTGGTGGTGGTGGTGGTGCCACACGTGGGTGCCTACCAGCCGTTCAATCAGAAAAATCAATGGCTACGAGGCAAACGCAGATAATAAAGTAAGACGACGTTTGGTTCAACTTTGTAATCGCAGTAGTAAAATGTAAATCAACACATTGGGTTTTCTTTCTTATGCTTTTGTTTGAGTTGTCCATTTAGAACGCTTCAAAAATCAGAACTGCCCGAGTGTGTCGTAGTTCAAGCCAAGACCAACTATCTAGTCACACATCTGAGAGAAAATTAGATTCATATATAACACTGCAAGTAGATCACATATTGGACATTACATTACGACTTACGAGGCTAACAAGTTAGTTACAAGGCCAATCTCTTCTGCTCGAAGTGTTTGCAACTCACTTTTTAATGGGGCCTGATGAAATGTTTTTTTCTTTCTTTTCTAAAAGGTAAGGAATTAAGATTCACACATATAAATTTGATTCTTATTCTCCAAATAATGCCACAACTTTCACCAAGCAAGCTGGCGAGTGGTGACACGTCACAACATCACGTAGCATCCCATTCCCAGCATACACACACACACACGCATGATTGCTTATTCAGTAATTCCTCTCTATCCATGGCCATGCACATAGACGCTATACTTCACCACATACATAGCGTGTTTCTACTGCAATTACACAAGCATGGTATAGAAGAAGTACATAGTGAGGTAGGGTAGCTACTAGCTAGTGAGAAGAGAACTCGATGATGGTGATCAGTTGGTGATTGCGATGAGCCTCCCGCTGGCCTTCCTGTCGTTGTCTTTGGGGATGGTGACGGTGAGGACGCCGTTCTCGAGCGCGGCCTGGACGCTGTCGGTGTTGGCGTTGGGCGGCAGGCGCACGGTGCGCACGAACTTCTCGGAGCTCCGCTCAACGCGGTGCCACCGGTCGCCCTTGTCGTCGGCGGCGCGCGCCCGCTGCCCGCTGATCTTGAGCACCTTCTCCTCCTCCACCTCCACCTTCACCTCATTGTTGCGCAAGCCGGGCAGGTCCGCCATGAACACGTGCGCCGTCGGCGTCTCCTTCCAGTCCATGCTCGCCGTCGAGAACGGCATGCCCAGCGCCGGCGCGCCCGTCGTGAACGCCGTCAGCGAGATGGCGTCGATGAACGGCTCCATGATGTCGACGCTCACCGGCTCGGCCTCCCCGCCGCCGGTGCGCCCGTTCTTCTGGTTCTGGTTCTGCTTCCGGCCCAGCATGTTTGAGATAATCGACATGATATATAGCTCTTGAGTTCTTGACACTTCCACTTGATCAGTGTGTGTGTGTGTGGTCACTCTCGTTGAGCTAGCGATCTTGTCTATTTATAGATGGGCAAAGCAATGCTTGCTTGGTGTATATGGCATCTTGTTAGCTTCTAGGAGCTTGTAGATGCATGGTGTGAATTGAGATGTCGATGAGGGATATGATTCTTGGGAATATAAGTACATGCATGTTGTTCGATGGCTACATGCACTGAGATGAAGAATTTTTCCCAGAGAAGATCATACATATCACTTGTTCGTGGAAGTGCGGGTGCCCTTTTGAAGCGAATAAAATGAAGAAAAAAGAAACGCATATCAGATATGAAGCTGGAATTGTTCGGTCATGGGCTCATGTCATGCCTACTGTATTGCGTTTGGTTCTATGTATTATATGAACCTAGGTTATTAGTGTTAGATACATCTCTTGTATAGGTTGTTCTTTGCATATTTAATCACATATGTAACATGTATATTTTGGCCTTTGGCCCATTAGAATAGATCAGTGGTTCATTCCAACATGGTATCAGAGCACATAGCTCTCTCCTTTCCAAAAACCCTAACCCTAGCCCACTTCTTCCTCCCCACATGACCACCGCCGTCGTTCATTGGCCGCTACTGTCGGCTCCACGGTTCCTCTGCTCCGTGCACCCACGCCCGAGCAGCCCAGATCCTCTGCATCGTGAAGTTGATGTACATGTAAATGTCGCACAAGAATCACTGCAAGATGCACCAACCGAATGCACCCAAGGAGCAAAATCACCAATCCAAAGCCTTCCTTCTCTCCCAGATCAAGACAGAGCCGTCCGGGTCCAAACCTCAATGGTGCAACACCCCGGATTCCTCACAGCGACCAAAATAGGGAGATGGCGCAAGGAAACGACCAGGGAGTGCGCAAGGAGGAGGAGCCGAACCTCACTACAGATGGCGTCATGACTAACCACGGCGGTGCAGCAACTCACACGACTCAAACCCGAAATCAAATCGAAAGAGAGGAGAGGAAGAACCAAAAGGGGAAAACTCTCTGTACCGGTGTGGAGCAGGAAGAAGAAGGATGGGCTTTTTAAAGAGGAGGAGGAGGAGGAAACAACGCTGCCGCTGCCAACGACCGGCGCACAAATCGCCCAAGCCGCCTGAGCTCCTTCCTGCGCCGCCGCCCACGAAGGGGAAGGGCTCCATTGCCTTGTCCAACCTTGTCCTCCCTCTTACTCAATGACAGGTGGGCCCCACCATTTCTTGTCCTTTTCCATTTCTTCTTTTCTCTAATTGAGAAATTACCAAATGGCCCTCTGGATACAACACCTTGCACTTTGAAATTTTATACTAATTATATTGGTATACCCCTTTCATTTATTTGAAGTATAGCATAATTGTATTGAGAACACCTGCTGCTTGAATTTTCCATTCGAGATTTGTGTTTTTGAAAAAGGGTATGTGCAGTGGGAGAAAGGCGTCTCGTTAATTCGTTGTCCTGATAGCTGAAGGGAAATCCTTGTTTAGCAAATGCCATTATTTTGCTTATAGTTTCGATCCAAGAGAAGCAGCATATGCAGTTGCAGAATTGGGTGTATTGTTCTCTTCTATTTTTCCATTTCTAACGTACTCAGTGGAGCTACTGCTTTTTGTTAACAAGGAAGAACTCAGTTTTTATAGAAAGCTAATAACGAGTTTTACATAACCAAGTTCATACAACACGAAACTGGGGAAACCAGCTATCCAAGGAGCCGCATAAAGCACCCACAAAACAAACTGATAGTTCAAGACAAAAAGAACAACAACTGACAGAAGTTATCCCCTAGCATACAAAGCCAAGCTACAGAAGCTAAAACAGAACTAGTCTTCATCCAAATCACAGAAATTCTTCGGCCAGTCTTCCGCCAAAAACAGCAAGCCTTCTAGCTTCAGACAGTCAACTTCTCTGATTAGAATTCGCCAACGCTGCAAACATGACACAAATTTGAACATAACTTCAGTTGATTGCTTAGGAAAAGTCTTCTCAATCGTCATTTTATTCCTGATTTTTCAGAGCGTCCAAGCCAGAGCTGCAAAACTGAATAAGTCAATATGATAGTCGTTAGCACTCATATTATCTAGCCAACATTGATAGAAATCATCTAGAGACTCCGAGCAACTCTCCCTCAAAAGGATCTCCTTGACACACACCCAAGCAAACTTTTGCCATGATGCAGCAAAAGAGGACATGATTTGCATCCTCAACAACTCCACAAAGAATGCAATTTTCATCTCAACTTTAATTGAACTGCAGTTTGGTTCCTATCCTGATAAGTTTGTCACAGAAAAATCTTCACTTTGAGAGGGATCCAAGCCCAATGTCTGTATAGAGACTTAATAGAAAACTGCCCAGATTTCTCTAAACACCACCACACTCTGTCCTTCTCTTCGTTAAGTCCCACCCTAAGTAAATCATTCTTTAAACTATTCCGCATATCCTCCTCCTCCCTACCAGAATTTCTGACAAATTCAATATGCCACCCATTCTCAAAACATTCTGACCAGTGGAGCTACTGCTTGAAGTTGCAGAATCGGGTCCAAGAGATTGGGACATCACCGTTCACCCTGATTCCTGAAAGGCCACGCCGGTATCTCGGCCCCTGCAGGAAGTTGATGATGAAACTCGTGAAGTCGGAGAAGAATTCGGGCTGTGTTTTCTGTCAATCGATGAACAAGCAACATACGAAGAAGCTAAAGGTAATGTGAACCGGAGGCAGGATATGGCGGAGGAAATTGCTGCCATGAGGAGGAATGGTACATGGGAGATCACCGAGTTACTGAAGGCTGAAATGGGTTTCCAAAGTTCAGAAAAATCCAGAGGGAGAGATTGTGAAGTATTTGCTCCAAAGGGACTGCCAAGGGATTTGTGCAAAGGCAAGGATAAGTGGATCTCACTGAAGTATTTGCTCCAGTCGCAAGCTTGAAACAGTGAGGGCGTTGTTGGCGTTAGCAGCTCAAGAGAGATGGGAGGTACATCATACGTACATTCAGGGTGGATCTACGGTATCCCAATAGGATTTACAGAACACTAGGCTCAAAAATTATTTTTCTTTCGATGTAACCATGTATATATAGTGTGAACACCTCTACCTCAATATAAGAGGACACCCCAACCTATATGCCTATCTTGCTTAATAATTAAACATGTATGATATATATGAGGAGTGGAGATCTCGATCATTTTCGTTCTGGATCCGTCGTTATGTACGTTAAGGCCGCCTTCCTGATGGAGAAGTTGAGGACGAGGTATAGAAGCAGAATCTCACGCTTCATTGCAGATTTCAGCGGAATCTCCTAATCGGAAGTTACCTTTGCTCCGGTGGTAATGTTCTACAGGGAAGTGAGGGAACTCACTGGTCAAGTATACAACAATGATAGTAGAGGCTCTTGTTTACTAGTGCGGCACCAGGAGTATTAACTAAGCAAGAACAACACATTGCCACAGTAAAGCAGCATCACAGTCAGACAATCAGCAAGAAGCGGAGGATCCAGCATGAGGCTAAATGTAACATTGAAACAGCAAAGTGAAACAGAACCTCATCTGATTTCTCAATTTCACACAGTTTTTTGCACAGCTCAAGGACAAATGGAGACGTAAGCATATCCATTATCAATATGAAATGCTGTCGTTTGAGCTTTGGTTAGAAATCTATTGGCCTAAACTGGCTGAGCAACAACAATTTTGTTCAGCAATCCATTATTATTACATGACACAAGGGACTTCTGTTCTAGGTGGCGAAAATTCTGTAAGTAAATCATCAAATTCCAAAAACAGTATAGATCCCTACACCATTAGTTGCGCAATGTCCTTGCGGAAAACACCCTCGATCAAATCCTTCCTCTTAGCGGTGACAGATGAAAATGATGAGTAGGAAATGCGCCTACACTGGCTGCTCGCACTGATTCTGGTGGGTTGCATCATCGTAGGCAGAACAGGGAAGGACTTGGGCCGGATATTCAGAGGCGAAAACAGCATCTTTCCACTGGAATCGTGCGAAGCTTTAGAAATGGTCTTCTGAGATCCTACAGTCTTGTTCGTGGTCGAGAGATGCCTGAATCGCTCTGAGTTGCCATTTGGTAGGCCTGGAGGATGGGGTCGAATCTGTGCAGATGGCTTCATGCGGTCAAGCCAGCGAAGGACCATGTTTCCAAGGTTCCGACCAACTTCTATGTCCCTCTGCTGAATGTTCTTGTGCACTGAGACTGCAACATTGAAAACACCCCGTGTTCGCCTGCAGAACATGGAGAAGAAAGGAATCAATCTTGACTACCAAGAAAAACTGACATCAGCGTTATTTGGTGATACAAAATGCATTGAAATCATTAAGCAAATATGTTGCGAATATTTAGGACAATAAGTAGTTTGGTAGTTCCATTACATGATCTGCAGAAGAATTAAAAAATGCAACAGATTGCCACCTCTCAAAGCTACCAATCTGGAAGCTTTAGTCCTTAGTCTTTACAAAGGTAAGTTAAGTATGACCGGATTCAGTATAGAAAACAGTATCAGGGTAATGTCCAATGTAAGTACAAGGTTGGTAAGATGGGTGTTGCCAAGCCAAGAGAATAGGACATGGTACCATGTCAAGAATCCTGAAGGTGAATAAACACAAAGTTGAGGTACAATTTATCGATGTAGATTATGCACATCAAATTTATCAAGAAGTTGGACAAGGCTTTCATTTAGGGGCCCAAGCCCATATTGGAGACTGGCTAGTATGGGAAAAGGGATTGTGACAATACCGATCTAGTGGCCAGTGTTCAGAAATCAGAACAGACAAGGTCCATGCCTGGATACACAAAACCATATCAAATCTATGTTGGGTGAACTGAGCTGTATGAAATTCAAACAAATAGCGACGTTATGAATAGTAGTTTTCTTGGAACATTGCTAGCATATGTTTATGCTAAAGAGCCACTTAAGGTAACCCCAAACAAAAGTAAATAATCCGAAAACTTAAGTGCCTCGAGACTATGTATGCAAAATGCAGGCTCATTCAGCAATGAGTAGTGGCTGTGTACCGCAACAACTTTGCTCAACTCCAAATGAACGGCAATGAGCAATCTAGAAAGTATAAATTACAATATGTTCATTTTTAAAGTGTCAGCCATCCAATTTTAAGCTAGAAACACTGGATCAAGAAAAGATGAAACTCCCAGGTTACAACACACCAGTAAACTCCAACATAATATTTAGGCTCCCTCTGCATATCAAGAGATCTTTTTTTGGACAACTTGCATGTTGAGATATTATTATTGGTTGGTTGACACAGGAAGAAACTGGAGGTGGTGTTCTGAGGTCATGCATTATAGAAACTGCCGTGACCGAATAGCACACCATTGCATGGATGAGCAGCATAAATGTAACAGAAAATTTGTGATTCGCAGGAATACAACAGGAAATAAATGGGATGGGATTCAAGAATGGTTTCAAAAATTCCTTACAGAAACAAGCACATGATGTGGACATCATTTGGTATGGGACTGGATGATTCAACACAAGACACCTTAAAATGTTAAGGGCCCTACTTTGGAAAGAACACAAAGTCGAAAACTAGCATGACAAATTGCTGTGAGGACGTCAAGATAAATCTGCAATCTAGGATGTTCATATAAAAAGCAATGCCAGTTGCCATCGAACGGAAATTTGCACAATATGATAGCTTTATCTTAGCTTTCATTTCAGAGGAAGATGCCAACAGAAATCTATTTATGGTCCGGTGTTGTGCTGCACCATCCTGCAGGGCACATCACATTGGCACGGCCAGGAAGCATCAAAGTCAGCGAGAAGCGGATCGAGCCAGAGGCTAAACGACCGCAACAATCCCCCTCCCTCCCTCCCCCATCGATCCCATCCCCCCCACGAATCCAACGCGTTTCTTCGAAGCGTATGGGGGGCACAGACGTACGTGGAGAGAAAACAGAAAGAAGTAGAGGTAGAAATCAACCGACCTGTAGACGAAGTCCCGGATCCTGGGGTGGTTTGGGGGGATGAGGCGGCGCTGGAGGAGGAGGGCGAGGCGGTAGGTGCGCTGGAGGCCGAGGAAGTAGGCCGTGATCGCCGTGAGCTCCCACAGCACCATCTCCGATCACTCGGCGGAGGCGGGGGGTTTTAAGGCGGCGGAAGTGGTGGTGGTGGATTCGGTAACGAGGAAGAGCGGAAGAGGGGCGCAGAGTGAGAGGGGTAAAGACGACATGAGAGGAGGCCGCATCTTGTATCTCGTGGAATATGCCGTGTCTTGCAGGAGGGGTTTGTGTCGTGCAAGGAGGGGATGGATGGATGGACGGACGGATGCCTATCTATCTGTGTGCCGGTGCCTGCTTTGCTTGGCTGGTTTTTCCTCCTCCTTTCTGTATTGTTAACTTCTGACTTGTCCTGTTTCTGCCATGTCACTCCCTATGTCAGCAGCAGCAGCATCTCGGCACACCTCCCTCCCTCACTTCCTTCCTTTCTCAGGCCCAATTGAAACAATTCAATTTCTATTCTCGCGTTCCAAATAGAGTCAGGTGCATTAGAATCATAATGCACGGGAGAGCAATGTCCTGCTCGTCTATTATGTGTGTTCTTGACGGGGGTAGACCTAGTAATAGGGTAAACCTGGGCAGCCGCCCGAGGTTCCCCGACGGCGGAACACCCCTCCCTCGTGCCATCCTATCGTAGATGGAGAAGAAGGCGCTTCGAGCATGAGCAAAAGGCAGAGGATATGGCGTTGCGCCAGCCGGCTAATCGTGGGTCACGAGCGGAATGGGGATTAGGCCTTTTTAGGGCAGGAGTCGTGAGGATGGTCGGCCCAGCCCACTAACTCGGTCATGTATCTTCCACTCTCAATCCTGCACCAGACTTAAGCTAAACTAGGTAGCACGCGGACGCATGCAGCAAGGTGAGGTGATGAGCGGTGGCTGAGGGGCGAGGGCCCGAGGTCGAGGCAGGCACACGCAACAGCAACAGCAAGGCACATGCATAGAGATGAGCAAGACGTTCATTTTTGCCGCAAAGATGTGCAGCCCAACGTCCTCCTCATCTTCTAACTTCGTTATTTGGTCACAATTTAATTCTTATTGAGCAATTTGGGAAATCTTTTTCCAAGGCACCAAGTGCATTCGATATTTTAGGTAGGGGCCGAAAAAGATGTCCATAACATTATTCCCATCCTTTGATTTAGTAGATGGATTGCCCTCATTTCATCTTTATATATATTTATGAATTGTAGTTGGTTGTTCCATTTAGTGCCAAACGCTCGTATAAGTGTAATTGCAATACGATTTGCTTTACTTTTGAATAATAGTATTGGTACATATCGTCTAACCTAAAATTTATTCCTAAATCCGCTACTGGTTAGTTAGTGTGACAAGACTCAGGGGCTTTTCTTCCGGGCACTGAATGGAAACCATGTTCTAGAAGAGCCACACCTCAGCAAGATGGTGACAGGGATGCACACTGGAGTGGATCAGGTATGTATTCGGGCCCAGCTTACGTCACTCGTGGGTAGTTTCTGCGTGGGCCGGAAACTGGGCCGCCTCTCTGCGGCCCAACTATTTTTCGCAACTTGGAAATGCAATGCATTCCCTTTGGATTGACCATTCAGTAGCAAGCTACATAAGTAGTGCATCTGCATGGAGTCGTAGTATAAATTAACGAAAGTGGTTGCTACATGTCCGGCTGCTTGGTGGGGTCAGCGGCCCTGCTGACGCCCCTCGCCGGCCGTCCGGCACGGCGGCGCCGCCTCAGGGAGGACCGGAGGTGGCCGCTCTCCTTGAACCTCCTCCTCTCCGACTCGACGACGTTGCACTCCGGGAAGGGCACGGAGTAGCGCAGCGTGTCGTAGCAGTAGGAGTAGACCATGTACTGCTCCCTGAACCGCCGCATCGCCTGCTGCCGCTCCAGCGTCATCACGGCCGGGTCCGACGCCTGCAGCGCCTCCTCCGCCGCGGCGCACCGGTCGTCGGCTCCGAGCATCTGGATGGGGTCGACGCGGCAGCCGAGGAGGGCGAGGTCGGTGAAGGAGGCGACGAAGGGCCCGTAGCGGTAGTTGACCCTGTAGCGGCCGCCCGAGGTGGCCCAGGTGGAGGCGTCCCAGACGGTGGCGTAGAGGGACATGGGCTTGGAGGGGAAGTCACCGCCCATGGCCGGCGAGCGGCGGACCTCGCGGACGGGAGTGTCGTCGACGTAGAAGACGACGGCGCGGCGCGTCCAGAGGATGGAGTAGCGGTGGAACTCGGTGGTGGGGTCGAAGGGGAGGACGTAGCGCTCCTCGCGGCCGCGGCTGACGCTGCCGTTGCCGTACACGTTCGTCTGCACCCGCCACGGCTTCCCGCGGATGTTGCCCAGGAACTCGAAGTCCAGCTCGTCGTGCGTCTTCTCGAACACGTCACCGTTCGACGTCTGCACATATGTTTTCATTTTAATCCAAATCAGTTTTTTTTTTAAAAAAAATCTGGTTTTTACAAAAGACACACACACACAAAAAAAAAGTGTCGGCTAGTTTGACAAAATTAGTCCAAATTAAGAGTACGCCATAAACGTCAATTTTTTCACTGTAATTAGCTAGCCTTCCTAGACCGCGAAATTGGCGGCCCTAAAATAGGGTAAAATCTACTCTATCGTTGCATGGTAAATTAACTGGGAAACAATGCATGCGCTCTCATGAATTTATTTATGGCAATTACAGTTGGAAATACAGGATTATATTGCGTACGTGCGTTACCATCGAAAAATAAAAATGTAGCTGCAGCCTCCTTCCTACCTAGCTAGATTGAACGATGTCGCCATGATCGGCCATGATCGGACATGATCTCGGAATAAAAACACTAGTAGCAGAATGTACAGGAGCACGAACCCACTGTAGCATGCATGAACTGAGCTCACAAGTATGATGTATGTATATATACACATTGATTCAAAGGGGGGAAAAGAGGAAGAAATTGGGCTACTCACGTAGAATGCGACGACGACGCCGGCGGTGTAGTCGGAGGGGAGCTTGATGGAGGCGCTGAAGAAGCCGTGCCGGTACATGGACGACGAGATGAACCCAGAGCCTGACGGCGAATTGAATCCGGCCAGAAATTACTAATTAAGCTTCGTCTGCAACGCGTTGTTCTGCAACGCGTTGTTATTGAGATGCATGGCAAGAACGAACGGGGTTGGTGCTTTACCGGTGGATCGGTCGAGCAGGAGGCTGACGGTGCGGTCGTCGGCGGAGCGGAGGATGTTGTCGAAGCCGAACAGCGGCGTGTACCCCTCCTCGAACGCCATCGTCGTCACGTTGATCGGCTGCAGGGCCGCGGCCACGCTCAGGAGGGCCAGCGCCGCCGTCGCCACGGCGGCCACTCCGGCCGCCGAAGACGTTAAACGGACCATGCCGCGCGTCCGTACGCCCTCCCCAATCTTCTCTCCTCTTCTCTTCTTGGAAGGGATGATCGTCGATATTGAGGCGAGGCGTTAATGAATTCGATTCGATTCGATTCAATCCCCTGCCTGGCCTGGTGCTCTTCTTGCCTAATTCGTCACCACGTTGGCTGATCCGGGCTGGTTTATTTTGAGGTGGTGGTGACCAATTAAGGCCGACCACCGGAGGAGGCAGGGAGACGGTAAATAAATAAATGGCGATTCTCGTGCATGCGTGCGGTTGCAAGACCCTCGATGACCGGGCAAAGAAAAAGGAAGTAACCGCTGGCTCTGGCTCTGGCTTTATCCACTCCACCACAGGTGAAATTTGTGCCTAAAATTAAGGATTCGTTAATACAAGATTCGATTGTTTTTTTAGTCTAAAACAGTTAAATTTTAGTTTATTTTTAACTTCATTATAAATAAATTGTAATAATTTATTTATATAATTTTTATTCTTGGTCACCGTAATTATTATCGAAAGTCTTAATAAATCATATTAATTCAAAATCTAACATATACTTTGAGATATTGAGCAAAAATACAAACAAAAAATAAAATTCTATACTAATAAAATACGGCAATATGGTGACCCGTTATGTTCCGAAAAAATATAATAAATTCGGATTCGATTAATCATATGAAAAGAAATGCAAATCTCAAAGCATATCAAACGAGTGAAAAATTAACTATTTTAACCAAAAAAAAAAACTGTCGAATCCTGTTTATTAACTCTCTAAAATTAACACATGGAAACTGGAAACTGACCGGTTCGGTAGGGGCTCTGTATTTTCTTCTTCTTCCTGTCAGTGAGGGAACAAGGATTCGCTCGATCGATCGCTCTCGGCAATTTGGCGGCATAGGATTCAGATCCGAACAAGGAAGGGAACCTCCCAACACAATTTTCTTGAGATTGTATACTGATTTCTGTAGCTCAGGGTGAGATGATTGATAGGCTCAACTCACGCTAGCCTTGCGAAATCGTGGTTGCGCACATCTGATGCTGTAACTGCGTTCGATTCATTGATGCCTTGGACTGAATGTTCTAACAATTGGTGTTGACAACACGTTCCTTGCTGTTCCCTCCTCTGCAACCAAACGAAGCAAGGCTCCGAGTTTTTTCCGTTTAAATGACACTGTTTACACGTGAAATAACAAATTTAACCCTCTCCGAAGATCAAAGTATAAAATAACACCACGGACTCACCGATAGACGACATATATCCTCGTCCGCACTATAGGTGCTTGAAACCCCTCGCCCTCTCTCCTAGATAGGGGACTTTTGACATTTGTCCTCATCCCCTCTCTTTGAGAGGGGATTTCCCTCGTGACTTCTCTCGTCCATGCGTCAAGTGAGGGGACTTTCCTCCACCGCTAATTAATTATGATTAAATTGATTATAACTAAATAATTAGGATTAACTAACTACAACTAAATATTAACCACGACTAAATTGATTATGACTAATTAATTACGACCAATTAATTATGACTAATTAATTACAGTGGTTAATTAATTAACCCCCACAGTGTAATTAACCCCACCGTGTAATTAATTAAACGGGTTTAATTAATTAATCCTCGTCTGCGCCACGGTAGGAACTTCCCGCGTACTGCTAGTTAATTAATTAATTACACGAGTTCAATTAATTATACAACTACTAATGTTTCCTGATAGGATCAGAATATGACTTCCATTATAGTTTAAACTTCAAAACCCGCTGAAGTGTTCCACATTCATGCATGACAACTGAGAAGGAAGTTGTTATGTCACATTGTATACCGAAATAGTTAGGCTTTGCCTTTCGTTGAGATACTTCGCTTCCGAATACCGATATCCTAATGAAACTATTACAATTATACTAGGAACTATTGCGAAAGGAGCTGAGCTACTGCATCAAGGAGGAGCAAGAGAAGTCTATGCATGCTGTACACATGCTGTTTTTAGGTATGCTAATTTACACTCACTTTATAATTTCTGGTAGGTATTTGGCTAGCTGAACTTGATTTGCCATGGAGAAGCCCCCATTGCAAACTATATACACACTTAGCCATTGTCTGTCATATCTACTAAACTCTGCATGAATGATCAATGGTTTTATGATCTACTTAAGTGTCAACACCAACTCAGTTAAAAACAGAAGCAAAATTCAATGGCAGCAGATGCAATATGATTGTTCTCATGCATAATTTGGTTGCAATAGTGCAACTGCTAGTCTTATCTGGTTAGATTCTAGATATCACGGAAAAGTAAACCCAAATTTTACCATTTAAGGTTGCAAAAGTTCCTAATATTTTCTGTAAACCTTCAACAGAGATTGTCATAGCTATGTTGGAAATTTCTGCTGAATGGGGAGGTTGGAAATGTATTTATGTTAGATAGTTTTGAAACTAAATTAGTTTTGAAACTAAATTTGAGTCTTATGTTGTTGTTTTTCTGTGGCAATACATTATGCTGCTATAGCTGTCCGAATTGTTTTGTAAGTATATTTGTACATTACCTTTTCAGCCCACCTGCCATTGAAAGGTTATCAAGTGGTTTGATTCAAGAAGTAATCATCACAAACACCATCCCTCTGAAGGAGAAGAGTTTTCCGCAGTTGCCAACCTTTTAGGCGAGACAATCTGGCGTGTTCATGATAATTGCTCAGTAAGTACTAAGTAGCTACAACCTGTCAGATATCAAGCAAATTTTCTACTCTTTCGTATGCCAGATTGGGTGCTTCCAATTGGTTACACACCTCATTTATCAATGCTCTTGATACTATTGCTAAACAAGCAGCCACTTAATAATTGGTCCGATTTTCTGATATATTTCATGAACTGGTGATATGCTAAATCGCTAAATCAATGTAGGTTGGTCATGAGCCACACTCCAGTTTGGATATTGACTGATGTTCAAGGTGTATTACACTTGCTGCGCTTCTGTGAGGGCTTGCTGATTCATGCCTAGGTGAGAATTATACTGTGCAGTGCCCACTTATCATTGTCTCGACAACAGCAAACATTTTTTCCCCTCTACAAGTTGTATACTTGGCACATTCAACTGATCTACATTTGCTATTAGTGATACTGATAGCAGTTACCTTTTCTTATGCAAGAATAGTTGTGGCAGCGGCAGGTCCCCCTTTTTCTGGATCTTTCTCCACTTTGGTTTTTTGTGGAATAAGCTCAATGAGTAATCTGAGATTCTATTAGCGCAAGTACTTAAGTGTGTCTTTGAATGATAGATAGTACATAAGATGGAAGTTTTGATAGTATAAGTTTCACTTATCCCCAATGTATGTACATGTAACCCCAAATTATCCCCGTCATTTCTTTTCCATTTTAGATGCTGAATGATTCACTTGAGATGTGCTCTGTATTCCATTTTGTGCACTGGCATTCTAGTATCGTCCTGATGTCACTTGTAAGAACAGCAATTGGCTACCTATATTGCAAATCAATCTGCCAAATTGGTATACGTTTTTCACAACCTTCACCTTCTGCCTGTTACCCAAGGGGGCCTATTTTTGTGGCTTGTAAAACGTTAAAAGCTAAATTATCTTAAACCTTTGGTCTATAGATATTTGTATAAACCAAAACGACTACAACCACTATAGTGTTCCATCAATGCAGTATGAATCACACAAACGAATGAACGATATAACTTTTCATGAAAATCGAACAGACAAATACATATTAACTTTTTATTAAGGAACTATATGTCTCTTCGTAACTATGAAAGTCATGTCTGACTGCCACGAAAATGGTTATCCAACACATTGTCATGTCTGACAAATTAACTTCCAGTAGGCTAATGTGATGTGTCTAAAATAAAGTGCAAGGGATTTATCCCTTGCGTTATAAGAAAACATGCCAAGAATTAACCAGTATCTCAGTTATCTGGCAACCAACAGAAAATACAGGTAGCAAGAACCCCATTGAGAATCTCTCAAACAATTAAAACTCATAATGTAGTAGAAGTTGAATGAAATAGCAAGGTTTAATAATACATTACCTGTTTCAGCAAAGTCATAGGATCAAGGCAGACCAGCAGACAAATGTGAGCAGATAGGTAATTACCTATACAAAAGTAATGACTTTCTGATCGTGTGCTCCCAAGGATGCATTGTTGTATAACCTCATAGTGTACCACGTGGGATAGAACCCATTTCGGTACATTGCCTCCATCCACCTCTCAGCCTCATTTCTGTCACCATGTTTGCAGAAGCCGTGTATCATTATATCAAAAGTCCATCGATTAGGTTGATACCCCTTTCTGCACAGCCTTTCGAACATATTACAGGCAGAATCCATCCTCCCTGCCATGCTCAACCCTCGTATCAGCATGTTATAAGTATAAATATCAACGGGAAAGAACTTTTCTAAACCCTCTTCTAAAACCTCTAGGTCACTCCTGTTTCTAATACCACCTGCAAACAACTCAATAAGTTGGCCAATCAAAAATCGTCCTGCTCCCCGACCTTTGATCTCATTTGCTTTTGCCTCTACAGACTCTGACTTATCCCCTGAACGTGTCCAAGCCTTCAGAAGATCGCTGCCTCTCAGTGTGTGCAACAGAAGCACATTGCACAAGAAAGCTGAAACAGGGCGACCTGTTTCTCTTAAGTCATCAATAACCTTTACAACACTGTCATAATCTTTGACAGAGCTCAACAGGAGCACAAGCTGCTCATAGCAGTTGATGCTCGGGATTAATCCTTGAGCCCTCGCTTCCTTCCAAAACACCATTGCCTGCTCCGGCTTCCGAGCTTCACATAGACCAGATATGAATACGTTATACAGCTTGGTGCCAGGTGCCTTCTTCTCACGAATACAGTTAAAAAAGTTTAGTGCGTCACCAATACGCTTACTCCTCAGATAACTCATGAGAAGAAGGATGTTGCTTTCTACTGATGGTTCAATCCCTGAAAACTCCATTCGGTTATACACCTCCCTGGCCATGTCAGCCTTCTTGGCGTGTCCAGCCCCAGAGATGAAGTAGTTGTAGCACAAACGGGGTTGGAGTTCATTCCGCTCCAACTGGTTGTCCAGCAGCTCAAGAACCTCCGCATACCTGCTCACCTCAGACAAAGCGCAAACAACCGACTGATAGAGGCTCCGGGTCGGGATGTGCCCCATATCTTGCATTTCCAGTATGAGCCTTGGCAGCACATCCACTCTCCTAATCAATATTAATGCCCGAATCAAGCTCTTGTAAGTTGACTCATAACGATATAAGCCCACAGGGCTCTTGCTGCTTGCAATCTGAGGCACTGTACATGCCTCCTCCACATTCCCACTCTTGCACAAAGCCACGAGGTACTTGGCCAAGACACTGTCCATTGGCCACGCCTCCTGCTTGAGTGCCCTGTCGAGCAGTTCCCGCACCTTATCCAGCTTCCCCTCCTGACACAGCACATTTGCAAACATGGCAAATGTCTGCCGCCCAGGAAAGAACCCTTCTGCCATAGCCTGTTCCAACACAAGACACGCCTCTTCTGTGTCCCCACCCCGACATAGAGCCCTGATCAAATTATTATAGACATCCTTGTTAGGGTTAATCCCAAGCTCCATTATTGACCTATACAAATGTGTGGCAACTTCCACAAGCCCAGCCTTGCAAAAGAAGCAAAGTGCGGCATTCATGGTTGAACGGCCCGGAGCAATGCCCTCCTCCATCATTTCCACAAGCAAGTCATACACTTCACCAAGTCTGTTCTTGCGAAGCAAGCGGTACACAAGCTTGTCATACCGCTGACCATCAGGGATATACCCCTCAGCTTCCTTCTTATCAGAAAGGAACTGCAACGTAGTATCAAGCCTCCCAGCCTCAATAAGGCCATGGATCCACGCACCGTACACATCACAAGATGAGAACTTATCAACAATCTGGGCTGCCTCATCAAAGCGTCCACGCCGGCAGAACTCTGTGACAATGGAGCCAGCGGCGGGGCCACTGGATGCTACGGCGAAAGGGAGGGTGTCAAGGAGTGCCACGGCGTCGCTGAGGCGGGCGCGGCAACAGAAGCTCTTGATGCGGATGCAGGTCGCCACGGGACTAGCAGCAAGGTTGCGGGCAAAGGAGTCGGCAAAGTCGTGGAGCGACGCATCGACGAGGGAGTTGAGGAGGATGCGAGAGGAGACGGCGTCGAGATCGAGGCCGCGGAAGCGCATGCGGCCGAGGACGCCGAGCCCGCGCTGGGGATCGCCGGCGACAGCGTAGCCGACGACGAGCGTATCGTGGAAACGCGGTTGCGCCGCGGAAGCGGCGGTGGTGGAGAAGAGGCGGAGCCAGTCGAGCACCACAGCGGCGCGGCGCGCGCGGAAGAGGAGGCGGAAGACGGCATGGTACACGGCGCGCGTGTGGCGGTAGCGCGGGCGGCGCCCGGACCAATCGAAGAACCTGAGGCGGAGCAGCAGCAGCGCGTCGCCGTCGGGGAGCCTCCGCGGGCGGTGGCGGAGCACTGCCAGGACGAGCTCCTCCGTCAACGGGAGCGCCTCAAGCGCGGCAGTGTCCTCCGCCGCGAGCGCCTCGTAGATCGCGTCGAGGGCGGCGAGCGGCGCGGCGGCCGCGCCGCCGCCGCGGGGCGCGAGGAACCAGTCGCGGAATGACTCGGCGATGGCAGAAGAGGCGGTGGAGAGGTATGTGGTGGCGTCGGATGGCGGGGGGAGCAGCGGGTAGAGCGGCGGGAGCGGCGGAGCGCGGGGGCGGGGAGGCGCGGCGGTGGACATGTTCGAGAGAATGGCGAGGAGGGGGCGGGGCAGGAGGCGGCGGCCGGAGCGGGAGGGGAGCGGAGCGAGGAGGCGGGTCATGGAGAGCGGGATCGCTCGGCGGTGATCAGCAGCCGGGATGTGGCCGCCGGCAGCGGTGGCAGCCGGCGGCGGCGGGTGGAATTTGGAGGCGCTGCGCGTTTGATCCGTTGGGTCGGGTAGAATTTTTGTGGGAGAGCCTTTGGAGTCGGGTAGGTCGGGGGTGGTGTGATGTGGGCCGAGTGTTTGGGTCGAACTCGTGTCAGTCGTGCACGGGAGATTGCATCTTCCACACGTGCTTTGAGTCATACTAGTACTACGTGGTAGAACGCAAGTCGTTAGATCGGACCTTGGACGGCTGAGATACGGGATGGCTAGACAATATGAGCGCTTCGCTGTCCTCATCTATGCTCTTGACTACAACACGGAAGCGGCAATGCAGCGTGAAACCGGCCACCTTCGGACAAAGGATTTACTTACTGTTTTTGCAGTGTTAGCGCATGTACAACATGACAGGGACTAAGTTTTGCATGTCACTGTCATGTAAGTAATTTGCTTGTGATAAATACTTCTTAAGGTAGTTAGCTAGGCAAGTATGTACTCACGGAGAAGCAATGGTATAGGTTTCTAGTTTTCCAATATTTGCTCGAACGTTTAGCCTCTCATACCCTCTCACAAGTAAGACAAATCATTTAGATCGGTGTGTTGGCTGCGGACGCGTGTAGGTAGACACAAGCTCCGACCACGGTGAAGGTAACTAGTGTGAGCACAGGCAACAACTCGATGAAGGAAACCCACTTGTGGTGGTGGATTGATGGGATGGCCCTAGGAGTTCCAACGATGGTGCCCTCCCATGGCGAGCAGAGGACCTTGACGTTGGTGGTCTCCCGTGATGGAGCGGCTCATACGAGGGCGCTATGATGCTCAAGAGGATGAGGCGGTCACTGTGACACACTCGGGGGTGGATAGAGATGGCTTCGAGTTGTGGATCGATGTGCGCGCCAGCAGCGCTAGTGCGGGAACGGATGACAGGGAGAAGCCATCACCGTAGAAGAAGGAAGGATGTGTCCATGGTGATCACAGGGGAGTGTGGATGATGGAGGAAGAACCAATTTAGGAAGAGATTGGACGATTATGATGAATTTGGAGAAATTGAAGAGAAGGAAACGAGGGATGGAGTTCACCTCGGGCAACAATGGCGGAGGCAAAGGCTCAGTGGGGAAGAAGGGGGTGGAATAGGAGGGATGAGGTGGCGTGTGGGCGTGTACGCAGTGAGCACGCTTTGAGCAGAGGTGACGCGTGTCCGAGTACATGTCGTGCGCGCGGCGAGCTGCGACACAAGCGTGCCTAGGCCGAGTCATCGCAAGCCGAACGCGGCGGCGTGGGTTGGAGGCCTGGAGCGACACGTCGCGTCGCAGGCTGGAGCGCGTATTGGGTTGCAGTGGCATGGTGTGGGCAGGGTGCGGGAGTGGTGGTAGCGGTGTGCAAGCTAGAGCTATGGGCCGAGACGGCACGTGGATGGGGCAAGCCGGCTCAGCCGTCATGTGGCAAAGCCGTCCTAACCCAGTGCCACTAAGCAAAACCACCCCCTAAACAGTTATGTGGGTTAAGTAACCTGTTTTTGCAACATCATGATGTTATATAGCCAGTTTTTTTTTTACATCAAGAGGTTAAGTGACCGCACTATACTTCAAGGGATCATATGAAAAAATTCCTTTAAAAAAAAGGACTGCGCCTCTTCCACCACGTGATCTCAACCAGCGATCTCTAATTTCATGCTGGCATGTGGAGCAGCCGAAAATTTTCAGGCCTTCTACTTTCGCCGGTGCTAGAAATGTTTTTGTTAGCACCTTCAATCACCTGCAATGGTGGACTACCCAACAAAAAAATCTTAGCCCCCGTTTTTTTTTCCCGCATTGCACGTGCCCTTAGATGCTGTAATGTTAGACCTAAGGAACAGCCACATACTTGTGCATTCTGATTTTGGGCGGAAATTTAATTCGAGAACATATGAAAAATATGTAAGCGGCACTTGGAACTTGGATCAGATCTGGTTGGAAAGTCGGATCCAAAATATTCAAAACGTCAATCTCGTTAACTCAAATAGTATTAGCTTCTCTTCTTAATTAGTATGTCAACTTTTGTATTTAATCAATTACTCAAAACATCAAACTGATGATTAGATAGTTTACTTTATCAAAATGAAAACGCATTGAGCAAAATTTAGTATTTTCGGACACAAAATAAAATTTAACCAACGATGAGCGATACACACAGGTACATGCATGGGAAACGAAATCATGCCAGAAGGATAGATTAGCAGCACGAGAGAATAGGGGAAAATCGAATGAAATAATCAACAAAATACTAAAATTCACGTATCACAGGAATTGCAAATGGAAGGCACGAACAACAACAATTAAACGAACGAACGGACAAAGCATACATGTAACATGGAAACTACTAAATCATAGAACGCCGTAGCCATGCATGGATCGGGTGATGACGCATGCATGCACGGTAGCCGGCCGGCGATGGGTGGACGGATGCATGGAGCGTCGCTCATGCCGTGGGCGCTGCGGCGGCAGCGCCGCCTTGCTGGACGGCGCCGCTGATCCCCGCCGCGGCCTTGTCGACGATGCCGCATGCCTCGTTGCACATGATGGTGCAGGCGGAGTCCTCCTTGCCGTTGGCGCAGCGCTGGTAGCAGTCGTCGTAGCAGCCATAGGCGCTCGCCGCCGGCACCAACGCGGCCGCCATCACGAGGGCGACGAGGAACAGCGCGACAACGGTGGTCCTGCTCTGGGCCATTGCGATCGAGCCCAGTTAGCTAGCCTTCCGAGTGGTTCGCGATGGAGCGCGCGCACGGCGAGAGGGGGTCGATTGAAGAACTAACACGTTTGATGGATCAAGAGTTGCTTGTGAAGATCGAGGACGTGGTTGTATCGTTGATGGGTTTATATAGGTGAAGCCGCGTGGAGACGATGTGAGGCCATGAGAGTTTGGCGGACTACGTACGATACTTGCTGCATGCCTCAGCGTTCGGACCTTTGTTTTTTCCAAGTATTGACTCAGCGTTTTATGGAGAGTAACGTGGATTTTGTTTTTAAAACCCTTGCACCATCCTACCGGTTAGATAGAGGGAGTTTTGGGGCGAGCTGAGCTACGCCACGTCGCCCCGATTCTTCTTGGCCGCCAGATTCAGCGCTTCTTTGCTTCGCTGCCGTCCGATTTACCTTGCGTTTTGCTCTCCTGCGAAGCCTCCGTGCGCTCCCACGCCTGCTGCGCTCTGCTCGCCACACAGTCGGGGCTCTCTGGATTCTTCGGCTGCCCGTTCGCGCGGCCCCGTCCACTCCCTCCTCGCTTACTCCGTCGCCGCTCCTCCCCTTCCCCTCCCTCGGCCCCAGCCCCCATCCCCTGCACCTTCCCCGGAGCCCCCGCGTCCGATCTCTGCTCCGCGTGCCTCCATACCGCCTCCGCATCCTTCCCCCGCGCCCTTCTTCCTCATCCCCTTCTGCCTTCTCCATCAGCAAGAAAGTTCGGATGGAGATGCTCTCGCTTCAGAGCGGCCACGCACGCCCCCAAGCGCTGCAGCCGCTGGCGTTGGTGGTGCTCGGATGTGGCGGCGGCAGAGACTGGCTAGGGTTCGGCGGTCGCGCCGAGCTCCAGGAGTCTGTGGACTCGTCGCCCGCCTCGTTCATGCCGTCGTCGATCGACGCCAGGGCCCAGCCCAAGCCCAAGCACAAGAATCTTCGCCGAGGTACTACTTGTACCCCTAACCCCACTTCGTTTCGCTGGATCTTGCTGCTTCCTTTCGCTGGATTGTTCATTTCTTGGCTCGTCGGATCGCCCATAGCTTAATATCTTGCTTCATAGGATAAAAAAATGTTTAAGTCTTGCATGTTTCCATCCAGGATCACGCCGCCAATTTTGTTTGCCAGCCCTCTTGCTTTGGTGGCATTCATACTCTTGTTGTTGCATTGCCTAATTTTATTTAATTTTGGATGGTTTGGTCCCCCTTCTCCCCAGCTGTGCACGATCCCCTTGAACACGGCCAAGGTCAGGTTGCAGTTGCAGAAGAACTTCGCCGCCGGGGACGCCGCGCCCAAGTACCGCGGCCTGCTCGGCACCGCCGCCACCATCGCGCGGGAGGAAGGTGCCGCCGCGCTCTGGAAGGGTATCGTCCCCGGTCTCCACCGCCAGTGCATCTATGGCGGCCTACCCATTAGCCTCTATGAGCCCGTACGCTCCCCTAGGCCCTAGCTTCTCTTCTCTCTCTATGTCGCATTTTTGTCGAATATTTCGTATGCAATGCAAGTATTAACTCACCGGATCGATTGTACCTGTCTGCCTTGCAGGTGAAATCGTTCTATGTTGGTCAAGACCATGTTCGGGATGTGCCTTTGTCCAAGAAGATTGCTGCTGGCTTCACCACTGGTACCGTCATGATCAAATCAACTATTGATCGGTTATACCTTACCTCATGACATATGCAGCAAAATCAAGGGTGTGACCGACATGCATGCTTTTGATCAGGTGTCATTGCGATCTGTGTGGTCAACCCCACTGACCTTGTCAAAGTGAGGCTTCAGGTTGAGGGGAAGCTTGCGCCTGGTGTGCAACGGCGCTATGCTGGGGCAGTGGATGCTTATGCCAAGATTGTTAGGCAGGTCAGTGTCTACTCTTGTACCAACTCGGTATTGGATTGTTCTATTGCTGAATTCACTAACATCTGTTATCTGTATTATCTTTAGGAAGGGGCTGCCACTTTGAGGAACGGCCTTGGACCGAACGTTGCACGTAACGCAGTCATAAATGCTGCTGAGTTGGCCAGTTATGATCAAGTGAAGCAGGTATGGTTATTGTTTGTGATTCTCCATTTGTTTGCTCATTCACTTGCAAATGCAAAACTGTGCTACTTATCGTGCAGACAATTTTGAAACTTACTGGGTTCAAAGATGATGTGGTGACTCACCTCTTTGCTGGTTTGGGTGCTGGTTTCTTTGCTGTTTGTGTAGGTTCTCCGGTTGATGTGGTAAGATGTCCTCCGTGCTCAATGATCAATTATTGTGTTCGTTTCCCTACTGCAGTGATGTAGTCTAAACATTATTTCCTATCTGACTAACATAAAAAAAATTATTCTGAATGACGCTTTCTTTGGTATATCTATCCACTCAGTATTAAACTAAGGACATGTTGCACACGATGAAACATCAGTTCTCTTTGATACCCTCTGTCAGTGCCCCTTCCAGGAATCATGCCAACCAAATTTCTATTATCAACGGTGGTACGTGACTGTGATACACTATTCCAAGTTCCAACTAAGAAAATTCAGTTAGTCTTTTATTGTGCACACCTCACAGTTTCATGATGTGTTCACGGTCCCCCCTTGTAGCTATTTTCTTAGTCCTGTCTTTGGGATGTTCGTACTTCTTAGTCCTGTCTTTGTTCATCCATGCTCACCGCATGCTAATTTGTCTGCATGGATGCTGATCGTTCTTTGTACAGCAAGGAAGCCCTAATTTCCTGTGGTAATTATCTAAAGAAGCCTTTCTGTACTATTGAGTATTGATTTGTGATTGAATTATTGGCTTCAAGATCTCTGCCTGTAGATACAGTTTCTCTTTTTTCCTTTAGTATCTGAGACTGATAAAAAGTGCCTTCTTGCAGGTTAAGTCAAGAATGATGGGTGACTCGTCCTACACGAGTACTCTTGATTGTTTTGTGAAGTCACTAAAAATTGATGTATGGTTCACTCTGCTACTCTGTTCATGTTTTTTTGAGTCACAATTAGATGAACAATAAATACATATAACATGATCTTTCAAAAACATTTGGACAGTGATTGAGAAGAACATTGTTCTGATTTCATACTGACAATTTTTTTCATAGAATAGAATGTATCAGTATAATTCACTGGCCACTTATGCAGCCTGTTTTGGAAATTAAACTGCCTGATGGTTGTCAACTTGTCATTGTGTCAAGTATCTGGTGGTTCCCAACTATAGCTTTCTACTGGGAGTACTTAGTTTGCCACCCAGACCTTTCTTAGGCAGAAATTGTGTATGGCAGATGTTTTGTTTACTTGAACATAAGTTAGTTTTTGTAATAAAATAGTGGAACTCCATTGTTTAGATGCCATCATGTACCATCGAACTGTTTGTTCATGACAGCCCATTGTAGGAATAATCTTTGATATCCTAGCAACCACCATTTGATTTGTGTGTGAATCAAATCTTCAAGTCCAGATTATGTTGAAAATTTCACCCCCTATGTACTAGCAAATTCTAGGTTTCTGAGCTGCTAAAACACATTTTGAGCAGTGATTTGTAGTCAGAAATGACTGGGAACTGGAAAATCTGTTTATGTGTAGCAACTAAGCTTTATTTATACCTGTTGGGTATAAAAGGTACTCCAAGCAGGTACTAGATAATAAGAGTTTTCTCTGCAGGGCCCTCTGGCATTTTACAAAGGCATCCTCCCAAACTTTGCTAGGCTGGGATCATGGAATGTGATTATGTTCTTGACACTGGAGCAGGTAAACCAATAGCTGAATTTCGTTGTAGCTATTACAGTGGAAGTATATACACACGTCATGTTGAATCGAATATATAAACTTTTGTCTGTTTACTCGCATGCACAGGTCCGAAAGCTCTTTGTGAGAAAACCTACGAGTTAAATACAAGGTCATATGGTTTTTGCAGTCAGGTGGCATAAAAGATGTTTTTATCCTACACAAGTGACAATTTATCCCATCAGAATTGAGGAACAAGGAGAAATCTGACACCTCAACTGTGAGATACTTTAGTAATTATAAAAATTAGCTGGCCTTTTGCATGAGCCTGAAAGGATTCTAAAGTAGCGAACAGAAGATGCCAATCAAAGTGTTTGAATTTGTGTTGAATGGAGGAACTTGACCTGCAGTTGAAGGCTCACTTGATCTTTCCATTGTTGGTGTTGCTCTCCATTGTCGCCTCGATTTCTCTTGGCCGTTGGATCCTGCGCAGGTCTGCGTCCTGCCCGTTCGATTTTTTTGGTTTCGCGTGCCCGTTCGCTTCTCTCGTCGGTGCGTTTCTCTTCCCTTCTATCTGCCCTGCTGTTTCTCCCGTCGGTGCATTTCTCTTCCCTTCTATCCGCCCTGCTGTTATCTTCTCGCGCCGCCCGCACCTTCACAGGCTGCGTCCCCAAGTTGTGCTATACCCGTGCGCCGCGCCGCGCTCTGCCCGCCCATCGCGTCGTGCAGTCTGCACCTTCACCTTCAGTGATGTGCCATTTGACAATCCAGAATCCTTTCCCTGGCGTTTCGCTCCCTGGCTTCGGCTATAGAAGGGAGCATCATGATCGCCTCACCCTCCTCTTCTTTATGCCCCAAACACCATACCCTACCTCGCCTCCGTTCGGTCGGAACTCCTGACGCCGCCGCCATCATCCCAGAAATCGGCGCTTCACCTTGATCTCCGTGTACGATTCGCTTCTTGAGGTATTGAGCGCGTCATAACGTGTTCCTGGCCAGGTGCTCTCTACCCCTACCTCAATTTTGGGTTTCCCCTCGCCGGAGTATACCGTAGCCTTTGCATCATTTTCTCCACTGCCGACCGTCGTCACCCCGCCAACTCGATCATCCCCACGCATCCTTGAACCCACTACGCATTCCTCAGGCTAGCGCGCACCCTATGGTCACGCCGCCCCTTGCTGGTCACCGCTAGAACGTCGTCGCCCCGTGCAACCTGCGCCACCCACACCTCTACCGGCCGTCACAGCTGTTGTTGTCACTTCCTAACACCTCCTCACCCCATCGGTGACTCATTTTGCCTGTCGCCGCCGGCCTCCGCGCCGCCCGTCGCCAGTGCCCCCGCCCAGCAAAACCGCCTCCTTTGCTCTCTGCTTTGCTCTGCGTCTTGTTCTGTCTTTCTTTTGTCCCACTTCCAAACGGGACCCACTTGTCATAGTCACAGCTCTTCCTCTCTTTCCATCTCTCACTTCCATATAGGACCCACACCTCAATATTTTCTGGTATTGCCTCGGTGCGCTAATGCGTGCACCGGACTACTAGTAACTTCAAAGCATAGGGCTCCTTGTGCGTGGGAAATTTACCTTCCTAATTCCTGTAGGAATTAAATTGTTTTATGTAAATCCGATCTTATGGATTTCATGTGAAACTTATCAGGCAATGAAGCTGGTACACAGGGACGTAGCAAGAAAATTTTCACCCAGGGGGTCATACGATGATAACTAAATATTAAGAGGTGCTTAGTATAAATATTTTGCTATATTATATGAGCAAACTAAGAACTATATAAAAGACTTCATCAACCATGGGAAATCAGAGCTCCCACTAATCCTCTCTGTCTATCTGCGTCGGAAGACCGGCAAAACCCTATAGGGGAATCACGAACCTTCTTGCCATTGAGGCATTAGCTTGTAGAGATTGGATTCTCTTGCCCAACAAAGAGGATGCCGTAGGGTAGCAATCGAAACTCAAGTAGCGTGTGGCATATGTGTAACATACAACCTCGGTCAAAAATAGATTATGTGCGCATGCCTGTATGGAACTCCAAATATGTAGTATTGTGTTAGGGGCGGTCCGCCAGTCCCAACGACTTGATAAAGGCCTTCGGAGACCACCGAAGACATCAGGACAGGAGTGTGCCTCGACCAGAACGGAGGTCACCAATGCACCTCTCGCACAACGTGAAGGGTGTGCTAGGGACCCCGAGGACGACAAGATGGGAGAGTACCACGATCCTAATGGAGGGTACCGTGGGAGGTATAAGGACTCTACAGCCCCGACAGCTAGGAGGTTTTTGTAGGGATAAAATTGTAATATCTTGTACCCTCTTTTATAGCTCTATAAATAGGGTTTTGCCGAGAGAGACATTTTCAAGACAATAAAAACACATTAATACACTTTGACACATTTCCCCTCTTTCGAGGATACTTGGTTCTCTTTTTTCTGTTACTCGTATCAAGCGCATTTATATCACAAAAGATTCTTCACTTAGGGCATCTCCAATGGTCCTAACTAGCAACTAACTAGGAGACTTCCACATCATTTATATAGCACACACTAAAAGCTAGCATTCTAAAGGACTATCTATAAGGATAGCTATTTGATGCTTACATGCACACACTGTCATTTATAGAGACTGCCTCGTTTTGCGTTATAGATTAGAGACGAAATAGTAGCTAGTTATTTGTGTTTTGCGTACTCTCTTTCCTCCACATAGGATATATGCTGATGTATACATGCAAATAGCTAGCTGACTCAGCACCATTGGAGGTACCCTTAGTGCTTGCTTAATGGAGTCTCTAACGGAGATTAAGACGCGCTACAAATAAATACTGATCGAATCGACGCAAATCTGCAAACCGCAATACACGCGAACTTCATCACTCTTCTCCCCTTGCGACATTTTGCAGCTATGGAAGGAGAAGCGAGCGGCGCTCCCAACAAGCTCCTCGTCACCGACCTCGTTGCTTCCAAGAACGTCGGCTCCATTCCGGCCAAGTACGTCGGCCCGCCCTCCGACCGCCCGGACCTCGCCGGCGTCGATCTCCCCGGCGGCTCGGTGCCGCTCATCGACGTGCAGGGGCTCTTCGGCGACCACCGTGCTCTTGTCGTCAGGGACATCGGCCTCGCGTGCCAGCACGGTGGCTTCTTTCAAGTAATTAACCTCTCTTTAATCTGATCACTCGCCAATCTTGATTTCCCTATCTGTGTGCATTGCCAATTAATTGCGTGCGTACATGGTGCAGGTGAAGAACCACGGCATCCCGGTGGCGGTGATCGACGGCATGCTGCGGGTGTCGAGGGAGTACTTCCGGCTGCCGGAGGTGGAGAGGATGCGGTGCTACTCCGACGAGCCGACGAGGACGACGAGGCTGTCCGCGAGCTTCAACGTCCGCACCGAGCGCGTCAGAAGCTGGCGCGACTACCTCCGCCCCCACTGCCACCCGCTCGACGTACGAGTTGATCGATAAAAATGTTTGCAACACCAAATATATCGAATCAGTACAAATTATGCTCCAAATTAATCTTCTAAACATTGATTTTTTTTTGGCTGCTAAAAGTTACCTGTAAATTTTGCAGGCAAGTGGTTGGTGAGTACGCTACAATGGTGAGGGCGCTGGCTCTGCAGGTGCTGGAGGCCGTGTCGGAGAGCCTGGGCCTGGGCAGGGAGCACATCGGCGAGGCGCTGGGCGCGCACGCGTACCACATGGCCATCAACTACTACCCGTTGTGCCCGCAGCCGGAGCTCACGTACGGCCTGCCGGCGCACAAGGACCCCAACGCCGTCACCGTCCTCCTCCAGGACGGCGGCGCCCCGGGACTCCACGTGCTCCGCGGCGACGGCCGGTGGGCCGCCGTCGCCTCGTCCCGGTACACCCCGGTGATCAACATCGGCGACCAGGTCGAGGTGATAAGCAACGGCAGGTACAGGAGCGCGCTCCACTGCACCGTGGTGAACGCCGACGCCGAGAGGATCTCGGTGGCCAGCTTCTACTGCCCATCGCCGGACGCCATTGTCGCTCCCTGGGATGCCCTCGTCACCGACGACCGCCCGCCGCTGTGCCGGAGCTACGAGTACACCGAGTACTACGATAAGTTCTGGGCCGTAGGGCTCAACTCGGCGAGCTGCATCGATCGCTTCAAAGCCTGAAGGTTGATGAAACCTTGCATATTCAGTAATGGTTGGGTTCAGAAAAATCATTAGTGAAATAAGATAAAAACATAAATAAATTATCGATGTAAATACTTATCTAAATAGTATTTGATAAAACATAAATTATTGCTACATTCAGTTGCAGAGAAGGCAGAGTTGAATAGCAATGGTGACATTGTTCCAGTTCCAGTATTATTCTTGATCATATCAGTGTCCTGTGGTTGCTGTTATGTAAATCACTTCATGTCGCTTAATCATTTCAAACAAACAGCATGTGACTTGAAGGCATGATGGGAATCCCCACAAGTTCTTAACAAATTTGCCACAGATACAATTTTCTGAAGTCTTATTCAAAATTTTGTCTATTCTGAAATTACAATAGAAGGTGTTATTGATCTGTAGTAGAACATCAAATCAAAAGACGCCATGCGTATTTCTAAATAATCAAAACAGGTATTTTACAACCCATGGAAGCATCTTACATAAGTTTTACAATGTTGGTGCCATCACAAAAACAAGCATTATATTGCTATCAATTGATCTGTCAAACTGGTCATTGTGGCGCCGCTAACTAGCTGCCGATGTACCACAAGCTAAGCCCCAGACGAGTGAAGACCTGCATCAGGAGAGTTTCATGTTCTTCAACATGCTAGCGATAAGCGGCTCCTTCAACGGTGCTCGTTGCTTGTAATCCTTCAATAGTGCCTCTGCAGCCAAGCTCTGCAGCTCCGAGCTCTCTTCCTCCCTATTCCTCCCTTTGGTCAGCTGACTGATTGCTGCGCTACACTGTGGATGTTGAAAATATGCATAAGGATTAGTATTTGCCTATTTAGATAACAGAAATAAGCAACTATGATTCTTGGAGTTGTGGAACAGAAGTGGTCTTACCAAACACACACCAAAGAGGGCTCTTGTGTTCTTGCCTCCAGTCAACTGGATTGTTGATGCATGATACTTTTTAGCTGTTTGAATGTTTTCCAAACCACCCATAGTGTACAGAACCTTCAAATAAGAGGTATACTCAGAAAGGATTACACAAACACTCATCAAAACTGCATACAAGCAATGCATGAAATCAATTGAGCTTCCAGCATAATTAGGGCTTGAGTTAGTTGTTTGCATGAATGAGAAATGCTGGGGCTATTTTGAATTCCATCAGAGACTAAACAAAGAAATAGCAACGATAGTGGCATATAAGCATGCAAAATAACCTATACTTCATATATAAATAGGAAATTGGTGGTTTCCTTTGCCTCCCTCTGTAACCTACCATGCAAAAACAGTAAGGAAACACCGTGCACCTGCCCGGCTGCCCCTCCCCTCCTACAGTAAACCACTAAAAACAGAACCCTGCCCCAAAAAAACTCCCATCCTAATCTCTATATGCACTTATGCCCCTCCTCTCCCACCTACCACACAAAACTGGTAAAAGAAACAGAAAAAAAAACTTCCCCAAAAAAACTCCCAACTCCTTTGTAAGATAAAACTGCCAACAAAGTCCTGCCCTTATCATATCTCACTAAAATCTTTTTTTAATGCTCGATCGCAACAATGTGCGAGGCTTCTGGCTATTGATTACTAAACAACAGAATATAGGCAGTTGATGGAATCGTCAAACCATGTTGATGACTTGATTCACTACCAATTAAGATAATTCATAATTCATACAGTTGCAAAGCCATAGTGCCAAAATACTTCCTCATCTATGCCCTAGAGTTGTTAAAAAGGTGTAATGTAATCTATCCATTTGAACATGTTTCTCATACAGAGCATTATCTTGCCAAACACAGCTTCAGAAAACTTAATATACTTACTATATTTAACCTTTTCCCATTAGATCACTATATACGCAAAAGTTTAAATTATCTAGATTCAAGTAACCTTTTTCGTTAACATGAACAGTGACATTGGCGTGCTTAATTTTAATAGGCTTCACGATGTTTATCGTTGTCTTATGATGACATTTGACAATTAGTTCATTGGAAGAAAGGAATCACCAGTGAAACACTTCAGAGAATAATGGGAAATTTCATACATAGTTACAGTCTCTTTTCAAAAAAAAAAACTTTTGGGGGAGATGCTGTGTTTGGGATGATTCACATACCTCAGCATAGGCTAGATGATAAAGTGGAATGGTTGGTTGAGCCAAGATTAGCTCCTCATAACAAAAGGCAGCTTGTTTATACCTGGTAAAAAAAGGAATAATAAAAATTAGTATTATCCCATAATCACATCCTGTCAGAATATGTTCAATGAATCAAAACTGAATATCTCACATTTGTAAGGAAACATAGATTTCAGCAAGTTCTCTCCAGGCATCATGATCCGCCATAAATCTAACACACGGAAAAAGTTATTATGTTACATCAAAAGGACAATAGAGTTAACAATATCTAGTTTGTAACACAACGTGGATGCAGATACTTACAATTCCAAGTACTTGTTGAGATAATCAACAGCTAATGACATGTCACCTTGTGCTTTTGCAATAGCAATTTTTCTCTTGTGGACAATCTGCCAAACACACAAGGAAAATATTCAATATAGTGTAAAATGACATAATATTAAGGTTTGCAAAACTATCATCCTTAGCATCTGAATGGTTCTAGAGACCAAGAATATCAGATTCCTCTTGTCAACCAAGTTCACAACATGAAAACCAGAATCATCATCAGAACCACAAGTTTTTTTTACATTAAGGAGGAACCATACACCATCTAGCCTCTAGTTCTTCCAGAATCCAGAAGAAGCCAGAACCACAAATTATCATACCTGATCAAATGGATTGTTTTCCAGGATATGCGCATATGCTCTTTCAGCATTAGCCCAATCACCCTTTGCTTCAAACAGCAGGGCTTCCAGCCGGCCTGCATTTTAGAGCAAGGTGTGGTCAACATATACAGAAAGATGACCAAAAGAATCAGCATCACATGACTTAGCACAAATCAATACTTTGCACACTTAATTAGAAAATAAGGGGTTTTGATCTTAGCACTTTTTGTATACACCAGGATTTAGGTAATAATCTGTCCTTAACTAACAAACTGTCACATGTGCCACCTTCAATCTCAGTTCTCAGGCTGTCGACGGAATCGATAATATTTTAAAGTTTCGTGTCAGAGTTTAGTCATGTCTTTGAACATACTCTTTTTCCATTTGGAAAATATTAAACCCCTTATGAAAATATTTAGCTCTTTCCTCCTCCACATATTTTTGCTTGTCTCCAGTCCTATACCAAATGCCATTTACATTCGGATACAAGGTTTAAGATCTAGCTTTGTTGTTAAATTATGGTGGTCTCACTAAAGCTGCATACTGCCTATCTATGTTTCAGAAGAACTTACCAACCCGCACGCTGCCAGGAAACTGCTTGGAGAGGAATCCAACACAATCCTATAAATCCATGAAAATAAGTCACTTCATCAAGAAATTATGGTAGCTAAACCCCCTAAAAGTCTGGATTTTTCAGTGGACCAATTCAAATTACGCTCAATCAGCAGAAAAGTCTCACCTTTGCCACATCAAGACGCTGGCAATCCATGGCCGCCACTGCTACCTGCTCGTAAAGCGTCCACTCTGCATAGAAAGAAATCAATCTCACGTTTACTACTGAAAACAGGAGCACAGTGAGCACTCGGGAGCTCCAAAGTTACAGACACAAAAGCCTAATTGAACAGATCCCACAGAGCTGCACTGCAATCTAACGCGAGAGTTTTAGGTCCAGAGCAGCTGCCCATCCAAATCCACCGCGCCGCATCCACGGATAGATCGGAGTGTCGAGAGAGATCTATCTAACCGGAGGAGATCACGAGATCTACCTATCAATCTATCTACCGCGCGGAATTGCGCGGATCAGTGGAGAATGGAAAGGGGGGAAAGGGCAGGGGGCGCGTTACGTTCTGAGGCGAGGCGGGAGCGGGCGGAGGAGTCGTTGAGGATGGCGAGGCCGATGCGGAGGACAGGGGCGGGACGGCGCGCGCGGAGCTTGCGGGCGAGGCAGAGGTACTCCCACGCGCCGCCGCCGCCGTGCTCCGCCTGATCCTCCAGCCGCAGCAGCCGCGCCTCCTCCTCCGCCGCCGTCGCAACCGCAGCCGTTGCCGCAGCCATAGGTGCGGGGAGAGAGGAGGAGAGAGATTGACTCGGCCGGCGGCAGGAGGAGGGGAAGGGAGCTTTTAGGCCTTTACCTCGACCGGACCGGACGGGCTTGGTTTGTTCCGTTTTTGTGCGCCTTCAGAGTTGGTTCGTTAAATTCCGTTGTTTCGCTTTCCGAGGTCATGCACAAACCTGTGATATTAGCCGGATCCAGATGGTCTGCAGTAAACACAGGGGACACTATGTCAACAGTGCTCACGTTATATGAACACTGTTTTACCATAGTACTGTAGTTACAGTTGAGAAGCACTGTGGCGGCCAATGTTGTAACGGTTGATCCGGTCTTTGCTTTTCGATCGGGCGATTGAGATCGCTCCTAATTCTCATGCACTGTAGCATCTCTGCATTAAGAGCAGTAATGCAGAGGATTCCCATCCACATCGTCTATTTGTTTCTGTAGAATTTTTATTGAGGTGGAGAGAACAAGTAAGACCATAAGAGAGACAATTGTTGTCTAGTGAAGAAAAGACTATTTAACTCCATAAAACAAAGAAGACATGTAGAAACAAAAACATCATTGTGTGAGTTGGGGTCTGTTTGGTTTGTGTTCCCAATTAGCCAAATCAAAATTTTGACAATGCCAAAATTAGGGATGACCAAAACTTTGATAAAGTAGAGACATTTGGATTGCAAGCATACCAATTGCTAAAAAGATTGCCAAATTTTTCAAAATTGTGAGTATGATGCGTGGGCTCCACATGATCGAGAGAGAGAATTGGGATGAGGCAACTTGGGTTGTTGGGTTGGCCTTGCTGGCCTAGCTAACCCATCTCGTGCTCTCGAAAGGAAAGGGGCAGCTAGGTTTTTCTTATACCAAAGCCACCACAAACGTGAGATCGAGATGGGGCGAAGAAAGAAAGGGAGAACCAGAAGTGGAAGAAGGAAGAAGAATCCAAGGAGAAGATCCACCTTGCTGCCGAACAAATTCATCTACCCCGCTGTTGAATCTGCCTTTCTCATTGTCGATTCCCCTTCCCCATTGCTAGATTTCGTCTCCCTGCTGTCACCATCAACCTCTACACTCCAGGTCATGCTGCTGCTCCCGCTCTCTACTACCCTACCGCTGCCCCCGCTGTCCTGTTTGCTAGTCGACCGTCTAGGCACCGTGTAGATGCTCTAGGCGCTAGGTGCCACCCCGTCGTCCGACTAACGTCTTGGTGAACCTTGATAAAGCCAAAGTGATAAAATATGGACACCCACTTAATTTTGATCTAGCAGATGCATAATCCTCCCTTACAAGTTTGTCAACAAAGCAACAAAGGGTGGTGTTGTGGCAATAGGAGGTTGTTGAGGGTGGCCGCCGAAGATTCAGACTAGTGAGTTCAGTTTGGTTTTAATAATTCGCTTAGTCGAAATAGGTTTTAAGAGCAGTAGGCTAGCTGCATGGGAGGGACAATGATAGCCGGTGAAGGTGGCAATAGTCAGGAGCAATCATGGGTGTGTTGGAAGCCGATGCGGTGTCATGGTTCTAAAGAAAGAGAACATGACGATGTCAGCTGAAATGTGTTTTTTGTCTGAGATAAAATTGTCTTTCAAAGATTTCTATTTCAAGCATCATTTTTCATGGTATTTTTGGACATACATATTTTACCATCTTCTTTTGTTTTAAATGTTTTTATGATGTATAATCAAAATTTTAATATTTTTTGTGTGCAACGCTGTACCAAAAAAAGTGTATTTCTCGATAAAGTCTTTCTTTTTCTGCCAAAAACAACGGCAGCAAAAATTTCTGTTCACATCGAAGTTCGAACTCTCCGCGTCCACGGTCCCACCCCTTCCCCCACCCATCTCCCATGGCGGCGGCGGCGGCGGCGGCCACCCACCTCCACCCCCCACTCCTCCTCCTCCCCTCCCCACCACGGCCCCACTCCTCTCTCCGCCTCCGCCTCCTCATCCCCTCCCCGCCACCCCTGCGCCTCCGCCGCCGTTTCCCACTCCTCGCCGCTGCCGCCGTCTCCGCCGGCGGAGGCTGTGGGGGTGGCGCAGGGGAAGCCTCCAAGAAATCCGAAACGGACCGGCAGCTGCAGAAGCGGGTGCTTGTGGGCGTCGCCATCGGGGTGGGCGCAGGCGGCGTCGTGGTCGCCGGCGGCTGGGTGTTCGCCGCTGCCATGGCCGCCGCCGTCCTCGTTGGTGCCCGCGAGTACTTCGGGCTCGTCCGCGGCACTGCTGGCGGAGGAGGTACGCCGCCTCCGCGCTACGTGTCCCGCGTCTGCTCCGCCATCTGCGCTCTCATGCCCATCCTTACGCTGTAAGGAAGCCTCGCGTTTATACTTGCATTGGTTATTTTTAATGCCCTGGGTCGTAGCTAAATGTTTGCTTTAATTAGAGTGTATTGAGGTGGAATTTAGTCAGGATTTTTTGTATAAAGGTGTCATATTTTAGTGCATGTTACCTTTAAGCAGCTTACACTGACATTGTTCGCACTTGGCAGTAATTGTGGTCTTTGAGAGGATCTGCGTATTCCTAAAGGAGAGTTGTGCGTAAAATTGCTTCCTTCTCTTCAATTTTATTGAAATGGGAACCTGTTCTGAGCTCTGACCCATAGAAGATGAAAATGAATTGAAGGTGTTTGTTGGTATTGAAGGAATAATGGGCGTTGAAAAATAAATAAATTTAAATTGTGGCATTAGGTCGATGCAAATATGATCTGATGGAAACTAGGCCTGACTACCAGGACGGAGCATCGTCTCGGTTAACCTGGGACATGGCCCCCCAGCATTTCACTAGAAAAAAAATTAACAGCATACATGCAGTCCACAGCTGACCCAATCTGGTTATGTCAGGTCCATCTAGATGGCTCATTATTGTTGTCTGCTCCTAGTTACGATACTACTTAGCGAGACAGCAACTTCAATCGTGCAGTGGCGAAGCACGAAAGCAGCAGACGAGGCGGCGAGGCGCCGGCCGCTGGTGCGTCGTGGGCTTGCCGTGGCGGGCCCAGCGGTGACGACAGATGCACAACCGACGGCCGAAGAGCCAAGTCTGTGTGCCGCGTAGGGCGTGCAACTAGTAGTGAGCAGTGTGCTTCTGAATTCGCTTTAATCTTTGGCCCCCCTTGAGATTTTGCTCAAGCTCCGTCAATGTTGACTACCGAACATCTTATCACTGAATTCCTGAAGAAAAGATTTAGAAGAACTTCAAGTAGCAATGCATATTCTGATACTATCGACCGTTGAGGTTTTGCTGCGAAGATATTCATTGTGGAGCTTATGCATTGCTGCTTGATTGCTTGAGCTTAAAAATGGTATAGGGTCACTTTAGAGTTGTATACTTGTATTGTGGCCAAATGGTTTGTATGATGTGTATTTCTTTGTGTTTATGTTTTTGATTGGTGACATATTGCCTGCAACACTTTTGAACAAAATAAGGGAAGGAACTGCAAATAGGGCTTGTCGTAGCAGGGCACCAGGGGTGCCCCGCACCCTAGGGTCGTCAGGAATACCGGTGTTCCGCCAGGGATACTGTACATATGTAGATCTAGTCTGTATAGTGTATCTAGGCAAATGTACCTAAATACCCCATCTCTCTCCTCACATTGTGAGGGCAAGAAGGTAAATGTCCCTTCTTGCCCTCCTATAAATACGGCCCCAAGGGCATATGTAAGGGGGCTCTTCCCTCATTCTCTCATACACACGCATACAAAGCAATACACACATACTTGTGTCTTTGGCTCTTCCCTCCGGTCCTCTCCCAAGACAAAGGGTACGGAGTACCCTTTGTACCCACTGTCTAGCATTTGCATGCTACGACAGGGCTTAATGCTGATGCACTTGTGGAGTATCCAGTTGACATTTTCTGTAAATATGACTGCATTTTGCAGTTCTGATGTTCCACCTTTCTATTTGCTTAGGTACTATGGGCACATGGATGTCACTGTGACGTTTTCTGCGTTTCTTATTGCAATATCATTGCTATTACAAAGAGGAAACCCTCGTTTTGCGCAGCTAACTAGTTCAGTTTTTGGGTTATTTTATTGCGGCTATCTTCCTTCTTTCTGGGTTAAGCTCCGTTCTGGACTAGCTGCTCCTGCCTTAAATACAAGTAAGTTGCTTGATCAAATCGGCTTTGTCCTTTCTCAGTTGAGGTATCTTTGTTTTATCAATTCCTTTGCTGTTTAGTTTGTTGGTGTTCGGAGAAGCATTTTTTCATCGAATTATTTGCTCGTATTCTTCTAATTAATTTATGTGTAGTCTTAACTGATGTCAAAGTTCCTTGCCAGGAATAGCATACAGTTGGCCAATACTTCTTGGTGGACAAGCTCACTGGACAGTTGGACTTGTTGCAACCTTGATATCTATTAGTAGCATCATCGCTGCTGATACATCTGCTTTCCTTTGTGGAAGGGTATACTCTTTTCTTCTATTTTCATGTGACTTCATTTTATTTTGTTATGTTAACATAAAGAAATAGTAGTTTTCTTGAATTCATATGATTTCTCTTGCCACAATTCAATGCATTTACTTATGTAAATTGCAATGCACTGTTGTAATGTTGGGCAAAAACAGCTATGGTTGGGTGTGTTCTTGTAATTTTTTTGCTTTCTCTCTTGTTTTGGGTAAGTATAGTAGGTGTTCTGTTAGCTGTGTACATACAAGAGACTTCCAACTGAGGCCTGTCAGTCATGATCAGTAGTGGATCCAGAACGAAAACAACCGGAGGTTACCATACATATCTCGACATGTGTTTGGGGTCACTGGACTTAGGCCACATGGTGCAGACCTATGGATATATGGGCTATAACAAGATAAAATAAAAGTGTACCCGGTGTCCCGTGCACGGTGCACCCCCGTGCTTGAACGTGGATTGGCCCATGGTCATGATGCTGAGGAGTCATCCAGTTCATGGTGTAACCACTATGTTTCAACCCTTTAAGCTTGCTATTGATGGAGGAACATAACCACACTGCTGAAAAATGTATCAGATCACAGATCAACTACTGAAATATGTAGATTTTCACATGCTTCTATTATATCTTGGTTCTGCTGTATCTAGTTTCTATTATATCTGCATTTTTGCAGTCAAGTAATATGATTAGACAGTTGTGTACTTGAAAGAAGGAAATCATGTCATTAATGCTATTTTTTTTTTCCGTTTCAGGCCTTTGGCCGTACTCCTTTGACTAATATAAGCCCTAAAAAGACCTTGGAGGGTGCGTTAGCTGGTCTAACTGGCTGTGTACTGACCACTGTACTTCTGTCAACTATCATACGCTGGCCAAGATCACTGTTAAGGTATTAATAATTTTTGTCGTCTTTCTACTATTAGTCTATTACTGTCTTAGTACTGAAATGTAATTTGTGTACACTGAATTTTCTGAAAATTTGGTTGCTTAAACACCATATACTAGCCAATGTAGGTTCTAGGATGGATTAGACTGTACTGACATGATGCATTTTGTTTGGTTAAACATATCAAGAACAAAACCACAATTGCCGGGAACCCTTTATGGAAGTAAACCACATTGGTGCTCATTACACGTTAGACCTAATTGTCCTCGAAATGTATATACATATGGGAGTGTTCATCTACTTGTTCAGTTTACATTCAATATATAGATTGTGCACTCTCATGTTGTGAATAACAAATATTTTCATAGTGCTTTTGCCTCAGTGCTTAATTATTTCATTGATATCAGCGCTGCTGCTTATGGAATCCTTATCTTTTTGGGTTCATTGTTCGGTGATCTTGTCGAGTCTCTTATTAAACGCGACGCTGGTGTGAAGGACTCTGGATCACTCATTCCTGGCCATGGTAAACATTATTAACTCCTCTCTTGTTCTATGCATCTACTGCTCTGAAATCATTCTGTGTTGCTAACTTGAGATTAAAGATAATTTCTTAGGAGGTTTGCATATAGCGGATATCTAAGAGCCACATTAGATTGGATGCATAACTTCATGTTGTGTCATCTCAAGTTCTCAACTGCATTGGATGCATGCAATTCTCAACCCTTGCTTGTTATGATTAAGAGTAGTTCACAGATATGGTCCTTTTGAACTTCCAAACAGTAAGATGTCAGTACATTTTCTGCCATTATCAACTCGACACATGACCACAGTTTATGGAAAATACAGAACTCACACTAAGTTTTGCCGTGTATGACACATCTTGTTTCCTTTACTATCGCCCCTGTGCTTGAAGGCGAAATACATTGCCATTCTGTATCTCATGTCTTGTACTTCATCAACATATCTTGTACTTTGTCAACATGTCATAACTTTGCCTTAAAAACATGTCATAACTTGTTTATGAACATAACACAAGGCTACAATGCAGGTGGAATTCTTGATCGGGCTGACAGCTATGTTTTCACAGGGGCGCTTTGTTACTCTTTTGTCAAAATAGCTCTGCCCCTTTATGGAGTCTGATTATCGCAGCGAGCAATTAGTTGTTGTGTACCCTTCTTCTACCTTCAGCAATACGGCACCAAACGTAACACCACGAGGAGTCTTGCTGAGATGCCCTAGACTATTTTCCATCGCTGCACAATATGGTCAAGGGAATTCAGTGGCTGACTGTTAAAGTGATACAGTATCATCGAATGCGGCCGCTAACTCGAGTACTCAACAGAGTTTCTTGATCTGGATTGAACTTGTCACTTTGGATGTACATAGTTTATTTTTTTATGGAGTAAAAATGAAATGCAAATGATTCACTACAAAGGTTGTTAAAACTGTATTAAGGCAGTTTACGGGAAATGGATGGCTCTTTGCGACTAAACTATACTCTTTTTTATACCCATTTTCATGCTTCAGTGGCTCTGATTGTCAACTATCTGATTCCCCCTTTTCTTTTTGGTTTGTTCATATGAGTTGATGGAGAGTGTTGAATGTTTACTTCAATCTTGTCCCTAGAGAGAGAGGGAGAAGGATTTCATTTCAATATTGCAAATCAGGGCTGATGTTGCATGAAATGCATTGAGTTACGGCACCATTTCAATGAATTGGCGAAAAGGAAACTCGAATTTTTCATTAACAGTTAAACATGAACACACGAAGGATGAAGTATTTGCATGGCCAGCATCAGCTTCATGCTATCATATTTACTCAACCAGTAGTTAGCAGATCAGGAAGCAAAATTTATCTACATATGCTTGATGGGGAAAATCTCCAAATACAAGGTATATATCAAAGGCAAATCGATGAAAGCTAAAGTAACTGAAATCTCTCATTCCCTCTTCTTAGCCTAACAAATGAATCAACACACTACAAGTATTTATCATGCCATCCGGTGTCAGCTATTCTGTGCCACGAGGGGAAGCCTTCACGGTGAGCTTTTTCAGTAACGCTCCATCATTTTGAAAGCCAGTAAATAATCAAAAAGATGGTGCAGGCGGCAATCACTGCTGAGAGAATTATAGTGTCCTTCGATTTCTTTCTCTTGATGGCGCCTGCAAGCAAGAATGTGTTTAATTGTAATGGCGTACTAACACAGACTACAGAGATCCTGATCAAAGGAATAGTTAGGAAGTGGATATTGCAATGAATAATACATTAGCACGATGCCAGTTCAAAAACTAATGTGCAACGTGCAAATTTGGGATTGATACAGCAACATGTAAACAAGGGATTGGTACATTACCAAGAAGGCCTCTAATTATTGGGAATTTTTCACCCAACTGCTTGACTTTTCCTTGGACATCTCCAAACAAGGTCCTCTGATTGGAAAGGGCTACTCTTGTGCTTTGAGCTTGGCCAATTACCTCATCAATCTGGGATTGAGTAAAAACAGAAACTTAATGCATTGTGCTAGATGAGCTACAGATTATCACAAATGCAAATATCAACAGTGATAACGGATCCGCCCCCACAAGAAAAACAATATCATTTCCTTCTCTTCGCCGCTCAAATCATCTGTCAAAGCGCATCGTTTTGCCAACTAGTGCACAAAGCATAGTTGTAAGTGTTTCCAACATCCTATTCTTTTCATTGTTGTTTTCGGAACTAATGACATGTCTGAATGCTGTAATAGTGGGAGACAAGGAACGCACTCCCCCAATTTTTGCATTACATCAAACTCGCATATGTAATGATTTTGTGCTTGAGATCAGATAATGCAACACGGACAACAGCTGATGATGAACATCAGATGTCTAAAATGTAAACTCTTCAAGGGCAATGCTAAGCAATTAACATGTGCTTAAACAAAAGATCAGTTTAGTCTTTGTCTTACTCAAGTAATACCTGGTTAATGCTGCCATGAATCGAAGCCCTCTCTCTGAGCAAATGCACCCTCGGCGACATGCCACCGGTAGCCTGAAGAGAATTCCAATGATCAGACTGACACAAGACAATAGCGCATTGCAACACTTGAGAAGTTGAGCGTTTGTGACACGAACCTTGGACTCAGTGATGTCGTCCCGCACGGAGCTGAGGAGATCCGCGTGGTCCCTCATCGAGCTCAGGTTCCCCCTCGTCCTCCTAAACTCCTGCCTCGATAGATCGATCGATCAGTTCGTTAGTTGATTAACCCGCAGTTTAGCGATCAAAACAGCAGAGTAGAGGTAGGTAGGTGTTGGGACCTGCGTGAACTCGTGCAGGATGTCGCGGTGGCGCGCGAGCTTCTGGGAGACGGAGGTGGTGGGGGCGGCGGGGGCGGCGCAGCGGCTCATGGCGTCGTTGACGTCCTGCAGCTTGTCGAGCAGCGACTGGATCTCGAACTCCATGGACTTCCAGGAGGAGCGGTCTGTGGGGGAGGAAGCCGAGGCGGAGGAGGAGCGCGCGGCGAGGCGCGCGTAGGAGGAGAGCTTGACGTCGAGGTCGCCCTCCAGCTTGCGCGCCTCCCGCCGCAGCTCCTCCCACCCGGACTCCTGCAGCTCCAGCGCCGCCGCCGCCGCCGCGTCCGACGCCGACGCCGACGACGAACCGCCGCGCATCATCGTCTTCGCCGCGGGCTCAGATGCTATCCGATCCGATTCAATTTGATTTTTTGGCTCGTGATTTGAAGAAGAAATGGGGGAGTGAGAGTTCGCCTCTTGCTCCCAATTTGGATTTTGGGATCGCAAGTTCATGTACAATATGCTTACACAACCTGTTCATCGTCTCTCTTACGTAATATTTAAACTGATATGTATTAAAAAAAATAAAAAGAAAAATATATTATCTATAATTCTGTAGCCGACTGTATCGCCAGAATCAAGGAGACTATCCAACCATAAAGATTGTGTGATATATAAAGATAAGTAAAAAGACGACACATTATATGAGTTGATTTTAGTGTTATCTACAAGTGATATAGAGAGTTGCTATAAACAGTAGCTGTCTGTACTATTGTACATGCCTTAAGTACGCCCCATTTTTTGTATGCCTTCTACGATTTACATTTATTTTCAACGAGGGGGATTATTTGCTCCCGATTGATAATTTGTATCGATGCTTTACCTTTTTTCTAATTTCTAATTCTTTTTGTATTTTAGCCTACGTGAAATGACCATTATACCCCTTGACCAGGGCATATGGTCCAGTCGCCTCGGTATAGGCCGAGCTCGACACCGGATCCGACGTCCTCCTCGTCGGATCTAGCTTCTCCGTGGGTGGAACCGGCAGTCGGATCCGCCCTTTGTCAGCCCCCACCCCAACTCTCTCTCTCTCTCGGGAGCCATTTCGTCTGTCGCCACTGTAGTCGGAGAGGGACCCAAGGAGTGGGGTTGTCTTAGGCACTTCTTCCCTGACGGCAGCAATGCCGAATTTGGCGGAACCGACATCTTCCTCGGCTCCGGCCGCTAGATCCGCCATCCCCAGCCACCGGATCTCTACTCTCACCACCCGCGCTGTGGAGGTCCTCCACGCCATGACCATCCCCATCAAGCTCTCCGACTAGGACTCCTACATTCGCCTTGGCCGAGGACTTGCCGTCGTGGCAGCCGCCCACTCCCTCCACCTCGCGGGCCCAAAGCCCATCGCTGCCTCCACTCACCACCTCGCTTCACCGTTGCCGCCACCGCCTCCTCGCATGTCGCCGCATCCTCGCGACCATGCGACCGCCACGCCCCACGAAACATGAAGGTGTCGATGCCCGACCAGCTACCGACACGTGGCCCTGCCAAGCGTCGAGAGGAGGTAGTGGCGAGACCGCGAGAGGAAGAGGAAGAGCATAAAAGACATTTTACATAGGCTAAAATGCGAAAAGGATTTAGCAAATAGGAAAAGGGATGGATGGAAAAATATCAATCCAAAAATTCGGTATGGGGCAAATAATCAACATCACCGGAAATAAATGCAAATTATAGAAGGCATATAAAAATTTCCCATTTGGGCATGGGATGTGACGTGGAGGTTGGAGGAGGACGGGCCACATGGGGATTGGGCGCAATGGATCCCGAGCTAAGATGCCGGGAGGGTGACGTCCGTCCGATCGAAGTTTGACGGTTGAGATGGAACGGAGGAAATCTTTTGTGGAAATTGAAGCGCATATATCCCCGAAGAATTGAAGTATTTCAGATTTACTCCTGGAGAGGAAGGATTGTAGCAATTTGCAAATGCTCCTTTTATTTTGATCTCTTTTTTTGCGAGGCTTGTGCACCTAAGGAGTTTTTTTTAACATGTTAGTGTACCTTGAATCGTTAGTGCCCTGTGTTTACTTTATGCAGAGATGTTCCTGTACTTTCTAAGTTACGTTATGTGCTCGGATAAACGATGTTATGTTGATTTTAAGAGGCAAATGTATTGCTCTTACCTAAATTTGTGGAGTCCCTTCCATAAAGATAATAGATTGAGCATATGTATAATCTTACAAATTGCATGGTTTTGATGTTTCACTCGTGAGGCATTCTTATTTAGCAGCAGCTGTAGCAATCGAATCGGAACGCACTACGGATCATGAAAAAAAAAATCTCCGCAGATCATGAAACAAAAATGTAAATCATCAGTAGTGCTTCCATTCTCTTCCATAAACATGCACAAATCTTAAAGCACCAACCAAGGGCAAGTATCAATTCACCATTGATTGGTGTTTTAATATCTATGCGATTCACTATCTAGGATCACCTCTTGTAGATGATTTTGTGATGTTGTCGATTGTCATGCCTGAAATTGATAGTTTCAGGGTGGAACAAAAGGCATTGCAAAGACGAGGGGCTAGACCGCAAAATTGTCCGGAGTCGGTCCATTAGAGCTGGTCAAACGGGTTGTACCCGCTAGGCCGGCCCGGGGCACGACACTGTTGGCCCCGCCCAAGCACGACACGACCCGCATTGTTCACGGGCTGGGCCGGCATGACACGATAGCTCGGGCCATGCCTGGGCCGCTACACCGGCACGACGGGCCGACACAGCACGACACGACACAAATAGTGTCGGGCTGGCCCGGTACGACCCGTTAGGCACGACATTGTTTTAATATACATATATGATTTTATTTTTATTTATTAATATTTATATGATTTTGGTATCATTTTTTAATACTTATATGGTTTTATTTTGTAGTTTTTAAATTTTATATAGTTCATTTTATGAGTATATATAAATTTATTTTGGATTTTTTTAAAAAAATATATTTTTTCAAGGATTGTTTTACATGTCTTATAAGCTAAATAACAAATGTTTTAACGAGTGAGCTATTTGAACATTAATAAAAATTTATTACATTTTCAATATGCTTATTTTATTTTATTTTTTTATAATTTTCATATGTATTTTTGAATTATACATATTTTTATGATTTTTTTGTTTTTTTAAAATTTTGGACCAAACGAGCTAAATAGGCTCGTGCCGGCCCAACACGGCACGAATAACCAATGGACCGTGCCTAAACCATCACCCTGACCCGTGAGCCAGCCCAATACGGTATAAATAATAACTAGATCAGAATAAACTGTGTCTAAACGAACCGTGCTGCCATAGACACATACCGGGCCGGGTCGGACCGCCCATTTGGCCAGCTCTGCAGTCCATCGACTCTTCTTCTCACCTTACCCGAGAGGAGAGCCCTCCAAAGCGCAAAGCCTCGCATCCCTCCCAACTAGGGTTTACCCATCAGCTCGACGAGAACCGAAACGCGCGAGGTAGAGGGGAAGAGAAGCGTGTCCGCCATGGCGTCGACCAAGGTGCAGAGGATTATGACCCAGCCCATCAACCTCATCTTCCGCTTCCTCCAGAGTGTATGCTCCGTCTACTTCTCTTTCTTTCTTCTACCTCGTGTTCTTTGCTATTGCCTATTTGCTCTTTCCTTGATTTCTTATCCTCTTCCTATTGTGTTCCTTGGAGCAGAAAGCGCGCATCCAGATCTGGCTCTTCGAGCAGAAGGACCTGCGGATTGAAGGCAGGATCATCGTAAGTTACCTAATTGCCCTTACTCGATAAAACACTATGAATTGTTATTTATTTATTTTGATGAAATTTGATCTTGTATGCATTGTAAAATTTGTCTGGTAGTGGTATTAGAAAGAATCCCACGGCATGAAAGATGAGAGAGCTATGTTCTAGGGCCAGAGTTGAACTGTCAGCCCAATTTCTGAATGAAGTCTTAGATGGAAGTGCTTGCTTGTTACTTATTAGAGGTGAAATTTGAGGTGCTAGATGGTATTGTCGGCGGGACTGAGGTTGCTGCTCATAGACTGGGTTTTGTTATATGCACCTAAGCTTCTGAAGTAGCTTGTATAATCTGCATTACCGAGATTCCAGACTTGTGACTGTTATCTTATTTATTGTTTGGAGTCTTCGAAATGTCACGGGCAAGATTTGTAGTGTTTTAAGAGAATTTTCTTTGGAGGAAGAGCTGGTTTGTTGAGGCCCAAGTTATTATTCTGTATTGGAGATAGCAAAGCCGGGCACATTTGTGTTGAATTTTGTTATAGCCACATGAGAAGTTAAAACTGTGGAGCTGGCATGTGCGTAGGATCTAGCAATTGTATCAGTGCATTTGCATGTAAGCCTATTTTCATACGAGCATACCCAAATACAATATTATGGCATATCAGATGGAACAGAAGTAGCACTAATGAGTATTTGTTAATGCAAAGGACACTTCATATTTCTATTAGTTGAACTGCTATGTGTTTAACATTAACAAAAGTAGTTCTAACCTTCAGTGGGAAACTTTGCTAATTTGACAACACAGTTACATGAAGGAAGGTCCCTGCCAGTCTAATTCTTGATGCTGTTGTACTGGCTCTATGCTGCAAGTACAATTTCTGTTTGAATGTATGTCAAAATCTATATTCTCCCTACTCCTTAATATTTATTCAAAAGATCTCAAGTGATGGAGCAGATGCAACAATTGAGAAAATAACCCTAATTGCTTAGTAGGTACTATTGTTTACAAGTGTAAATATTGTGCCTGTGACTTTACACATGCATGTTGAGGTAGCCTATTCATATATTGTTGGTGAATCCTCATTGAATGAAGTTGACCAGAAGCATTGCAGGCTTTTGCACAAGCATTTTATACTTTACTTACTGCAGCAAGTTTTGTAGGGCTTTGATGAATACATGAATTTGGTCTTGGATGATGCTGAGGAGATCAACATCAAGAAAAACACTAGGAAATCTCTGGGTAAGGAATTGTTGTCTTCTGTTATCATTTTTCTTTGTTCTCAGGCTGTGGTGAATACTCCTTAATTTACTTCCTCAATTATTCCCAGGTCGGATCCTCTTGAAAGGAGACAACATTACACTAATGATGAACACGTAAGTGGAAGCAAACTAAGTTTCCTGTCCGTTTCGTATCTTAGTTTTGCTCTGTTTTTTGGGCTCACACTTATCTATTTGTTCTTCCTGTTTTCAGGGGAAAGTAACGACAGCTCACTGTGCAAGTGTGTATTCTATTGCAAGGATAACTAATTACCTATGTATCCTGAGCTCTTATGATGTGCGAATTTGAGGCTGTAGTAGGCTTTCCTCTCTGTGTTCATCTAAATTTAATTGTAATATACCATATTTGCCAGAGATGATAGGTTCTGTTAAAGTGTTATCCAGGACATGGATTTGGTCTTTGTTTTGGATCTGGCCGGCTTTGTAATTATGCAAGGTATCAATGTTCTGGTGTTTCATGCTTCCATTGCAATATGGACATGATGGTCAGATGGTTCGCTTTCTCGGAATTGGTTTGAAGTTGTGAGGCTCTTGTAAGATAACAGGCTGCTGCTGTGAAATCCTTGAGGAAATTAGTTTTGATCAGTTTGCTATTTCTTACTGTTTGCCTTCTTTCCGTGGTGGAATTTGCCTTGAGTGGCTACCTTATTTGATTCCATGCCTGACTTGTACTGCTCCTGGAATGTATCTTTCTTGCAGCAGTCAAAAGTTTAGGTTTCATTTGGAGGTGTGGTGTTATGCAAGTGAGCAGGTGAACAAAATTATAAGATGAGCACAGACACGTATGCAGACATAAGATTGATTCTTGATTAAAAGAAAATTTGTGCACCTCTGTATCTGGATCTCCGGACCATAAATTTTTAACTGGCCATAAACGATTACACATGTGCTATTCCATGTCGGTTTCCTGACATCTGATGCATTAGCTTAGTTTTGCAGCAGGAACCGTGCAAGGATTGCTCAGCACTACTATTTCAACAACAAAAAGAATACGAGGACTCGGTGGGAGCTCAGTGGCAAAAGAGAGCTCCAAGCTTTTAGTCCGTCACGGTTTGAGTGTTGCTCTCTATATATGTCTCGCGGGGTAGGATGCTTCTTTTTTAATGTGGGTTCGAGCGTTGCTCCTATGTGTGCCTCACGGGGTGAGGTGATTCTTCTTTAATGTGGGCCGAAGGGGAATAAACTATACTGGGCATAAAAAAACAAAAAAGAATATGCACATTTAACGCATAACTTTGCAGTTTATAACCATTACACTCTTTTGGATGATAATGATGCATGTCTCTTGGTTATTAAGTAGGTGATCAAGCAACACAAATTTATTTAAATTCCAGATGACAAGCAACCCAGATTTATTTAAATTCCAGAGTAGAGACAGAAACGGGATGAGATCAGGTGGCGGAGCCCTTGGATTTGCTCTTCTTATTCATCTCGATTGCAGTGGCACCCATGATGGCAAGCAGCGTGCACATCGGCACGAAGACGACGTTGGGGATGTAATGCAGCTTGAACTTCTTCACCTGCGGGATGCTCTCGCCGGCCCTCTTGGCGACGATGGCTGCCGCAGGCGCGGCGAGGCCGGCCAAGATTAAGATGCTGTCGTCAACCTTGGCTTCGCGGACCTCCTTCTCCATGTAAGCGATGAACTCTTTCTTCTTTTCTTCGCCGTCCATCTTTTCCCATTTCTTATAAAACTCCTGCATTACACGTATGTATCTGTCATGTTAAGTTGACTTTTTAGACTATCTGGAACATGTTAGGCCAATGCACGGCAATTGTCGCGCAGTGGGAAACATTTACACAGAATTACGTCCAAGAAAAACAAATGAACGATGGGTTTACCTTAAGGTCATTAAGTGATGGAGTATCGAAATCTTGACCAGGCAATACAGTGTTGAAATTCCTGCAGTGATTTCAGAAGATAACATAAACAGAAGAAGAAGAAGCACAAGATTGTGCAGGTGATAAAACCGCACAGGAAGGAGGCTTACTTGCAGAATTCGACAAAAGCAATATGAAAACTTTCGAAGTCGCGAGTATCCATTTCCTTAAAATGTCGATCATAAACTTGTCCTGAAGTTATCGAGCTTATTCCTGGCAGTCCTGAGAAGAACGACAGCACAAACTAACAGTTTTAGAACATGAACGAAAATACAGGTAAGATGTTGGTAAGAAATAAAACAGAATGAAACCACAACGTGAGCTATGTTACACATTCAAATGAGGTCTTTCTGGAAAAAGCAAAAGGAACAACTGTATGCAGATCCCTCCAACATATTATGTGACACCTGTCTTTCTTACGAGATAAAAACAAAGAAAGAATTGAGAGAAATTTACCCAACTTGCTGAAGACGCTAAAGGGAAGACCCATTATTGATCCAAGGAAGAGGACACAGAGAGCGTTTGCTTACAAGATGTAAGGGAACCTGAGTGTTTATATAGTTAGAGAGGACAAAGGGAGTGCAAGCTTGGAATGAATTCCTTTCCTTCCTTTTTATCTTACTAACTCTCTTTCTGCCCCTCCTATTTGATTCCTGCCCTGGAAGTGAAGTTAAGACTTGGCCTGGCTCTGGAGGTGCAGGAATCGTTTGAGGAAAAGCTACCAGCTTGGCTACTGTTTGGGTTTTCTGCAATGAGGGTCAAGGTCTAGTTTCTCTTACCTCCTACAGAATGTTTTGCACATAATTTTTCCAGGTTAATTGAAATTTAGTCCAACTGCAGAAACTGAGACGACTGATTTTGGAGAAAAAATAATTGTGTGGCTGCCAAATAAGATTTGACTCTTTTATATGTTAAGAGAATAATGAGTGCCTGAGTGAAGTTATGGTACTGCGATTTTTAAGATCATTTTTTAGCATACTAAGGAGCCCAGGAGGAAGAAGGATGATGCTAGACGTGCTTTTTGGCACATGTATATGCTTTTGCTTGCATAACACGAATTGAATAATCAAGCTTTAGATGATAAAAGAGAGATTCCTACCGCTGTTTCCTTTTTTTTTTTTTATGTCTTTTGGAGATCAGAAGTTTATGTCACAAGATACAGCATCCATTACTAAATGCTGGCATTAGAACCTGGATACTGCATTTTACATAAATTCCAGTTCTGATATAAGTCAAAATTGTCTGTTCTACTGCACAAAATGGACTCTATAAATATATATAGAAAAGAATAGCCCTTTTAATTAATCACTTAACCAGGTCATTCTGTACTGAATTTGTCTAGGTAATGAATCACAGTTCGACTGCATCTTTATTTTTTTGTTGGCGTAACAAACTAACAGTTTTTTTTTAGATTCCGAACAACATAAAATTTCATTCAGATGTTGTACATCATGAAGTCAACAACAAAGGTCTAATCTATGGAACGTCAGAGCAAATCAAAATTGCAGGTATGAGCACAAAGATTAGGAAGAAACAACAATATAGAGAGCCATGAAAGCATCGATACCCTGAGATGTTTAATAAGTTAAAGATATTCGAGTTTCAGACCTTGAGTATGCAGTGTAAATACACCTTTAATCAAACTAGTTGAATGCCCGTACTTTGCTACGTATTTAAAAAAAACATATTACTCAACACGTTGGGTCGTCGTCCTCGGGCTCAGCCTGCAACACAACCTCGGCTCCTTTGTGCTTGGCCGAGCTCTGACCCCGTTGCACCTCCGACGCCATGCTCAACCTACACGTTGCCCTTGGCTTCACCGTCTCGTTTGGTTGATTTTCGTTGTGACACACGTCACAATTTGTATTGAATTTAATTTCTTTGTTGGGGGATATTTTTCCTGTTTTTTGTTAGATTTCTTAGGAAGGTGAAAGGGGGACGTGGGAATGAAACACCGCCGTTTATAGTAAAATATTTATATAGTATTTTTGTTACAATGGATATTAAATAAACCAAATGCACAATAAATATAACTCAAATATTAGTACCATGCACATAATTCCCATTATATCCAGCTGTCCACCACTACTTCTATACTCAACTAGTAGGGTGCTCGTGCGTTGCGACGGAACCTTAAACTTCACACAAATAATAATTCCCTTCAACCAATCAAAAGATATAGTGATACATATATCTACAAGTATCATATTAGTGTAACATCATTGAACAAGCACAACATATCAAAAACATTCTCAATGCACAACATATCACTGAACAACGCCAAGGAATTTAGTACATCGAAACTCGTAGTTTTAAATTCCACATGCGAACCTATTTTGGTTGATATAACTCTAACTCCAAAGGTAAAATTCCAGGGTTCAAAATTCTGTTTTGGGCCATATCCCCTTTTCCCAGGATGAGCTGATCGTTTAAATTAAAACACAGTAAATCCTATACAAAATTGCCAAAGAAATGCCTGTCAAAACAGTTTATGCCCCATGTCCCTCTCTTACCAGTATCTAGATAGCAGAAAATGAAAAAACATTGAGTGTCCCATAAAAAATGAACTAACCCTTCGATCAACAAATTTCCAAAATATGTGTATCAATCTTTAAATAGGAGTTGTAATTTGTTAGTGGTTAAACTGACCGTTTCCTTTCCAGAAGCATCAACATTGTTGTCTCCTCCAGCATCTGAAGAATCTTGGAGCAATGATGTAACAACTTCGCTATACTCGTTTAAAGGAGTGCCCTGAAGTAACTGAATAAACACCGGCTTTAACTTTTTGTAAGATAGACCTATTACCTTCTCTGTAAGTCCAAAAGATTTTGGAAGAGTTTCATGGAAAGACAGGTTGAAAAAGTTTAGTGAAGATGATAAGAACTATATTGCTAATGCGAACAGTTTAGTCCAAAAGATTCTGTAATAACTGTAAGCATTCCCCCACATTCACTTTAATTATTGGATAGTCTAAATTGTACGAATTTGGAGATGTCCACAAATCTTTAAACATAAAACTTCAGCCAAAAGAAGATGTAAAAAAAATATGTGTACCTCCTCTGCAGCTCGGCCATCTAATGTCATCATGTCATATCAAAAAGCTGCTCTTTTGTCATCAAAAGATTTTCATTTGGGATGTACTGTGCAAAGCCTAAAGCAGCAGTTCCACAGGGAACAATTGTAACTTTCAGAAGAGGCTCTACATGCTCTAAAAACCATCCCAAAGAACAAAGATGACCAAATTCATGGTAAGCAACGAGCATGGCGCTCTAGTTTGCTAATGACTGCATTGGATTGACATGCTCAAAGTGGACAGAGTCAATAAATGAGGGAAGTAGGGAACATATAACTAATACATGTAGAAACAAATTACACCATATAAAAGAGACTCCCAAGTTACTTAATTGCAATCCAAGGTGTATTACTGGAATTAGAGATTTGATATGTGATCATTACGAGACAAAACTTAAAAGTGAATAAATAGTGATAGCTAGGGCACTCCCATAGGGAAGTGTACTACAGATAATCCGTATTTGTTCAAAACTGCAACATTTATGAATTAATAGATCTAAAAATTCAGAACATTCTTTTGCATGAACTTAACAAGTACTCCCTCCATTTCATTTTTTATAAGGCCTATTGGTTTTCTGTGATGCCCCGTGTCATTACCCCAGGGGTAATAACACTTAGGCACACGGATTACTATTCGTTTGCTCAGTAGAACACTGCTCCAACGAATAGTAAGCCTTCACCAGAGTTACGCAGCAGAACAATAAGAAAGAAACTGTCCTTTATTACAACAGTTAGCCACGCAGGGCTAAGGTCTTATTACAAGATTTATATAAATACCCAAGAGAACTTCCCCGCTTCTCTTGTATACCCTGAAGTACCGGCAGCCTATCCGTCCCACAAGCCAAAATAGCTCCCAACTCGCCCTGGGTCCTCTTAGTCCAAGATTTCTCCTCCAGTTGTTGCTTCTGTACCTGCAAGTCCTTCGTCCCACTCGGGATAGTTCCCGGTCGGACTAGGATCTACAAAGGAGAATACTAACAAGGTTGAGTATACGAATGTACTCAGCAAGCATTAATAGCAAAAGATGCACAGGATGCACTATCTCTATTCATTATCACAATTTCTAAATCATCTCACTTTAGAAAATAGATCTCGACAATTAAGTGGCAAGTTTTAATAATGAAAACTCTACTAGTCACTCGGAGAGACGAAAGACCCCCTGTGGTTCCCGTAGACTCCAATCCTGGAGACTGGCATGAATTCATGATTTAGTTTAGCACTGCGCAGGCTTTGTACCACTTTACCCATAGCTATTCTGAACTCTCTGTGAACAGGGTTCACCGCATTGCCTTAGATGCGGGTTCAAGATCAGAATACAGAACATTTTCCAGGTTACGTGATTAATTTCTCCACCCATCACCTTCCGCCAGTGCAGATTTAGTCACGCTGCTGACCTCATCATCCACCGAGTTCTGGTGAGGTTGGTTGAGGCAGCTTCTATCCTGCACTCAACACTCCACCTTAGCGCTATAGCGCCTTGGATCCCCCACTTCCGGACTATCCCCCACCGGTCCTGGGTTCCTCCATCACAATCACTCACACCTAATACTTACCCGTTGTGGAGAGCATAGTCACGTAACAAGGTAGCATTTTCTGCCCGTCGAAACGGGAAAATGGTTGGCACTGAATTTACGGTATCTGACCGAGCAAGAGTTTGTTGGTCCTTATATTATAACCATATGTAAAAAGGGGCCCACCTCTTACCTCATCGTCATCATCGTCGCTTTTTCCCCAGCCAGGGCCCCCTTTTACCCACCTAGTAAGTCTCATTCTTTCTTAATCATCTTAAGCATTTTATCTCAATCATTTTCTTTAGGTTTTGGAAAATCATTTTGATGCAATACTTATAATAGTGCAAGATAGGGTATATTTTTAAATTAACTATATTAATGTTCAAGAGGATCGCTTGCCTTTGAATAAGTAGGAAAGGTTGGTGCTGGCGAAACTCTGATCAGCTGCTCTTGTTGGTGCGGTTAAGCATACAGAGCTAATCGGCAAAACGAATAATAGTATAAGTAAATACGTAGTTGATTTGAGTGATAACATTAATACATAAGTCAGTGACGACTGCCAATTAGCACATTTTAATTAACTAAAACATTTTCGAGATCTAGGCGAAGTTAGCACTCCCCTAAAGTCGCCCTACTGTCTACACACACCAACTAGTTTAACAACCACCGAAGTAAAGGATACCCAACTTAATCTAGCAGTCAAACCACTGAGCAACCAGAATCTACAACTTAACTAAAATCGCCAAATCCTAACCTAAACCTAATCTTCCCCTAATCCCCTCCTCTCTCTCCCTCTCTCTCTCTCGCTATCTCTCTCTCTCTCTCTCTCTTTCCTCCACCCGGCCGACCCTATGCACACACGCACCCAGCACACAGCACTCACACTCCCCTCTCCCGATCCCCTTCTTCCTCCACTCACCTCCAAAGCGCCGTCGCCCCAGCTCGGCTCCTCCCGGCTCCGCTCGCTCCCTCAGCTCCTCGGCCCCCAAACCCGCGTCGTGGCTCCTGCGCCGCCACCACCGGTCCGAGGCTCCCCTGCCAGCCCGGTCGACCCTCGGCGTCCTCCCTCTTCCGCGCAGCCCGAAGCCCGCGCCGCCGCCCTGACGCCGCTTCCTCCGGCTCGGAGTCCTCACCGCGCGCCGCCCGACGCGCCACCTTCTCTCGGCTGGCTCCTCCCGACGCGCCAGAGGTTCTGCTGCCGCACCCTCGCCTCCTCGGCTCGGCTCGGTCGACCGGCCGCCTTCCCGGCCTCCTCCATGCTTCCACTACATAGATCTACCGGTCCTAGGGACTTCTGCCCGGCCGGCTCGGCCTCCCGGCCGCCGGCGCCATGGCACAGATGCCTCTCCTACTACTGCTCTTCTTAGCTCCAGCTAGATGCTCATGTGTTGATGCTTTCTATTGATGCAAAATGCAGAGCTCAAGGTGGTTGATTTGGAAATGGACGTGGCCACTAGAGGAAACGACTGGAGAATGCGGTTACGGAGGTATGGATTCACCTACTGATTAACATGCTACTTTACCTGACGAGTGGAGACTCAGAAGGTTTCGGGTGGACGACTAGCAGTGGATGATTGGCGATGTTCGTGCTGGTGATGATAGCGGTGGTTCCGGATGGTGCTGGTGCTGCCAATCGTCCTCCTGCCTTGGCGTCGCCGTGCTCCTGGTCCCTGGCGTCGCTGAGCTCCCCTGATCTCCTTCTTCCACTGGCTCCCCGCTTGGCTTGCGGCTCCTTGGTGGCTCCTCCCTTCGGTCTTCGATTGGTAGGGTAGATCCAGGAGGTAAGGCCAGGGAGTGCAAATGGGACTTGATGGTTGCTATGATGCATGACTGTAGGTCAACTGGTGTGGATCTGAGAGGGGAGATGCTACTGGAGGTAGAAGAAGGCTGCTGCAGAGGTACGAGTACTCACCTAAAGCTTGCAAGTGACAATGCAATTACTCAAGATTGAACCGAGATGGGTTGGGATCGATGTAGGAATAGTGGTCGGCGTTGGAGGTGGGGCCGCGGTGATCGAGGTGGTCGCCCTTCTGCCAGCCTTGGCGTAGCCGTGCATCCTGGGCTCCTTCTGCCTTCGGTGGAGAGGGTTGGGAATGCGGTGGTGAATGGTGGTTTTGCCTGTAAGGAGGGGGGCATTTGACTAGTGAAATGGATGGGGATGAATGTCTGTTGCCCACTGTGTAAATGGATAAGAACGCGCTGTTTGCATTGAGCTGCTGCTGCTGTGTGTAGGCTGAGGGGGTCTCAGACCGAATAGGAGGGGGGCAAGGGAAAGGCTCCAGGGGGAATGGTCCTTGGGGCTGCTGCTTAGTATGCATTGAAGAAGAGACGACTTGTAACATCCCAATTTCTGAGCTTAAAAATCTTTTAAATAGTTAGTAGGGGAAAATTCACCATTTGAATTTTATTTGAATTTAATTCAAAAGCTTAATATTGGACTTTGCAATCAAAAATATTTAATGTGAATAATCCCAAGTGGAACAATAGCCAAAACTATTTTATTTGGGTTCTATGTGCTCAGATATATTTTCTAGATTTTTCTGAGTTCATTTGCTATTTTCTATTGCTTATTTGAATTTCTGGTATTTTCCAAATTAGAAAAACTAATTAAAATCTCAGAATTAGTCTCGGGCCGCATCTCCGCAGCCCATCTCCTTTTTCCTCGCCGCCATCCCAGCTCAGCGAAGCCCAGCTCGCCCGCGCGCGCCTCCGCCTAACATGCGGGCCCCGCATGTCAGTCTCTCTCTCTCTCTCTCCGAGCGCCCCGCTCGTTTTCCACCGTCCGATCAAGGATGGACGGCTAGATACGCGGGATGTAAGCGGAAGTTCCGATCGTTTCCTTGATTGTGGACCGTTGGATCTCGGACGGATGGTCAGATCTTGTCGGAGTCCATTCGCACCGCGCCGTTTGTCACGCGGTTTCTTCCGAGCCCCTGTCGCTGACTGGTGGGTCCCACCCTGCCACGTCGTCGTCGTCTCCGAAGCGGACTCCACCTTTCGGCCGAGTTCGCCGCCGCTTTGCCGTTTTGGGAGTCGTGTAGGCACGCCCCGGGGCTATTTAAGGCCCCGAGGACCCTCGTGGGACGCACCCCGTGACGCGCCGCCCTCGAAACCCTAGCCGCCGCCACCGAAACGCCGCCAGAAGCCCTAGGCGCCGCCTTCGTCCTCAGCTCCGGCCGAGGGACCTCTTCGCCACCGTCGTCGATCCAGGCCACCTCGTCGTCAGTGGAGGCCACCTTCGGGATCGTCGCGTCGCCCGCATCTCAGAACCACCGTCGATTTCGCCGGAGGACCCCTCCAGCGCCGTCGCCGTCGAGCCCGAGATCTATTCGCCGCTTCGACCTCGCCGCCGGTCACCCCTGTCCACCCCCGGCACCCGTGAGCACACCGTTGAGATCCCCGTATCCCCCTTTACCTTCTGATACCATCCATCCCCGCCAGAGCGCCGCCGTTCGCCGTTGCCGGACGGTCCAGTGGTGGTTGCCGTCGATCTGACGTGGCGTCCATGTCACCCTCCACCACAGCGCCACATCAGCCCATGCGCACATGTGTCTGCCAAGTCACGGCCGCGTCAGCACGCATGCGTGGCAGCCCACCCAAACCAGATCCCGAGGCTCGGTAGACCTAGTCTACCGTGAGCCGAGCCACTGACATGTGGGTCCCACCTGTCAGGCCAACTGTCACCCCGTCCGAACGTCCTCAGCTGACGTCAACATTGCGCAATAATCCGATTTTTCTTTAGAGAAATAATTCGGAAATTCCAGAAAATCCAAATTAGGGTTTCTTTTAGATTTCCAATCTTCCAGAGCTCATAACTTTTGCATCCTAACTCCGATTGAGCCCATTCAAATTTCTAAATTTGTCTAAATTCAAGCTCTATTTATCTGAGATTTTTATTTAATTTTTGGAGCTTGTTTTGCCTCTGTTATTTATTTGTTTTGTTTGTTTGTGTCTCGTTTGCGAGTAGACGTCGATTCGTCGGGAAATTTTGTGGAAGAAGGAGCACCCCAAGATCAAGACCAGTACATTGACCTTTTCCAAGGCAAGTCATACCTTTGATCATCTTGAACCCAGTTTTCAAATTACTTTGTGTTAAATTATTGCATTCTACTTTAATTATTTATTTAAATGCTTTGGGCATAGTTATTATCCAAATTGTTATCACACCTTGGCCTTGTATGTCATATATCCTTGTCACCCTAGATTGGTTATTAGTTGGTATTATTATAACACCAACGTGGGTTGGTTAGATGCGAGTACAGTTGCTTAGCCATGCTACGAGTCTCACATCATATGTAAGTTGTAAATACTAATTATGACTAAGTGACTATGGAACTTTGTGTAAAACTGTGTGCTATGTGTTATTACTTCGTGATGGCATGTGTTGCACTAAAACCAACTGGGTGGTAAAGGATTTAGACTGAGGCAAGTGGTGGAGACTGTGTGACATGGTGGTATATGTGATGAGAATGATGGTCTTTGTGACTTAGTTAGAAAATGAAAGTCTTGCCTTGGTCAATTAAGGACTTAACTTTGTGCGCCATTGGCTCGAGCCTTCTGCACGACCACATGTCCGGTATGGGACGGGCCTAACTTAGTAAGTTATGGATTCTCGGCATTGATGTTCGGTGGATAGGTTAGGCGTGTGACAGGTGGAGGTGTGACTACTTGGTGGTTGCATCGCGGGACGATTCGTCTTCCCTGTCCAGCGGTGTGTGTTATACCAATTCTATGTGATCTGGTATAGCGGTTTGTAAGCACACTGGGAATGTCAATGTTTGAGATAAAGTTTCTGAACTGTTTTGTTACGATTGGTGCTTGCTACACTAGTTGTATCTTGTGGGTAAAGTGTACAACCTCTGCAGAGTGTTAAACAATCTATTCGAATAGCCACGTCCGCGGTCATGGACATGCTCGGGGATTTCACACGAGGGGTAGTTTTCATAAAAATGTCGGAATGGGAGCTGTGTGACCTCAATCATATGGCTATGTGAAATAATCTGTTTAGCTGTGTGTCTTTGTGGAAACAACTGTTAAATTAATATTATTTATTTGTTTTGAATTATGTTTTCAATCTATTATTTGTATTCAATTGCAAATGTTGCTTTCATGCAAAAGAACCACAGAAACCTTTTCTTTGGAATAAGCCTGCATCTATACATTGCATTCTGTGGTATGATTTGCGAGTACGGTTGTGTACTCACGCTTGTTGTAAAACTTGCGCCCAAACCTACTGTAAGAGGAGGAGTCTACGCCGCTGAGAAGGAGTTTCAAGGTCGATCGTTCGTTAAGGTCTGGATCCCAGTCGGTTGCCTGTGGTGAATTGGTGGGATCTACGCTGGAGTTTTCCATTCCGCTGTTGCTTTATTTCCTGTTAGCCCTGCGTGGCTTAATAAGTGTAAACTCGACCATAAGGTCAAAACCCTTATTTGTTATTCAAACTAATCGTTTACTTTATTTATCGCTTGTGTGGATCGATATTTACCTATGTTAACCCTGTGTGCACTAGCGTGATCCTGGACTAGTGCAGTATACACAGAGGGTTCTAGAATCGTAATTCTGGGTCCCGACACGACTACAAGGAGATGCATGGATGCTGCCCAATGCAATGATGTAATATGCTTCTAGGTTGATTGATGTAAAATGCACTACTATGAATAATGCAATTGCTGATTTATTGTCTAATGCAATTGATAATGCATTCTATTCACCTACTTGATCAAACTGTTGTGCTGAATGACAAATGCATGAATGATGCGAGTGTATGAATGATCGACACGATACGCTTTAGCTAATTAGGAGCGATCTAATACTATCGTTAGCTCTCCACTAAGAAAAGCTTAAACGCGGCTAATTCCCGATTACTGCTACGAGGTTAAGTCTAAAAACGCGGGCTCTCACATTTTCCAACTTTTTTTTTGCAAAATGGACTATAAAGCATTCATGTAGATTCAATGGTAATTTTTCTTCTTCTTTTGCCCTTATTTATTTCATTCTCTCCCCTAAAAATTTATTTATGACTACGCACACAAACTATCATCTCTCATATTCCCAAAGCACTTAATGAAGGTCCGCTAAAAAAATGGCACTTAATGGAGGTGATATAGTAATTTCGTTTCCTGACTTACTTTTTTAATCCTAGAACTTTCATAGTCATTGTACCCAGTCAAAATAAGCCATATAAAAAGAAATCATTATTTTTGCTCACATGAAAGCATCATACACATTGCCTGAGTAGTGCGTAATAAATCAGGTAATATCAGCTTTAGTTGGTTGCATGTATCAAGTTTGCAAGAGTAGATTATTAACAAATTGGCACATGGTCACATTACCTTATTTTTCTTCTCCAAATCACCAATAGTCCTAGCAATCGCAGACACAAAATGCTGAATTGTAATATGAGTTTCCTCGTTTCTTGCAGCAATCAAAGCAGCTTCATTACAAACATTGGCAATGTCACCCAAAGAAACCCAAGTGTCAAAGCAGCTAGCCTTTGCGAATAAAATGAATGTTCACTGTCCAGTTTAAGCTTTTTAAGATATATATGGAATATCTGATCACAACCCTTTATATCTGACTTGTCAATCATTATCTGGTGATCAAATCTTCCAGGCCTTAGCAATGTCTTATCCAGATGTTAGGTCTATTTGTACCAAAGCAAGAACAACGACACCGAAGTCATACCAATCCATCCATCTCTACAAGCAGCTCGTTAAAAGTACTTTCACGTTCATCATTTGCACCAGAACAATTGCATCTATCTCATCAATAAATATCATACTAGGTGCACACTGCCGAGCTTCTTGAAATAAGTTCCGCACTGGATGGACCAACACCAACAAACGATAACGCAATGTACATACACAAAGAGGCACTATGAAGGATGGATGAATGCATTAGGACGGAGAAGCGAGGACTCGAGAGGAATGCGATGGAGGAGTTGCGGGATCTGGAGACGAGGCAAGGAGGACCGCCCTGCGCCACACCACTCGTATCGCGCCCCCTTCCGCCTGACCAAGCAAAATTTCCCAAAATTCAAGCTCAGATCACACAAATTTCCCACAATTCAAACATCCCCGAGCAAAACTAAACACAAAAGTAGCACAAAACAAGCTAGGCCTCACAGATCGGCGCCGCGCCACCTCTTCCTCTTCAAAGCCAAAACTCCACACGACTGCAAGCTTCACCCCAAACGGAACAGATGCCCCATGCCCCGCGACCACCCTCCCGAGCTCGAAGACGGCAAGATCACGCAGCCCTGCATCGAGCCCCGTAGTCCAATGCGATGGCGAGAGGAGGACCCCTCACGCGGCGAGAGGAGGTGGGAGAAAAATGGAGAAAGGTACAACACCTACCGACCCTAGAGAGACGCAACAACAAAGCAGCAGAATGACGACGGCCCTCCGATCACGCCCCATTCCCGCCTCCTCCCGCTCCGCCACCGATGGGCTCGCCGGAGTTCGCCTCCCACGATTACGCGATCAATAAAGCACTTTTGCGACCAATTCACCTCCGTACGCGATCTTTCGTACCCAGAAGCCTGCATCTTTTGGATCACAAAGTTCATAGATCAAACCCAATGAAAGGGAAGGAGGGAAATAGAGATCAGATCGGGACGAAAGACTTTACCCAGTGGGGAGGTTGTCGACGAAGGTGATGAGCATCTTGACTCTTGAGCGTGGCGTGGATGTCCCCGCGCAGCCCGCGCTCCATCTCGGACACCATGGCGTCCGAGTTGCTCCGTAGCAGCACCGTCGGCATCGCCAGCCTCTGCTCCACCTCCTCTATCACCACTGCCACCCTCCTCTTCCTATCCGCCTCCGTGGCCTCCACCACTCGCGCGCGCCAAAGACTGCGCGGCGGTTCGCAGATGAGGGTTGGGCTTACTTGGTGTGAAGAAGGGCATCGAGGGCGGCGGTGGTTCGCAGATGAGGGTTGGCGACGCGGGCGAGGCAGAGGGGGGGGCGACGCATGCGGGGCTAGAGGGGTGCGAGGCGCGCCGAACGGGCACCAATTGCGCGGCGGTGTAATGGGTGTGAGGGGAATTGAAGAGTGAGGACGGGGAATCGCGAGGTAGGAGAGCTGAGTCGTGGGCCTCGTGGCGGTTTCGGCGATGCGGGCGAGGCCAGGCGGTTTTTCGCGAGGGGGAGCATCAGGAGGACTGGAGGAGTGGGGAGGCCGAGAGGGTGGGACGATGGGAGTAAACTCCGAATTATAGTGGTTAAGAAAGAGTAAGAAAAAATATAAACAAAAAAAGCTGCTAGTAGACGGACCTCAGAAATTTGTATCACTACTGTGTTCGTGAAAATTCAAAAATTGCTAGAATTTTTCTTTTTTTTTCTTCCCCTTTCTTCCTTCTTCTTCTTCTTCCCCTTTCTTTCTTTCTTCTTCTTTTTCCCCTTTCTTATTTTCTTTTTCCCTATCCTCCCTTTTTCCTTCCTCTCCCTTATATTTCTATCCCACCCGACCCTTCCTTACTGTCTCCACCGCCACCTCTCTTCCTCCCCCCACTCCCCGCCTCCCATTCACCTGCCACCGCCTCTCTCCCTCCCCTCCAGCCTTGTCCTCCCTTATATTTATTTTCCCACCCGACTCTTTCCCCTCCCCATCTCTCTCTCTCTCTCTCTCTCTCTCTCTCTCTCTCTCCACCACCGCCTCTCTCCCTCCCCTCCGGCCGGATCTGAGTTGCAGCCACACGGCCGGTGGATGTGGGAGGTAGGGCGGCTCTTGGCGATGGGCAACGGTGAATCCAGGAGGCGGCGTGGTGCTCGGCAACGACGACCAGTGGATTTGGGAGGCAGCACGGCGCTCAACGACAGCGAGGTGGTGCTCAGCGGGCACCGGGCCAGCACACCGCCCCCGTTCGGGTCATCCTTGTCGCTAAGCCGTGCGAGCATCATCGCCGTTTCCGTGACATTGACGTCGCAGCCGCGCGGGTCGTCCTTGTCGCCGAGTTGGGGCGCGCCAAGGTGAGGACTGAGGGAGGGGGCGGCGACCCAAACCCTAGATCGCGTGAGGTGGAGTGGAGGGGTGCGTGACGGGCGAGGAGGGATGAGGCCGCAAAGGCTAAGAGCCGGGGTGACAAGGCGAAGAGCTTGGGGTAAACCTGCCTCCATCTCGGCCCTCTGTATCAAATCTAACGGCTCACGTCCCATGAAGGCAGATGGACCACCGCTACGACCACCACTACTAACTCGTATTTTTAAGTAGTAGAAATAAAGAAGAAACCTGTAATCTAAGTCCACAGCAGAAGCTTGTCAGTCATATTGAAAACTGTTGGCACATGGAAGTTGGAACACTTTCAATTCATTAGGAGTATCGCATAGTAGCAATCATGCTAAACAGGTTCATCTTAGTACAATTATCACGCTTAAGCATCATTTTGCCGTCAGAAGAGTACATGGCAGAATGTCAAGATCTTTGGATCTTCCCAGTCATATGAAAACGAATTTTACATGAAACGCTTTCAATATGTTAGAAGTATCACATTATAGCAACGATGATAAACACAAGTTCACTTCAGTCCAATTATGATATTTTTTTATTATTTAATCCTTTTTTAATTTTATTTTAAAGTTAACCCCTCGCAAACTTTATTTCCAATTCTGACCCCTTTGGTCACGCCACCACCCGTGGTGTGACAAAACAACACTGTCACGCCACATGATAAGTCCCCAAAATCGCACTTTTTTGTCACGCCACTGGTGGTGGCGTGATCAAACAACACTGTCACGCCACCACCAGTGGCGTGACAAGACTTTGACCAGAAATGGGCTGGCGTGACAGTGTTGTTTTGTCACGCCACGGGTGGTGACGTGACTAAAGGGGTCAGAATTGGAAATAAAGTTCGCAATGGGTTAACTTTAAAATAAAATTAAAGAAAGGATTAAATAAAAAAAAATCTCCAATTATCGCACCAGAGCATCATGTTGCGGTCAGAATTCAGAAGAGTTCATGGAAGAACATCAAAATGCATTGCATGTGTCTGCTTGTAACAACTCAGTGATGGTATCACATAATTGTATGTTCTTTATTGCACGGTGATAAACTTAGGTGAGCTAAGCCACGCAAAAGCCTGGGCACACTTGGGCACAGTGGTGGAGCCAAGGGCCCTCCAGGCCGGGCACTTGCCCGTGCTTTCGCGCGCGCGAAGCAGCCTGCGGTGGTTGCCTAGCTGGAGCCGGTGGGCGTCGGACGCTGTGGGGTATCCCTAATTTGCTCGTGCTTTGGAGAGCCAACGTGCACTTGCCCGTGCTTTGATGAGCCGCTGGCTCCGCCGCTGCTTGGGCAGTTGGGCTCACCTTCATTTCCTCCCGACGATCGTAATTTGTGACCGTACAGCAGGATTTAAATTTTGTCCCAGCAACAAAAGTCACTTGGTTTTCTTATGGATCTGGTGGCAACTCGTAACAAAAAACAGAATCGCCTCCCTTTACTCCAATCATAGTGATCAGATCATATGGTAAGCCGCGCGAGCATCATCGCCGTTTTCGTGACATTGACGTCGCATCCGCGCGGGTCGTCCTTGTCGCCGAGTTGGGGCGCGCCAGGGTGAGGACTGAGAGGGGGCGACCCAAACCCTAGATCGCGTGAGGTAGAGTGGAGGGGTGCGTGACAGGCGAGGAGGGATGAAGCCACAATGGCTGGGAGCCAAGGCGACGAGGCAATGAGCTTGGGGGTAAACCTTCCTCCATCTCGACCCTTTGCATCAAATCCAACGGCTCACGTCGCACAAAGGCAGACGGACCACCGTCATCAACTCGTATTTTTAAGTAGTAGAGATAAAGAAGAAACCTGTAATACAAGTCCATAGCAGAAGCTTGTCAGTCATATGAAAACTGTTGGTGCGGCGCCCCGTGTCGTTACCCCGGAGGGTAATCATACTTAAGCATACGGATTACTATTCGCCTGCTTGGTAGGACACTGCTTCAGTGAATAGTAAGCCTTACCAGGGTCTATGTAGCAGAATAATAAGATAGAAATTGCACTTTATTACACAGTTAGCTACGCAAGGCTGTGGTCTTTAATACAATTATTTAATTACATGGGAAACAAATTCCCCTCGCTTGCATGCCTTGATCGATCGGTCGTCTACTCATTCCATCCGTCGAATAAGGCGTCTGCCTCACCTTGGTCCTCGTAGTCAGCGCCCTCGCCTCCTGCGGCTTCATCGGTACTTGCATGTCCTTCATCCCACTTGGGATAGTTCCCAGCTGGACTAGGATCTAACAAAGGAGAATACTAGCAAGTTTGAGTACAAGTGTACTAAGCAAGCATTAATAGCAAAAATGCACTGTATGACTCATCTTCTGTTCTTTTACTTCATTTTCTAGTTCATTCTGATTCTGAAAATAAATAACCCATTAAAACATTAGTTGGCATATTTTAATATTGAAAAGACTACTAGTCACTCGGAGAAAAGATAGACCCCTAGCGGTTCCCGTAGACTCCAATCCAGGAGACTGGTATGAATTCATGATTTTGTATAGTACTGCGTAAGCATGTACCATTTTACCCATAGCTATTCTGAGCTCTTTATGAGCTAGGTCCATTGCATTTTCTTTGATGCAACTTCGAGTTCAGAATACATAACGTTTACAGGTTACGTGATGAAGTCTTCACCCATTACTCTCTGTTGGTAGTGACCTAGTCACGTTGCTAACCTCATCATCCACCAAGTTCCAGTAATGTTGGTTGGGGCGGCTCTCCTCCGTGCCCGACACTCCACCTTGGGGCAGCTCTCTTCTGTGCCCAATACTCCAATGTAACCCGTTGTGGAGAACATAACTACGTAACAAGTAGTATTTTCTGCTTGTCGAAACGGGAAAATGGTTGGTACTCAAATACGACCTCTGACCGAATAAGAGTTTTGTTGGTCTTTATATATTAACCATATGTGAAGGGCCCACACCTCTTACCTCATCATCATCATCGACGAGTTCTCCTGTCGGGGTCCCCTTTACCAGCCTGATAACTCTCTTTCTTTATCTTCTTCTCATTTCTTATCTTTATCTCATTTTCATATTTAATCCGATTTGATTTTGAGACATAGTTTTGATGCAATATATATAGTAATACAAAATGTAACTTTTACATTTGATATAACTATATTGATGTTCAAGAGATAAGCTTGCCTTCATAATTGTAGAAAAGATCGGCGTCGACCAAATCGGTACCAGCTACTCCCGTCTGTGTTGGTTCATTTGCTGCAATTTACGCGACGATGCGAATAATAAATACATAATTAAATACTTAGTGGTATTTGTGTGATACTAGATGTACAATAGTCAGTGGGTTCTCTTTTTGGCATATTTTTATTTTAATAAAAAATTTTGGGTCCTTCGCTAGGTTAGCACTCCCAACTACGGTTAATCTAGTCTATCGGCACTAGGGCCGCGGTTGCTTAAATCCTCATTTGTCGTACGGGAATAAAAATGCTAAACGTACCAGCATGTAATTAGGTCTATTTAATTGTATTTACGCAATTATGTTGAATTGGTTTTATTTAAGAGCGCATGCATTTAATTACTTCTTTAAATAGACTCAGGGTTGCTTTAATTTAAATAATTTAACATGATTAAATTATTTTTAATGCAACAAATTATTTGTCTAATTTAGCAATTTTTATTGGTTATTAATTTCGGTAAAAAAAATTCTCTTATTAATTTTACATATTTTTTCCCCTTTTTACCCTCACTTTTTCCAATGTCAATCGGCTGAAAATTTTCTAGCCACTCTCCCCCTCTTCGTTTCTTCCCGCCGAAACCCCCAGGCTTCCCATTCCTCTTCTTCCTTTTCTCCTTTTCTCCTTTCCCCATTTCTCCTCCTCCCTTAGATTTTCTTCCTCCTCCTCTTACTGGTACCTTGCCCAACCGGCTCCACCTCCCTTCCTCCGGTCACCACCGACGGCCGGCCTCCCCTCCTGGTGCTGCCTCCACTGGCGCCGCCGGTGCCGCCGCCGCGTCTCCCCTTGGTCCAGCGCCGCCGACCCCGGTCTCGGCGCTATGGCGCCGCCGCTCCCCTTCGGCTCCTCTGCTCCCGCAAGCCCCCCTCTCCTCGGCCCGCCTGGCCCGGCTGCTACCGCCGCCCTAACAGCCCGCCTCCCCTGGCCCTGGCTTAGCTCGGCTCGGCCTGCGGCCGCCGGCCCTTGCCCCTGGCTCACGCACTTCCTTAACCCTTACTTTCTCCTCTCTGGTGCCTTTGGTTTGTATGTTTTGATTGTTTATTTACTGTGGGTTGATGCTGATGGTTCATGTTTGAATTTTTAGAGTATTGATGTATGACAAAAAGGAAGTATGGATGCATGGTAGAGGTGGGAGGTGATTTGCTTGCTGCTGTTGGGTTCGCACTGCTACTGAGGTATAACCCTCCCTTTCCTCACTGACCCCTTCCCTACCCTGCTCTGTGATGACACTGAATGATGCTCTGAGAGCTATGGTCACATGGGCTAGTTTATATGGGGAGTTTTGGATGGGCAAGAAAGATGGCTGTGGGAAAATGGTGATTGATGCATGTATTTTGTTGGCTCAATATGATGTGTTAATAATTGAGCAAAACAATGGTGGGAAGGGAAAGGTGTGGGCTACCTTGTTGTCTTGGTTTGTTGTCTTGACTGGTGGTGGGCTTGAGGTGGCTCTGCCGTCGTCTTCCTCCTAGAGTGGTGGCTTCCTGTGCTTGCTCCTCCTCTCCTTCGGCTGTGAAGTGTGGTTTGGTGAGGCTTTGCGAAGCAGTGAGGGAGGGGCTTTATCCAGGGGGGATAGCTTCGGCTGCCCTTATCTTTTGCCTGTGCAATCCCTCCCTTATGCTCTCACTGTGAACTATTGAAATATGGACATTAGTCCAGAGGGTGGTTTGGCTACTGTATTTTGGGTTTAACTGCGGTAGAAATAAATCGATATAATGTGGATGTTGGGTTCTAACAACACCGGATGATGGTGCCGATTAATTCTGGTCGGTTAGGGTATCTTGCAAATCAAGGGGCCGACCGATTGCAGTTAATATGGGAATCCTACTAAACTTTGGGTGGACTGATGGCAAACGAATTGTATTCTAACTTATAATTACCGCTTTCGGTTTGGCTAAATATTTTCAAAGTTTTTGTAGTTTATGCAAAATGGAACGGTGGAAGATAATGGCAAGGAGGGCTTTAGTGAGATGAATGCAAGAGTATTGAATTGTAATTCCTTAATTCTTGTAATTTACCTTTTTATTGGTTGTAAATAATTTTTGCAACCAAAGTTGAGTTGTCATATATTAACTCTGATTTGTAAATGGACTGTTGCAATACTTTCATGGTTGTAAACATTGATGTATTGAAATGATGTTGTATGGTTATTACAATGCTTCATATTGTCAATTGCGTTTATTATGCGTTTGATAATAATTGAGATTATGTTCTTGATGGATTTTTATTTAATGCTAATCACTAATCACATTTGGTTAGTTTAGTCTAATTTTGCGGATTACTGTTGGTTTAGTTGAGTCTAATTATGCGGTTCTCACATCCCCGAAAAATTCCGTCCACGAAATTGCATTCTGATTAGAACAGGTTCGGTATGCTTCGCGTAGTTCTCGTCGTTTTCCCATGTGGCTTTAATGACAGCTTGATTCTTCTATTGCCCTTAATGACGGTGTGATTCTTCTATTGCCCTTTGCAAGAATGAATAGTTCAGTTCCGTAGCTTCCGGTCTTCTGTCACTAGAATGTTCATGGGATGCTCGTCATATGTGAGATCTTGCAATGGTATATCGAGATTGGTCACGTGTTGGGAGGGCTCCCTCAAGCATTTTCTGAGTTGATAGATATGAAATCTGTTGTAGATTCGTGATAATTAAAACGGTAATTCTAAGTTGTACGCTCCTGTGGACTTAGTTTTCCTTTTTAATTCGAATCGGTGCACCCTATGCTTAGGTGGTACCTTAAAATATGCATAATCCATGACTTCGAACTGGAGGTCTCTTCAATGTTGGTTTGCGTAGCTCTTTTGCCTATTTTGAGTAGTCTTAAGACATTTCTCGATTTAGCTAGATTTTCTTGTTGCTCTCCCGTCGGGCTTTCTTATAGACACTTGTTGGGCTTTGCAATCTATATTTTTAACCCATGGGCGGTTAACCAATGTATGTTCATTATTGCTCAGGGATAAACTTAGGTGAGCTAAGCCACGCAAAAACACGAGCACACTTGGGCTCACCTTCGTTTCCTCCCAACGATTTAAATTTTGTCCCAGCAACAGAAGTCACTTGGTTTTCTTATGGATCTGGTGGCAGCTCATAACAAAAAACAGAATCGCCTCCCTTTACTCCATTCATTAGTGGCGGACCCAGGATTTCTAAAACAGGTGTTCGAAATTACAAAAATATTATTTAAGATAAAATACAAAGGTACACAGTAGCAAAAAAAAATACAAATTATTCGTACTAATGACAACATGTCAAATAATTTAGTGAAATTATAAAATAATAAAGAAAAGACAAGATTACCGATCACAATTCAAACTAACAAAAACAAAATGATTGATTTGGGTATTTGAGTTTGCTCTTTGCAGATTTGGGAATCGAGGATCTGGTAATTTGGATTGAACTCACCTCTGCACCGTTGGGAATTTGTGTACCGCGGCCGCGCGCTGCCTTCTTGTCAAGAGCTGCGTGAGGCGTTGGGTCGCTACCGCCGGCAGCAGACGACTCGCAGGGCTACTTGGTCATCCTCCCCGCTTGGTGCCCAACGGCAATGGCCTGACCAGTGGCCGGTGCCCGACCTCGCTCCTCCGACCTCCGCCTTGCTGCCACGTTTGGCTTTGTCATGGCCACGCCACCGTATCAAGAGAGAGAGGGAGAGAGATATGAGAGCCGATTATTGTCTATTGATTGATGGGGTTAGAGAGAGATAAAGGGAAATGACCTTGTTGTGACTGGACCAAATGGTATAATGTCCAAAGGGCAAAAGCCGAATGGTGTGTGACCATGAGTTGCTCATCACATGTGCCAGTTTGAGGTTGTGGGATACCGGAGGGAGACATGGTTTGATAGACTGAGAATGAGTTGTGGTCTGGCCTTTGCGAAGCATATTTAAGTCAATTCAGGAACTATGCTCAAGTGCTCAACCCAAGTAGATCCAAGCTGCTTTTCCAACCCCTCGTCCTCCGTCACCTCCCGCAGTTGGTCGATCTCCTCCCACAAGCCAGCCCTCGCATACAAATTCGACAACTCGACGTAAATTCCAACATTGCCAGCTTCCAATTCAATCGCCTTCTGAGCTGCCATTCTCCCGACCTCAACATCGCCACAATCACGGCAAGCACTGAGCGGAGCACCCCATGTAGAGACGCCGATCTCACCTCCAGAGCATTCCCTGGAAGCGATCTCGCCTCCGCCGTCCACAACATTGCCGTCCATACGCATTCAGCATTGCCGTCCACAACACAACGTCGCCTCCGCCGGCGTATCTCTCTTGGTTATTAAGTAGGCGGTCAAGCAACCCAGATTTATTTAGATTCCAGAGTACAAGCAACCCAGATTTATTTAGATTCCAGAGTAGAGACAGAAACGGGATGAGATCAGGCGGCGGGGCGCTTGGATTTGCTCTTCTTGTTCATCTCGATTGCAGTGGCACCCATGATGGCAAACAGCGTGCACATCGGTAGAGACAGAAACGGGATGAGATCAGGCGGCGGGGCGCTTGGATTTGCTCCTCTTGTTCATCTCGATTGCAGTGGCACCCATGATGGCAAGCAGCGTGCACATCGGCACGAAGACGACGTTGGGGATGCAATGCAGCTTGAACTTCTTCACCTGCGGGATGTTCTCGCCGGCCCGCTTGGCGACGATGGCTGCCGCAGGCGCGGCGAGGCCGGCCATGATGAAGAGCTTGTCGTCAACCTTGGCTTCGCGGACATTCTTCACCATGTAAGCGATGAACTCTTTCTTCTTTTCGTCGCCGTCCTTCGTTTTCCATTCGTCATAAAATTTCTACATTACACGTATGTATCTATCATGTTTAGTCGACTTTTTAGACTATCTGGAACATGTTAGGCCAATGCACGGCAATTGTCGCGCGGTGGGAAACATTTACACAGAATTACGTCCAAGAAAAACAAATGAACGATGGGTTTACCTCAAGTTCTTCACGTGATGGAGTATCGAAATCTTGACCAGGCAATACGGTGTTGAAATACCTGCAGTGATTTCAGAAGATAACATAAACAGAAGAAGAAGAAGCACAAGATTGTGCAGGTGATAAAACCGCACAGGAAGGAGGCTTACTTGCAGAATTCGACAAAAGCAATATGAAAACTTGGAAAGTCGTGAGTATCTATGCCCTCAAAATGTCGATCATAAACTTGTCCTGAAGTCATCGAGCTTATTCCTGGCACTCCTGAGAAGATCGACAGCACAAACTAACAGTTTTAGAACATGAAACGGAAATACAGGTAAGATGTTGGTAAGAAATAAAACAGAATGAAACCACAACGTGAGCTATGCTACACATTCAAACGAGGTCTTTCTGGAAAAACAAAAGGAACAGCTGTATGCAGATCCCTTCAACCTGTCTTTCTTACGAGATAAAAACAAAGAAAGAATTGAGAGAAATTTACCCAACTTGCTGAAGACGCTAAAGGGAAGACCCATTATTGATCCAAGGAAGAGGGGACAGAGCGCGTTTGCTTACAAGATGTAAGGGAACCTGAGTGTTTATATAGTTAGAGAGGACAAAGGGAGTGCAAGATTGGAATGCATTCCTTTCCTTCCTTTTTATCTTACTAACTCTCTTTCTGCCCCTCCTGTTTGATTCCTGCCTTGGAAGTGAAGTTAAAACTTGGCCTGGTTCTGGAGCTGCAGGAATCGTTTGAGGAAAAGCTACCAGCTTGGCTACTGTTTGGGTTTTCTGCAATGAGGGTCTGTTGGAACAAACCGAAGACGAAGCTCGTGCTCGGCTCGGTAGAAATTCACGCTCGGCAAAAACTCTGGCTGGAAGCTCACGTATGTATGTTCACGCGTGAACACAGACGTACACAGCGTAGCTCACGTAGACAAGAATCGATAGAAAACTGATTTGGCTGCTGGATGCAAGTGCACGACAGCGTTTCTTCTATTGATTTTGCTTCTCAACTTCTCACGCTTACATTGCTAGCTCTTACATTGCTTACTCTCCTTCTCACGTTACAAGCCTTATAAAGGCTGAGTATACTACTTGTATACGGACTCAATTATTGAAACGGACTCGACTCACTATGACAGCTGACTTGGACTCGGCAAGTAAAACGGAAACTACTACAACACCAAATACACAAGAAAATACCAACTAAACAAAGATTATCTAACAATCACTCCCTAATCTTTGTGTACTTATTTATATTACGTGTGCTGCCAGTTGGACACAACTTCAACATGGCTCCCACACACTTACCCGAAGACGGTGGCACAACTCTAACACGTCTTGGGCTCCAAGTTGGACACAACTTCAACTTGGCTCATACTTCTTTGTCCGAAGACGGTGGCACATCTTGAACACGTCTTGGACTCTTACTCATTGAGGCAGTCGGTCTCAACTACGACTTGCACCTCAACTCGTACTCAACCCAGGACAGTCGGTCTCAACTACGACTTCCTCAACTCGTACTCGGACTTCAAGTTGGTCACAACTTCAACTTGAGTAACACACAGACTCGACTCAGGACGGTGAACACATCTCTTCAATGTCCCGAACTCAACTCAACATCAAAGCAACGCCGGTTCATCTTCAGCATCAGCCGCAATTAAATGCGCCTCCGCTCTCTCCTTCCTGGGATTACGGCATTCAGAAGCGAAGTGCCCGTAGTTCTGACAATTGTAGCATCGAATCTTCGCCTTGTCAACCTTGTGATTCTTCATGCCAGAGTTGTTGGCACCCTTTTTATTGGACCTGGATTCCCACTCGGCACGAGTAAGTAGTAGATGCTCACCTTCCTCGTCGTGTCGCCGCCGCCGTTCGCTCCTCTCGACGCCTTCGCCGTCCAACCACCTCCATAACCGTCATCGTCTTCATATCAGCAAATTGCTCAATGGTGGAGACGATCGGTAAGAATTTATCGGGGACGGCACGAAGAAACTTCTTCACGACGGTGCGCTCCTCCATCTTGTCTCCGAGAACACGAATCTCGTTGACAATAGTGGCCAGCTTCATGGCGAAGTCCTTGATGGACTCCGTCTCCTTCATACGTATCACGTCAAACTCACTCATGAGGGTCTGTGCTCGTGCCTCCTTGACACGGTCAGCGCCGACGTGCATCTCCTTCAGGGTGTCTCACGCCTCCTTGGTTGTCTCATGTTCGGCCAAGACCATCATCATGGCCTCGGGCACGGCTTGGAATATAGCGGCGAGCCATCCGGTCCTTGCGCCATCGACCGGTTCTTTGCTTTCCATCGCTGCCCATACCCCTTGTGCGCGCATGAACACCTTCATCTTCACCGCCCAAGAGCCATAGTTGGTCTCAGTGAACATTGGGTATTGGAGGGTTACCGAACTCTCCTTCACCAACGCCTTGGATGCCGCGTGTCCGAGGTGTCGTCACGCCACGCACTTTTGCGAGGATGGCATCCGCCGACATGATTACACCTCGCTCGATACCAATTGTTGGAACAAACCGAAGACGGCTCGTGCTCGCTCGGTAGAAATTCACGCCGGCAAAAACTCGCGTGGAAGCTCACGTATGTATGTTCACGCGTGAACACAGACGCACACAGCGTAGCTCACGTAGACAAGAATCGATAGAAAACTGATTTGGCTGCTGGATGCAAGTGCACGACAGCGTTTCTTCTATTGATTTTGCTTCTCAACTTCTCACGCTTACATTGCTAGCTCTTACATTGCTTACTCTCCTTCTCACGTTACAAGCCTTATAAAGGCTGAGTATACTACTTGTATACGGACTCAATTATTGAAACGGACTCGACTCACTATGACAGCTGACTTGGACTCGGCAAGTAAAACGGAAACTACTACAACACCAAATACACAAGAAAATACCAACTAAACAAAGATTATCTAACAGGGTCAAGGTCTAGTTTCTCTTACCTCCTACAGAATGTTTTGCACATTATTTTTCCAGGTTAATTGAAATTTGGTCCAACTGCAGAAACTGAGACGACTGATTTTGGGGGGAAAAATAATTGTGTGGCTGCCAAATAAGATTTGACTCTTTTATATGTTAAGAGAATGATGAGTGCCTGAGTGAAGTTATGCTACTGCGATTTTTAAGATCATTTTTTAGCATACTAAGGAGCCAAGGAGGAAGAAGGATGATGCTAGACGTGCTTTTTGGCACATGTATATGCTTTTGCTTGCATAACACGAATCGAATAATCAAGCTTTAGATGATAAAAGAGAGATTCCTACCGCTGTTTCCTTTTTTCTCTCTTGGAGATCAGAAGTTTATGTCACAAGATACAGCTTCCATTACTAAATGCTGGCATTAGAAGCTGGATACTGCATTTTACATAAATTCCAGTTCTGATATAAGTCAAAATTGTCTGTTCTACTGCACAAAATGGACTCTATAAATATATATAGAAAAGAATAGCCCTTTTAATTAATCACTTAACCTGATCATTCTGTACTGAATTTGTCTAGGTAATGAATCACAGTTCGACTGCATCTTCAATTTTTTGTTGGCGTAACAAACCAACAGTTTTTTTAGATTCCGAACAACATAAAATTTCATTCAGATGTTGTACATCATGAAGTCAACAACAAAGGCCTAATATATGGAACGTCAGAGCAAATCAAAATTGCAGGTACGAGCACAAAGATTAGGAAGAAACAACAATATAGAGCGCCATGAAAGCATCGATACCCTGAGATGTTTAATAAGTAGAGTTTCAAACCTTGAGTATGCAGTGTAAATACATCTTTAATCAAACTAGTTGAATACCCGTGCTTTGTTACGGATTAAAAAAAATCATATTACTCAACATGTTGGGTCGTCGTCCTCAGGCTCAGCCTGCAACACGCCCTCGGCTCCTTTGCGCTTGGCCGAGCTCTGACCCATCTTGCCTCCGACGCCATGCTCAACCTACACCTTGCCCTTTTGACTTCATCATCTCGTTTGGTTGATTTTCGTTGTGACACATGTCACAATTTGTATTGAATTTAATTTCTTTGTTGGGAGATATTTTTCCTGTTTTTTTTTGTTAGATTTTTTAGGAAGGTGAAAGGGGGAGTAGGAATGAAACCCCGCCGTTCATAGTAAAATATTTATATAGTATTTTTGTTACAACAGATCTTAAATAAACCAAATGCACAACAAATATAACTCAAATATTAGTACCACGCACATAATTCCCATTGCATCTAGCTGTCCACCACTACTTCTATACTCAAAAGAGGAAATAAAAGTATAAACAAAAAAAAGCTGATAGCAGATGGACCTCAGAAATTTGTATCACTACTGTGCTCATGAAAATTCTAAAATTTCTAGATTTTTTCACCATTTTTTCCTTCCTCTTTCTTTCTTTCTTCTTCCTCCTCCTCGTCCTCCTCTTCTTCCCCTTTCTTAATTTCTTTCCCTATCCTCCCTTTCCTTCCCCTCCCTTATATTTCTTTTCCCATCCGACCCTTCCTTACTCTCTCCATCGCAGCCTCTCCGCCTCCCATTCGCCAGCCACTGCCTCTCTCCATCCCCTCCAGCCACCACTGGATCCAAGCCGATGGCTCTTTCCTTGTCGTCCCTTGTATTCATTTTCTCACCTGATTCTTTCCTCTCTCTCCATCGCCGCCTCTCTCCCTCCCCTCAAGCCAAATCTGAGCTGTGGCCACACAGCCGGTGGATGTGGGAGGTAGGGCGGCTCTTGGCGATGAGAGACGATGAATCTGGGAGGCAGCATGGCGCTCGGCAACGGCGCTCGGCAACGACGGCCAGTGGATCTAGGAGGCGGCGCGGCACTCGACGACAGCGAGAGGTGGCGCTCAGTGCACCACCGCCGTTCGGGTCATCCTCGTCGCTAAGCCGCGCGAGCATCGTCGCCGTTTCCGTGACATTGACGTCGCAGCCGCACGGGTTGTCGTCTTCGTCGCCGAGTTGGAGCACGGAGGGGTGAGGACTGAGGGGGGCGGCGACCCAAACCCTAGATCGCGTGAGGTGGAGTGGAGGGGTGCATGACGGGCGAGGAGGGATGAGGCCGCAAAGGCTAGGAGCTTGGGGGTAAAGCCGCCTCCATCTCAGCCCTCTGCATCAAATCTAACGGCTCACGTCACACGAAGGCAGACGGACCACCGCCACCAACTCATATTAGAAGAAACCTGTAATCCAAGTCCACAGCAGAAGCTTGTCAGCCATATGAAAACTGTTGGCACATGGAAGTTGGAACACTTTCAATTCATTAGGAGTATCGCATAGTAGCAATCACGCTAAACAGGTTCATCTGAGCACAATACTACAATTATCACACTAGAGCATCATTTTGCTGTCAGAAGAGTACATGGCAGAATGTCAAGATCTTTGAATCTTCCCAGTCATATGAAAACGAATTTTACATGAAACGCTTTCAATATGTTAGAAGTATCACATTATAACAACGATGATAAACACAGGTTCACTTCAGTCCAATTATCGCACCAGAGCATCATGTTGCAATCAGAATTCAGAAGAGTTCATGGAAGAACGTCAAAATGCATTGCATGTGTCTGCTTGTAACGACTCAGTGATGGTATCACATAATTGTAAGTTCATTACTGCACGGTGATAAACTTAGGTGAGCTAAGCCACGCAAAAACACGGGCACACTTGGGCTCACCTTCATTTCCTCCCGATGATCGTAAGTTTGTGACCGTACAGCAGGATTTAAATTTTGTCCCAGCAACAGAAGTCACTTGGTTTTCTTATGGATCTGGTGGCAGCTCATAACAAAAAACAGAATCGCCTCCCTTTACTCCAATCATAGTGATCAGATCATATGGTCCCATGAAGCATATTTAGGTCATTTCAGGAACTATGCTCAACCCAAGTAGATCCAACATGCTTTTCCAACCCCTTGTCCTTCATCACCTCCCGCAGTTGGTCGATCTCCTCCCACAAGCCAGCCCTTGCATACAAATTTGACAACTCGACGTAAATTCCAACATTGCTAGCGTCCAATTCGATTGCCTTCTGAGCTGCCATTCTCCCGACCTCAACATTGCCACAATCACGGCAAGCACTGAGCAGAGCACCCCATGTAGAGACGCTGATCTCACCTCCACAGCATTCCCTGGTAGCGATCTCCCATGCCTCGGCCACCTCCCCTGCCCGGCATAGCATGTTGACCACACAACCGTAGTGCTCTGGTGTGGGCACAAGCCCGTAATCTGCTTGCACAAACTCAAAATACTTGAGCCCCTTGACAACCTCCCCAGTATGCTGGCATGCGGAGAGCACAGCCAGAGTAGCCAGTTCGTCAGGCCAGACCCCGAAACTCACCATCTGGTCATACGCCTGGATAACCTCCTTGCATTGTCCGTGCCGCCCATACGCATTCAGCATTGCCGTCCACAACACAACGTCGCTTCCGCCGGCATTCGCCCGCTGTGCCAGGCCAAACACCCGCTCGGCGTGGCTAACAAGCCCGCACTTGGCATACATGTCCACAACCGCGCTGGTCAAGAACACGTCCGACTCCACACCTCTCGCCGTCCTGATCGCATGCCCATGCGCCTGGCCGCCCAAATCGGCATTCGCCATCTCGCCGCACGCCCTTACCACCGCCGTCATCGTGTACCCATCAACCGGCAACCCAAACTCCGAAAACCTCCTTGCAAACTCCAGCGCTGGCACCCACTTCCCCGTGCTCACATACCCGGCAAGAACAGCATTCCCAAAGACGCCGTTCCTGACGGGACTTTCGTCGAACAGCCGGCGGGCGTCCAAGAACCGGCCGGACCCGCCGTAGGACGCGGCGACCGCACAGGACACGAAGACGCTGCCTAGCCACCCGGACTTGGAGGCGAGGGCGTGGAGGGGCTCGGCTTCGGCGGCGGAGGCGTGGCGGAGAGCGGAGCAGAGGGCGTACGAGTCGAGGGGCCCGGCGGCGGCGGGGCAGCGGTGGGCGAGCGCGAGGGCTGGGAGGGCGAGGGAGCGGAGGCGGTGGTGCGTGGAGGCGGCGGCGGCGGCGAGGAGGGAGTTGAAGGAGAGGCGGGAAGGAAGGCTGGAAGGGGAGGATTTGAGGAGGGCGGCGTGGAGGATGGCGGCGGGGCTTGGCGCCAACGGAGGTGGAGGCGGCGGCATTCAACTGCGTTAGTGCCACGCTGGGGTGAAGTGATAACCACCGGATGCTCGGAACACATGAATTTCGCAGCATTTTTACTGGAATTTTACAGAAAATAGTCCAAATCATCTAGAATTTCTTCACCTGGCAGACGGGTCCGAGATGTTGGAGATCTTATTAAGTATCTATTCGTAAGGTGTGATTGAAATTTTATTAAGTATAAGTCACATGTTTTATCTATTGAATTAATATCTAATTATATGACACGTCAATCTCTACACAAATCTAATGGTCACAACAATTAACTTAAACTTAAAAAAATTCATACGACTTAGAAATAGCGAATCCGTAGAAATAATACCATTTTTAAGCATTTCGCATGATGCAATGGAAAGAAATGAATTCCCAGACAACTTCATTGCGATCAATAAGTAAAATCAAATCATACATACAGAAATACGTAATAGAGGACTCTGTACAAGAAAGAGAAAGGGGAGTCTTCAGCACCGTTTGGGCCTTTCACACTGTAAATATTTGCCTTACCTTCAAACTTATCTCCATGCTGCACACACAACCTGGATGCTAAAAAATCAGAAACCCTCGCATCACATGGTACGCAGAGGGTAACAACAAAAAATCGCAAGGCTACTGTACTTATCTCCCTAGGTGCCCTCGCTAATGGCTCCGCCGCGATCACAAAACTTGAGGATTTGGAACTCCAGTTGGACTGGGAAGGTTGCTCATGCTCGCAGTCCGCAGAAGCTTGCGGAATTCGGACAAGCTTATTCTCCCGTCTTTATCGATGTCGGCCTCCTCCAGCAGTGGCCCAATGGAGCCCTTTAAGCCAGTGTTCTGCATCTTGAAAGAAAACCTCGATGAGAAGAATATTACTAGTTTTGGTTTCCATGGTGCAACAGTTCATATTTGTATAGGTGTTTGTCTCAGTAAAAACCTTTACAAGCTCAATTCGTCAATAGAAGTCTCAAATCGAAATGCTGAAATAGCCAACTGTAACAAACTGATCTAGAAATAATCGAATGGACCCCTGATGCATAGTAATGTGGAGAAAGGAGTGGACTAACCCAGGTGACAATCTGGGATTTTATTCTTGATGAAAAAAATCATATTTGTTGCGTAGACAAATAAATTCATTCACTGAATATTAGGAACAATATAGTGAAACCAAAGCACAATACGCAACTGCAGCATCTTATCTAGAATTCTAGATTGAGTCAAGCCAGCATGATATTCATCAAAAAAATGGTAAAGAAGGATCATGTAAAATACGTATGGATTGATAAGCCAACACAAAGACAACAGGAATAGAAACTTACCATTCTAAGCTCATCTGGCGTGATGTATCCGTCACCATCCAGATCGAATTTGTTGAAAGCAGCTTGGCAGCGTATGCCCCACCTTTCAGAGTCAAGCTCAGCCATCTGATGTACATGGAGAGTTGCTGCAACAAACTCTTTGAAGTCCACAAGACCATCGGTGTTGCTGTCGATCTACCATAAAATAATATCACAGTTGATGCTCAGCTCTGATAGAAGGTGAGCTACTTGCTCCGAAACAAAAGGGAGAAAGGGATCGAAAAGAAGGCTCAAAGCTTACTGCTTGAATAATCTCGAGAACACGGGGACCCTTCAATCTCCAAGGAAGATCCTTTGCAAGGGCCTATTGAAACATACAAAGAGGATCAGCACCACAAAGATATTCAGTGCCAAAGCAATCCCAGTTCATTAAGAAAATCTAGTAAAAACTTACATGTCGCATTTCCTCAATACTAATTGATCCACTTTTATCAACATCAATTGCATCGAACTGGTCCTTCAGATCCGCTAGTTCTTCCTCATTTAGTGTGCTTGCTAAAGCCTGAACATGCACCGTAGAAATAATGTAAGGAATAAAATAAGGAAATGATATAAAAGATTTTGTGACAACAATAATTACCCTTAGTGCAAATTGCTTAAAACGGCTGTACTTCACAAACTGGCGCATGTTGGACAACACAGATATATCAACTGGGATCTCAGATGCATCTCCTCCTTCTCTTACCCATGGATGCGCTAAACATACCAAAGCATAATCAGAATCAGTAAAGATGACAGATGATGAGTATGCACTACAAGTTTCTTCATAATCTAATTCTAACAAAACAATGCCAAATGTCACTGTACTGCTAAATGAAAAAACGATAGAATTTCAGTTATAAAATTAATGCTTCTTTTTTAAACTATGAGATTGATACTATAGGACTAGAGGTTGACACCCTATATCTTTCTGGTATCAAATAATCATCCATAAGATGATGAGACCAGGGGGGGAAAGTATAACAGCAAACCCCCAATGTCTTGGGTATAGAGCTAACGAGTAATGGACTTGCATGTGTCCTTTTATTTTATGTGACTTCTGAAATTAGAATGCAATCTCTGATTCTGAAACGTCCATATTTTAAAGTTTAAACATGTCAGAAAGTTATATGATACAAAACAGAATAGTCCTCGGCTTTTTCATATTTACAATTGTTCCTCAAGCATGCAGATTGCAGACATACTCTATATGTGTCTCACACTCTCACGTAGAAAAGAAGGCATAGGTAAAATAGCAACTCTGAGCATCATGACTAGTCTAGTTACTGACACTATCTTGGAACTTACAGAGAGCTTGAGCAGCAGTTAATCTCGCCCTTGGGTTCTTCACTAGCAACCTTTTAACAAAATCTTTAGCACTTGGACTAATGCTTGGCCAAGGCCTCTTACGAAAATCGGGCTTGTTCCTTAGAACCTGATCATAAGAAGTCAACAGAATGCAGAAGATCAAGTACACCATAACATTATGTCTATGCTGATTTAAAATGCACAAAGATATCTAACATAACAACAAAATGATGGTAGGTGGTATATTGAAGAGGGAAAACATATTACCCAATGCCTTTTACAGGTTAAGTAGAATATTTAACTTCTTCGTATTGTTCTTTTCTAAATTTACTAATAAAGTAGAAATTTTCTATGTAATGGCATATGGTGTCAGAAGACATTTCAAGCCAGCCAATGAGCAATGCTGCAAATTGTTTTTCCTTTTTATGAAATACCCAGAATATTAAGACATAATTCAAAACAAATTCTAGCATAGTTTGATTGGGGGGAAAATTATCCTAGGAGGTAGCATTTTACACCTAGGTGGTGTCAGCTGTCTGAAACTAAGGCAACTTGCCATGTCTTTATCCATGGATAATTCAAGGATTCAAATTTCCCAGTAGATATACCACCAGGCCACCGGCTATGCATTGATTACCTGAGGCCATTGGCACCCCAGGTCACGCCTTCATTTTAAATAGAGGTGAAGGTCATTTTGCTACTTGGTCTTATCTTGGGCGTATCATAAACAAATTGTTCGACGCTACACAATAACATATCCAAAAGATGGTGGGTATTGTGAAACTGAAAACTGCATTTTATCAAATAAACAGGCAGCTAGTAAAGAAATCACTTAAGGACAGCTTGACCAAAGAGTTGAATGCCCTACCATGTTGAAATTAGTACCACATGGTTAACAGGCTGTAACACAGGTTACACAGCTATGTTATATAGTAAACAAATGCAGGTAACACCGCTACTCCATTGTGTCAGCACACTGACAACATTAGGCAGAAGCTGGTCACTCTCACCAAGCACATTTTACATGGAAGCACAAGGTATGCTACAGTCATCCATTTACCTCCTTGAATATACCATCCTCTGTTTTATCCCAAAAGGGACGCCTCCCACAGAGCAAAATGTAAGTTATAACTCCTATGCTCCAAACATCTGACTCAGGGCCAGACCGGCGTTTTAATACTTCTGGTGCAACATAATAGGCACTGCCAACTATATCATGGAACTTCTTCCCTACAATGATGCATTTAAACGATGGATGAGCCAGAGCAACTGGTGATATGTGTTATGAATATTGTGTATGTATTGCAATAGCCTAATGGGCAATATATAAAGTACAAGGGACACAAGACTAAATCCTAGAACAATAAGAAAATACCACAAATATCCTTAACACCCCCCTCAAATGCAAGACGTGTGCAGTAGCATTGCATTTGGAAAGAGTTGATACTAAAATAGGGAAAAATCCAAAGTCCGAGTCTTGAAGTTGTCGTCGTAGTATGCAACTCTTGGAAAATATGTCGAGTATCAAAAGATCTCCTCCCATTTGGGGTCGTGCGACAGTCCATAAAGTACAAGGTGCAGGGGCCGAGTAAGTAGAGGCAAGCGGGAGCAAAGTCGACTGCGACAACACAACGAAGAAGATGATGAAACCGACAGGAATAGAAAGAGTTGTCAAATCAAGCCGAAGGGGAATGGATAGAAGCATGGCGGTGTAGATCGAAGCCCAAGACGGCGCGCGTAGTACACAAGAAGCGCGGTGGAGGCGCAATGCAAAAGAAGCGCGGCGGCCTTAGAAGCATGGGGCGACGGCATCATAACGACTTCTACGATCTGCAGCGGCTCGGAGAGAAGAGCGGCGGCGGCGGCTGCCATGCAAAAGGGAAAGAAGGGCGCCACTCTTGATCCAAGAGGACAGACTGTGGCTAGCAAAGCAATCAGCTGACTGACAATGAATTTGTAGACTCGCATGGCTTAGACAAACTCAAAGATAGAGGGTTACGAACTTGGATGGACGCAACGAAAAAATGAATCAAAGGAGGTAGATACTAAAAACACCGGCCTTTTTTTCTCGGTTTTGGGCTGTACCCGTCGGCCTATTTAAGAAAACGAATGCACAGGGGAGGATTAGGGATTCTCGTTCCCCTGTTCTCCACCATTGGCGGCGCGTGCGTGTGCGGAGCCGGCGGCGCAGCGGTGGAGCGGAACGCGTCGGGAAGGTAGGAGGCGGTGGGCCAGAGGGAGGCGGCGGGTCAGTGGCACGTCGCGACGGCAGAGACGATGAGCGGGCGGCCAGGAAAAACGTGGTCGCGGAGGAAGGCGAGTGGGGCCGGGGGCAGGTCGGCGCACGGGATGGCGACCTTGTCCAGGAGTGGAGGCCCAGCAGGTCGTGCGACTCTGCCCACAACTCCAGCACCGTGCGCTCCATTTGATGGTGTCGTCGGCGCGGCGATGGACAACCGTATACACCACGACATCGGCGGCGCCAACTCCACGCCCGCCATGCCGTCGGATCTGCAATGGCTTCTTCTCCGGGGATGAGTATTCGAGTGCTGGGAGACGACAAGGCTTCATCTGCCTTGCAACGGATCCAGATCCAAATCGAAGAAAGATGTTGTGCTGCTACTTCTACCAGAAAAGACTACTACTAATGTGGCCGTCCCCGGGAGCGGAGATTGCTCCTCCCGCGGATAACGGAAGTAGTTGGAGGCTAGAGTTTTAACTTTTGCTCTGATACCATGTTATAAATGTTGTGTATGTATTGCAATACTCAATAGGCAATATATAGAGTACACGGGACACAAAACTAAACCCTAGAACAATAGGGAGATACCACAAATACCCTTAACAATATGTATGTGCCATTCAACTCAGATGCAACAACTGAAAGCATATAACAAAGATGCACATAAGCAGAGGACCTTGAAGCAGGTACCTGGCTTTATGAAGTCTGACAAACCAAAATCCGTTGCCTTCAGAGGCGAGTCCTCTTTAGTTGATCTGAAAAGGAAGTTCTGGGAAGGAAAATAGGTACATTCTTACATGACCTGAGAAGTAGTGAAATATCACCAAATGTATACTAAGTGCTAACACATTGAAAGTGTTTAATTTCTACCTCAGGCTTCATATCCCGGTGAACTAGCCCACGCAGATGACACTCAGCCGCCACTTTGAGCATCTGCCGCACTACCACTGCAGCATCTTTCTCACTATAACGGCTGTTTTTTCTGTCAGAAGGAAGATGCCAATAAGTAATGGTCCTTGTACTAGCAATAAAAACTAAACAATGCTGACTGCAAAACATCAAGTTAAAATTTATTGGAAGTAAAAGATAGCACAAAATCTAGAAAGCTTTGACACAGGAAGGGCAAAATACACATGTAACAAGAAATGGAGGATATATCTTATCTTACTTTGCCAAAATCCGATCCAATAGTTCACCGCCCTCACATAGTCTGCAAAAATAGAAGAGAAGCAATAGTTGGTACTGGAGCATAGGAATGATTATTGAAATCATAAGATTACGTGTGCCCTTTTTAGATAAATTTGAGAAGAAGAAAAAAGCTCCTAACTATCCATGAGTGTGATAAATCAAGCTATATACTAAAAGAAGTGCATCTAGTTGACAACTTGACATATTTATAGTACATCAATGCAAGAAAACTATGAAATATGATGTAGTTCTGAACATAAATGATCAAGTGCCACAAAACCATGAATTCAAAATGTAATTTTGAAAGAACAGTTTATACATTCGTATATGTAAAAAAAATGATAGAAAATTCAACTGACCGAACAGCAGGAAAGAATGGTTAGGATTTAGGAAGACAATTTTAAATACAAGACATGCATATTGCAAACAGCACATGCATGTCTGGGACTCTGGAAACAATGTATCGTGATTTTTGTTAAAACAAGTATGGCAAAAGGACATTGTAAAATCTAAAGAACATCAAATTGGTAAAGGCTAAAGTTAATTAGAACAAGTTCTGCTAAAGAAGTGTTTGGTTCACTGATCTGTTCTATGGTTAATTGACTCTGATAGCAGAAGCAAGTAGCATGGTATAGGACAACTTACTCCATCACAATATACACATATGAATCATCCTCAAATGCATTGTAAAAGTGAACAATATTCTCATGGCCTTTAAGTGCTTTAAGAATCTTGACTTCTCTATTTACATCCTCCACAGCTACAGGACGGTCCATCTGTTATAAAAAAATCATAATTTTAATTGTATTAAATCACATATTCTAAAGATGATGCGGAGTGGACATATGTAAAAGGGATAACTGTACAGGGCATGCATCCAAGGCTCCAAATACCTGCATTGGTAAACGGATGTTTGTATTCTAATGCTTTTTTCTAAACATCTGTGCATGTCGTATCCTAATCTAAAAGAGATAAAAAAATCATAATCAATAATCATGCAAGTTCATTCATGCATAATTGATTACTTTATCCACGTCCCGCAAACTCCCAAGTGGTGAGCCGTGGTGAGGAAACAATGTCAAAATTGTCATCTTGTGTGCAACCTTTGAGGTCACCATAAGGATAGCCCCCATTAACCAACAGTAGTAGATTAACTCAAGAGTACACATCATACAGCCTAGATCCCTAGAAATGCACCAAGGATGTGCACAAGCACAGAAAATGGCCAAATTAGTTATATCCAATTCTCCACTAAAGGTTCAAATATTATGTGACATAGCATTCAAACAGCGTCCCAGTTATTCAGTTCTCATTAGAATAGTTAGGAACATAGCAGCGCTGGTGCCAATTATTCAGTTCTCATTAGAATAGTTAGGAACATAGCAGTGCTGGTGCTCCATTTTCTTTCCTTACCTATAAGAGGTGTAATTTTCACACAGGTTAACACTCAATAGTCAGTACGAATCTGACAAGGACATCACCAAGTCAGCATTCTCTTGTTATACATTCTGCCGAAGACAAAAATGACCCATATTTCTAGTGTAGCTATGACCTAAATTTACTCTAGAAGTTATCTAATATTCCACGATAATTGGCATTTTCCTCCAGATGTTTACATTTTCAGCAAAATTAATAAGGGAATGTTGACATTTCAACCAAAGGTCCAAAGTATTTGGTGAAATCAATACCGCGTTGATTGGTATATGTATTCCAAGGTCAGATTGAGTGGAATGGAGAAAATGTCATCCACCTATAGTATGGAAGAAGCCAAGGACACGTTGTTCATTGCCAGCGGGCAATGGTTGGCTTTCCTGACCTTATAAGGAGCAAAGGCTATCCTAAATGAAAACCGGTACAGGAGATATCTGTAAAGATTGAAGTCTCCACAAAATAAAATCAAAACATTAAATGAAGTTCAAGACAACAACAGGAATCACGCGCAAAACTGGAGCTCCATGTGAAATGTGTTCCACAGAAATGACTGAACATTCAAAGATTTATAACAAAAAAAAGGCGTCAAGGAAGAATCACGCAACCAACCAAAGATCAAAACCATTTTCCTCGAAACTAATACGACAAAGCATTTGGACAAATAGGCAAAAGAAAGCATCTTTACCGCTCCAAAGACAACTACTTTCACCATTTTAAGAAGCTCGTTCCTGAAATCCCCCAACTTATGTGCCAGGTCAAGAAGGAACCAGCAAAGATGGCTTCACTCATGTGCTGAACCCCAAAAAAAGAAAATGGGCAACTAAACCTAGTGATAAATGGCGAACAGAAAGAGTGTTGGGTAGGACCTCGCCGACATCAAAACCACCCCCCAAATATCACCAATCTCGTGCAGAATTATTTTTCAAGGGAAATTTCGTCCACATACTGTGATACCTAAAGCCGCAAAGCAACCAAAATATCGCTGATTAACCAGGAATCTTATTTACTTGAGCTAAACATCGAAAAGTCCAAAACTATCCAATTCACCCAAGATTTTGGCACTAATGTCATCCCGAATGAAACACGCAGTTTCATCTGAATTATTCTGAATCCTCCTCGACGCTTGGAAACCCACCCAAAAGTCACCAATCCATTCGACGGAGCCTGGCCTCCCCGAACCACAGCCTAAACGTCGCAGCTTTACCAAGAAGAGCAGCCAGCAGCCCACCTTGGCCTTGTCGATGCGCTTGACGGCGACGCGGTCCCCGGAGTGGCGGTCGGTGGCGGTGAAGGTGTAGCCGAACTGGCCGTGGCCGAGCAGCCTCCCCACCTCGTACCTCCCCTGGAAGTCCCTCTCGTAGCCGAACTCCACGCGCACCGCCCCCTCCTTGCCCCCGTCCGGAGCATCCCTCTTCTCCTTGGGAAGGCGGCGCCGCGGACGGTCGGCGTCGCCGGCTGTCGGATGGGAGGAGAAGCAGGCGCCCATGGGTGGTCGTCGGAGACAGGGTTTGGGTCTGGCAGTTAAGCATATGGGTGGGTCGTTTGCGTGTGCGCGTGGGCGCGAGGGCGACGTATATAGGCAGGCAGCGCGGAGGTGGACGTGGAGGTGGAGGGGGCTTGGTCGGGAGGAGGAAGGTGGAGAGGAAGGTGAGGAAGGAACCAAGGAGGAGACACAGTGATAGCCGGTGTGGTACGTGGTCAAGCGGTCAAACTGTCCATTGTCAACACACACCTCTCTCTCGGTAGCCTCTCCTCTCCTCTTCTTGTTAATCTTTTTTTAGATGTTCTCGTTAAAATCTTGTTGATTTCTTGTAAATTTCTGTGTATGTTATCTTGTGCTTACGTGACATTGGAGCGAGGGGTTGTTATTTGCTAGTGGGGTGTGTATCTCATTTGGCTATCTTAGCTACATTAGAAGTGTTCAAACGTTGAGCCCAGCCTCGAACGGGCAGGTCTGAGTCCAGGCCGGACCGATCCGAAAAATCCATTTTTCATTTAAAAAATTAGCTTTTCAAATAATATTTAATATTTAATTCATTCAAGAATTTTTAAAAAGTTTTTTATTATTTTAATTGTATTTTATCGGACTTTCGAGCCAGGATTCAAGTCCCGAGTCCGGGCCGGCCGGGCCACCTATGATGTGAACAGGTCTAGGTTACATGTACAATGTAAGTTGCACTTTGGTCCTTCGTATACACTTTGTTGTGTTTGTTGCATAGTTGTCAATTCCATTCCGAAGGTCATTCTGATTTGCCTATTGGTATAGAATATATATATATATATATATATATATATATATATATTATATATATATATATATATGTGTGTGTGTGTAATTATATGGACATATAATTTCACTTGGAATCACACTTCAGATACATAACCGTAGAATAAAAATGACACATAATTCAATGACTACATAAATACAAATATCGTACATAGTTAAATAATATAACATAAGTTTATAATTTCATACATTTTAACATAGTCTAGCATACTAGTCTTATATAATTTCACTTACCAATAAAGTAGTATTGGACTGGACCTTTCGAGTGATTCAAATGAGTTGTCACATCAATTATGCTTGGTACCGGAATTACCAGAATGGACCGGTATTGAAGGCGGTGCGGGATTGAGGCTATTGTGCGCCGATATGGCATGTTCCGACTATTTACTAGAATATAATTGATAAGCTTGGTTTGTTGTGACGTGCGTGATGTTATACTATAGAAACTATTGTAAAACAGAGTGTAACATTTTGCACTTGAATTTCGGATTTCATGTGTATTGGTTGCGGGCATTTGGTTGTAACTTTTTGCGCCCGTGTTTCTTGATAGATGTAGTTATTTTCGTATTGCTCTACGCCAGCTACTATAGCACTCTTGTAAAGTTATTACAGTAATGTTCTAGTGAAAGCGGTTTAAAATGACCTCATAAGACAAAATAGTGGTAATGGAGACCACATATATTACATATAGTACAGTAGATTTATCAAAATATTGTACTATATATAATACATGTACTATCGCTTGTATGGTTGTGGCGTGCTTTCAGTATTTTTTGGTACCAGAAACACCACAAATGTTACTTGATCCTATGTCGATTTTTTAAAAAAAAAAAACAATTACACAAATAAATATCAGTTTATTAAAATTACAAAAATAGGCTTATGTCGCCGATTCATTTGACGACAGAAGTCTATTTTTGTAATTTATTAAACAGTTATTTATTTGTGTAATTTATTAAAAATATATTTTAAAAAAAAAAACCATCATATGTCAACGTAGGCTAGGACCATTCCTAGTGGTTCCATACCAGCACCACTTAGTTTCCTAATAAACCAGATTACACAAAGACTGTATACATAGCATTTGTTTGCATGACAGCGCCATCTTGGTCAATTCTCCACTACCGCCGTCTCTGGAGAATAAACATTACTGCCCAATTGATTAAACAAATTGATTTGAGTTTTTCCAACTCACAATCAATCGGGTCAAGATACTCTTCGACGTACTCAGCATCTTTTCATGGTGATTATAGCTTGTTTTGACTTCCGGGTTCCCATGCTACTACTGTATACTGGATTCCTCCTTGGAAGCAGTCTTGGTCAACAATAGTTCTCGTTTTCTAGCTAGTACGCTTCTGTACAATTTTTTTTTTTAAAAAAAAATACGAATCTTAAAGCAACATAGTTAACATTAGATAGGGGCAAATACGCATAACCTAAGAAAATAAATCAAATCAATGATCTGCCTCTACCTAACATTGAACTCTATATCTATATCTAGTTTTTAGTGGTCAGATCTGTCATCACCTAATATTAACTATTTTGTCACGATAGGATGATATAACGCGATCGATATACCGTGATTTGCCACGCTTATCTTGACCGTTAATCACAACCCACAGGTGTGCGTGAACTGTGAAATTGATGTGATTTACCCACACATCAGAGAGACAGTTGAATCATACTCCAGAGCAGTGGGGTGGGGTGGCCAAGAACATTGCCTATGATTCCCAAGGTGCTCTCCAAGGAGAGGGATCCCCTGCATTAGAGTACTCAACACAGATGATCTATAGTGCAGTGGCATTAGGAGCGAATAACATTTTCGTTGCGGTAAAAACACCATGATCAGATCGCACTATTGGGTATTTTTCTGCAGTTCACTGTAGGCCAATGTTTATCTGCTTACAACGTATTGTTCACGCGATATGCCTCTGCACTAACGCAGAGATCCGGATCCCTCTCCTGGACCTCGGTTAAAAAGCCTCTCTTCTCAGACCGGACCAAGTCGAGGACCTTAGTTAAGTCAACAATCAATGAGGCTAAGCACACATTGCTTTCTCATCTTTTTCCATGCTTCCCACTGGTGTCCTCCCTGGAAAGGATCCCCACGTGTTATCCTATTCAGCCTAATAGCCTCATGGCAAAATACTAGAATCTTTTTTTCATTCTCTCTCTCTCTCTCAGATGGTGAAACTCGGCTGGAGCACTTACCTTTAAATGTGAGAAAGCGATGAAATATTCTAGGATCAGATCTACAAAGTCATGGACGGATCCAAATAGGGCTTACGGGATGTATAGAACACTGGGTTTGATTTTATTTTATCTTATCAAAACATATGTATACATAGATGTGTACTCTGTAACCCAAGCTTAATAACTCTACACGCGTGTGGTGGTATGTTATGTATGATGATCCTCGATTATTTTCGTTCTGGAAATAGAGATTAAATTCCATGTACGTACACATGAGCTATACTTCTAGGGGCAATTTGCTCAGTAACATTATACAAAAACCACGAGTTAGAAAATAACATCGATGTATTACTGACCCACCTATCATCCTTACATTGGATGTTATTTTTCAATTGGAAAAAGTCCACTTTACACCCTTTAACTTTTGCGAAAGTCTAAAAATCACCTCTGAACTTTAAAACCAGACATTATTCACCCTCTAACTATCCAAACCGTGCAAAACACCCCCTTGTCACGAAACTACAGTGGTTTTTGGCTGATGTGGCGTATACAAATAAAAAATTCGTTGACGTAGCAGACTTCTCCGATGCTTCTTCTTCTACCTCCCTCTCCTCTTCTTCTCTCTCTATCCCCATCTTCAGAATGCGAGGGTGGCAGTAGGGGCCCCTGAACCAGCCGCCAGCGACCAACTTGTTCACGGCCTCCGCCGGGTGGACGCCGTCCCAGGACTCGTGGTTCGACGGGTTCGGGCAGGCCCTCGCGCCCTTCATGCCGCACCTTGCGTCAAACTGGTAGTTGTACTCACCGCCGTCGGTGCCGCAGCACGCTGTGATGCCGCTGCTAAAACCTGCAAATGTACATGCAACTTTCATGGAGTACGTACTACAAGTTTGTTTGATAGCTATCTGCAGCATGAAGACTGAAGATCTGGCTCGTACCGAAGCGTGTCGGGTTGTGCAGCATTTGGGCGACTTGGGTGTAGTAGTCGGCGTAGATGATCCTTGTCGATCTGTACTTTGTCCGAAGGTCAGCGAGCCTACTCTGGAGCAGCGAGTTGTGGTAGGTGGACAGGTCGTTGAGCGGCTTCAGGCACCCATACTCGTTGTAGTTGCCTTTGTTGGGGCTCGGTATCATCATCAGGTAGACCGCAAAACATCAGTCAAGAACTTGTTGATTATTACTTTGTGCATTGTGAGTACTAATTAAAGCATGTAGTAAAAAAAAAATCAGTTACCTCGATGCCGCTGGCGATGTTGTCCACAATTTTCGGCATGTACTTTCTCGTTTGATCTGCAGCGAAGCCGAAGAACAGCATGGCGTTGTAGTCGTTCCCACCTAGTGAGCCGAACACAAACAGGGACTTGGCCAAATAGGTCTTGCAACCTAACAAGTACAAGTTATACGCATTAGATGATTATTTGATCATTTGTAAGGAGCGGCGGCAAGGGCACGGCCATGGCGGCGAGGGCGACCCAGTGGCGCTTTGAGCCGGGGAAGAGGGGCATGAGCATCCTGGAGGTCCGTGGAGCTCACTGGAAGCGACGGTGAGGGACAGGGAGGCTCAGGGCAGCTTGTCGATGACGACCCCGTGCGGTGGTAGGTGGCTTGCGTGGAGGGCTCGCCGGAGAGGGAGATGGAGCTTGGCGGTGCTTGGGGCGTACTCGAGGCGTCGGTGCGGTGCTCTTGGCGCTGGTGATTGGACTGATGCGGCAAAGAGCTCAGATGCCACTGACAAAGGGGAGTCGATCGGAGAGGGAGAAGAAAATCGAATTCGACCGATTCATTGGGGAGACTTACCGAGAGAGAGGAGGGGAGAAGTGGGGAGGCATGTGAGGGGCTCAGGACCTCTTTGTAGCAGAAAGAGAGGAAGGGGAGCCATTGGAGGCGTGGGGAGCTCGCGCGGTCCAGAGGAGCAGCATGGGCGGCTCTGCACATGGATGCGATGGGGCGGGGCGGGGTGGGGCTGACGCGCGCGGCGACTTTGGCGGTCCTGGGCAACGGGCACGGCAAGGAAGGCACGCACGGGCGCAGGCGGGGCACGCGGGTGGCAGGGAGTGGCGTGGGCGTAGCAGAGGCGCACGGGGGCAGCTCAGGCGGCGTGGGCATGACCTAGCCGGGGGAGGAAGAAGACAAGGCAGGGGGAAGGGATCTACGTGGACGACACATTGACAATCTCTTGCTAACATGGCGTCAAGTCAGCCCAAAACAGCCAATTCCAGTGCCATGTCAGCACCACGTCAGACAAAACCACCTCAGTTTAGATTAAGGGGTAAAGTGAACAGTACTAATAGTTGAGGGGGCTTGGGTGTCCGGTTTTATAGTTTATGAGTAATTTTCAGACTTTTGTAAGAGTTTAAGGATGTAAAATGGACTTTTTCCTTTACAATTTATATATTATTGCAAAGTTTCCCATACTTCTATGGTGTGCTAGCAAGCAACTTTTTCCGAAAGCTCATAACGGCTAACGCATACAGTGCCATCTTTATCAATCGCTATTCACACGTAGATTTAGCCTAGAGAAAGTTTTTTCTCTTTTTTTCTTGGAAAAAAGTATCCACATGTACACATTTGTGCTGGTGATAGGTTTTCCGTTCCTTCGCTTTTATACGTGATAGTGCCGCTGATACTGACTGATGGTACATGGACGATGATCAATAATAGTGCTAGCTTACGGTGCCTCGTTGTTGGACACATAAAAATTAATTTGGACTTAATATTTCAAAGCGTGTTAATCAGCTACATCCGTTTGGCGATGGAGAATGCTCGATCTCTTTACAAGCAAGTACTGCACTGACGAATTACCTGATTGAATGGTATTTGCATAATCTCTCCTCCTCTCTTTAACCATCGATAATTAATCTGCAAACTCTCTACAGTCATATTGCCTATTTCTCTCCTTGCTCTGATCTGTATTCAACCATCATCAGTCAATCAGTACTGACAAGTGGATTAACCATCGATAATCAGCGGCTGAAGAATATATTCAGACATTACCTGAAGATTAAGCTGGATCTTAGCCATCTCCTCTTGGTCAGGCATGCATGAAAGAATACTAGCGTCGACTATTTCTTGGAATCCTCCTCTCGAGTCTGATCATCTCAACAGAAGCCAACCAGCCGGCTCGCATTGCAACTTGGGAATCAGAAGGGGAGGTGATTCTACGCTCGATCTCTCTCGAACACTGAATTGCACAAACATTAATGCACCGATCAAGGGTGGATTGAGGAGGCTACTTGCCCCTTCGGTTAGTGCTTTACGATCTGTGCACGTCTACTGGAGCGAAGAACATGGGAGCGAAAATGGCCTCCCGGGGTGTATAAAAGTCGTATGTACGCTCGATCGTGTACCTACGCAGGCTCGTAGTACCTACGTTGAATTTGACCTATAGTTGTCTTGACCTATAGTTATCGGATTCACTATAAAACTCCACAAATTACAAACTGATTTGTCGAACACAGACTGGTTTAAGATATGGGGATCGTGTTGATAGTGAAAATTGAAAGAAAAAAGCAGCGAATTACGGACCAGAATCTCGTAACACGATTTGGACAAACTGTGTTTACATTGACTAACTGTCTATGGTTTGACCAGAAGAATGAAAGCTGCGTTGCGAGCGAAGCTTCCCATCACTGCGATCCAGCTTCTCTCGTGGATCGTCGCTGTCAGTGTCACGCGCCTTTCTCTCGATCTCGGTCTATCCCAGGGATGTGGATGTGTCGGAATGAACACTATGCACTTTTACGTGAAGTTACAAATGCAGTATTGATTAACCTTAGGAGTTACGAGAGAACGGATTGGCGATGCAATGGCACAGTTCACAGTGCCGTGACACTGCAAAGATACGAGTCATCTGATTCGGAAGAACGATCTGATCAACTGTTACAGTATTTACTACTTATTTGCTGCAATGTTTGATACAGTTTTTTTTTTGCTACAATACCATTGGTACAATATTGATATAGTCCTCGTTACAGCGGAAACCCTGACCTCAGCCTTTGTTTTTTGATTCGGTGACCGCGAAGGAATGCCACGATATCAAGGTGGTTGCAACACAAAAGTAAACTATCAGACCGCCATCCGTTTCAAAAAATAAAAAACGTTGTATTTATCTATGCATAAATGTAATTTCATTAGGAGCAACTAGCGCTTGGATGTATAACAAGAAGCTTCTCATCGTACATTCTGGTGCAACATCCATAGACAATGTGTGCAACAAATTTAATCTATGTGTGCAACAAAATGCACAAATGACAAATATAATTACTAGAAAAAAAAATGAGAAAAATATCATATTCTCACCGAAATCGTATGAAACCATCAGTATAGAACCTAACTGCGATTTTAAAAACTAGTTCAAATATTCCAAACAAACAAATTTCGATGTTACAACATTGCAACATTTGGAAAATAACAGTGAAAATATCCGAAAATAATTATTGTAATATTTTTGGAACAATGATGCTACAATCAAATGATGAAGGAGCTGCAACAAAAAGTTTACTCTTATGCAACAAATCAAAAACATCATTACAGTAAAAAAAAATATGTCTTGCTGCAACATTTGATGTAACAACATCGCAACAATAACAAACACTCTATGTAACATTTCAAACCAACTGTTGCAGCAAATTTAGTCAGCGCCTGCAACAAAACTTACTTGGATAAAGCTGGTGCGGTACCCGGATGTTGGTCCGTCCACAAGTTGTTGTGCTGGGCACTGCCTATCTCGCCGAAGCGTTTGTTGAGAAACCGTCGCTGACAAGTCCAGTCCGAACGATTACCTCGTAGACAAATTCAGAATCGTAAGAACGATGCAAGAATACAAGGACGAAATAAGAGATGAACACAGAGATATGAGGGGACTGCAGGCTTCTCTTTATTGCTCTTTCAATGAACGTGTACAATGGTCGGGGGTCCCCCTCCTATATATAGGCTACGGGTGGATGAGATGCCCACCTAGGTCGGGACTCCAGATCGCGGGCTGGTTCCTTAACACTCCCTCTTGGGCTCTCATCCTTCATGTCCATGCCTCGTCAAAACTCTATAAAAAAAACCCAGTGGGAAAAATTTAGAGAAAGAGTACATGAATAATGTTCTGCTATACTGCACGAATTGCCTCATTAAAAATCTTAACCGAGAAACTTCTGCCTGAATCTGGTCTATTTCAATCTTCTCTTCTTCGGCAACTACGACTGCAGCCGCTGCAATGTCCAAAGAAGGAGTGATGGGAGCTGCTTTAGGGTTGTCCACATCCATAGGTGCAGCCAATGACTGTGGATCTTCCATGCCTGCAATGGCGAGGTGCGCCTCATGCTATCATTTGCCCTTCTTAGCCTTGAAAGCATCAATCACGTACTGCGGTTCACGCCAAATACGTGACCAATGTCCCCAAGTGCCACATTTGTAGCAGCTTTGGTCCTGCTGACCATATGGCTTCTCATCATGCTTTTTTTGTTCGTCTTTCTTGGCTTGAGCATTCTGCTTGGTCTTGTAACCCATGACCTTACCCTTCTTGCCTCTTTGCTTTGAGTGAGGCTTTCTCACCTTGTAGCTGCTAGTGTTGACTCATGGCCAACTTTGCTACTCGGCGGCTATGAGATGTAGTTCTTCCTGAGAACCTAATCTTGAGCTTTCGTAACTTGCATAATGTCTATCAGTTCGGCGTACTCCTTGTAGCCATCTTGACGGTAGTTGCGTGCGGATTACACCGTATTTGGGTGAAAGGTAACTACGGTTTTCTCAATCTTCTTCGTATCTGTGATTACTTTACCACATAGCTGACACACTTGTACAAATTCTGTGCAAAGCAGAGTTGTACTCCCGCAAGGTCTTGTAGTCAGTAAAACGTAGTCGAGTCCATTCCTGCTCTGCCCAAGGTAGGATGGTGTACTTTAGTTTCTCGAACCGCTTCTTCAGGACGGTCCATAAAGCTAGTGCGCTCTTCTCTGCCATATACTCGTTCTTGAGCGTTAGGCAAAGATGGTGTCTGAGGAAATAAAGTGCTTGATCATTCTCCTCAGCAGTTGGAACGGCATCCTATGAGGCGCCGAGTCCAATAGCAGCACAGAGCTTCTTGGCTCCAAGTACGATTTCGACATCTGATGCCCAAGTCAAATAATTCTGGCCATGCTGGACCAGCTCCTCGAACTCTCAGTTCGTAATTCTAGTCATCTGCATATTTATGCAAGAGGTGCATAAGATTACTACTGGTAATGTGCATAAAAAGGTTGCAAGAATTATCATAATGTTCCCGTATTTTTCTACGTATTTTCATGATTTTCTGCTTTTTTCAATGAATAAAAGCAATATAAACAATCACAGATAATAAAAAACAGTAAATAAATTGCATAGAAATAATAATAACAAAGCTAAACATGCTTCAAAGTTCAAAAATATGCAAAATTTTGGATTCCCGGGGTCCTTTTCTGCTGGAAAAGTAACTTTTCTGCGAATTCTGCAACTTCTAGGGGCTAACATGCAAAATATTAGTTCTGAGACAATTTACGCGCAATTTTCAGCAATTCTGAGGCCCTTTCTGCAAAATTTCCCTCACCGCATAATTATCCTCGTAACTTTCAGAATCACGAGGGTTAATTTGCAAATTTTCAGAATTTTCCATCGCGCTCCCACTTTTTCTTCTTCTTTTTTTTTGGCTTTATTTTCGACAGGGCCATCCTTTCCAGCCCGGGTTTGGTTTTCCTCCGGTCGGCCTTTTCCATTGGCCCGTTAGGGCCCAACTGGTGGCCATTCATATTGGTGCTAGGGTTTCCCCTAGCACCCGGTACCCATAGGCGGCGGCGCCATTCACATGGGGGAGGCCATGCTGGTCGGCGGCAGCGCGGGCGCGCGGCCACAAGTGGCGACCCGGCGGCGGTGTGGGTGCGCGGCTACAACCGGTGCGGGCGCGTGGTTTCGGCGGCGGCGGCGCCGGCCGGTCGGGAAGGCGGCGGCGGCGGAGTGCGGCGGCGGCGGCGTGGAGGCCGTCGCGACGGCTTCAACGCGGGTGGCGGCGCGCGACAAGCAAGCGACGGCTGCCGCGGTGGCGCCGAGCGGCGCGTTCGGCGGCGGCGGCCCCCACAAACAACGCGGAGGCGGCCAGCGGCTCCAAGACGCGTGGCTCCGGCGGCGGCATCCAAGGCGGCTACGGGCCGGGCTCCCGGTACGGCGAGGTGCTCCTGTGTGAGCCGGCACGCGTCTTCCCTCCCTTCCCCTATTTTTTTCTTTGGTGTGGAACCAGTAGTTTCAAGCTGGTGGAGGTGTTGCGTGGCGGGGAGGTCGGGCGGGCGGTGCAGGGCCGTGCGCGAGCCATTGCCGACGGCGCCGTGTGGGGCGGCCGGGGAAGCCCGTGCTAGGGTGGTCACCCGGCTACAGGCCGGTGACATGGGGGGCGCTCGTGAGCGGCCAGCGGCTGTTTTTTTGTTATTGTTCATACGTGCAGATGTGATGCGATGCAATACCATGTAATGTAGTGCGGGACTGCATCGGTGGCACAACTTCAGGCCGACGTGTGCATGCTTGCCACGTGCTAGCGGCGTGGCTCTGTCGTTGCCTCCGTGGCGATGCGTGGTGGCGGACTAGCCGACCGGTAACGTATCGCGGAGGTGGTGATAGCCATTTGCAGGCGGTGCCATGCACATGGTGTCTTCGTGCTATTGCATCTACAAACTACAGTGCAATCATCATCTACTCTTTCATGCAACCCACCAATCGGCTTGGCCGGCAACTTCAAGTTGACTCGTGGTAGATTAGAACAGATTTGCACCGTAGAAAACCAATCTAGAAAGTAAATTTGCAGAATTTAAAGCGATCTAGAAAGTACAATTCAATCTACAAGTGTCGTTCATCGACGGTAACATTTTCGATGCGAGGAGAGTCGATCGTGCTGATAACATGTTGAGAAACCGTCGTTGGCAAGTCCAGTCCGAGCGATTACCTCGTAGACAAATTCAGAATAGTACGAACGATGCAAGAATACAAGAATGAATAAGAGATGAACACAGAGATATGAAGGGACTGCAGGCTTCTCTTTATTGCTCTTTCAATGAACGCGTACAATGGTCGGGGGTTTCCCCTCCTATATATAGGGTACGGGTGGATGAGGTGCCTACCTGGGCCGGGACTCTAGGTCGTGGGCCTAGTTCCTTAACAGCGTTCACGCATCCAAACCAGATCAAAGGGAGAAACGAAGTAAAAGGATAGAGAGATAACCACGAGAAAGGGAAGGCACTGCTAGGGGAGTAGAAAGCAAAAGGCGGAAAGTGGAATGGCAAACGTACAGGGAGACATGTTCGTGTGGAATCCATGCGCCCATCGGATGGAGAAAGGAACAAAAGCGACGTACCGGCGATGTAGGTGGAGGCGGGGGTCTTGAATCCGACGTGGTAGGTGTCGCACCAGATGCGGCTGCGCACAACAAAGCCGGCGTGGCGTGGACGGAGGTCGTGGGACGCGGAGGCGGACAACGCCGCGAGTGCACACAACGTGGCCGCGAGGAGGAGGGAGGCTCCGAGGGATGCCATTGACACCGACAACAGGACGAATCGGGGAGCGGGAGCAAGTGAGTCAAGAGACGGAGTGAGAGTGAGAGAAAAAAATGGGTTTTGAGTGAGAGAGACACTGATACTTGTGGAAAGGAATGCTTGAAGATGAAGCGTCCGATGACATCGGATCGTAAGTGGGCTAGCGTTATCCAATTTCTTTTTGGTTGGTTATAGTTTTTTTTTCTATGGAGCTCATAATTCCTTTTATTTGCATTTTCATCTATTTTCTCTTAAAAACAAAACCATAGACAAAAAACACAAATAATTTTTCTATTTTAGTTTGTGTTCCAAACGGCTCCATCCTCCTCCCTCATCGTCACCCCCTAATTCTAGGCAGGCCACCACTACTTTTCCTTGACACCCCAAACTTGCATGCACGCATCCTGTCCGCCTCTCGAACATAAATGCAATTTCATTGGGAGCAACTAGCGCTCGGATGTATGATGAGAAGCTTCTCATCGTATGCTCCGGTGCAACATCCATAAACAATGTGTGCAACAAAATGTACAAATAACAAACACAATGACAAGAAAATTTTTGAGAAAAATATCATATTCTCACCGAAAAACGCATGAAACCATCAGTATCGAACCTAGCTGCGGTTTTAAAAACTAGTTCAAATATCCCAAACAAACAAATTTCGATGTTACAACATTTCAACATTTGAAAAATAGCAGTGAAAACATCCGAAAATAATTATTGCAATATTTTTGGAACAATGATGCTACAATCAAATAATGAAGGAGCTGCAACAAAAAATTTACTCTTATGCAACAAATTTAAAACATTATTGCAACAAAAAAAAACATCGTGCTGCAACATTTGATGCAACAACATCGCAACAATAACAAACACTCTATGCAATATTTCAAATCAACTGTTGCAACAAATTTAGCCAACGCTTACAACAAAACTTACCCGGATAAAGTTGATGCGGTACCCGGATGTTGGTCCGTCCATGAGTTGTTGTTCTGGGCACTACCTATCTCGTGGAAGCGTTCACGCATCCAAACCAGATCAAAGGGGGAAACGAAGTAAAAGGACAAAGAGATAACCACAAGAAAAGAAAGGCGCTGCTAGGGAAGCAGAAAGCAAAAGGCGGAAAGTGGAATGGCAAACGTACGGGGAGACATGTTCATATGGAATCCATACGCCCACTGGATGGAGAAAGGAACAAAAGTGGCGTACCAACGATGTAGGTGGAGGCGAGGGTCTCGAATCCGATGCGGTAGGTGTCGCACCAAACACGGCTGCACACGATGAAGCCGACGCGACGCGGTCAGAGGTCGTGGGACGGGAGGAGGACAACGCCGCGAGCGCACACAACGTGGCCGCGAGGAGGAGGGAGGCTCCGAGGGACGTCATTGCCACCGACAACGGGACGAGTCGGGAAGCAGGAGTGAGCGAGTCAAGTGGCGGAGTAAGAGTGAGAGAAAGAAATGGGTTTTGGGTGAGAGAGACGTTGATACTTGTGCATAGCAGCATAGGAATGCATGAAGACGAAGCGTCCGATGACATCGGATCGTAAGTGGGCAGCGTTATTCAATTTCATTTCGGTTGTTTATATTTTTTTCTATGGAACTCGTAGTTCCTTTTATTTGCATTTTCATCTATTTTCTCTTAAAAACAAAACCATACACAAAAAGCACAAATAATTTTTCCATTTTAGTTTGCGTCCCAAACGGCTCCATCCTCCTCCCTCATCGTCACCCCCTAATTTTAGGCGGGCCACCACTACTTTTCCTTGACACCCCAAACTTGCATGCACGCATCCTGTCCGCCTCTCTTTCAGCCGCGCTTTTCTCCCACATTTACATCCTTTCCTCGCTCTATCCGAAGAAATCCCTTGATGCAATTACATTGCTCTCCCGGCCATGCTTGATGCATGCTCTGCAGTCTAGTTGCTGCCTTTTGTCCATCCGATGTTGCTGTGTACTCCTACGTAGCATTCTGTCCAGGTTTTCCATTCTTGATGCGTCCTTGAGTTCGATCGGAGGAGGAGGAAGAAGAAAACATGAGGCAAGTACACGGCGGAGCTAAATGGTCTCCTTGAAGCTGAGAGCCATTCTTTTCCCTTTCCAGATGGAGCCGAGGCGCGAGATGCTGCTGCACGAACTAGGGGTGCCTCACTTCTCTCTTCGTCATCAAGTCGACACAATGCATCAAGTATATTGTCAATGGCAAATATCCATTCGGATCAAGAGTACAACGCAACCTCAATTTGTTGCAGGAGATGTGGGATGAGATCGGGGAAGGGGAGGAAGATAGGCGGAGATCTTTGCGCGCTAGAGGAGGAGTGCTGAGCGTGTCTGAGGTTAAAGTTGGCAGTGAAGCGATGCAGGCGCAGTGCAGAGGGAGATCGCCGACTCGGTGGCCGAGGTCGCCGCAATCTGCGCCACCATCGGCGAGCCACCGGCAACCGTGCAGACGGCGTGTTCATCGCTGGTAAGTATCCATCTTTCATTTTTTTTGACAATGTGGCAGTTGATACATTTTATATGCCAATGATGCCAATATATTTGATGGCTTTATATTAAAAAATATATTTGATGGCTTGGAAAATTCAGAGCACGGGGAACCTGAAAGAGGAGCTAGGCTCGATCGCGCCGGAGCTGGAGGAGATGAGGAAGAGGAGGGAGGAGAGGAGGCGACAATTCTTGAAGGTGATAGAACTGATCAATGGGATGCAGCAAGAGATGATGCCGAGTGACCAGCCTCATCTGAGCATTGACAACTCTGACATGACCCTGAGGAGGCTTGAAGAGCTCAGAGCACATCTGCAGCATCTGCAGTTAGAGAAGGTTCAGATAAATTTTGCATTGCAATTGTGCAATAAAATGATCGTAATTGTTATTTAGCATTCTTCTTTTGACAGGAAAATCGCATCAGGACGATGGCAGAGCTCATGGGTTCGCTGCATTCGTCGTCGTTGGTTCTTGGCATGGATTTCAGAGAGATCAATTTTCACGGCAATGAACAAGCAGGTGACATCAGCGACGACTCAATCGCAAGATTAGTTTCTGAGATCGAGAGGCTGAGAGAAATCAAACGGAACAGGATGCAGAAGGTGAGCCAGATACATCCTCGAAGTAATCAAGGAGTACTGTGATTTGATCTTCTTGCTGTAATCGCTAGCTTCTGTCACATTTGGCAGCTGCAAGACCTTGTGGCCACCATGCTGGAGCTGTGGAACCTGATGGACACGCCATCAGAGGAGCAGAAGAGGTTCCAGAGCGTGGCTTGCAACATTGCTGCATCCGAGGATGAGATCACAGAGCCGAATGCTCTTTCCATGGACTTCATACACAATGTCGGTGCACGCTTCTCGAGACTTTACATACGGTGAGGATCGAGCTATGGACTTTGTTTTGATGAGTGTGTGATGCAGGTGGAAGCAGAAGTGGTGAGGCTGGAGAACATGAAGGAATGCAGGATGAAAGACCTCGTACTCAAGAAGTATGATGAGCTCAAGGAGATACGCAGGCGCGCGCATATACCCGTGGAGAACGAGGGCGACACGATGCTAATGTTCGACGCCATTGACAGTGGTAATCGCCTCCACTAGTGCAGTGGCATCGGAATCGTAGTAATCTTTGCTTCCAGTATACACCCAAATATGTTTCTGAAGTGATGCATTTGTGATTTTTTTCTCTCTTCCATTTTCACTGTTGTTGTAAAATAAGTAGCAGTATGTAATGCAAGAACTTTCTCTTGTAGCACTGTAGTCCGTACTACTTCTGAAGCCTTAGAAATGAGAAAAATGCAAAATGGCAAATGTATTCAGAGCATGTGACACATTGTTTTGCAGATGCCGAACGGTCTCTAATCCTCGAGCGGCTGGAAGTGCAGATCTCGGAGGCCAAGGATAAGGAGTTCAGCCGGAAGGATGTTCTTGAGAGGATGGAGAAATGGCAGGCGGCTCTGGAAGAGGAATCTTGGCTTGAGGAGTACAACCGAGTGGGACTTCTGAATTCTTTCTTCCGTTTTTCAGGATGATACGTAAATATAAATGTCTGAATCTCCAAAATGCTCAAATGTGGTGTGTTTTTCAGAACGAGAACAGATACAATGTGGGCAAAGGAACACATCTTGTGCTGAAGCGCGCCGAGAAAGCGCGCGCCTTGGTCAGCAAAATGCCGGGTAATACTACGATCTTGTTCTTTTGTTTGTTCTTACGCGATGGATGGTGAAAATTTACTTGCCCCCCCTCCCCAGTACAGAACATTGATCACTGAAATTAATGTGTCCATGTGTTCTCCGTGGGTGCATGCAGCAATGGCGGAAGCTCTGACGGCAAAGGTGGTTGCTTGGGAGAAAGAGAGAGGCGTCAAGTTTGAGTACGATGGTGTATGTTTTTGTTTCCTCGATCTGCTCCTTTATACATTTGTGGTCAACTAAGTGAAGTGAATGACTGTTGCTGATGGATGCATGGCCATTTTCTTGCTCGTGGCAAGGAATCAATGACGCACAAAGCTTTTGCGTGTTCCCGAAAAAAAATGACAAGAAAATCAACGTCTGTGCATCTTCTACTTGCAAATGCAGGACGGACTTTTGGACATGCTGGAGGAGTACAGCAGCACGAGGAAGGAGAAAGAGCAGGAGAGGAAGAGGCAGAGGGATCAGAGGAGGCTGCAGGGGCAGAGCACAGTGGAGTCGCCGGTGGCCAGGCCTCCCCCGAAGAACATCAAGAACGTGACGAGGACGCTGTCCATGGGCGGGGGCGGCAAGAAGGCGTCGGCGTCGAGGCCGAGCACGCCGAGCTTCCTCAAGTCGCCGCTGTCGGCGCGGAGGAGCGGCGAGGGGCAGATGCTGTCGTCGGACTCCTCCGAATGAGCGTCGGCTCAACTGCTCGACGCTCGCTCGATCTGTTCGTGTAGATATCGGAACGGAAAGTTTTGATCATAGTGTTCAACTGAGGAGAGGAGCTGGTTCCTTCTATAGAATGATCTGAATATCACAGAACCAGTCACAGATGCTGTACAGTTGTTGACAAAGCTAATCTTTTTTTAAAAAAAACCGGCAAGAAAATTGCCTGATGTATTAATAGAGAAGGGCGGACAGAAGCCGCGAAGTACCGATTAAAGGTTAACTAGGGCTATAATTACAAAAGATTGAAAAGCTCTAGGCACTTGCCCTCCGCAAGGAACAAAGTTCTACCCTCCTCCTTCCTCCTTGATCTTGGTGATCAGATCTAGTAGAGCAGTGGCTTTGTTGTTGAAGATTCTTGTGTTTCGTTCCTTCCAGATTTCTCAAATAATTAAGATCAGAATTGTGGTCATGGCTAACCTTGCGTTTCCACTCCTGTATCTGTATGGTTTCTAGGCTAGACATACATTTCCTTTCATGAAATGTCAAATGTGTACTCATGTTCTGGCAAAGAGAAGAACATGAGCTCCATACGATCTAGAGAAGAAAGATGATTCCCTCCCTATCTTATAGAAGCTCCATTAACGATTAATTCATGTATTCTTTTTTTTTTTTTTGGGGGTGTGGATTTATCCACCCTAACCCCAAAAGCTGGCTAATAATAGAAGCTGCGTCCGGGCCGAATAGGCCCAGATTTTTTCATTGGGCAAGCGGGTATGACTAGGACGGGCCGGAAGTTATTGGGCCGAAACGGGTCAGATTTGGCCCAGCCTCTTCTTCTTGGTTCCCAAGTCGACTCGCAGCGCAGCCACCACCATCCACGGCTCCACTCCCAACCGCGGCAATCGCACTCCCTCGCCCGCGGTGTGGTTGGCGGCCGGTGCCGATCACCGAGTAACTCCCTATCCGCCGGCGGCGAGCCCGCCATGACCTCCGCGCACTCCAAGCTCTACTCCGGTAGGCCACGCGCGGCCTCCCTTCCACATCCTCGTCTTCTTCAACCCCCCGCATCGCTCTAGCTGATACGCCTTGCCTCCTCTCCGCGCGCAGATGACGTCAGCCTCGTCGTGGTCGTCGTCGACACCAACCCCTTCTTCTGGGCCAGCGCTGCGCTCCCCTTCGCCGACTTTTTCGCCCACGTACGTACGCACGCTCCCCCCGCGGAAACCCTAACCCTCCCTTCCCGCTACTTGCCTCCCCTTTCGATTTTTAGTGATTTAGTGATTTTTTAGGCATACAGGGTAACAGGGTTCGTTTTTTCCTCGGAATAACCCTGTGGTAGCGTAAAGAGGCTAGACAGTGGGTACGGACCCTCCGTATGCGAGGATCGTCCGTACCCTTTTGTCTTGGAGAATGATCGAAAAAAGAGAGGGGCTAAAGACACTGAATGAAGATATGTATTGCTGGTGTGTTTGAATGAGAGCCAACTCCTTGTTACGTACCCATGAGGCTCTACTTATAGGGGCATTTACCTTCTTACCCCCAATAGACGAGAAAGAGACAAGGGGTATTTAGATACATTGGTCTAAAATACACTATACAAGCTAGGTCTACATATGTACAGTGTTCCTGACGGCACACCAGTATTCCTGACAACCCCAGTGTGCGGGGCACCCCATGGGGCCCTGCTACGACAAACCCCTTCTTAGTTGTACGCTAATCTAATTAAATTAATTTGATTTTGTCTTCTCCAATGGGTTTCTCTCTCTCTCTCTCTCTCAATATTTAATGTAATTTTTGTGTGTATGCAGCTGATCCACTTCGTGAACTCGCTGCTGCTGCTCAATCACCTGAACCGCGTGGTCGTCATCGCCGCAGGTGTTAGCTCCTGCGCTTACATCTTCGACTCGGGCGATGCCAATGCCTCCGGTGCGGCAGACGTTGCAGCCACCTTCGCCAAGGCGAGCCGTAAGGTGGAGGAGTTCGTTGCGCAAGACGCCAGTGCCACTGCCGGCAATGGCACCATTGCTGCTGGCAGTGCGGCATCTCTGCTCTCAGGCGCGCTGTCCCTTTCTCTGTGCTGTATCCTATGATCGACTTTCTTGTTTGTGGCACATTCGCCTTTTCTATTCTGTGCGCGTTCCTTAACATGGAGGATGTTCAGATATACAGAGGATTTTTCGGTCTGGGATTCGGCACCCGCATCCTCGGGTGGGTATCTATTTGCTTTTGTGTATGTTGTTGAGTAATGTTTACTTTTGACGCCTTCTGATAAATTTACCGATGGAGTGATGTACAAGGAAGTATATTAGCTAGCACAGGTGATTGCAATGCACCTACTTTATTGAGAACACTCAATAGGCTCCTGGCTCTTGGAGTCGTAGTTGATTATTAGTTTTAATTCTCTTTGTTCCATTAGAATTATTCTAGTCAGTATTATTACACATAAATTATTGTAGCTCCGTGATGTCTTATGCTAACATGAAATACAGATTTTGTGCCTGCAGGGTTCTCCGGATGGACCTGAACAGTACGCACACTTCTTCATCAGTATGATTTTTTATATGTATTTTCTAGGACAAGTTTTCACTTAACCAGATGCTGTGCAGATATGTGGCAGTGATGAATTCAATATTTTCGGCTCAACGTTCCATGGTATTATATGAACTACTTTTAGTGTTTTTACTCACATTTGGATTCATTGGTCGTTTCATTTTATTGACAAGTTACTATAGATGCCATTACTTTTCAAGTGCGGTGGTTTTTGTTAGTTCCTACTGCAAATAACAATACCTTCGGACATGTCTACATGCATCACCAGTTCAATTGTTTAAAGAATTCATTAAATAGTTCCATTGCATAACAGTTGAAATGTTCAACAATTTTTTTAGTTTCCAATTGATTCTTGTATCGTGGGGACCCAAGACTCTGCTTTCTTGCAGCAGGTGATGTTCTTTAGTGCTCTCTTGAATTTTATTTATTATATCTTCATTTACATGTGGTGCACCCATAACATTTTTTCTTCCTTGCTGATTATATGCTGGTGCTTCATTTTGCAGGCTTCATATATGACAGGAGGAGTTTATTTGAAGCCCCAAGAACCAAGTGGTCTATTTCAATACCTTGCTGTAAGTTATTCAGGCACCTGCTGCCGCAACTCACATATTTGCTCATTTAGTCACATCTCGTATCTTTTGGACAGCATGACATATTAATATAAAGCTATGGTATTCTTTTCTTATAATGGTCACATTCTCCTCCATCTTTTTTTACATAATAGCAAAAAGAGCAGCAACTTCCCACACATGAGACTGAGGTGACCATTTGAAAGAGGAATGTCATAACTACCCACCTTTTTTTTAATGAAAACCACCAGTTTACATTTTTCCTTTTGCACACAACTTTTTCCTCACATAGTGAGTTGTTAATGATAATCAGAGGTCTTTTGGTTTTTGCTTTTTCTTAAAATGTGAATCTGCCTTTAGATGCCCAGATTATATATCTCTATTAATCAAATTTGTACGGATTGTTTATTTTTCTAAATTAGGTGCCCAAATTAACTCTCACTATCAATGAAGCGTGCACTTAAGCCAAACATATATATTGTAACTGGGGTCAAAAATCCGTATGCAACATTTTTCATCGGAATTTATGAACACGGTTGCATTTCTGAACTACATCTAAACTGATATGGAATACTGGTAGGCCATAAAGCCTAATACACGATCTCATGAGCTTTGTTCACCTCCCAATTCGAGCACCATTTTTCCTTTATCTCTGAACTGAGCACTGAAGTTCTCTAATACTCTGTAATTATATCAACATGTTCTTCCGGATTTAAATGCACGAGTATGTTTACAAACTGCACTAATGGAAAATCAGGAGTCCAATTTGAGAAGCTTTCAGGTTTAAGTGGTGAATGTATCATCGCTGGACCAAGTGTAAATATTGGAAACACTATCAGATTAAGACACCTTATGTTTGTATCGAGTTTGGCATTTTAGTTGTATGAATCTGAGTTGGATATCAGTACATGGTCCGATAGACCGGGCGGTGATTTATTTGTTACGCAAACCTCTTGCCTTCGATATCATCTTTTGCTTTGGCAGTACCGGGGAACTTGTTCTATGAATTTATATTGTTCTCAAATGGTTTCGCTCTGTGTTTGTCTACATTATCTTTGAGTAAGAATATTTATATTTCAGTTAAATTGATTAGTTTGGTTGAGCTCAGTGACTCATTTCAGAAAAATATGCAGGCTGTATTTGCAACTGATTTACACTCGAGAACCTTTCTGCGCCTCCCTAAGACCCTGGGAGTTGATTTTCGTGCCTCGTACGTTTTTCTCAGTTTCAGCTGTTAAGCACTCTAGGCGATAGACACATATTCATTTCTTCTGCAGTGGTTGTTATAGAATTATCTGAGAACATAGCAAAAGACTAGCAAAAGTCATGCAAAATATGAGAAACATACAGCTAATTTGTTTCTGAAGTTAAAACTTTACCAAAGGTCTAGTCAGGAGTAGCAGTTCAGGGTTTTGCCTTGTTCTTAAAATTTCCGCTCAGTTTGTCTCATATTACTTGCAATTCAGCAGCATCTAATTTGTTTTACTGCTCCACAGATGTTTCTGCCATAAGAAGACTATTGACATGGGATATGTTTGTTCAGTTTGTTTGTCAATTTTCTGCAAGTATCATAAGAAGTGTTCAACCTGTGGGTAAGTTGTAGCTTTGAATTTCTATTCGTTTGTTTCATTTTTTTTCCTCATTTCACTTTTAATTATAACCAGCTTGTGTGTTTTTCCTGTTTCCAGATGCCCACAGTTTGTGATCTTCATTTTTTTTTCTGTGTTCGTGCATGGTCTCTATTGTCTTTTCCCTTCCTTTCCTTTCTATCGAATTCGTTGTTCCTGAATTTTGGCCCGACCTGGCATTGTCTACAATGCAGCATTGATTATGCTGATCTTTAGCCAAGGAAAAAGGCAATTAGATGCATGTTGATTTTGCTTTTTCGTGTGCGCTATCAATTTTCTCTCCCACTTGTCTTAATCTTAGGACTACCGAAAATACTAAAACATTTATTTATCTTTTGCATACAGATATCATGAGAATATGTTTGATCCAGCAGGTTACAGTTATATGAGCTGTTAGCTTATTGTTGAAAACTTGAAGTTAGATACTTTTCATGCTTCCCTTCAGCTGCAAAATGGTTGTGCTTTCTTATTTCCTTAGTTGTTGCTGCTTTCTTTGATGTGGTGGAATGAGGTAATCAACAGTCACCCTGATGGATCAACATAAAATTTAATTTGATGTGCTATGTTTGCAGGTCAGAATTCAACCGTGTCATGCCAGATTTAAATTCCATTCCAGATCAAAGGCAGTAGTATGTAAACAGTGAAGCATACTTCGCCGAATGTTCTTTCACAGGTTCGCATGATGTGCCCTTTAGGAATTTTGGTGCTACTTGTTGCTCGCATGATGTGCCTTTTAGGAATTTTGGTGCTACTTGTTGCTAGTTTGAAAATTCCATCTTTATCTCTCTAAAATGTAGTACCCCCTCGGACTCCTTTCTTCATTGAGCTAGCCTCGATCTGAGGAAAAAGCAAAATTTGGGAACATGAACCTTGTGAATGCACCATTGCCAAATATCAGAGCATGCATGATTTTGTCCTGTTGCCTGCTGAGAAACAAGCAAGCCCGTAGATGACAAATCATGCCTCCCCCCACTGCATCGCTTGAAACTATGGCGGGGGCGTGCTATCCTGATGGAATCATGGAAATTAGATGATTTCTGAAGTTTCTGATACGGTGTGATCAAGGGAATATCAAATAAGATAACCTATGTATTTTATTTCGGATTTATCTTGTTTCAGGAAGGAAAAAAATCGGATGCATTGCTTACAGGAAAATACACTAAGCCTGAAGCGTAGAATATCTCTAGCACATAACGTTCCCGTGAGAATGAGCGCATACTCCACAAGACTGCAAAGTCTGCAAAACTAATAGTAAGCATGTGATAGCAAGCAATTCCCGTCGACAAAACATTCAACCAAAGAACCCGCAGCAGCATTATCTCTAGCACAGAAACGAGTTCATACTTTTTACAAGACGGCGTCGGTATTGAGTTCGTTAAAGGGAACCGAGCCTTAGTAAGGGTTTGTTTCTTTCGAATTGGAAGAGATTTTAGTTTAAATTCCAAATCAATCCGAAGAGATCGAGTCGGATATCAAAATAAGCCCTAGATGGGAAATCAAAACGGCATGAGGAGGAAAAGGTCCATATCGCTGCCTCGAGCTATCAGAAAATCCCCACTTCTGAGCTAGTTCTTGGGCTCAGCAGGGGATTCCTCTTGCCAAGTTGCCTGCCATTGCTTGTCGTAGAACGTCGTTTCGTCGATTAGCTTCTTCAGCGACACGATGTCCTCGTTTTTCCTGACCAGCAGCACTCCAGCCACGGCGACAAACAGCAGAGTTTTGCAGAAGAAGTTGCCCATTTGGTCGACGAGCCCCACGCCCGTCAAGCTATCAACGAAGTAAGCCATGAAGAAGCCAACCATGGCAGCACGGCCTGCGTAGACATTGCTTGCAATATTAGTTGGAGTGAAAAGGCAATGGACATATGGATGTACAAATCTTCCTGTACATGGCGTACATACAGGTCCCTTTGCACCAGCAGTTCGAAGACGCATTGTTTAAATGAAAATGATTCAAGTATAACCATTTAGCTTCTCAGCTTCAGGAAGATGAAACCGTTTCACCCACGCCCACCACGGTATAATTGAAGTATCAAATACAACAGCCTCATCGGTGGTAGTGGCCTCCGGATAGTCTTCAAGCCATCTCCTCCTCCTGGCCTCTGGAAACAAACAAATATCACATCAGATGATTGCAGCATTTCCAAGGAGTTATGTCGGTCAAGTCTCATTAGATTGATTGCAAGGAATCCAATGTTAGTTCCATTCGCTGTAGCACATCGACAAATGTCATAAGCTTATTCACAAGGCCAGTCTCAGTGGGGGTTTCAAAGGGATTTCATTCTCATTTAATGATACGCCACATCAGCAAATTTGCTTAGTTGGCAAAGTATTCATGAGGAGAGAGAGGAAGAGGGTTTCATCTAGCTGAAACCCGCTCGTCACCGTTACCCAGGCAATGAAACCCGCTGAAACCCGCATTGAGGCCGGCGAGTTTCAATCTCATGCCCTCGGGATCACAACTTCATGCACATATTAACTCCTACAGCTTGACTTGGAAACAGTGAAATGAAACTCCCCACTGAGAGAGATAGTTTCATTTATCATTCCTAATCTGCAAAGCTGACGTGGCAGTCTTGGTAACTGGGAAGTGAAACCCACCATTGAGACTGGCCTAACTAACAAGTGTCCACGTCTGTATGAATTCCGTTCAGGTCAGTTCATGCAAACAACCGCATGTTATGTATAGAAATGCAAATCAGTCGAAAAGACGAATGAATTTCGAGAACAGTTCAAACTTTAGTTGGGCTCACACATTTCTCTCCTCTCTCCCATCCTAACCCACTCCCAGCTCTTTCCATGTCTTCTCCCTACGGACCCTACCCCATCCCTTCCTATCACCTAACACCCCTACGATTAACTCTTTCCAATTCCATGCACTTTGATATGTCCCTCACTTAGCATCTTCAAGTGCACGGTGCACAATATATATACCAAGCAATTTTCATCATTTTGTTTGCTTCATCACATAGTTAATTTAGGCAAACTCGTGATTTCGGATTTCCCCATGGGAACCTAGTCTAGTCATCAGGCCTTTCCATCTAAGTATGCTCTCGAGAAATAATGCATACGAGGACATCAAAACCAAGCAAAACTATTGAGGATGAGGAAATTCATTGTCAATAATTGGTTCTCCCAAGTGTACAGCCATCTAAAACACTAAGGGCTTGTTTGCATATGATCCGACTCAATCCCTTCGGATTGACTTGGAATTTGTACTAAATCCCTTCTAATCCAAAGGGATTGGTTCGAATCCCTCCCAATCCAAACAAGCCCTAAAAGGCAGCACAGGAAAGCACTGCAGGTATTTTATTGGCATGCATGCATGTTCCTTTTTCAAGCAGATCGAGGTATGCAATGAGCTCTGGGATTAATGAGCAATAAGCTCCAATAGGCTGGCAAACCCGTCCAGGGTATAGCACAAACCTGATGTAAATCCCTCGCATCAGCTCATCAAGCACAGTAGCAACCCGGCCAAGAAGCTAATGTAGAGTTTAATTCCCAGATGGCGCCTCAATCATACGCATCAGTTCATACTGGAGAAGCGTTTCAAGATTCGTCGAGCAAAAATACTCACTGCCAGATGGGGAATCCCAACTTCAGCATGGCAATCCGCAGTTCCCCATCCGAGTGAAATGCTATGTCAATCTACTGTGCAGTGTGCACTAGTACTCAGCAGAAGCAGCGGCATAGGAGGCAAGGGGCAATCAATAACCTCACCGGCGTCTATGACGGCGTCCCAGTCGACGGCGCCGCCCTTCTCGAACCGGCTCAGGTCCCACGTCCCGTTCACCCACCTCGAGTCCCGGAACCTCGGCACCGCCGGCGTTTCAGCCTCGACGACGGCGGCCCCGTTGGACGCGGCGGGGGCCGACGGTAGGGCCGGCTCCACCTCCCGCTTGCTCGGCGCCTCGACCGCCTCCCCGGCGGCGGCGCGGGCGAGGCGGTGGCCGGCGCGGAGGCGCGGGAGCGAGAGGAGGAGGTGGGGTTTGGCGGCCGCCTGCGGCTTGGGGGAGAGCTGCGAGGCGGGTGGAGGGGAGAAGGTGGAGGTCGCCATGGCCATTATTTGGGGTGGGCTAGCTTAGCCTCCCTTCGCGGACGGAGTAGGTGAGGTGAGGGGATCTGGGGACGATTTGAGAAGATAGTGTGTGGGCCCATACGCCCGTGTTCCTCTTGCTGACGTGGCCGGCTGAGTGGATGGGGTCCGTCCTAGGTGTGCTGCCATCGGAGATGATCGTCCGATATGCGATTTTCACCGTCTGATGAAAAATTATAGGTTAATATTAATAGCCGCAACAAATAGTTGTTGTTGCTATAGTATACTCTAGTATTTGTTACAGTGCCACTGTATAAGTATTATCCGCGCACTTACAAAACCTACGAATCCGGATCCGGATCGACCGGGATCCGCTGCCATTGGCTTGTGGCCAAGATGATACTGCACTGCGCGATGTGGTGGGCTCGTTAACAGCACCTTTTTCTTTTTCTCTGGGTCAGGACAATCTGGTTGGATGTGGAAAGCGTAAAAGGTTAGGTTAGCAGGCATCTATGCATCCATTCCAATCGGTATCGCAAATCACAGCAACAAGCTCGGTTGAGTATACCAACATCGATGAAGGTGCATTGCATCACTAATCATTGTCGTCGGAGCCATTCCTATTGACATGAGCAGCAAATAAAGCATCATCATGAGCATAGGCGGAACCAGCTGGGGTGTGCGCGAGCACCTCTATTTTTTTAAAAAAAATTATATATATATATAGTTCCAATTGAAATTGGACTCGATTACAATTTGATAATACTTAAGAGAATTATATGCAAATTGTATTACATGTCCTTTTTCAGATTTTGTAAACAGTCTGACACAGTTTTTCTCTACCTATGTGACTCCATATGAATGGTACGGAAGTGTTTTATTTTATTTAGCTCTTAAGAACTTCTTTAATTTCTAACTGAAAAATCAGGTGCCCAATACTCCATTTGTTTGCATCATTATGACCATCACAATAAGTGCAATGATTCAAAACTAACAGATATTTTACTTACAAATTTTAAAGACATATGCGACGTAAATAGGCCGCATCAATGCTGGCGTACTAAGTATAAAACCATACGTGTTTTTCGAGTAGTAGGGTACGTGAACTGTCATGCGGGTCATGTAGTATACTAATAAAAATTTATGGAATGGCTACACATTTTTAATAATATGTTTACACATTTAAAACTTATTTATCAATGTTAGTAATTGTTGTCATCATCACTCCATAAAATTAAGTTGTTTTCACAACTAAATATATAAAGTAGTCAATTGATTGAAAAAAAAACCCAACTAATTATATAGAAACATTAAGTATCATGTGAATACAATATTTATAAATATATGGTTTACCCAACGCTAACATTCGTTCAACCAATAATTGCTTAATAGCCACATCTTCATCATCGATAGTGCATCCCAACACAAATTTTCTAGCTCCGTAGCACTCATCAGCAGATACATACATGTCCATACTCTGCATCGCAATCCCTTTCCACGCAACCCAAGTATGTATGCGCGTACCACCTACTTAGCCATGAATGTATATCCCCCCTCCTCCCTTCACTCCGATCCTTGGTCTGAATTAGAACGAAACCTGCACAACACAACCAGTGTACTGTATGTATGCACTCGTAGTTTCTGCGTAGGCGAAAAGGTGTCAGGGGCACGAGCTGCTTCGCTTGAGGATCGGCTCCCGGATGTGGCCGTCGTCCTCCAGCGAGACGGCCGGCAGCATCTTCGCCGCCATCTGGTGCCCGGCGATGGACCACGTCTGTCGTCCTTCACCAGCCTCCTCGACGCACCTCGCGATGCGAGGACGACCGAGCTTCACGCTCACGGCCACCGGAAGGGAAACAAGGTTACACTGAGAGGTTGCAGATCGAGAGAAGCATCATGACGGTAGAGATCACGTGGTTTGGTCTTACATTAAGGGATGAATAATTGATATCGTTGTTGAAGAGTTTGGGGAATTAGTTTTTTTGTTTTGCAAAAGATGGTATGTTGTCAGGTGATAAGCGGTCTAACCGGCTTGGCCGGCCGAGAGGTTAGACCGGCGATGTAGCCTTAGGGTAAAAATGGAGTTCAAACACTTGTGTGAAAGTACTTAGGGATGTGTTTGCAGCAGATGTCATTGAAAATGAAAATTAGACACAAAACTAGATAGATATTAACTAAAAAATCTAGAGAGTGGTGTTTTCTGGTTTTGAAAAGAAGTCAACCCGGTACCCTATTACCAGTGGACGCGGTCAGACCGGCCAATGGTTGGTGGTCAGACCGATCGTGACGAATTCGGTGCACAGTGAGTTGTGGTGTGAGATGAAATTTGGGAGTTGATCTAGGGTCATAGAATTTGTGTATATGTATTGCATGATGCATGTTTTAACTAACGTGGATCAAGTTGTAAAGAACTTGTGTGCGAAATCGATTTCTTGGTTTATTGTTATATAGGGAAGCTTAGTGTCAATTACGATCAATGGTGAGGATGGTTGGGATTTGGTTTGGTGAAACAAGGTCCAAAACAATTGATGATGCTGGGTGAATGGTTGGTCTCAAACAAGACGCAAGATAGGCAAGAATGAGAAATTTGGTGCAACGGATTGCATCAATTGGCTTGAGCCGGTGCAAGTGTCGAGACAGTTCAGTGGGAGACGGATGAGAGAGACTTGCCGTCATAAGGAAAGTTATTGATAAACCTACGTGTGACGAAACATAGGATTAATTCACAAGATTAGACCCAGCCAAAGATAGAAGGATCGGGAAGGGTATTTTGGTATATTCACCAAAATACTATGTTGGTGACCTTAAAAAAACCATAGCGCGTGACGGTCCAAATGAGAATCAATTTAGGTCATGGGGAGTTTAAGATCACAAGAGACTGATTCAGGAGCACTAGATCGTCATTCACTTTAAAAAGCGTGCGCGAGTGAGGGACACGTTTGTGTGGAGACTTAATGGGTACCCATTGGGATTTCTCTCCGGTCATAGCCTTCACTATATAAGGGGTGATGCAGAATTTATACACCAACCAAGCATAAAAACCCTAATTTATGATTTAAAAAAAAGTAGGGACCACTTTTGAACAAAAAAAGGTTCCTACAAGGGACCACTTCTGAACAAAAATTTAAAAGAGCACAAAAGTTTTACATCAGGAAATTTTAGCAATGATCCATAAAAATTGAGGAAGAATAAAATATTTTCCTTACTGTAAATATTTTGATAAATTTTATTAGTGTATTAAAAAACAAAATTGTTGTCCTTGAATTTTGCTATATTTTTCTTGTGTTTTTTTTCTCTGGATTTTCTAAGATTTCATGTTTTTTCCCATATTTCTTGACGGTCAAACCCGGTGACTTGGACAGAGCGACAAAAAAATAAAATGTGTAGTGACGGAAGAATGAAAAAAAATGAAACGGTCAAATTTCCGATGACAGAACCAAATTTGCACAAATTTTGAGTGGCAGAAACAAAATTTTCCCTCATAAGATTGCTCATGGAGCAAGTTTCTAGCCTTGTTGCTCTTTCTTTATGGAACAAGGGCATTTTGGTCAACAAAATTATACACAATCATAATCCTATCAAATGCCAAATATAGGAAAGGGATTCAAATTTTGTATCCATCCTCAAACCCACTACAATGCTATCCCGTCACATTTTTCATCCCCATACCCATTGCCCATCCAAACCTCACCCTTTTTTCCAATGTCAAGAGAGCGTTTTGTTAAATCTGGGACAAAAAGGAACAAGAAAATTTATCCAGATAATACTTTTCTGGGGACGACTAGTTACTGTTTACACAGAATTTGCCTTTCATATTTTTCATATCTTGCAAATAAGGTTGAGTTTGATCCTAAAATTTTGCATAGGCGAATTACCGTTCCAAAAAAAGTACCATCTTTCGCAATGGAGTTAACCCCGTTCATTCCAGATCCAATGGCCGGAAATCGTCCAAAGGTTGGAACTGCAAACCTCTGCCTTCCGTTGTGAAACCAGATGAGGGCCAATCCATATCGTGCATCAACTTTTGGTTGTGAAGCAACTTGGGGTAACCGGCAGCTCCCAGTAACAATTTGTGCAGTTCTGTATGCCATCTAAGACTAAGCATTCCTTCCGACAAAAAACTGCCATGTCCAAATTTGGTGCTTAAAACTAGCTTTTGCGACAATACTGAAAACTAACAACAGTCTAACAAAACAGCGGAATTTGTTTTGTTTTGACGAGACTGGATATACAAACTACTTTAGTCATGTAAGCATCTTCTGGAGCCAATCATTCATAGCCGTTTCATCCTCCCAAATCAAGCATGGTCAGTTAGCGAGTGGGGGCATTCACAATCCAGGTGGTGATTGTTAGACACGGCAATGAAGCTAGGTGTGGTTGGTTTTGCTCGCTACAACCTGAATCCTCTGTAACCGCGGTAAGTAGAGTATCCGTAGCGGTCGTTGGACGGTTGACGCTGGCGGTATGATGGCGGGTAGTCCCATCTTTCTGGAATGTCATGTCGAGAGATCAGCAACCTGGGGCCAGCATCAAGATTGCTGTGACTGATCCTCGGTGGTGGTTCTCTATTGGCCGATAGGATGTCCTGCGACAATGGCCACGAGTCACATTCAGCATACCATTTCAGTAACTTTCTGAAACAAATGTGATTAGCTCATGGCTGAACAAGTCATCTGTATAAGATATATTATATTTGTAATAGCCATCTGCTTACAGATTCCGAGTGTAATCGACAACTGTAATAAGTAACGGGGGTTATGCCCTGTGATGAGTTTTTCAGTTTCAGGTGAAGGGTAGCAGGTTACAGCAAGCTGGAGCCTAGAGTAACTGATTAGGAACGGTCAAAATCACCACCAAGATGAGAGGGAACAAGTAGCTTTATCTATCCTAGAGAGAGAGAGAGAGAGAGAGAGAGTATTTTTCTAAGTCCTGTAGTGCAAACAAAGTGGCTTTCTCAAGTCTCCAGCTCCAGACTTCCAGGATGAAAGCAACCATCTAATGTGATTTCCTCCTAAGACCCTAGTTGTCTTATTTTTAAGAGAACCGCTATGATTAGTGTAATAGACATATACCTGTAAGCTCTGACTAAAAACCCCAAACTTGGCTTAACTAAGCTAAACCTGTTGTCAGACAACCCTCTGGTACATCTAGTTCTTGTCTCTACCCAGTTTAACTGGTAGGTGACGACTGGCTCTGCAAGCTGAGTATCTGGGCCCTGATGACGATAGTAGAGTACAATATACATAACTAGACACAAAATTCAGATGGCATCCTAATTTAGCTCAGCAACTGGATACAAGATAAGTAATGCAGTACGCATCAGGATATAGGTAATTAACCTGTACAAGTAGATGCGCAGTTTGAACTTGTGAAGAATTGCCTTTGATCGTAACTAGAACCTCATCTGGATAATCTCTGATTTCCTCAAGAACAACTACTGCTCCACTAGCAGAACGTATATAAGAAATGTTTTGTCCCCTTACACCAATTATCTCTTCAGCATGCAGGAATGGGATCTGCAATGTCTGTGTGATCTGAAAGCCAAAACATTCTGTAAGAGCAAGGCCTGCAATATCTGTTCACATTTCTAAAAAGGAAAAAGAAACGGAACAAACACATGTAAAAGAAAGCTGCATGTAACAGTAGAAACTTGAGCACATACTGAAAAGCAAAATGACAAATATGGTGTGTAACTAGAGGATAACATGATATAAGGTTAGACCTGTGTTATTAAGGAATCAGTTGGGTGACTGAGATCTGATGAATATGGGTCACAAACAGATGGGTCTCGTCCATACCACAAATGTCTGCTGCCTTCTGGGTTAAGAGAACTTCGACGGTCAGATAACCAAAGATCCTGGTTCACTGGAAGAGTAAGAGGACTTCGACAATCAGGTAACAAAAGATCCTGGTTCACTGGAATAGGATAATCATTGGCAACCAGATTTTCTTTAGAACTATCTTGGTTCTGCAGATGAAAGCAAAAAAACAATTGCATGAGAACATTACAAGCTGCTCTCATCTTTATGCACAAGAAAGCATGATGAAACAACCATAACAAAGATTACCTTTCTTTCAAACAGATGAAGCACACCATGATCAACTAGGAATTTCCGGAGAAGTCCAAGTACTGATTTTAGGGCATTGAGAACCGTGAGGGAAGCACCACGTATCTCCACAATTCTTTCATCCACTATCTCATAACTTAAAAGCTCGTCTAGAGAAGTAGACACAGTAGAAAATGTTTATATCCAGAAATGTACATGACTAAGAGGGTAGAAGCTCTAACAAAGTCAAAAACTATTTGGTTTCACTTTTGAATATTGTTCACCATTGAACATGACTTTGGAAAGTTCAATGCCTTCCAGGCAGCCGTTTCACAGTCTGCAGTTTCACAGTCTGCAAAAGAACCCCTATGGTATTGGTGGCTACAAGATACGGAATCAAACACATGGAATCAAATTTATTTCCTTCTATAATGAATAATCTGGCTCTTTATCTAGCATAGCAAGAAAAGAGCAATCCAGTTTGACTGCACCATTGGTATCCAGGAATTGAATGCGATCTGAAGGCGTATGTGACCTATTTCCACTCCCCTCAACATTTCACAAATACGGAGGAGTTTGAAATTTCAACTGATATGATTTTATGGGGGCGTCAGTGTAAAACCTACTAGAAACCAGCATTTTCTATTAAGGTCACAGGAAACAATTTGCTTGACTGATTGGCACCAATGAAACTCAGTGTTTTTATGCGAGCAAATTAGTTAACACAAGAGTAAGAAACTAAGAATCCTATCAATTTCCCTCTTTTTCCAATGGTGGAACAGGAGGCATTCTAGTCAATTTCCAGAGGAGAAAGAAGGTGCTATAAAATAAAGTTGGGAAAGCAATCTAGTTAATTTTCTGAATTTTCCTTAACAAAAAAATTATAACTCGAATTTGGGTGAACTCTTGGACAACAAAAGGTGCATCATACAAGCTATTGCATCAGAAGCTGAAAGGTGAACAGTGAAGGCATTTTTGTCTATAATTTTCATAGGTAACGAAAATGACCATTGAGTCATTGACCAGTGATTCTAATTGGAAATGTGTGCAAGCTTTTGACTGAATGATTTCCATGAAAATGTTTAACAATGTACCTTTATCTATAATCCTTATGGTCGCACCAGTAGTTTCTCGAATTGACTTGATCCTGACTCCTTGCTTGCCAATTAAGTGCACGGCTTGCGCTGAAGGAACCAATAATCTAGCAGAACAAATTTCTGGTGCAGAAGAGGATAATGTGCCATCGGAATTGATTCCTTCTATCTCATTTATATGCTTGAAGATCTTAATTGCAGCATCCATAGCAGGCGATAACTCTGCATTAGCTTCTTCTGTTGCAGATATCAAAACCTAAAAAGCAAAAGAAAGGCAAGAAAATAAATATACGCAATGAATTAAAAATGTTACTGACAAACCAGTTTTTTGCTCACATAACAGGAGTAATGAACTCAATTTGACTTATTGTGCTGATTAGGAGTACCACCTGGACATGTTGCACTAGGTTCCTACCATTTAAAAAGTTTATGCTTGTGAGGGTAGCTACTCACTTATTTGACAAGTCATTTCAACTAGGCCTTTCTTCCTATGATTCCAACAAAGAACAAACAATAAAAGCGATACAGGAACCAAACAGATAACATGGCCAAGATTTATAATCCTTACAAATATAGATGTATCTGGCTGAGCAACTAAATTAAACGATAACTCACTTCTCTATGAAACAATCACACACAAAAAATGGCAGATGGGAGATAACACAACATAGTTCTACATCGTGGGTCAAACCAACATAGAGATTTGTGAGCTTCTGGAACCGTGATAAAGCTATCAAGATGCAACAGAATGAAGATTGATTACCACAATTAAAGCGTGTTTAGCTAAGGCAAAACAAAGAGGTAAAGGTACTATTCATTCGTTTTTTTTCCTCCGTTTCCTAATGAAGTCAGGGTTCAAAACTTTGCAATATGGTGGATCATCCTGGTATCAAGGCCTTCCCATGTGGGTTGAAATTTGAAAGATCATGTGAGTTGAAATAATGGGTCGGAGCACTCGAAATCTAAGTATTTGACCCTATGGCAAACATTACCAGCCCTTATGTAAGCAACAACAAAGTCACCCCTAGGGTAACATTGCAAAGTGTCACTGGCAATGTTACAAAGGTCAAAATGCCCAAGTTCCTCGAGAACATTGAAATGAGTATGACCAAAACCATGAAACCAGGAAGGTAGGAATATGCCACGGTCCAATTAGTAATATACAATCAACAAGAACAAAACCCGGAGCAATTCCAATTTCTTATTCAGCTAGATTCTAGCGTAAGCCCTCAACTTGATGGCGTCAAAGTGAGACCATAGCAAGGCATGCTTCACGTACCATACGGTCCCAACCTCAAATGAAGCATAGAACGAGCGACACAGCACATCAACATGTCAATTCCAATTTCTTATTCAGCTAGATTCTAGCGTAAGCCCTCAACTTGATGGCGTCAAAGTGAGACCATAGCAAGGCATGCTTCACGTACCATACGGTCCCAACCTCAAATGAAGCATACAACGAGCGACACAGCACATCAACATGTCAATTCCAATTTCTAAACACAACAAGACATAAACCCTAGCTTGAATCAACCAAAATTTGCGGTGAGGAGTCTTACAATCCGGTTGGTGACGCTGTCCGTGGCCTCGAGGACGCGGACGCGGGCACGGGTCACCTCGCAGAGGCGCTTGATGGTCTCGCCCCGGCGCCCGATGAGGCCGCCCACCTTCTCCGCGGACACCACCAGCCGGAACACGCTCGCACCGGGCCACCCCGGCCACCGCGGCCTCTCCTCCTCCCCATCCTTCTCCGCTGATGCGGGAAACGTGCCTGGCGGAGGCGGCGGCGGCGGCTTCTGCTCCGGCTCCGAGTCAGGGGAAGGGGTCCACTGCTCGAGCGCCGGGTGCTCCGGCTCCGAGTCAGAGGACGCGAGCCACGGCTCCGCCTCCTCCGGGTCCTCCTCCTCCTCAACCTCGGCGTCGCGGGCCACCTCCTGCGCCATGGCCGAGGGTTTTTGGGAGTGGGGGGTAGGGGAGTGAGAGCAACCGTTTGGTTTTCCTTCCTGGCTTGGTCCAACTGAAGTTATTGCAGATAGCAAATATGGCGTCGGGAGAATTTGATTATATGCCGCTGCAGTTTGTGGCTACTCTACTTCTACTATTGATATATATATATATATATATATATATTAATTTGAAAGATAATTACAAAAAATAGGTTCAAATTTTCCTATCGCTAATTGGAATAGTATGGATAGGTTTCTATCGCCAATTGAACTGTTGACAGAACAATTTCGTTGGTTCAATTGCAATTATATATATATATATATATATAAAATAAAATGGTATAGTACTCCTGGGAGTATGTACTCCCGCTTCTCATATACTACTTAAATCGTATGGTAATACATCTTTATCTATTTGAGTATACTCCAATAATGATTATAAGATACCATAAAGTGAGTTTCATGAAAAAAAAAATTCATTAAAGTCCATATTTTATTATAATATTTGTGAATATACTTCTTTTTATATATGAAAAAAGGTATATAGCAAAAATAAAGAGCTCTAATGAAAAATTTTCAATCAAGTCGCGTTGGAGTATATTATAATTGGTATTTAAGTATACTGAAAGTGATAAAGAAGTATAATATATTCGTTTAAGTGGTATATTCGAAGTAGGAGTACATACTCCCGGGAGTACGAAACGGGTGTCCTATATATATCAAGATAATTACAAAAATAATCAAAAAAATTACAAAAATATGTGTACCCCCACAAAGACCTAGCTGATCTCGCCGTGCAAAGGCCCCACCGTCACTCTGGTCGAAATAGAAGTCCCCAGAGTGTGATTCCTCGTGCGACACCAGCTCCTCTTCCCAAAGGGGTGTACGAGCTGTGAAACAGCACATGATGCATGTAAACATGGTGAAAATGATGAAACAGTATGTTGTGCTTGTGCATACAAACAAGATAGATATACCTCGTCGCGTGTACGGGTAGAACTTAGTACCTGTTAGAGAAAATTGTCGTTAGTAACCAGTGCAGTTTAAAATAAACAACCAGGCATGAATGTTTCATGCTGAGCTACGAACTGTGCTGTGGTACTCCTAGCACAGTGCCACGAGAACCCGCCCGCCACGTCCAGGTGAATATCTGTGGGGCGTGACGCACCGTGGCTCACCCCCCGTCCACGCACAGGTGGGTCCACTACCTCCCTCGACCTACGGTAGTACGCCAGCTCAATGCCTCACCTCGTCTTCTCGACGAACTAATCCATGACCCCTCTGATCTCCTGCGCTGTCATGCTAAAGCGCTCCTCGAGCGTCATACGACGCACGGAGGTCGCCAACTCGTATATCTCCCAATGTAGATTGACATATACATGTCATTAATAAGTTAGGAACTGAAAACTTGTGAAGCAAATAATATGTACGAATCATTCAATACGTACCACGCGATGGAATGCATAGTCCGGCTGAGTAGGGTATGTGTCGGACGTTGCAGCCTCGTGTCGCGGTGGGTCGTCCATGACCCTAACGCAACAAACCCTCGTCTGACTAGAGTACCACTCGATGTACTCGTCGTACGTCATGGGGTCATAGGGAGCATCCTCCTGTACAACGTCCTCCAAGGCGCAGAGCCACCCCTGAACCCAAGGGAACATCATGTCCATCCAGAAAATCGTAGCAGGGACTCCCTTCCTAGTGTACCTGGGGAAATTAAAATGATTGTTTCATAGGTGCGTAAGACAAAATGGTATGATAGAAGTAAAACATAAACTTACATATGGACGATCGGCGCCACCCGTTGCCCCCAGGGGGCTAGGACCTCCTGTTGTAGATAGAACTGGCGCATCACCGGGTACGCGTGGTACTCCTCCACAAAGATATTGTGCATCAAGCACATCCGCGTGTACCAGTACGCGTGGTATTACGTACACAAGCTTGATAGGCCTCAGGGTTCACGCGTGTACACCCTTTCGAGAGTGTACGGTATCCAGATGATGTGGTCATCCATCAACTGATCGAACACCACAACGTAAGACGCCCGTATAGTGATCGGAGCAAAGGTGGCCTGTCGAATGGAACAACAGAAACTTAACACAACAAATTGAATTACATTACGAAAAAAATAAATGTTTAGAAAACTTACCCGTCGGCAACACAACATCGTACCCATGGCCGGTCGGTCCACGTCGTCGTCGGCGATGTACATGGTGTCTGTGTAGGTGCCCAGGTCCAACTGTGGTCGTCTGATCTGGAAACACTCGAAGGACCACAGCTAAAGAAGCAGCGGGCATATGAAAAGGATGGAGCCGTCCCAAACCCAGTGTGACACGTCACACAGGGCGCGGTACATCACATACAACATTGCCGGGCACCAAGCGTAGGGCTAGATCTCCTCCACCTCCCAGTCCGCCAGCTAACGTGTGTACCAGATGAAGTGCTTATCGACGCTGTCGCCGTAGGATCCTAGGAACATCACCCACCCAAACAGCCACAACAAATAGACCTCGAAGTGCTCCTCACCGTGTACTCGGGTGTGTCCTCTACCATACGCTCTGGCTGCAAGAAGTCAGATACACATCAGTAAGTTACACAAAGCAATTGAAGCGGAAGGACAAGAGTAAAAAAAACTTACGTACAACTGGCAGATCCACTGCAGCGACAACCCGTGTGTGCTGCTGAACTCCCTGTAGCTACTGTTGGGCAGCAGCACCCTGTTGAAACCTCACGAGGAACTCCGTGCACCACGTGGTCGGGACGTCGTGCGCCGCTAGGAGGAAGCCCGCACAAGGCAACCCGGTTAGGAATGTCATGTCCTATAGCGTCGGTGCCATCTCCCCCACACGGGAGGTGAAACGTGCGCGTCTCCGGCCTCCACCGATCAACCAGTGTCGTCAGGAGGCACCGGTCGTACAGAAAGCACCTCGACGTACGACCACCGCCCGCGCGGTCCTGGTCGTCCTCCCACGTCGTCTCCACCATTCTCGCTAGTGGAAGGAGATTTGTCGTTCTCAACCTGCGTCGAAAGGATTAAGAACAAACGTGAGTCCATCCAAAGTAGTCAGGCTGCAATTGAGCACACGAAGGCCACAACTACACGTACCTCGGAACCCAACGTGGATCCACCCTCCATGCCCGCATGAGTGTGTGCAGTCCCAACGCGTCAAGCTCAATCGCCGCCTCACCCTCATGGGGGAGGATGGCACTGAGGCGACTACGGTGATGCGCGTCATTGACCGGGTCAAGCAACTCGTACGATCATTGCGTAGCATATCCTGGGTTCGTCATACCTAAAAATTCAGTGCGTACATTATAAATACTACGAAACATATAAAAATAATAAGAAGAAGCGACATATCTAATTAATTCAATTATTGCACTATTAGCGACACAAAGGAAACTGATATGCACACTTCTGGATCGACATATAAATTTTTAGAGGTATCTTGTCGTGTACAGATGGAAAGTTAAATTAAGTTCACAATGTTTTAATTAACGTCTACATTCCCTATTTAGTTACTCTGGAATTTTCATAGAATTTTTAAGGATACCTTGCAATTTTCGTTGTTTGCAAATTATTTAGCGTGCATGAATGGAAACTAAAATTAAGTTCGGATACATATTCTATTTAGCTACTGTGTAATTTTTACATATTTTTAATAGGTATCTTGCTACGTTCCTAGTTTAAAAAGCGTCTCCAACATTTATGAAATATTTACCGTGTACAAATAAAAACAAAAATTATGTTCATAATATTTTAATTCGGCTCTACATGCCCTATGTACTTACTCTAGATTTCTTAAAGAATTTTTAGGTGTCTTGCTATTTTCCTACTTTAAATTTTTGGCATTAATAGAATACTTATCGTGGACAAATGGAAACCAAAATTAAGTTTAGATTATTTTGATTAATCTCTACCTATCCTATTTAGCTACTCTACATTTTTATAGATTTTTTTTATAAGTATCTTGTTATTTTTAGAGGTGTCTTCGTATTTTTCTGGTTAAAAAAATATTTTTGACATTGACAAAATATTTATCTTGTGAAAATGAAAATCAACAAAGTTTTCTTAGTATTTTTACGGATTTTTTCTAAATCATACGAGTACTGCATAAATAATATCTATACGACGAACTAAATAATACACGACTAAAATGATGTACTACATTAAACAACAATACAACTAAAATTATCTAATACATTGAATTCTATGTCGCTATTTTTATTTGTTAACCTACAAGGTTTCGAATTGATGTACAAAGTTGCAAGAACATTTACCTGCAAAATGAGCGACCGAATCTGTTGCTCCGTCTCTTTCTCCTTCGCTAGGAACCGGCAGAGCTTCACTACGTCTTTTCTCCCATCTCATCCGCTCTTCTCTCTCTCTCCTCTTTTTTCCGAAATTAAAATGACTTTTGCACCGGATTTTGATGGTTTATATAGTTAGTTTCTGTCACCATTTCAACTGACGTTTTGCACTCTTCGATGCAAATCGTGAGTTAAAATGACGACAGATAGTTGGAACGACGACTGACAGTAAAAAGGTTCTTGTCGTTAATTAAAATGGCGACGAGAGCCTGTCGTCGTTTCAAATGGCGGTGGACACTTATTTTTATAAAAATACTATTTTTTGTAATTATCTTGTAAATTAATATTATTTAAAAAATAATTCCTCTACTATTTACCACCTTCGTCGTCGTCGACCCCAACAGAATCTCTGTCGCCGTCGCCCCCGTCTCGTCGCGCCCTCCGTCGCCGGCCAGATCGGGGCTTCTTCATCAGCTCCGGCGACGTGCATCGCCTCGGCGTACGCGCACCGGTGGATCGCCGTCCACAGCTCCGGTCGATGCACTTCTTCCTCAGCTTCAGCGAGTTGTCGCCGCGCCGCCGGATGGTCTTCCATAGCTCCGAGAAAACATGAATGCGTCATGAACCAGCCGTGGACCTGTGGTACGAACGAGACAGGACTGGACCCAACAGGCTGGACAGCGCACAAGTCGATTGATTCGTCGGCGGAATCATCAGCGCGGCGTTCCTACACTCGTTCGTCAACGTAGTTACGGCAGCAGGATCACACCTCACACGTCCCAAACATCAGAGATGGCTTTGCCGTTAAACTTCAATCAAACCCAGGAAAAGATCCACCGCATGAATAGTGCAATGTAAAAATCGAGGCAAGTCTCACAAGATCAATCACAAAAAGACGACGAAACTGTGCAGTGCTTATCATCTTCGTCGCAAATGAAGAGTTTCAGGTTAGATCAACGCAACCTTTACAGGAACACAAAGAGATCCCAAATGTAGCATATTTGCAAAGCTCCAGCAGACTCACACCGAATTAACAAACTCAAAGCACTTTTTTTGTTCACCACAGCGCCCAGCTATAGTGGCAGCTTCCAACGTACTAGCCGTAGCAGCAGTAGACCAGTAGTAGTACCTACTGTGTGCAGAGATCTACTGTTGTAGTAGCAGTGGCAGCATTCACGACCTCTTCTTCCTCTTCTTGTCCTCCGATTTGCCAGCTGCGTTCTTGAGCTGCAAGATAGAACAACAGACGTCAAGCGAAAGGGAATGGAATGGAATGGAATCAGATCAAATCGCAGCAATCTGTCTGTGGAGGACGAGCAGTACGTAAGGTGACTCGACGATACTCACCATGATGACGAGGATCCGGACAAGGACGGCCACGAAGTCTGTGAAGAGGGTGAGTGCGTGCTTGATGTAGTCCATGTCGCCGTGGTGCGCCCTCTCGATGATCTCCTGCGTGTCATACACCATGTACCCCAGGAAGATCAACAGGCCAAAGTAAACCTGCAGTGCAAATCACATATGCATCATCGTTCAACCAGAAAGATACCGCAGTCACCAGATACGTTTGTTTGGACGACAAGAACTACAGTCGCAGGTATGTATCTCACCTCAAACATGAAGCTGCCAGTGGAGTGGCCAAACATGGACGCGGCGAGCTGCAGCCAGAGCAGGATCGAGAGGCCAGAAGAGAGCAAGCCGCCGAGGTAGAGGTACTCCCTGCGCTTGGCGACGATGGCGGCGCAAGAGAAGCACCCGAACGCGATGGCGGTTCCAACAAATGCAGTCACGAGAATGCTGATGACACAGAGCAACAGGCAAGTTATGTCAGCCAACAGAAAGTAACATCTGTGAAGGTGAGCATCAAGGAAACTATGGCAGTCTAAAATAACACACACAAACAGCAGTTTATCATCCCAAAATAGAAAAGATAAGAGGTGCTTAACTTCACTGTCATTACAAAGGGCCCAAACACCCATGAAAAGGGCCGGCCTATCCTAATTCCTAAATGGTTAGGATTAACAGCATCATCTGAAAAATTATTAAATGCTTAATCTCTGCGTATCTTGTCGTCCAAGGCAAGTTCCCATCAATTAAGACGCAACTCCGCTTCTTACAATACAAGATAGCATGTTGATCATCTTTTGACAAAGGGGGGAGCATGGTCAAGGAATAACAAAGGACAGTACATCTTAAACAAACATTAGCTACAGATTCAAGATGAATTAACTATTGATAACATCATGCAGGATGCATGCACCCAAACTACCATGATCAGCAAGTAGTAGCTTCAGTTCTTACAAAGCTATTGAAGGGAAAAGGAATGACAAGAGAAAATAATCCAATTCAGGGGCAGAAATTTGCTACTCTGATCTAGATAACCCATTTAATGCTTCGAAGAAAGCAGCAGACAATGATTGATAAAGACACTTAGTCCGTAGATATCCAACCGCCGTATTTCCCACGGGCTACCGTATGTCACACTCAATCCTTTAAGACATACTGTCAACCGTCATCACCAACTTGTTTACCTATTATATTGCTACTTACTACTCCGAGTTAATTCTAATCCAACCACGAGCTATTTGATTAATGAACAGCAAGAGGCCATTTTCGAAACAACAACTAGAATAAGTTCATTGTTACCTTGGGTCAAAGTCTACAGTGAGCTTGATCAGAGGTCCAAGCGAAGCCCCTTCCAGGAGGGCAGCAGCCAGCAGCAGCCCAAACCTCTTCCTCTGTTCACAGGGCAGCACACGAAGAAAGTCAGCGCTCCATGTAATTGACATTTTTTTTTGTAGCCAAACTTCTTGTAAATTTCTACTCGTGCGAGGCAAGCGATCAAGGGTCAGCGGAAGAAGGCGAGACGAACCTCCTCGTAGACGGGCACCGAGAACAGCCAGGCGATGCTCCCCACGCACGCGAGCATGGTCAGCATCCCGCCGATGTTCCAGGCGACGTGCAGGTAAGCGCCCAGAGCCGACGAGACCAGCGCGACGCATAGCGTCTGGTAAACCTGCAGGCACCGTCAAGAGTTAAATATTAGTTCAGGCAAAACAAAGCAGAATTAAGTTTTTGCAACCATCAAACCCAATCTGATAACGATGCATAGCAACAATGCATAAACCAAAATTCTTGTGTCAACTACGATGATATGGAAGGCTGCATCCAGTTACTGGCCATGTTACATTAAGAACCTATGATCATTCGGTGATTCAGAGCATATGCTGCACAAACTGAACAATAACACAACGTATTCACAAGCAACTAGCTAGAATAAATGAATCTACGAACTCATATCGAATCGGGTGGCGTTCGTTGAATTATCTGAATACATAGAGGATCAGAGGAATAGTACGTATCACACCGGAGATTCTCCAAAACAACGAATAATCTCTAAGGCTAATTCTCCGAACCAACGGGATTAGTCTCTGAAGCTAATTCTCCAAGGCAACGAAAAAAAAAAATCTATAGCTTATTTTAGGAACAATAAATCTCTATAGCCAATTAGATGAATCGCATTTCATAGCACAAACCCTGCGATTCCCCTGAGACCGTTAAAATTGGACTAGTAATTAAGCAGAGCAACTATAGCCAGGGGGCGCAAAATTAACCAGCCTGGGACAGAACAACAGATCAACGCTAACGAACAATCCCAACACAAACCGCATTACTCCTAATTTTGTCTCAAAAAACCTATGAACAGTAAGACTCGAAAACCTCAAGATTAAACAAGCACACCCAAATCCATCGTCGCGTTCCACACGCAAAGCCCTAGAAACTAGCAATATCCACCACGCGATGAACCAAAACCGCACCAAAAAAAAAATCGAAAAAAACAAGTCAGAGAGAGGAGAGCGAGGGAAGGGGGGATTGGGGCCGTACGAGCTTGAGGTGGGACTGGACGGCGGGGGAGATCTGGCGGAAGTTCTTGAGGGAGTCGTAGCCCCAGCCGCCCGCCGCCCCGCCGTACGCCGACGCCGGCGACGAAGTCGAGTAGTAGGCGTCCATCTCGCGTGAGCCGGATCGAATCGGAGCGGCCTCGCCTCGCACGCAAAGTGTGTGGGTGGATTTTATTTATTTTCCCCGCTGCTTTGATTTGATTTCGAACCGATGGGTCGCAACTTGTTCTTCTTCGTTTGCTTCGTTGGAACTTGGATGGAAGAATGCGGTGGCCAGCGGGGTATTTATAGAGGGTGGTGCGGGTTGGAATTGCGTGTCGGGCGCCGTGGGGAAGGAAACGGCGCCGTACGGCTCCGGTAGTTTTCAGGAAGGCTCGGTGTGTTGCGTGGAGACGGTATGGTGCCTCGCGAGAGGCCCAGAAGCTTCCGGTTTTTTCTTCTTTTGTTTGTGGATTTTTCTTTTCTTTTCTTTTCTTTTTCCAGGAAACATTGTGTGGATTTGTCTTGTGAAGTTGTGTCGGTGGATTTGGACATAGATATTGTTGTGTAATGGAGGTTGGGTTGCCCATGAATGTAGCTCTTAATTCGTAAATAATAAATAACATATAAGAATATAAGGATATAGTCAAAACCTTATATTTTTATTGGTCTCTATACTCGTAGATTTATGTGTACAATGAGAACCTCATGTCTCCTTTTATATAGAAGGATGATGTCTTCCTTTGTGTATGAATAAACAGTACGAGACTAAACTTACCGATATGTTTTGTGGCCCGCGACAACCATCAAATGGGTAAACGGGTCAACATACAACAGAAGCAAATTACTTGTAAACGCTTTTATTTGTACTTCTTAGTTTTGTTTGGTAGTTAGTGTCCCGTGTACATTAGTACAGCCATTATCGAACGATAGTGTGATAAGGCCGGACATGCCACTCTTGCGTTAGAAAGGCTAGGAAGGCACTATTTTATAGTAATAGTTTTCTATGCATTTTTTAAGTGTTTTGCAATTTGTATAGAATGAAAGTTAGATTATTGTCATAGGTAAAGCATTACTAAACCCTTCAATGTACTAATATGTACATATAAATGTGATTGCTCAATTTCACGTGCATGTATTTATGGCTGAAATGCAAGTGCTTGCGTATGTTACAATGCATTGTTACCATAACTCTTAGTTAACTAGGAGTATAAATGATTTGAATTTTTAAATAATATTAATTTCAAAGATAATTACAAAAATAAATACAAAAATAAGTTATTGTCGCCGTTTCAACCGACGACAGGAATAGTGCTGAGAGGGTCCTGTCACCATTTGAATAGGTGATAGGAGCCTGTCGCCATACCAAATGGCGACAAGAGCTTATCGCCATATCAATTGGCAACATAAATCTATTTTTATAATTTTGTTAATTTATGTGTAGAGAATTAAACTAAAAGATTTAATGTATTTCACAAAGTTTTTTTGGTAATACCTGAAAGTATCCGCGTAGTTCGGAATCCAAAATTAGAGATGATAACGAAATGTGAAGTAGACAATGCGAGATCGGTGGCACAATTTGGAACACGAGTTCGGCGGTACAATAATAGAAACAGACCCCTTCGGAGTGAAATGAAAAAAAAGGTTTCAAGGTTTCCATGCACGTTGTTGTCCGGATTGTATAGTTCGTGGAACCATTTCTTCGGGAAAGATAACATAATATTTAATAGTCAAAATATTAGCGAAAAGAGAAGTTTGAAAGACTTTATAATTTAATTGCGAATTACATGACGCGTTGGATTTGGTTACATACCATTAGAAATGCCAACATGCACGAATCAACAAACCGAAATCGGTGCCAATCGCTGCCCCATGGACGTTCGGCGCCAACCGCTGCCCCCAGGGGACTAGGACCTCCTGTCGCAGCCTGAACCGGTGCATCACCTGGTGCACGTGGTACTCATCCATGAAGACATCTTGTACCAAGCTCTTCCACGTGTACCAGTACGCGTGGTCTCAGGTGCATAAGCTTGATAGGCCTCAAGGTGCGAACATGTACACCCTATCAACAGTGTAAGGTTTGTTTCAAGTTTCTTAAAATTTGGAGTTGTGGATCAAAAGTTGTGCCAATCTTTGATTTTAGTTTTGAGTTGATTTCCCTGTCCCTCGTGCTGTTTTTACTGTTCATTTCGAATACTGTTTGTTACGAGCAATCGCTTCATTATCAAACTTGTGCTCATAGGCAATCGTAGCGTTTTTGGTTCTTTGTGCTTGGGGTTTGGATTGGATTCAATACAAGTCTTCCGCTATGCTTGTATATTGATCTTTGTAGCTCTCATAGCTATTGGAGTGAAAATCATGTTGAATCCGATTAAAGAGAAAAAAGATAGTGCTCCTATTCACCCCCTCTAGTCGTCGTTTCGGTCCAACAATTATTCTAATACATTGAATTGTATGTCGCTTTTTTTATTTGTTAACCTACAAGGTTTTGAATTTATATACAAAGTTACAAGAATATTTATTTGGAAAATGGGCAACCAGATCTGTTGCCCCATCTCTCTCTCTCATCCGCTAGAAACCAGCTAGGCTTCGCTACATCTCTTTTTCCCTCTCCTCTCTTTTCTCTTTTTTGGAATTAAAATGATTTTTTCACCGAATTTTGGGGTATATATAGCTAGCCTCTGTCGCCAATTGAAACAGGAACCCACGGGTTTCTATCACCATTTCAGCTGGCGATTTGCACACTTTTCAATGCAAATCGTCTGTTGAAATGACGACAGACAATTGGAACGGCAACTGACAATAAATAGGTTCCTGTCGTCATTTGAAATGGCGAAGGAGCATGTTGCCAGGTCAAATAGCGATAGAAACTTATTTTTTAAAAGAAATAGACTATTTGTTATAATTATATTTTAAATTAGTATTATTAAAAAAAACTAAATGATGTCTTGTCGAGCCCCGCAAAAAAAAGAAGAAGAAGGCACGCGAGTATATTTAGCACAGAGTTACAATCGCATAAAACGTGAGAACAAATAGAGAGAAAAGAAGCCTATGTACCCATGTAATTCCTAGGTTGCTCGGATTTATTTAGCCTTTGTTTCGTGCCAAGAAACACCGATAAACTAAGTTTCGAATCGAACCGCGGTGTTTAAGCTTCACCCTGTGGGCAACTCCGCAGGAACATCCTAACGCGCCTTAATCCCGCACCCAAGTTTCGAATCGTAGTCGATGACGCAAGCTTCTGGGCGGGACCAATGCCACCCCGCCACGTGGCAAACTCAGTTGGAGAGGAAGCTTCGCGGGAGGTCGCGCCGTACGTGAGCCCGTCATGCGCTGCTCGAGTCGTCCAGTAGTTCGGGTGGGCCCGTGTTTTGCATAACTTTCGGAAATAATTAATGTACCATGCTCATTGATAAAAAAAACACACACCAAGTCAAATAAATAATTAATAAAAAAATGGTCACACATGCTCTAGTCCTATCAAATTTCGTATCACAGCCGTTTAACATCTTCTAATGTATTTAAGTAAAGGTGGACAATAGAAGAAAAACACAATAACTATACTCTAGATATCTTTAATGGACAAATATCTTCAAATAGATACTTTTGAAGCCATGAACAAATATAGCTAAATAGAGGGAGTATAAGCAGAGGCGGAGTTAGGCCTCGGGCTATTGAGATATAGCCCAAGGCTTAAGATCAAAAGCATGTGAATATTCTCTTGAAAAAACACTAAACATACAAAGTTCAATTCAAGAATAGCTAGACTAACCCGAGGCTTGAGCTGTGGTCGGCTCCGTCGTCCCTGGGTATAAGAGAATGGAGCAAGAAGTTTTGCCTACCTAGTCCATGGCGTGGCTCCTTAATTATATTCGGAGTGAATTTCGAAGTGAAACTTCAGTTTACATAAACCGCGAGTTGTATGGGTTATTTTTTCACTGACCCTATTTTAGTGGATTAATAACATGTCATAGAATTTTTATTTATTCATTCTTCTACTCGTCACCGGCATCTCGATCGATCAACGGTAGAAAATTTCTTGTGCCGGCATATATATTGGCATTTGGCGGCCGTCTGTCAGGGGGATATACATCTTGAATGATTCTCTCTCTCTCTCTTCGAAGTGGCCGCGTGCGGGAGATGATAGATCTCGAATGATGCTAATAGCCTAGACTAAATGTCCTTCTATTTAAACTCTGTTTGGCGTTCGTCACGGAGCCGGAAGCGCCGTGGTCGCCAGGACACGTAGCTTCGTCTTTGCCACCACCACGAGCCGTTCATTCACTCAACCGTATTCACCGGCGTGTTCGCGGTAAGCTCTCGATGCTAACCCGCCGTCCATTTGGCATCTACCGACCTAGTCCATTTTTCTTTTATTTTCGATTTTGAATAGTACGTAGATTTGTGATTTTGTATAATTAAATCTAGAGCTCCAAAAATTCTGAAAGTTTTTGTGTATGCTCTCTGACATGTATACTATCTATGAAAAATATGAAATGTGAAATTTGAATAATTTTTATATGTTATAAAATTGCCAATTAATTCATAAATGGAACTTTCATGATTTTTGTAGGCCACAATAAATTTCAAAAATCATGAAATTTGTTTTTCCACTAAGTTACACTGTGAACAGTCCATATAAAAATTTTGAGGCTATTTGGACAAAGTTGAATTTATACCTATTTTATGCTTATTTATTTAATTATTATTCCATGAATTTTGTAGGCTAAATTAATGATCCAAAAATTCTGAAAATTGTTTTGCCATGACACATGATGGTGTTCCATGGCATGTTACTCAATTAGTTCATTAGAGAAATAGAGAATTTTGGTGTATTTTTAATTTCATTTGTTTACAAAAATGAAATTTAATTATGTGATATGTCATATAATGCGACGATGACACGCCATTGGATGTACAATGCCGATCGCGCTCAAAGAGTTCATTGATGGTGTGCATTATTTCTTAAGAGTGGCCGAGGCAAACAAGCGGGATGGTTTCATGTCTTTGTCCATGTGCCCTGTAAGAATTTGAAGGAATATTCTAGCTCAAGGAGTCTTCACTCACACTTGTTGAAGTCGGGTTTCATGCCAAACTATATTTGTTGGACCAAGCACGGAGAAACCGGGTTATAATGGAAGAAGGTGAAGAAGAACAATTGGACCCGACGACATTATTGTTCAATACGGTGACTTCGATGATCTTGCAATGGGTAAATCAAGAAGAGGCGAGGGCGAAGACACACTCACGAAGATGATGCTCTTGGTGATGTCATTCGTGATGCACAAAGAGATTGCGAAAGTGAAAAGGAGAAGGCTAAGTTTGACCGCATGCTAGACGATCACAAGAAATTACTATACCCGTCCGTAGAAGATGGGCAAAAAGTTGGGTACAACATCGAGTTGCTACAATGGAAGGCGCAGAATGGTGTATCCGGCAAGGCATTTGGGCAATTATCAAGATCCAAAAAGATGCTTCAAGCCTAACGAATTGCACGCCACTACGCACGAAGCAAAACAGTCGCTCCCTTTGGGATTAGAAATCGAAGATACATGCATGTCGTAATTATCTGTATCATGGCAAGGACTACGAGAATTTGGATGAATGCCCGTATGCAAAGCGTCGCGATATAAGAGCGAGATGGCGATGTTGAGGCGAAGAATGAAGAAAATCCTGCCAAGGTTATGTGGTATGCTCCTATAATACCATCAATAGTAAACAAGGACCATGCAAAGTTGTTGCGATGGCACAAAGAAGACCGTAAGGTAGACAACATGTTGAGACACCTGCTGATGGGTCCCGGTGGAGAGCAATAGACAGAGAATTCCTGAGTTTGCAGATGACGCAAGAAACCTAAGGTTCGCTTTAAGTACGGATGGTATGAATCCTTTTGGGGACCGAGCACTAGTCATAGCACTTGGCACTGTTACTCTATGTATCTACAACCTTCCTCCATGGTTATGCATGAAGCGGAAGTTCATTATGATGCCGGTGCTCATCCAAGGCCCGAGGCAACCCGGCAACGACATCGATGTCACCGAGGCCATTAGTTGAGGAACTCGCTTTTATGGAGCAAACCAGTGTACGTGTGTGGGATGAGTACAAACAGAACACTTCGACTGCGAGCATTGTTGTTCGTAACAATCAATGATTGGCCCGCTCTAAGTAATCTTCGGGACAGACAAACAAGGGATACAATGCATGCACACCTCGCTTTGATGACATTGACAGATATATTTGAAAAAATGTCGAAAGGTCGTGTACCTTGGCCATCGTCGTTTTCTTCCTATGAATCACCAACTAAGAAAGAAAGGCAAGCATTTTAAAGGTAAGGCGGACCACCGAACCAAGCCTCGCAACCGAGCTCGGGAGGATGTACTTGATATGGTCAAGGATGTGCAAGTAGTCTTTGGAAAGGGACAAGGCGTGAACTGCTCCAAAAGATGCTAAGGGACACGCACCCATGTGGAAGAAGAAGTCCATATTTTGGGAGCTACCATATTGGCAAGTCCTAGAGGTCGCAACGCGATCGACGTGATGCACGACAAAGAATCTTTGTGTGAACTCGCTAGGATTCATGGATGTGTATGGAAAGTCTAAGGATTCACTCGAAGCACAGCGGGACTTGCGGCACATGAAAGAACGAGACAACTGCATCCAGAGAAGACAGACGATGGACGCCATTACTTAAGACTCGCTAGCTTCACTCTTAGCAAAGAAGAGAAGGAAAGCATGTTTGAATGCCTAAACAAAGATCAAGGTCCCATCCGGATTCTCCTCCAATATAAAGCGTATAATAAAAATGCCGAGAATAAATTCCTACACTTAAAGTCCCATGATCGCCACGTGCTTATGACGCAATTGCTTCCGGTTGCTTTAAGAGGAATTCTACCTCCACATGTACGTCTGCCACCGTGAAGCTATGTGCATTCCTCAATGCAATTTCTCGTAAGGCAATCAATCCAATGGAACTAGCTACTCTGAGAATGATGTGGTTCAATGTCTTGTCGACTTTGAGTTGGTGTTCCTCCATCCTTCTTTAATATCATGACACACCTCCTAGTTCACCGGTCAAGGAGATTAATATTCTCGGTCCGTGTTCCTACACAACATGTTCCTTTGAGAGGTTCATGGGAGTCCCAAGAAATATGTTCACCAAGCGTGCTCGGCGAGAAGGAAGCATCGCCAAGGGCTACGGGACGAGAGGAGGTCATTGAGTTCGTGTTGACTTCATTCCGACCTTGACCCGATTGGTGTTCTGAATCGCGACACGAGGGAGACTTAGTGGAAAGGGAACACTAGGGAATAAAACATATATCGATGCGGGGACGATTATTTCAATAAAGCGCACTACACGCTTCTTCAAAACTCCTCCGTGGTGGAGCCGTATGTCGAGGTACACAAGGAATTCCTACGATCCCGCCTGGGGAAGAATGAAGCTTGGATTAGGCGTCATCACATGGAAACTTTCAAGCGGTTGGTTGCGAAAAGAATGTCGAGTGATGACAATATTGATGAGCAATCAGTATTTGTTGGTTAGGCAACCGTCGTGGCACATCCTCACGCACAAAGGGTGCGAGATAAATGGAAATACATTTTACACCGTGAGCCCAAGATAAAAGGAGCACGAACCAAAACAGTGGTGTCGCGTAGATGCCACAGACCCAAATGGAAAGAGGCAAACATATTATGGCGCATAGAGGAGATTTGGGAACTAGACTACGCACCTAATTTTAAAGTCCCTTTGTTCGGTGCCAATGGGTGAAGATGACCGGAGGCGGGTAACGATCGACAAGGAGTATGGAATGACAACAGTGGACCTCAACAATATTGGGTACAAAGACGAACCATTCGTCCTTGCTGCGATGTGAATCGGTGTTCTATGTGAAAGACATGTCTACAAAACCCAAGAGAGGGAAAATGACGACAAATCAACCAATGAGCCAAAACGCCACATAGTTCTTTCAGGAAAAGAAACATCGTGGGAATTGAGGACAAGTCGGACATGTCGAAGATTATGAAAGGGATGATCGAATCCCGCCTTCAGTGTGACCAAAGACCCAAGCATCTGCTAAATGCCGAGGACACTCCATGGTTACGGCATGATCATAACCAAGGGTCATACGTCAAGAAGAAGTTCACCATGTGCCCGCTTGATATATAGTGATGTTTAATAAATAGTGTGTATTAGAGATTTTATGTAATAATTGTAACTTCAGATGTTTCTATCATATTTTTCTTGTTTTTTATCGTTTCAAATGAAATTCCTATTCGATAAAAGGACACATGTACCTCTGTGAAGCATGTCTTCTCCACTGGTGTAAAAATGACTTGAAATTTTTTTAGCAAGTATTTATGCCTTCAAATGAAATTCCCAGCTTGTGGTTTGAGCCCTTCATTTTGTTTATAGTTGGCTCTTCACTTCCCAGCTTGTGGTCACTATAAAAGTCGTTTGAAATGTCAATAAGATCTCTGTGCTTTCCTGGGACATGATCGCAAATGTTCTCAGCAACATTGGTATGATCTGCAAACATAAGGGGGGTAAACTCATATAATGTCAGGAAATGGTAAAGTGCAACTACTATGCAAAGGAAAAAATGGAAATTTCTCCTTAGTGGGGTATTGCTACATAAGGATTAAATTGCTTTTGGGGTTTTAAAACGGTTAGTCGAATTTCATTGCACTTTAAAGCAGTGCCTAAAACAAGATGATCAAAGTAGCACAAAGGCTAATCAAGAAGACAAGAAGAGTAAAACCGCAAAGTCGCGAATAAAGTACTAGTAGCGATGAGTAGTTCCAATCTCACCTATAGTTCCAATGAAATTCCTATTTGGTGGTGGATTTCTCATCGCGCATTTGGACAATGAATGATGGAAAACCAAAAGATTAACGTTAAAATGATGCAAAAACAAATTTCCTATCGAAACCAATAGTTTTATTTTTAAAAACTATTATTTTTAAAAATTTATGCCTAATATTTAATTTATTATGCATTTAACAAGAATTAGCATATTTATACAAATAAACTTAATACAAAACCACACGGGACTAAAGGTTCTCTGGAAAATAGTGGCGGGAACTGAATAGTGGGGACCTTTAAGTCCCGGTTCCTAACAAGGCCCGGGACTAAAGGTTCTCTTGGGGGGTAATTGAATAGTGGGACCTTTAGTCCCGGTTGCTAACACAGCCGGGACTAAAGGTTCTCTGAAAATATGTCCGCGCAAAATTCACCTTTAGTCCGGGCCGTGGCACCACCGGGACTAAAGGTTCTCTCGAAAATATGTCCTCGCGCAAAATTCACCTTTAGTCCCGGCCGTGGAACCACCGGGACTAAAGTTCACCTTTAGTCCCGGTCAGTATTACCACCGGGACTAAAGGTCTTTAGTCCCGGTTGGTAAAACCGCCCGACTAAAGGTCCCCAAGTACTTAAGCAACGATTTCGTCTTCCATTCTTCCTCCACTTCCCATCGCGCGCCTCTCCTCGCGCCTCTCTCGCGCGCCTCTCCTCGCTGTCTCCTCGCGGCGCTCTGCCGACCTCGCGCGTCCGGCCGCGGCGTGCTCCCGCCGTCTTCTCGCCGCGACCCGCCTCTCTCTCGCGCCGGCTGTCGTCTCCCGCTCGCCGCCTCCGCCGTCGCGCATCCTGACTCAAGGTAAAATAATGCAGAGCTTCAACTGAAATTTTGTCACCTGTTAAGTTACTAGGACTCGTCATTCAGAAATTTTGTGAAATCTGCCATGTCAAAAATAATGCAGAGCTTCAACTGAAATATCTGGTAATGGACTAATGGTAGAGCTGCAGTGATATCAATCTTGTTCCTTCTCGTCGTTCCGGGAACGTCGTCCCAACTTAACTTGGATCACGTTCCATGTTAATTTGGGACGTGCTGAAGCTATATACTCGTCGTTCCTAACAGTATTGAAAATTGGCGTACCATGTTCCTCGTCCCCGTTCCTCGACCCGGTCGACCCGGGAACGCGGTGACTTAGGTATGTACTAAAAACCATGCATGTTTCTCGGGTGGTAGGGTACGCAAATTATCGTATGGGCCATATGGCATACTAATAAAAATTTATGGAATGACTATACATTTCAATAATATGTTAGCACATATTTAAAATTTATTTATCAATGTTAGTGTTTGTTATCTTTATCACTCCATAAAATAAGTTGTTTTCACATATAATTGTGTAAAGTAGTCAATTAATTAGAAAGAAAGGCCAACTAATTATATACTAACGTTGAGTACTCATAATGCATGGTTTACTCGGTGCTAACATTTGATCAACTAATAATAACTTAACAATCATTCTTTTACCTATCTTTAAATACACCACTAACACAAATTTTCTAGATCCACCATCACTGAGTATTTCAGTTAGACACCAAAGTCCACCTTGCGCAAAGGTTCAGAGAGTTCAAATTATCCCAAAGCTTACTGCTAATATGCAAAAACAAAAGAAGCGCCTTGAGCGATCACCGCGGGTCCGGTGAGAGTAGTAGACCAATTCTCGCGCACTCGAGAAATCGCCACCGCCTCCACTCATGAGGGAGCCGTGAGGCCCACCATCGAGGCCCATAACGTCGCCTTATTTCGCGTGAGGCCGTTCTTTGAACTCAAGGTGGGTTCCTAAACCCGACGTATACACTGTCGCAAAACACCGAAATCACATTTCTCGCAGCGTGTGGATATGTGCTTCCTTTCGAAGAACAATTTTATATTATGAATGATAAGTTTTATATTACGCCGATATATTTGCGAAATGGCCGAACCGAATGACAACATGGACGATGCCATCATGGATATTATCAACAATGGCGCCTTACAAGGTGCCCAAGTCGAAGGTGATGACAACAATCAAGAAGTAGATGACGGAGTCGATTTCTGCCGATTATGAAGATGAGGTCTATCTACAATCTCTTATGTATCTACAATCTCTTATGTATCTACAATCTCTTATGTATCTACAATCTTTGTGTTTCTACATTCGTAGCCCTCCGGATCGACGACAACAACGGGAAGAGTAGAAATGTACGAGGCCAGAAGAAGCCGTTGGAGGGTCGGTTCATTCTCTCGGAATTCGAGGAGGATCTGAGCAAAGTACTTGGACCACATGCACAGAAATTTGTCACCCATGTGGGTGCCTTGTAAGGGACAGGATCCCGATCAATGCTCGTGAATGGAAGCAAAGAAAGAGGCTCCTCATATTAGTTTTGTCTCTGATCGTGACAAGGCACTAGTTTGGCAAGATGTCCTTCAACATTTCGCGCCGTCTGTAAGATGAAGCTTTGAAGGAGAGAGTTAGGAAGCGGGCTATGAAGAAGATGGCCACACAATTCGGTGTTGGCGGAAGAAATTGTACAACACATTTATCAAGAAGAACTCGACCTTGATTTCAACACTAAGGCCTACGTCAAGTTGAGGCCGTTTTGGGATGAGTTTGTACGCTTCAAGACATCGGAAGAGGGTGAGGCACGGTGAGAAGGAACCAACAGAATGCCCGACAAAGCAATACCACCATCACTTGGGATCGGTGGCTACAGGAGTGCCATTCCTAAGTGGAAAGAATGGAACGGAGATTCTTACCAAGGGGATCGAACCAGAATCAATCAACCGCTTTGGAGCGCTAAGTATTGGTTTTTCGGTCATGGGGAAGCTCGGACCTAGAGACCGGAAAGATAGTGTATGGCGCAAAACTCCAAAGAGCAAGCAGAAAGATTTGCTTATGCTCGAGGCTTGGCCGAGAGTGGCAGTGGCAGCGAACAGAGATAAGGATGAGTGACATACGCATGGAGAGTCCGAACACGGTGGCGAACAAGAGGCTATGGGAGGTGTCGGGAGCATGCCTTCCTAAAGACAAAGCCACCTATAGAAGCCGCAGAGAAAGAAGGACGAGGAGGCGAGCGGATGCGCAGGATGGAGGAAATGGTTCTTGAGTCACGGAAGTGGCTCGTGAAGCAATCTAATGAGAAAAAGCACTTGAAGCCAAAATGAATGAGGAAATCAAAAGGCAAGTGCAGATAGCGAGAAGTTCCATCCAAAGGCAACCGCATCGAGCCGGAGTCAACATCACCCCTCATCGGTTGAAAAGCGATTGCGCTTCCACTGAGGTGCCGGTGATTCAAGATGACGCAGGCTGCGCTTCCGTGGATGACATCACCGATCCTCTCACGACATGTGAGCTGCACATTCAGGGGAATGCCACCGTCATGGTGGCTATCGGTGTTGTATCTCGTATCGACCCTACGAAGACACCAAGATGCCATGGGGCATTAATACCTCTGGATATGCTAGCGTATCGGTGGATAGAGTTGTGAAAGGTTATAGCAATGTGCGTCTTGACATTGAAGGAGGTGATGGGAGAAGACTTTAGGAGAAGCGAGAAGACATTCATATGTTGGCGCAAGCGCTATATCATTATTCCTAGGGCGTCACCTCCTCCTCCTCAACAACCTAACCCTAGGTGCGGATGAAAGTGAACGAAACATTTTTCACTAATTATGTATTGGCTTAAATAACGGTTTACTCATACCACGTTGTTTTCACGCAGAACCTCCCCAACCTAAGTCCAATTATCCATTCACCACCGGTCACGGTGTTGCGCGCGATGACAATGAAGTGGAAGACATTTGCATCCCCACCGCCCCATCTCCTCCACGACGGGATCCAATGCCGCCACCGCCCCATCGCCTCCACGGCGGGCTCCAACGCCGACACCGGCCGCCCATCGCCTCCACGGCGGGCTCCAACGCCGCCATCGCCCCATCGCCTCCACGGCGGGCTCCAACGCCGACACCGCCCGCTCCATCGCCTCCACGGCGGGCTCCAACGCCGACACCGCCCATCGACGCTTCCACGGCGGGCTCCAACGCCGCCACCGCCCCATCGCCTCCACGGCGGGCTCCAACGCCGACACGCCGACCCTCGCAAAGAAGAGGCCCACCCCACAAACGGCGTCGGCCCCCCGCCGCCAAGAAGAAAGCCTCGGGAGAACACCGGCTATTTCTAAGACGCATGAAACTTTCTATGAGAAGACCGCCGAGGAAATAGATGCTTGATGACAGATGTGGACGGTTTCTTCGCGAAAGTCAAGGCTAAAAGTGAAGCGGCGAAACCACGAGAAGCCGTACTTCTTCGCACGCCCGAAGTTCTAAGGCAAAGGGTGGACGCTCACCGTAAAAGTTACGTCATGCTCGTAAGGATTCGCCACTATCGGACTATGACCGCACTCTCACCAAGTCAATTGAGGAGGCGAAGAAGAAAGAGAAGAGAGCACGGAAGGGTGTTGCACACTGGGAACAATCACGCAATCGAATGCCCCACTAGTTATTGGGAATGAATATGGTTCAAACACGAACGTGCTAGAACAGATATCCGAAACGTGCATTTGGATCAACTTGATGAATTTTTCGCGGAAGCGGTCTAAGCATTTCCCAAATGCTCGCAGAGCACACATCGAAAGTGCTCGGAAGTTGATCATTGGAAGAAGGAATATGTATATGGCAAGAGTCTATACAACCCCGAGAAGCTCATGGAACTTCATGACGCAAATGTACTTGTTAAACAAGTGGTACATGGCGCATGTCGCGTAAAAGCGGATGACTTTATTTGCGTCAAAATTATAAACCATCATTACTTCCGTGGCGATGACATTATAATGGTTCATTTAATGAGTTACACCACTATGCCACATGGACGCTCTAGACAAATCTCTCATCACCGCTTTTGTCATGCGTGATTCTTTCTTTTAATAATCTCACTCTAGCATATGTATATGTATAAGTAATTATCCTCACACTAGCTAGCATGTCTATACATATGCAGAGACATGATGAGAGACCTCACACGTAGAAATGACAAGAACATTGGTTTCGTTGATCCATATATCGTATTCAAGGACCCAAACACTCCCACGATCAATGGAGACCTCAAATGGAGAGGAATTTTGGAGGTTCTTGATCAACCAAAAGAACAAAAGATTTATACTCTTCCCTACAACTTTGGGTGAGTGTTGTTATCGTGTGCACATTTTACTTTACTTACTCAATCCAACATAAAGATATATATGTTGACTCTATAAACAAATGCAACTTTCATCGATCACGATTGTCTTCGATCTCTCCGGCGGTCATTTGCTAATCTATGACTCGTTGAGAAAACCGCAGAACATTACCAAGATATGATAGACATTATCCGTGGGTAACTTCGATCTTTAAATATTTATTCCTGCTCTTTAACTCGCAATAGTTAATTAACGATCCAATTATTGGGCGTGGTTTGGGCTTGGTTCGTTCAACTACACCGTCCGGATCCAAAGCGCCACTTCCCGATCCACACCGATCGGATGTAAGTTGTACTAGCTCCCGCGTCTTTACCTTATCATGCTTCACTCACGCGCGGATGACGAGTAATCTTTTATATCGCATGCAGTGGGTTCTACGGCAACCACCGTGCAACAATTTGTGTGGATACTACGTTTATGAGTTCCTCATGGTGTATGAAAAAGAACCCATCTACGATCAGAAAATGCGTAACAAGTATATATAATAAATCCATTTTATTTATTTGTTGCTATTAAATAAATCTTATGTATATTAATACTTCTTTCGTTTAATGCAAATTGAAGGAGATATGGTTGAAGGAACAGTGTTGGATATGGACCGCCTCAAAGGAATTCAAGAGACAATCGCAGATTTCTTAATGAGCATGTCCTCAAGCCCAGACCGAGTTCTACTTTAACCTGATGAACCATTGAAGCCAAACCAGACGAACATTTGTATGACATTTAAGTGGAGGACAACATTTGTGTTGTAAATACCAAGGATGCATGAATAATTTTGTAAATTTTTGTGCATATATATATATTATACATATATATAGCTCCATAATATATATAGTTTCATACTTTATTTGTGTGTAATAATGTTCCAAACTAAATTATATGTGCAGATACATATATTAGCAAATAAGAATACGCATTTGAAAACCTAATGTAATTGTAAAACCAAAATCAATAATGAATTGAAATGGAAACAAAAAAAAAAAACACCTTTAGTCCCGGTTGGTAATACCAACCGGGATTAAAAGGCCAGCCAGTGGGCGATCAAGCGGACCTTTTAGTCCGGTTGGTATTACCAACCGGGACTAAATAAACCTTTAGTCCCGGGCTTGGGACCGGGACTAAAGGTGAGACATTTAGTCTCGATTTCCTAGTCCCGGCTCTATAACCGGGACTAGAGGCCCTTTAGGCCCGGGACCAAAAGTCTGTTCTGTAGTAGTGATACTCTCTCTGGTTCACAAAACAAGTCATTTTGAACATCGATATGGTCCCCAAAATACATCTTTGACCACTAATTACTATTATAATGTACTTATTTTTTTAAAGGTATGGCAGGAGGACTGCCACACTGCATTAAAGAGGAAAAAAATAGTACAACACTGATAATTACAGAAAAGGACTTAAGGCAGAAAACCTAAAAAAGACAAAAGGACAAAAAGCAGAAAAAACAAGCAGAACCGAAAGAGAAGAAGGAAGAAGGAAAGGAAACCAAGAGAAACAGACAAAATCAAAGAAGGGCCGCATCTCCTTCGGAAGATAGGTTGCTAATTTTTTGCCCGCTAAAGATCCAGGCCCTGGCTTCCTCTTTAATTATCGCAATCACCTCTCCCTCGTCGTTCCTTTGGTGTTGAAAGATTCTTCTATTTATTTCCTTCCAGATATGTCATAATGTCAGTATGATTAACGAGCCTTGGCCTTTCCTGTTCGAGCTGATTTCACTTTGTGACATCTCCAACCACCAATGCAGAACCGTCGCCTGGGCGTCCCCTTACGAGGGTAACATGTTATTATGCTGAGCCCAAAACGCTATGGCATTCTAGATCCTCTTTGTGTAGGCGCAATTGATTAGCAGATGTTGTGCTGTTTCTGGGTTGTTTGTGCAGAGCGGGCACCAGAAATCATTTTGGATGTGTCTCACTAATAAGACATCTGCCGTCGGTATCCGTTCCTGAACAGCGAGTCATGCGAAGATTTTTACATTTTTGTGGAGCCCAAGGTTACCAGATGAGACTAGCATAAGGTTTCGCTATCGACCCCTCGAACTGTATATTGTATGCCGACTTGGCCGTGTAATTCCCGGTGGAGGTCCATTTCCAAGAAATGTCATCTGGAATTTCCGACGCTAGTGACACCTGTGCAACCTTGTCATACAGTTGCACAAACTCGAGGATGTGGTGTACTGTGATTTTCCGTTTGAGGTCTGTGATCCAATTATTTCCTCCTAGAGCTTCCCTCACCGCCCTCTTCTTTCTGGTCGAGATATAATAAAGATTAGGAGCCAAATCTCTCAAGGGTGAGCATCCTAACCAAACATCCTTCCAGAAGATTGCCTTATCTCCGTTTCCCAGCGCAATTTTTGTTGAAACTCGGAAAAGTTCGTGGTCTTTGGCGTCGATTGGTAAATGCATCCTATTCCATTGTTTTTCAGGCTCTTTCCATTGGTACCATAGCCATCTAAGGCGTAAGGCCCAGCCAAACAAAGCCAAGTGTAGAACTCCGAGCCCACCCCATTTTTTGTGCGACATACCACATTTCAGTTAACCTAGTACTTCCCCTCTCCCGGATATAGCTTGTTCCCGCTCTAAAACCAAGCCCTACGACACAATTATATTAGTATAAAAGTACTCTTTGAGACGGATCTACACATACGTGCAAGCATAACACTTGCGGTAGTAGCACTTATTTGTACCTACTACTACCTAGCTCGTAATTTTGAAGAACTTAATTGCTTGTACAGGAGGCGCGAAAAAGAAAATTCCAAAATTACTCAACCGATGGAGCATGCAACTTTTTGCTAGACTTGCAATTTTTCCAGAAAAGAGATCGACGCTAGCTAGCTAATTGGCGTTGCTGCAGTCTTCTTGTCTACTCTACTAGCTAGCTAGCTAGCTCGCTGCTGCCTGCTATCCAGGATGCTTTGATATTAGCCTACTTTCTTGTTGAGTTCTTCTCTTTTTCTTCGAGCTGATGGAGTGAATGCGTGCGTGCAGCGGTGAAAAAAGCTCAAGGCTCGCGACCTACTCGAGCTCGACTTAAGCTCCAAACGAATTAACCGAGATGAGCACGATCTTAAGCTCACGAGCCTTAACGAACCAAGCTTGAATAGCTCGATTCGAGCTTGAGCCTAGATCCAAGCTCGGACCCTAACTTAGGCTCCCTTGAGCGGAGCTCGAGCCTAGTAGTCCAGGGCTCGCTTGAGCTCGGCTCGTTGGCAACCCTAAGTGCGTATGTACTGTTAATTACTCCTAACCAAATGAAGGCACTTACATAGTCTTCGTTGAGCGAGAAAATTGTTGCATGCTTCAGCAATCAACATCGAGACTTACTAATTTCCTGTACATTATTTACTAGGTCATTCATGCCTCGAAACTTCCCCGAACATATCACCGATCGATCTTACTCTTTTCTTCCTGTCTCTCCCACTCGGCCAGTTGGATTACGAATTGAAGGGACGATCGATCGATGCAAATTAATTATTGCTCCCCCTCCGTATTCTAATTTCACTTGTAGCTTTAGATATCCACATGGCTACAATACTTCCACAATATTTGTGCAACTCACTATCTGAGAGACCATAGAATCACCTTCCTTTTAGATATATATATATCTATGTTTTCTTTGCGAGGATATATAGTTATAACTATGTTAACAAAGCATATTAATAATATAGAAGTACAATTACGATAATACTGTTTCCATACGATAAATCAAATTACTTTTACGTGTATATATACTTTAATTAGAGGTTAAAGTTTTAGAAGGTCGACTCCAATCTTCATGCACGATCGAGACGACTTCTATTCAAGAAGAAGAAGAAGAAGAGGGAGTAGTTAGATTATTCACCTCTTTTTGGGTGTAGATCTAGATCTAAGCATGCGTCTCAGCATCAGTACATTGCATATCTCCTTCAGAGAGGGAATTTACTCGACTGTTGTTAACTGATCAATAATTCGTCGTGGCTATCTATTTCTCCAGCTAGCATAGCAGCTGCCGTCGATCAGCTTGCTCCAGGTAATTTCCAGGCAAAATATATACATGACACTGATGTGATGTGTGTGATCGATGTGCATCAACTGCTTGTAAGCCAGGTGGTGATTACCGCATGGCGCCGCGTTCTTGAGGATGGAATTGACGACCGATCGCGGTAATTAGATACGTAGTACATGTACGCCCCAATCACGAAGTGGCTTGATCTCTAGGGCTAATTTAATTGCCTTCCCGGACTTGTGCACGCGCGTGGACGTGGGCTAGCTTGTTACATCTGCACTAGCTTCGCCCGTTAAGGCCACATCCGAATCAGAGTCTTATCTTAACTAATAAAAGAAAGAGTTTACCCTGTGTAGTGGGATGAATCATCTCACTTTCCGTCTCGCAATGAAAAAATAATAATACTCGCCCCTTCTCCTCTTCCACTCGTTGGGAGGTCGACCCATAACCGGGTGCGCTTGCTTCTCTATGAAACCGTCGGCCCATAGGTCCTCTTCCACGATCAGTGAGAAAACCGAAAAGACTAGCTCCCACGATCTCATCTTTTCACCCCACCCGCCCACCCGTCCTCTTCCCCAGTCTCTCACCTCTTCTACCACCCGTCCTCACTGGCTCACTGTGCCGCCCTCTCCATGACCACACTGGCCCTCTATCTCTCGTGACGGAAGCCAACGGTGGCGTCCGGAATCAACGGTGGCGCGCCTCCACTAAGCTCCCGACATCTGGATTCGGTGGTGGCGCGCCTCCACCAAGATCCCGGCGATCAGATCTAGCAGCGGCGCATCTCTACCGAGCTCCCGGCGGGCGGATCCTGCGGTGGGGAGCCTCCATATGCTCTCTCTCCAGTCTCCATCTAATCACCACCAAATCCACTCCCTATGTCTCTGTGTCGATCCGCCGGAGCCAGCTTTTATGCAGTCGGTGGAGGAGCTGCATCTGCGGCACGACATGGTTGCGGCAGGGGAGCAGTCGGCAAGGCGGTATACCTATGGCAGTGCGGCGTCACGCCTCCATGCTGGTGCAACAGTTGTGAAGTAAGTAATGGGTAAATACAATGCTCTTAGCAATCCTTGTAGGCGACGACGCGATAAGACGGTGTCAGGGATGGGATAAGGCATCGGGAGGGAAATGAGAAGAGGAGATGGTGGTACTTTGGAGGAGAAGCGACGGCGCCGGGGAAGGGAGGGGAGGCAACGACAGTGCATGAGGAAGAGGTAGAGATGAAGACGTCCTTCCCTCACCACTCCACCGTCTAGAGTTCTCCGCACTGCGTCCTCTTCATCCTAATCCTTCCCTATGCTGCCACCGCCTTTTGCTCCACCCCGATCGAGCAAGCATTGCCGCCTCCTCCTAGCTTACCACTGCGTCGTCGCCACCGCCTCCTCCCCCGACCTCACACCTCCTCACTACGATGTGCCCGGTAAGGGCTGCAGAGGCCAATGTCTGTGAGAACTGAGTCGCGGCTTGGGTTCAGGCTGGAAGAATGTGACCGTCGACGTGTAGCCCTCTTCCTTGCCGACCAACAATGGCTGAAAATGAGTAGCGCGTTGGGGAGGGAAGTCGACATCAACTTCAACTTTCAAAGGTAAACAATCTATGAGCTCAAAAGTTTAATTTCTGGGGATTAGTTGTAGCATGTGATATAATAGGCGAGTTAATGTTTCTGTTTATATGTATGTGAAAGAAAATTGATATTTATTATGTAGTTTAGCATCCCGTCTGCTGATATGTATCACTCTCTTTTGGGGTTCAGTTGCAACGCACAGACACCCTGCTAGTCTCAAGTCTGATAGGAGAGTGGTTCGTGGGAGTGCGTGGGTGGAGCCACAGGGTCGGCGGCTTCGGGCATTGTAATATCTGTCCGGAGTTGCTAATCCCCCGTCTCCTGAAATTTAAGAAACTTTTGGTCGATTTCCTTACCGTTGGATCTTGCGTTGTGATTCGTGCGTTTCATCCTCTCTAACGACAGCGGACGGTTGTGGCGGTGGCTAGTAGATTAGGGTGTGGGTTCACTGGTGCCCTCTGGGCTTAGAGGGAGCCCGGCGGTGGGCGTGGCGAAGTCAAGGTGGCCCCGCCGGACGCAGGGGAAGAGGAGGGCGATGGAGGTTGACCCGAGCGTTGAGATCGAAGTGGTTAGGAGGCGGTGGCGAATCCGACGGCTATAACCTCGGAGACGACTGACAAGGAAGGGGATGGCGCGGGGCATCGTGCAAGAAAGGATGAAGACGACAATGGTGGCTGGGGGATGGACGTGGGGTAGCGGCGGAGGGGGATGTGCTCGCCGGCGCCGACAAGGCGGTGGGAGGCGGCGGGCGTGGAGGTTTGGGGGCGGTGGTGGCTGGGTGGGGTGTGGGCTGGTCTGGGTGAGGATGGGATGGCCGGTAGGTTAGGGTTGTAGATCTTGCACGGATCTTGGAGCAATCCAAGCCATTGAGAAGTGACTGATTTTTTTTTTTTGTAAAATTTCAGACAACTTACACATAGACAGTCCTAAATCCGTTTATACTTACAACTCTTCTCGTATAATTTTTTTTTCCTTATTTGCTTTATGTTTTTCAAATTAAGCTGCTAGCTAGCTCTAGCTTGGAAGGAAGTGTTCTATGATTCTATCACGTGCGTACTACGCCCTGGTGAAACCGGCAGAAATATGGCTGATTCGATCGATCGCGAAACGGTCGTCCACTATCGATTACGCACGCAGCTCGTGCTAGAAAACCCGAAGAAAACATGCAGATGCTCTGTCCAGAAAGAGAGAGAGAGAGAGAGAGAGAGTAACCGAGACGGTAGAAAAATCCTGGACCAAGTGATGAATGATGTGGATCGTGTCGCGTTATTCCTGCAGAGCATAACCGAAAGTAAGATGTTGCGCATATCGCTTCACCTTTGAAAAATCCTGGACCAAGCTAGCCACGGGTGACCAAGACCACCCTGTAATTAAAAACACTAGAAGATACCTGGATGAGATCGCTGCACGATCCGACGGCGCGCGTTTTCTTGCCGATGTAGAGGGCTCGGGAGGAGCTCAAAGCTAGCAGCCTTTAAGTATAGTAATATGAGATGAGATGGAAGGTCGCTAGCTAGAGAGCAGTGTTACTGTTATCGATCGAGGGCGTACATGAACAGAAGACATAGTTGAAAAGGGGGAGAAAACATATATCCACCGGATCCGGATATATGATCCATTACTCCGTGAAAAAGTGAATGAACAATGTTCTGCTATAGTACTGGATCTCATCATTTGATTTTTTTTATTGTACAGTGAAGATCATTTTTAATATCATGCATCATGGATCCTCTGCATGATCCTCTGCGTTGACTTTTTCGATGCGGAGGACCTCATCCAAATGGACGTTATAAGGAAGTTTCCGCTACCTGCAATTAGCGACAAATGATCTCATCTCATCGACTTGCATGCACTTCACCCGACCGTCCGTAGGACTTTCCAATCGTCCTCAATAACGTGCGTACGCCTAGCATCTAGCTGTCGAGTTCTTGCAAGACATGGACTAATTAATGAGCTAGCTATAGGTGCAGGATGTGGACTAGTACACGCATGAACACCGTCCCGTCTTTACGCACACGCCGGCCGGCCGGCCGTTGCATGCATACTGCAGGCTGCCACGGCCAGCTGCCCGGCGGCATCCACGGCCGGCCGGACGTGCAGTGCGTACGGCACCGTGAAATTTCCGCGAATTAAATTTTGTAAGAATGGGAGAGAATCCGATCCAGGACAGCTGCACGCGGCTCAGGGCCTGCAACTGCAAGCATGTACGCCTACCAAGAGCTACTACAAGAGAATCCGATCCAGATTCCAGAGTCCCCGCCTGATCATAAGGACAAGCAACAAATCAATCCACGAGGAATGCACGGTGTGTTAGTTTTTCTACCATCGTCGCATCATTTTACAGGGAATGGTGATGGTGATGGTGACGGTGATGAATTTCCTGCGCATTGCAAGGCCTGAGAGAGCTAGTCTTCGACGCCTCCAGCGTCCGAACCGTTGGCATAGGAGCAAACCGGCAAGCCATCTATAGGAGGCTCTCGAGACTTCACCCTCCCGGGACGGGCACTTTGGTCTCTGATGATGGCGTCTTCCTCGCTTCAGGCGCCGGTTGCGCAGGCGCGGTCCAGTTCTCCACCCTGAACACCGACGCCGGGTTGGCCTTCGCCGTCGCGGAGCGCGGCTGGCTGCCGCTGTAGGAGTCCTCCACGTCGCCACTGGAGATGGTGAAGCCAACGGCTGGCGGCGGCGGCGGCACTGTGGTGATCTCTATCATAGACTTCTTTGCGTTCTGGTCCAACTGGTAGCTCGGAAGGAAGCTTCCCACCACAACCTGACAGAATGGCAAGCATAAATATATCAGATGATTTGCAACGGCACGCATCAGCCATCATGGACAAGTGACCATTATATATAATTCATGCAGCTTGATGGTTGATCACCTGAACAGGACTGGCAGCCACAAGGAGGCCAGCGACTCCACCTCCAACGACACGGCCATCGGTGGCCGCTAACGAGACGCTCATGCCACCAGACCGGCTTCTCGTCCCACCACTATCAGTCGGCGTGAATGATCCAGACAGGGAAAGCAGCTCAAAGCGGCCCTGAAGTTACAAAACATCAGTTAGGACTTCGGAGAAATCAGTTAATTCTTTGATACAAAAATGTGCATGGCTACATATCAATGATCAGAAGAGTTGATCAGAAGAGTGAAACATGCATGATGAAGAGGGGAAACAGATATATTGATCGAAATGGTTAGTAACTATAAAATGGAGGATTTGTATCACAGATTGAGACTTCATAAGTTTGTCCAAATAGCATACGTAGAAAAGTTAGGATGGATTGTAAGGTCACCACTGCCTACATATATTATAGTAGCCCGATCAAAGGCGTATTTTTTCCGTTCTACTCACCACGTACGCCTGGTTGCGTGAGATGCATACATATATATGTACAAAATACACAATAATTTCCGTGCAACTTCTTCAGATCAATGGCTTGTTAGTAGCTTCCACCCAATTTCCTTGCATATACCTTTCACCACGGAGATAATAAAGATAATTCTGAACCATGCAAAGGTCCTGATCATGACTTGGCCCAAGTACTCATTACTCAAGTCAAGCCATATGAATATAACTACATGTGGTGTGCTTTTCAATTTGCAGTTCCCTTTTTTCTTATTTTGCAACTGCTCTGTAGGTGGCAGCAAGCCAGCAACACTTGCAGTTCTACTGAGTAGTATACCCGTACCCTTCTGGGGAGAAGTAGTCCTCAAAACTGGCCAACTTCTCAGTAGGCTTCAATAGGGCGACAGCTACGATATGCTTTGAGAATTGCTACTCAGTGTGCAATTTCGAAAATCAGTTGTCAGAAATTTGAAAGCCTAGCTGTTTACTCAAGTTGAGTAAGTGATATGTCCCTTAGCATTCCATTGGACTAGAACACGGTGTTTACCATGATTTTAAAGTATTCATCTTGCTATCAGTAAGGTTTTTCTTGAACTTTTGAATTGAAATTGCAGATGATAGGAAAACTGCTGTCTTTACGTACTACTGCACCCTGCCTGCGGAGAACAGAATTGCTCCACAGGGGATCTCTTTAGTTGGTTTTTGGTGTCTTTACTAACTGACCTTGTTTTATGCTGTAGTAAGACACAGATCACTAGGGCGAACTATGATAAAAAAAAAACATAACCCATTAAAGCATACTAGAACAGGGACAATATACTAAAGCAATTACACACCTCATGTGTAATGCTTCTGAATAGCTTATAAGCACATTTGCTTTACTACTAGTTGCACAGTAAACTTCAACTTGCTATCATATTTTGCCATGTCCTCTATAAATCTTATACAGTAATACATGCCAATAGACCTGTTTACTACATGGTACATATCAATCATATGCTCAACAATATTTTTCTCTCTGTAGCATACAAACATTGTTGACAAACAGCATTCCTATTCAGCAGGACCACAAAATCACCAGAAGGCTATGGAGAAGACGGTTTTATTTTGGAAGCTTCTTTTAGTACTGTGGAATGGAATGGACAATTGATGATCCTAAATCCAAGAATGAGAATAAAATACACAAGACCTCTTTTTTGAAGGGACAAACACAAAAGAACTGGACACAGCAATATAAATATATAATTGCTATAAAAACAAGTATACGGTGAGTAATAATCAAATATGACCCATTGGATTCTTCAACCCATAAGTGAAACGTGGACACAGCAAAAACAAAAGGGAAAATTATACAGGAATTAGGAATATTAATTCAAAACTGAAAAATTTACACACCTCGTAAGTCACTGTACCACCTAAAGAATCCTGCTGATGCAGTGTAACATTTGAAATCACACCATTGGCCGACAGAATGCAAATTGCCCTAGGACCTTGTTGGGAGAAAGACATGACCTTCATATTAACATCCTGGTATAACAAGGGAAAGTTGTAAGGTGTTAACTATTCATGACAAAAAAAAAAGTGTCTGAATTGTACACACAGACAAATTCAAGATCAAATGGTATTAATGTTCAAGCAAATATAGTAGAAAAACCTATTAAGACTGAATTTTTTATCAAGCAGAAACACTAACAGAGTTCAATGGTATCTTACCTCACCAGCAGCAACGTTTAGGATATGAGGTGTAAAGTTTGCACCAGAAGCACATGCTACCAATTCACCTGTCCATCAATACAAAGGTTCTCAGCATTGAGGGAGACAATTTTCAGGAGCATATACTGTTATGATCTAACTTAGATCATAGGGGTAAACACTGCCGAGAGGATGGCCGGGCGGCGGCCTTGGAGAGAGAAGAGAGACTAAAATTGGGAATAACTTTTATATTTCTTTCTTGCTTCTCCATAACCGATAAAATGATGTCCCTTTTATAGGGATGGTTTAACTTGATCCTTAAGAAACATATCTCTAATATAGAAAATAGATGATCCTAACAGTCCAATCTGAAGAACATGGAAATAACTAAAGATAGCATCCCTAAACTTAAGGGATAGATGAAGAGGTTTCCTTGACTACTAAAGGCAAGAGTTGCAGCTACAGTATGCACAGCTACAGTACCCTATGGATATTGGATCATAACATTACACCCCTCTCGGTGAGACAGTTCGTCCTCCAGCTGTTAGGTGGCGGCCACAGACTAAGACCTTCACGCCCCTATGTCCGCGAAAGGGTATGACGACGACGTCACATCGCATGGATGAGGATCAACGAAGCTCCAATAGACACCAACCCCTAGGCATGGCTTGACATTGTAGGAGTCGTCGGGGGCATGGGCACCTAGCGCGGGGCAACAACAACATCCTTTTCACCTCTTGATGCAATGTTTGTAGGAGAGATGCGACGATGTCGCTGACCCCCACATGGAAGCCGCCGTACTCCACCGCACCAACAGCACAACATCGGCCGATAGCGTGGTAAAGGCGCCCACAAAACAACGACAATATTTTTCTTCCTTGTCAATGGCACTAAGGCCGTATCCAATGACAGCGTGGCTGGGAGAGGAGTTATGGATGGTGAGGGTGGCACTAAGAGCATCACCACAGCAGGTGTTGGTAGGACCATGGCTGCCACGATAGGCTCCGATAGGGCTACGATAGGAGCTAGCAGGACCATGGCTGTGACTGTCGTGCTGTGCGTTAGCAACTGCTGTAGGGCCTACGCCGAGCAGGTCGTCTCCTGGTACGATGGTGAGTGTTGCGGGGGCTGCGTCAAGCAAGCCATCGCCCGGTGCGGCAATGACCATTGTGGGGGTTGCATCGAGCAAGCCGTCGCTTGGTGTGACTATACCGGTATGCCACCTTGAACTTCTCATTGATGATAATTAGTTGCGCCAAGATATGCTTGAGTATGACGTCAATCTCCTTGGGACCAAAACCGTCGCTGCCTGCCATGGTGGTCATAGCGATTGGCTTTAATGCCAAATAGATTGGGAATAACTTTTATATTTCTTTCTTGCTTCTCCATAACTGATACAATGTTGTCTTTTTTATAGGGATGACTTGATTTGATCTTTAAGAAACATATCTCTAATATATGAAATAGATGATCCTAACAATCCAATCTAAATGATATGGAAATAACCAATCTAAAGGATATGAAAAATAAATAAGAATAACATCCCTAAACTTAACGGATAGACGAGGGGGTTTTCTTGGCCACTAAAGGTAAGAGCCGGCGCTACCGCTACAGTGCACATGTGCTACAGTCCCCTGGATATTGGACCATAACACATGCACTTTGATTATTCTGCCAGAGTTGATTTTTTATTAAGCATGGAGGCATACCATTGTCTTTAACTAAATTTCATTTACTGTTAAGGCCTCACAAAAAATGAAAAATTACAACTAACAATTGACAGCCTTACCAGTTATTATAGAAGAACCAGTTCTATTCAACTAATGCATCCAAAGTAGTGTTTTTCTGCATGCCCAAATTTCCCATCTGGCCATCTCTATTGTCTTCCCACGTTGACCCTCCTAGAGAAAAAATATGGAGCTATACTAGCACAATATCTATCCAATGTAAAAAATGATTGGCATCATTGTAAACCACTATAAAAATGCAGATATCACACGAATCCCACGCCATCTACCCAAGCAACTTCACCATCTAGTTTTCTCCAATAGAAGATGCTTAGTTCCAAGAGCCACCATCATCCCAATCATGGCCTTTGCCGTGAACACCACCACAGAAATAGATTAAAACCTAACAACATCTACTGATCTGCAAACCCAGCAGTCCAATAATCAAACATACTAGTTATTTGTACAACCATAAGTAAACAGAGACAGCCCTCCAAACGACAGTACATCTCATCACATGTGAAACACCAAGCATACAATTCAGACATTTTACACTCAAAGGCCCCACTTGAAGTTTTGCACCACTCAAAAATGAGTTCCTGAACAGACATGGTACATTCCGGTATCACCAGCGTCTCTCCTAGATACTAGACTAGGACTTCTGAAGGGGGATGCATTTTTTAGAATCAGGAGAATGGTGAATTCATCGAGTGTTGCAGGACCAGGACCAGGTTAGATGGGGTGTCACAAGTCACAACCCGAAGGCTGAAACCACTTCCAAACCACAGTGACGCCACAGCGGACATAAACAGTCTACAGTGTTCACTACAGTGCAGATTCGATATGTAGGTTGTTTTTTAATTCAACGGCTACGGAATAATATCATAACACTGTTTTCCGTAATATTGGTTTTAAAGTCCGAGGATTCAGTTCGCCTACCTAGTCACCTAGACTACAGTCCCTGTCCCTCTTTTCCACGCTTGTCTCTCACGGCACCACATGGCACCACCCAAGACTCAACTAAACAGACTATCTTTAAACTAAAAAAAAAAAGTTGCAACCTTTCGTTCACCACGGAATTCCAATCTCAGATCAAAATTACACGAAATCCTGGGAAGTTTCTCAGAATTCATCGAGCTGAGGCGTGAGCGGGACGTACCTAGCGGCCCGAGCTGCGTCTGGGCGGCGGCCGGCGCCGACACGACCACCGCCGCGGTCGTCACCGCCACTGGCGCCGCGCGGCTGACGAACCCCACCGGGCGCCCCCTGCCACGCTTCATGACGGCCCCCACCGCCGCAGCTGGCGTGTACCGCCCCCCGCCGGCGTCGTCCGGCACCGACGCCGAGATCGGCGTCGCCTTCAGCGGCCGCAGCAGGCTCCCTTCCGGGCCGTACTTCCTCGGCCTCCCCCTCCCCCTCTTCCCATCACCTCTCCCAGCCGCCGGCGCAGGCAGAGAGCTAGCCGGCAGCGTTGGCTCCGCCTGCGGCGCCGCCTGCGCAGCCGTAGGCACAGCGGGCGAAGCCGCCGTGGTCTCCATCGTTCTCTCCAGTCTAAACGCTACCTCTCGCCTGATCGGGCCGTGACCATCAGAGACTCCTCTGCATCTTCCCACGGGTGCGATCAAGAAGCACCAGGAAATTCGAACTCGAACTTCCAAACCAGAATTCAGATACCAAAACTCGGAGTGCCGACTCAGAAGCTACCGGTGCAGTTCTCCGGCGAGCCGGCTTCCGGCTTCCGGCGAGAAATTCTAGAACAGAAGAGACACGAGAGAGGGAAGGAGAGGGAGGAAGAGATGGGAAAAACAGAGGAAATAAAAGGGATTGATTGGTTTTAATCTAAACAAGGAGAGAAAAAATCGGCAAATGGATGGAATTTTCAAAACTTTTTTGTTTGTTTGGTTCGGTGATTGGGTTAAATTAATGTGTTTTTTAAGGAGGAAAATTAATGGTGGGCTTTCTTATTTAATTGTTTCCTTGTTTTGTTTCGTCTAGGGGAGATTTCTTTAATCTAAGTGGTGCTAATTTCGAAATATGCGGTGTGACAGGGAATTAGTTTATGATTTTTGGGGTGTTTTTGTGGCAAAGTCCTATTCACTGCTAGAAATTAGAGTTTGGAGAAGGATTTTGTAGTGTTTGAAACTTTGAATCCTTCCCGCTTTTGTCTACCTAGGCCGCATGGCTTGTCTGAATGCCAGCCTTGTCGAAACTCAATCTGTCAATCGTTACACACAAGGTTGTACGTACTTTCCTTTCAGATCGCCACTCTCTGTTTCCAAAACATGCCAGTAAAATTTCAGATATTGCACAGATTTTACTACACAGATTCTACCAAAACATGTTGGTAAAATTTTTAGGTATGTAATATCTTTCTCCGAGAACACACAAAAGCTTGCGCACATTTCACTAAGATAGTACAGATGTAATATAATGGAAGCACTTCGATGACAGATTTACAAACACCGTATTCATGTGACTGGTGTAAATTTTATAAAATGAGTAGCTAAATAAAAAGAAAAAAAAAGAAAGTTCAAGATCACGCATAAGAGCATGTACAATGGGCTTATATCAACCGTCTATAGCATTTGCCATAGGATTTTTACGACGGATGAAAGAGAACGAAGAGAGAATATTATGCTATAATCCTGCAAATGATCAGTAGCACCAAAACCAAGAAAAGCAATAAAGATTGTGTGTTGTCTGTAATAATATGTCAGATTATCACAACCCATTGTATGAGCTGTCTTTAGTGTTGTCTATAGGTGACATGGATAGTTGCTATAGACAGCAGCTGTCTATACCATTGTACATGCTCTAAGAATGCATATCTTTGCATTTAGTAGGAAAACAAGCATAAATGCGATTGTACACATTCTGAAACAACACATATCTAAATGTTATTGTAAGTAATAACTTCGGTAGTGTGCGTTGCTTGCTTGAGATAATTAATGCCTTGCTGTATATTACAAGATTAGCTGTAACATAGGAATTTTACCAGAAACGACTTAATCCCCATAGAAATATGGGAAAACCCAACGTTCCAAATGACATAGATATTTGCTTTTAACCAACTTCCTTTAATTTCGTGAGAGGCGCCAGAGCTCCGAGAGGAGACGAGGAAGCGAGGGGGGAAAGGCGAAGGGGCACGGGAAAGGGATCGTGCGGTGGGAAATCCCGGGGGTAGTTTGATGGCAGTGGCGGGTAAATACTAGGAACTTCAAGGGGTATTTCTGTTTTGTAATGTTGGATTCTCACGAGAATCTACGGGAAGGCTGCTTCTCGTTGCTAGTTCATTTTTGAGACAGCTTCTCGCGAGAATCAGGATCTGGTGGTTTTGAGAATCAGGGTGTTTGATACGACTCCACGAGAATCAATTGAGAAGCTGGGAGTAGAAGTTGTACCAAACATGACCTAAAATTGGGCATGGCTGAACCCTATGGATCAGAGTATAACACCAAAGCATGGCTGAACCCTGTCGATCAGTACAAAGATTTGGATCGCAAATCCGTTGTCATTACAGTCCTATCTAAAATCAAGAGGCATGCATGATTCGGAATTGTACAAACATTCAGGCGTGCTTTTGCAAAAAAACCATATTATATTGCCGTTTCTTTTTCAAAGGCTATTTTATAACCTCCTTCACGATGGAAACATTAAGAAAATGAGCGCAAAGGGTAGATGTGGAAAGCAAAGTATGACTTTAAAGTTTCAAACTAAAATTCTACAAATTTTTATATCAAAATCCCATCGGTGGAAAAGGGTCTCTCGCCCACTATTGAACAACTTATTGTCCGACCTGGAAAAAAAATATTTAATGAACTTTTGTAAAGTAGAAAATTACCTGGTTTGACTACAAGATATACCATTGAGGCAGTTGGATATGACGACCGATATTGTTATTGTTTTAAGCTTATAGAACGATGATAACAATTTGAAATAATTATACAATTGAACATTGCACAAGAAAGGTCAGTATATATATGACAAACCAGCTTTAGCGCAAGTGGCAAGGAAAGATTTTCCTATGAGTCTATTTGGATCAAAGGAATGAGCTCCTAAAATTCCAATGAAATTCGTTTGGAATGGCTCAATCTATGTGAATTTTGGAGGAAATCTAACATGAGGTCCAACCTCATGGAATATTTCCTTATGTCTGTATCTCTCCTAAATCATGTACTCTATTCCTGTGATAGTTAACGAGCGAGCCTTAACGAGCCGAGCTCAAATGTAGTTGTTATCGAGTTTCTCTCTAATAACCCTCAAATCTTGTTGAAAATTGCTCAAATAACTCTCCTATCTTGTTGAAAGTTATTACATGTTAACTGTTACCGTGCTTCCCTCGAGCTCGATCTCAAGTCTACTCAAGCTTTTTATAATTGTTGAAAATTAATGTATGCTTTTTACTGTTACCGAGCTTCTTTCTAACAACCCTCCAATCTTGTTGAAAATTGCTCAAATAGCTCTCCTATCTTGTTGAAAATTATTACATGTTAGCCTGAGATAAATGCTTGCATCGAGCATCGAGACCCTGATGCCTACTCGAGCTTTTCTAATTGTTGAAAATTGATGTATGTTTTTTTTTAAAGTTAGTCGAAGCTTTATTTCAATTCGAGCTCGAGTCGCCATCGAGCCCATGGCGAGCAAAGCCAACACAAGCCCAGGTCCAAACTCTCGGACCCCAACTCAGGCTAGCTCGAGCTTGTACCGAGCTCGGTTCGTTTACAACCCTACTTATCATTATGGCTATTTTGATATTTGAGAATAGAAGGAGGGCACATATCTTAGAGGAATGACTCATGGTGGCGGTTTGTCATCATGGACAGCCTGAGATAAATACCTTGCATGGATTGTCATCCGAGAGACCCTGATGCCATATAAAGTTAGTGGCGCCTCGCCAAACCAACGATGGCCTCAGGCCAACGTTTTTGCAGACCTTGTCTGATTGTCTCACAAGGTATACACTGCGCTCTCCCTATCTAGCTGTTGTTTGTTATATATGGAGGCATAATTTGACTGAATTATTATTTTTAGCGGGGAACACGTTTTGACTGACATGATATGTTATACAGGACAAGATTACGGCATCTTATTTTACAAGAATATAGATTTGTGTGATCTAGTGTAAAATATACGATGCAACTTTAGTTGGTGTGATGTAGCACGCATTGATAGTACTACAATATTTACAATTAACTGAAATTATAGCGATGGCGAGATATTGTTGCCATGCTGCTACGTTTTAAAACCATAGGTTTGTATCAGATCAGTCCAAGCTACTTCGGACGTTCTAGGTTTTCAAGTTTTTAACTAAGCAGTCAGCTGAAGATCTGATAGCAAGATTACCCATGGAACGATTGAACCGAAGATTTGTGCATTACTGCTGCTGGTCTAATCATGTTTTTTTTTTTAAAAAAAAATGCTTTTACAGGGCATGTGATCTTTTAAAAGAAAACGTGCTTATTATAGCACTTTTATCGATAGAAACACAATTTTGAAAGCAGCTCTCGAGAAACCTTGATTTATTGGTTGATGGGTGAATTGTTTCTGATTGATTTTAATCTTTAAATAGGATCTCACTGTACTCACAAAGATATTAATATATTAATAAAGAAGTTCCTCATATTGTGTCTCTATTATTTGTCTCTCCGTCGATTGTCTATTGTAGTGATTAGTTGATTGAATTCCTGTGAGTCTGTGACTACTACGTTCTTTAATATGTTATCAGCACGAATCGCTCTACACGGCCGAATCGGTATTTCGTCGGAATTTCATCTTTCAGTCTCTAGTTTTGCTATGAATTAATATGATAGATTAATTTGCATGAATTTGTTTAGATTTGTTAACTGCTAATTAGCCTCGGTATTAATTAGGGTTCTAAAACTGAGATTAGTTTGTTGATTAGATCTTGTAGAACTGTTCATTGCACGAGAGAAAAAATTGTCGCCAACCTGAAGCCGTGCGACCGCTGGCGCCCACTGAGCTGGCCCGTGAGCCGCGCCACTGCGCTCGCCTAATGCGCCACCGCGCTCACCGCACGCGCCTCCCTGTCCATCACGCCGCCAGCTGGCCGCCGCGCGCATCGCACCGAGCGTCGCCGCACGCACTTAGCATCACCGCCGTCCTACCAGCGCTGCGCCGCGCCGAGCACCGCCTCCCTGTCCATCATGCCGCCGGTGCCGGCTGCGCTTATCGCGCGACGCCGCACCGAAGCGCCACGACGCTTGCCTGTTACTACTCGCGCGCCACCGCGCGACATCGTGACCGATCGTCACCGCTGCCCTATCGGATGCTCCTCGCGCCGCGACGCGCTGTCTCCGTGATCGTGCGTCGGCGCTACGCGCCTCCGCACCTTTCACGCGCAAGCCTCCGCAACGAGTTGTGCGCTCGAAGCCAGGGGCAGGAAACCCTAAAGAACCCCTCACCCCTCGGGCCTCGGCAAACAAGCTGGGTGGCCTTATGGGCCGGCTTGGCCCACCAAAAAAGGACAAATTGGGAAAAAGAAAAGAGAAAAATTCCTAAAAATCTGCAAATGGGGCCTCGGTGTTCTAAAAATTACAAGAAAGTTTTCGCGGATAAGAAAATTTTGCGAAACCCTCTTGGAGTTTGGGAAATTTACATCGAATTTTGGATTTTTATATAATATTACAGAATAACCCCTCGGGGATCTGATTTTTACGACCGATTAATATGTTTCATGGTTATTATGTAGTTTGGACCCTTGGTTTATGGTTATTTGCTTTAATATTATTTATTTTCTTTTCTCTTGTATTTTTTTAACCACGTAGGTAGGCCTTTGCTGGTGCTAAAATAATTTCTGTGGCATTTTCTTTTATCTAGTATTTTTTAGACGGATTTTGTCTAGTATTTGCGAAGAGCAGTCAACTCAAACATCTTGAAGTTATATGCATCACACGGCTAACAAAATACTACTACTTATCATCTGCTTCCTGACATGAGGCTAAATAAAAGCCTAAGAAAAACACAGGAAAGCAACGCTTAAACAGTTGGGCCTCATTTCGTCCGCCCAACTAAAAGCCCAACGACTAGTCACTCACTCTTTCCTCCGGCCCAGCCCGCGAAATGGACCTCGCCGCCAAGGCCATGGCCATCGCAGATAAATCCCACTAACTAATTAACCAGACCACGAATAAATATGTAAGATTAATTTAACAACGACTAATTAATTAGACCTAATTTATTGCAAGTAATCAAATATCACAAATATAATAACGCCTAAATGATAAAGACTCAATTAATTACGCCTAAATAATTACAACTAATTAATTATGACTAATTAATTAACTATACAGTTAATAAAGACAATACATATGAGATGAAAATTACCGCTAATGACAGCTCTAAACAACACTTAATCCAAACTACGAGACACCGAGCGAGGATGAGTGTGAGCGAAGAGTCTCGCTCGCAACTCCGCATTTATAGTGAAGATGAGAGTGCGAGTGATGGGAGGGAATTGCGCGAGGGGCAGCATGCATACGCTTGAAGGACAGGGGAGAGAGACAGAAAGTGATGGACTTTATGGGTGAGAGACATTGCTTTCGGTGTGTCCGGGCAAGCGTGGGAGGAGACGCCTTGTTCAGGCTACAGAGGGACGGAGGCGCCATGTGGCCTTGTCCTAAGTAGGACGGGATGGAAGCGCCAAATCCGAGCTACGGTGGGACGGACGTGTGCCCTTGTGGCCTTATACGTCCCATGGTGGTACGAACGAGGTCCACGTGCCTTATTCGTCTCATAGAGTCATAGCGGTGTGGACGAAGGGCCATGTGGCTTATCCGTCCTATGGTGGTGCGGACGATGAGAATTCGTCTTAGGGTGGAGCGGACAAGGGTAACGTAACAACACAGGAGTCGTCCATGCCCCTCAGGAACGGTGGAGAGTGTCATTTTTGCGATTACACTTGCGAGGGCGCCGTTTTTGCTAATGGCAGTCTAAATAGTGCCATTTATGCCAAAAACTTGCCACTCTTGAGCCTAACTCGGTTGGAGGGAAGTGTAGTGCGGTGGACACGCACGCGCGCATTGATAACGAGGATCTAATGAATTATGAGTGCATGAGTGCACGTATGGTGCGAGTGGAGTGTATGATGTGCGGCGTCCGCAATTTACTCTGGGAGAACTACGAGTTGTGGCACAGCTCCATGCATGCGAGCGTTAAACATGTCTCGTGTGTAGTTTAATTGAGAGGACAAGTTACCTTAAGACGACGTAGGAGCCAAGTTTGCAGATCTGCAAACGTAGGGGACAAGTTTGCAGATGTAGCGATGGCTGGCTGGATGGATGTGCTGGACCATGTTGGCTTGGTAGGTAAGGTGACTGGACTTTGTGTGGCACAGCACAGGGGGGCTTCATAGCTGAAAGCATTTCATTTTCTCGTCCTTTCAGGCAAAGAAATCCAATCAAATCTTCCTATCTTTGTATGTTAGGCTTTGTTGCATTGTTAATTTGTTTAGACACCTAGGCGGAAGCAGGGGGCGGAGCCAGCATCGGCCCAGGCCTCGGGTTGACCCAGTGCTTTTCGGTCCAAATTCAGATTTCAGCTGGTATTTTGACATTGTAATTTTGGCTTTTACCTATATTTTTACGCTGAGTTTCAACCCGAGAGGCCCGAAGTCCCTGGACATAAGTATTTGACGACCATTCCAAATAGCCCCTCCCTCTAGTAAACAAACATCATTCGAGTTCTCTCCCCCGATAAAGTGAGGGAGAAAACACTTGCACAGATCATACCGACATCAAAGCCAGATTGGTTACCAGATGCCATCCATCACCGTCCGATCTCAATCGAACGCTTCAAATCGCACACGTCACCTCTCACACAAGCTATATTAGTTTCCACTCGCAGCTTCCCCTTCACACGCTCGTCTCGTGCTCGCCACGGCCGCACCACCCCTCAATCTCTCTATTGACCTCAAAGGTGTTCGACGCTTCGACCGCGCGCCGCCATGGCCTCCATCTCCGCCGCCAAGGCCTCCGCGGCCTTCGCCCACAAGGTTCCCCCCTCGCCTCAACTCGCCCCCTCTAAGCGCTTCTCTTTGCTGACCCCTTCCTTGCCCTTCCCCCCGCTGTCGCAGAAGGAGCTCGCCGCGGCGGCGCCGACGCAGCAGCAGCGCGCAAACGCGAGCCTCCGGCGCGCGCGTCCCGGACGTGTCCTCGCCGTCGCCACGCCCGCCCGCGCGCCGCGCGCCCCGGCCTCCACCGGCTCGGTACGCTTTTGAATCCCGAACTGGGACGCCCCAAACTGTCGTTCTCGATGTTATTGATGTACAGATGCTGATGCGCCTCTTGTTCTGTGCGGTTCAGGTGAAGAGCGCGATGACGATGACGGAGAAGATCCTGGCGCGGGCGTCGGAGCGTGCGAGCCTGGAGCCCGGGGAGAACGTGTGGGTGGACGTCGACGTGCTGATGACGCACGACGTCTGCGGCCCGGGCACCATCGGGATCTTCAAGCGGGAGTTTGGGGAGGACGCCAAGGTATGGGACCGCGAGAAGGTCGTCATCATCCCGGGCCACTACATCTTCACCAGTGACGAACGAGCAAATCGGAATGTTGATATCCTGAGGGACTTCTGTATGGAGCAGAAGATCAAGTATTTTTACGACATCAAGGACCTGAGCGATTTCAGAGTATGCCTATGCATTTCCTTATCGATTCATTCAATTGATAGCTTGTCTGTTTCATATCAGACCTGTTTTTATGTTCCTTTTGAAGAAAAAAAAGAAGGTTTTTGTTTAAAATTTTTTACATGTTTTGAGTTGTTTGTAGGCAAATCCAGATTACAAAGGTGTTTGCCACATTGCGCTTGCCCAAGAAGGCCACTGCCGACCAGGCGAGGTACTTTACTTTACTGTACTAACTACTAAGTACAGGATTACGATACAGGATTAACATAGTCCAATTGTTGTATAGGTTCTCATTGGTACTGATTCTCATACATGCAATGCTGGAGCCTTTGGTCAATTTGCAACTGGAATTGGAAACACTGATGCTGGTTTTGTGATGGGCACCGGGAAGGCTCTTCTGAAGGTATGCAAAAAGTTTTCATTGCTTCCAGATAGAATTTGAAAGTCAAGTTTTACAGAAAAAAATGGCAAAGACATATGTTTGTCAGTATATGGGAAGTTGTGATTCACTGATTCTATATCACTGATGTGTTGGGAGTTACGGGATTTGTTTATGTACACGATGATGAGACTTTAGCAACCCACAGGCTTCGTACAAATATAAAAACTCAAGATAGACATCTGACAGAAGTAGTAAAAAGTTCAATTTTGTTTATAGACATCAGTTAAGCCTTTTATTTTCAATATTTGCACATTCTTTGTGCTTCCCACATTTTATTAAATATATTCTTGATGTGAGAAATAATGGCCTTTGGACATGCTCTCTCTTTATCATATCGTGGAGACACTTTGTTACCTCCAGAAAAAGAAAACGGGGTTTTGATCTGTTAAACTTATTTTCAGGTGCCTCCAACTATCAGGTTCACATTAGACGGAGAAATGCCACCTTATTTACTTGCAAAGGATCTGATTTTGCAAGTAAGCCTACAAAATAATCGTTGTTATGCTAAATTTGTTCTTTTTGTCAGGGTTTTCTTGTTGTAATCGAGACATCTCACCCTTAGTAATCGCTGTTTACAGATTATTGGCGAGATATCTGTATCTGGTGCAACATACAAATCGATGGAGTTCGTTGGATCAACTATAGATAGTCTAAATGTGTGTTACATGTTCATAACTAGCTTAATTAATTGTTATACCACGTGAAATGAACTTGGTTTTGCACACATGCTAGATGGAAGAGCGAATGACACTTTGCAACATGGTTATTGAAGCTGGTGGAAAGAATGGTGTTGTGCCTGCTGATGAAACTACATTTAAGTACCTTGAGGTAACTATAGAACTAGCCTCTGAAATGCCAATAGTAGAGCTGAGTCGATATGTTTTTTTGTTTTCGAAGTGAAATTTCCAACAACTTTGAGATAATTAGTGAGCGAAACAATTTAAAATAACTAGTTTCCAATATTTTACATCATGATAATTGTGACATCATATCTTCCATCCTGGTACACTGCAGGGTAAGACATCGGTTGAATATGAACCTGCCTATAGTGATGCTCAGGCCAGGTGATTATAGTCTGTCCCTGCTCTTGCTGTCCTTTAGATCATGATATATATACACATAATTCAGTCAACTTGTTAGTCAACTTTGAACTTAATGAATAAAAGGATTCATGCTAGTTATTCAGCTAGTCTATTATAGAACTGACTAACTGGGTGTTTTTCAAACATTTTCTGGAGAAAAGGTTTGATGTTGACTGTTGATATTTTGTTAATAAGAAATTGCTTGCTACTAGGGTGTCAAGACCTTATGACCGGGGGGAGTTGGAAAAACCTGTATGGTCGGTTTATAAACACTGCTTTCGCTGCTTCGGTTTATAAGTACAATATTGATTAATTAAACTAAAAAAGAAGGACCTCATAATACTATGTCAATGTGCAGGTCATTAAAAGAACTTTGAAACTACTATTTTCCCCCTACTCTTTGTTGTCTTCAACTTATCACAATGATGTAGAGCCTGCTAGTTATCACAATGATGTAGAGCCTGCTAGAGTGCTAAGTATGAACATGATTTGGCTACTTCTAGGAGCTTCTCATAGGTGACGTCACTTTGGGAAATTTAGGCTGTTTCTGCATATTTATACGCTATCCTTCCTGTATGGTAGATAGATATATAAGCCTATGTTACTATGTAGATGAACTATGGTCCATGTTTTCTGATCTTGTGATTTAAAGTTGACTGCCTATATGCAAGAACCAGAATGTTGTTATCTAGTGTTCTCCTTTGAGATTTGTCATCCTGTATTCTCCGTGTCATGTTATGAATTGTGATATGGCATATGCACAAGCTGTTGATTTCTTTTGTTCTTTTATTTGATTGACTTTGTTTTCAGATTTGTTAGTGACTACCGGTTTGATGTATCCAAATTGGAGCCAGTAGTTGCCAAGGTCTGTTAATGTGGAATTTTGCAATCTCTATATCCGTTTTGTTGATTTTTTTTTAAAAAGCTGTAATCTCCATGGACCTACAGCCGCATTCGCCTGACAACCGTGCTCTAGCAAGAGAATGCAAAGATGTCAAGATTGACCGAGTCTATATCGGTTCTTGCACTGGTGGTAAGACTGAGGACTTCTTTGCTGCTGCGAAGGTGTTCTTAGCTTCGGTAAGAAGTTTAAAACCTATCTTCTTGTAGCATGGTGACATATAGTCAGGATTGTTTTGCTTATTTATGCATGTTGGTAGACACTGAGATATCTTATATGTATTCTGAAACTTGCAGAGTATGATCGAGTCAATGGTTGTGTACTTGTATCGATTTTTTTTCAGTTTCTTATGTTGCCTCTGCATATTATGAAGTCAGCATAGCAGTTAATAAAATAGAAAGGGTGCAGATTGTGTGTAACGAGGCCTGGTAGTGGACTACCAAAGCTTGGCTTGGACTTCTTATCAGTGGGCTAGTATCACTATCAGGACAGGTTCAATAGGTTGGGATGCACTGGGAGTTGGGTTGGACCTAGTTTTAGGATTAATTGGGCAGTTGGTTGGGTTACTCACGGGTTTTTAGGTTCTGACTTCTGACTAAGAGCCTACGTGGACCAGGTTTGGGTTCACCTCATTGGTCCCCCGTACATGGACAACTGAAATTAATGCAGAAGGGAAAATAGTGATTTCATACAGGCACATTTAGAATATGCAAAACTTTGAAGGCCAAAAGGGTTGATGTGCTTTGGAGTATATGTATAAGGATCAAACTAAGTTGGGCTTTGGTTTGAGTTTAGTATGGTTTTAGTTGTGAGCAAGGTTTTGTGTTTATAGAAGAGGGTGAGGTTACCTTTTGGCTCATCACTATGATTTATGCATCCGCCTCACTGTAAAGAACTTTCAGCTTGATTGACTCTCATGTAACTGAATGACACAAAGTATTGCCATTAAACTTGCTGAAGCATCTTGAGCCATCCTATTCATTTAATTGTTCTTTGTGCATAAACCTAAATATACTTCTGTGATATGTTGCAGCAATACTCGAATCACACTACTTCATGATTACCTGACTTAGTAGAAATGTTTCCTTAATACAGGGCAAGAAGGTTAAAGTTCCCACTTTTCTCGTTCCTGCGACGCAAAAGGTGATAATTTGCAGTAAAAATATACTGAAACAATCTTGTAGTTTGGATTTACTGAAAAGAATGTTAAATCTTTATAGGTGTGGATGGACGTATATAGCATCCCCGTACCAGGATCTGGTGGCAAAACTTGCTCCCAGATATTTGAAGAGGCTGGTTGTGATACACCAGCTAGCCCTAATTGTGGTGCTTGTTTGGGTGGTCCTCGCGATACATATGCACGCATGAACGAACCTAAGGCAAGTATCTTATGGAAATTTCCAAATATTTATGTAGAATAGACATGCTACTTGATATAGACGAAGGAAGCTTCCATGATTTTAGGTAAATCCCAAAGTGTTAAGGCATCTTGATTCTCGAAAGATTAGGATATTCAATCTTGAGTCCCAATCAAATTTCCGCTGTCTTAAGTCTTAACAGAATATGGAACTGCCGTATTTCTACATTATTGGCTGGCTGGCTGCCATCTCACTTAGGCTGACTACGGGTATGGAATTGCTAGTCCAAGCCACTTGTATGCTCTTGGTTGCTGTTCTCACCGGTGTTAGTGAAAAATTATGGCTAGGACCCCTAAACGAAAATGCTCCCTTAGTAGGTTTGAGCTCCTCCTCAGCAGGCAGGGCAGCACTACTGCATCCTTGTGTTTGGGGTCTGGGGATGCCTTGCCCTTGTTTGCATGAGTACACGCTATCACTTGTTACATGTCCACGACACTTGCAACTGCAGATGCTGTAGAACATCTGTCATGGATTCAGGGATGTCAAGTGTGCTGCAATTCTCTTGCTGACACGAGTGGTTTTGGTAATGTCAACTATGCATTTGAATACACAGGTGTGCGTGTCGACGACGAACAGGAACTTCCCGGGCAGGATGGGGCACAAGGAAGGGCAGATCTACCTGGCTTCGCCCTACACCGCGGCCGCTTCAGCCTTGACCGGATACGTCACGGACCCCAGGGACTTCCTGATGTGATTCCGGAACGACGACGGATCTCGATACCGAGAGCCATTTTGCAGCGTGTTCCCCTCCTCCTGCTGCTGTTTCGTCAGTGTTGAACTCTAGTGTAGACGTGTGTCCCGTTTGAGGAATAAGTAGTTATTTTCCTATTAGCAATTGTGTACTGGGAGGTTCGACGAATGTATGGTATGGTTTTGCTTGCTCATGGAGCGCAACACTAGTGTACTATCAAGAACAAACATGACTGTTACACAAACGCATTCTTCTACATGTTGACACTTGCTTCACAGAATTACCAACCCTCTCCCTCCCTAGTGGTCGTAATCATCCATCGTAGTTTCTGGTCTTGTCAACAGGTAAAACATCGTCACTCTGTTTGTTTTATCTGCCGACAAGATTCAGTCGGTGTTTGATGCAGTGGTTGTTTTTCTAGACGGAAAAGGAAGGCATATTGCCCAGCTTTCTTTATTAGGAAGCCAGGATACTCCATCTTACTTAGATTGACAAACTTGCATAACGCGCAAAGCCAACTCCCAGATACAGAAAAAGGAACTAACACAACTCGATCTAAACACCAATTTCTGGGAGGATTCTAGATAACAGAAACTTCAACAATATAAGCAGCGCTTTTTATAAACCCCTAAGAACACCAAAAGCATCATATCTCCTTGTAGGCTCTTCAGATGATAGCTGCCAGAGTCTTGAGCGAAGGCGCCCCCCGTAGCCGTGTCCATCTCCTGTTGACATTCCTGAGGAACTTGAATCTTCCGTTGCTGCACAAAGGATAGAGCTCTATAAGCAACATGCATCTTTAAATGTTCTTGAGCTCTATAAGCAACAGATGAACAGAAATGTTCTTGAAACGCCATCTGGTTCCTAGCAAGCCATTGATGCAGTGGTTGTGGCCACCGTGGCACCACTCCCAGCCAACTGTGCTGGTTGGTGATCCATGGTATGACAGTTGCATTGCTGCTCAGTTTGTGCAAAATGGGAGACAAGCCTACTAAAATTGGTGCTTTATGTTGTTTGAAATGACAGACCTAACTTTAAACTGTTCTCGTCGTACGTTATGTGCAAACCATTCTAACATATGCATAGAGAATAGTTGCAAATCCTTTCAGTTCTAACAGCTTTATATGCATATACGTAGCACTTGGCTGGGAGAAAGGCCGCAGCTAGTTCATCTAAAAAGGGGGCACACAGTGGATGCTTTTAAAATAACGTGGATAGGCTATAGCGACGCGAAACATGTAGAAACAATCAGGTACATACGCAAATAAACTTAGTAATGATGATGAGGCTCTTAAGCTGTAGCTTCATCAAAGCCTAATTACGAAGTGCTGTCCTGTGCAATATTACTTATTTTCCAACTTGTACTTAAGTGTGCATGCAACTGCAGATTATAGAATTTGAATATACCAATATTGATCTTTCAAACTCAAAATGCAAAGCTCCAGTGACATCTATCTAACCATGCATCTTTAAATATTCCATATATGATACAAATAGCAGACAGAAAATTATTTAGAGGGATGTCAATTGTCAAATAATTTGTTGTGAAGCTAGAATAAGAGATCCACTCATCCACCAATAGTTCTAGTTCTATGATATAAAAAAAGAAAAAAGTCCATATAATAACCTGAACTTTGCTTGAAAGTTCGTCCAACACCCTGAACTATAAAACCAGACATGAGTGTATCATCCTACGTGGCAAAACTGCCCACTCATTGTGCCATGCGGGCAATACCACCTTGCGAAACCGGGTCAGGGTGTTATTTGAACCGGACTGCAAAGTCCGGGGTTCAAATGTCTGGTTTCGTACTTTGAGGTGTTGAATGACTTTAGAGCAAAGTTTAGGGTGTTACATGGACTTCTTCCTATAAAAAATAAGCTTACATTCTTTCTTATCTAGAGAAATAAAGCATATCACAAGCTAGAAGTTAAAGTGTGAGCAGAATTAGGAGAAGTAAAGGATAGAAATTCACAAGATGGTAATATCTGAGTCTCACCTGTGTGATGTCATCTAGCTTTTGCTTTTTTCACCTTCAAAGTACTTGAAGGCACCATATCCAACCGTGCCCCCCAAAAACAAGACTACTGTTGGAGTGAACGATGGATAAAGGAACTTGACAAAAAAGTTGTCCCATTCCTCTGGAAGAAAACCTGCATGGCATGTAAGGAAGGTTCAAACATAATTACTTGGCTCAACAATTCTACAGTACTAAAGTCCTGATCGTCCTTAGCAATTTAGAAATAGGTTGGAACATGATTCCTTGGCCCATTTAGAATGAGCGAGGCTGATGATTTTTTCTAGTTTTATGCATCACTCAGCATCACGCTACACTTCAATTCAGTTAACATCATCAATTACTTCAACATATCATGGTAAGCATGGAAATTGCATCTAACACTTGCAAAGTTAGGATGATTCTTCACCATTGTATTCCACTTGAAAGTGTCTCATGTCCTGATTATTGGAATGTGATATCTTTTTGGTTCAGTGTTAATTAGAAACTAGTGCTGTTCGTTCCCTCAGGTCAACCATAAAACATAAACAAAGGATATGCTATATATGCACCCCCTTGTGCACCCCTCTTTTTGTGGCTACAAAGAGTATGCTATTTATGGCTACAAGGAGTTTCTGCTCCCTCCCTTCTGCATCCCTCTCTATTTTGCTATATATGCTATATCTCCTGGGCACCCCTTACAGCTCCTAAAGCCCAATATTCTGCTGTCATGTGTGTGCGCTCTTCTTGAACTTGTCCTGTGGCCAACATAGCCCCAGTGTGAAGACCCGAAGTCCAAACCAACCAGGTTCATTAATCGGGCAAGTGACGCGCACAGAATGCTAGTGGAGCATCCCTTAGCATTGCTACTCCTCAAAAAACATACTATGGCCTCACATGCTAATGCCCCCAAGTCTAATATAGGGCCAGAAAAATTTCACCTTTTGATTGCGTACCACACACCACCACCACTATCATCATGAGCAACAACGAGAACAGAGAAAGCTCGGGAACTCCTAGATACGTTCACTCACTCGGTTAACGTTACTAAAGAGCTACAATTACGGCACTCATCTAACACTGCATTTCACTGCACTACACTCTCTTAACATAGCATGGCACAACCTAAATTCACCATCACCATAAGCAATGTCCAAAATCCAAATCGCCCCGAAGCAATTCACAAGCTAATATTCACACAACTACACAAAGTTCACTCGGACACCTCGGTAGTCAGCACAATTCACCCCTATAGTTGGAGACTGCATTGCAAGTTTGTAACGAAATCGCCAGTGGATTACCGGAGGCGGCAAGCGCGAGGCCCTCGAGGAGGATGACTACTCCGAGCCCCAGCCAGGCGAGGAGGAAGGCGTTCTCGTTGGCCTGCCGTTGCCGCAGCTCCTCCTCCGTCGGCCCCTTCCCGCCGGGCCCGGACTGCGCCTCCGGCTGCTTCTGGAAGACCGACGCGCTGCCGGCCGGAGCGCGGCGGACTACGGGAGGCGGCGGCTCCAGCGACTTGTCCTTGCCCTTGCTGCCGTCTTGGTTGGCTCCCTTGCTGCTGCTGCTCTTGGACTTCTTGGACTTCCTCTTGCCCCCCGATTCCGAGGCCGCGAGGGCGCGGAAGAGGATGTGACCGCGCCCTAGGCCGGGGCAGAGGAGGAACGCGGTGGAGGTGGAGGAGGCGATAGCCATGGCGATGAGGTGCGGCGCCGGCGCGGCTTATCTGACTTGGCTTGGCTCGCACTGGGACTGGGAATGGGAGGAGGCGAGGCGACGAGGTGCATTTCGCGGGCTGGGCCGCGGGAAAGAGTGAGTGACTAGCCGTTGGGCCTTTAGTTGGGCGGACGAAATGAAGTCCAGTTGTTCAAGCGTTGCTTTCCTGTGTTTTTCTTAGGCTTTTATTTAGCATCATGCACAACTATTTTTATGATTTAATCCATTTTTTTTAAAAAAAAATAAAGATAACATCTCCCTAAATTTATTTTCAATTATAACCCATTTGATCACGCCACAACGTGCAGTGTGACAAAAACACTACCACAGCGTAGCCAAAGCTATTACGATAGCCCTCTGAGCCAGCGTGCGTCCGTTTTTAGGGCTAAATTCTGTCATGCCAAGAGAGGCGACATGATAGCACTCGTCACGCCATGCGTTTTGACATGATCAAAGAGATCATAATTGAAAATAAAGTTAAAAAGAGGTTTAAAATATTTTTAAAAATAGATTAAAACATTAAAAAAATTGTCAGGAAGCAGATGATAAGCAGTAGTATTTGTTAGCCGTGTGATGCATATAACTTCAAGATGTTTGAGTTGACTGCCCTTCAAAAATACTAGAATCTTAAGAGCGAAGAATCTGCACTGGGATTTGTCATCTCATTGTAGATGACTAATGACGTACTCCATTTACTTGCTCCACGTAGTTTTGGAGCACGTGCAGTCAAACTTATAAAATTTTAGCTCTAGATAATTTTTTCAAATATTTTGGATTGAACATATAAAAATAGTATAAAAATGGTATATATAGATTTATCTTGAAAAGAACTTTTATAAAATTACAATTTTATTAGGTTTTACAAATCTATTATAATAGAAATTAGTAGTCAAAGTTGCATTTTAAAGATCGTATCGAGGTACGAAACGACATTCTTAGTGCCTGGAGCGAGTATAAGAAATGGGATCGATGTGCCTGATATAAGACCCAGAGACCGAAGTGGCCTCTGATCATTGGGGCAGGGTAACAGTCAAGATCATGCAAAGGTTGGCACTTGCCTGCAAAGTCTCTCCAAAGTATGATGCTCTTTTAGCAACACAACTAGTCATACTTTTGACTGTAATGTAGAAGAAAAAACATTCTCTGTACAAATAACAAATTTCCCTTAATTCCAAAGTACAGATCAATCATAGAACACTTAACTATCGGAGCCATGCACTTAACTATTAAGGAGTTAAGGACTTCAGCGAAACAAAGTAACATTAAGGTTCTTTCCTTTCATGATACACCATATCGAAGATAACAGAAATGCTCAGAGACACTGATAGTCCATCTTCCTCCTACTTATGCTTTTTGGGGGAGATCAAAATTCAAAATTTTTGTCATCAAAGGATGGGTATTAAATATGAGAGATGCACACATAGGATATAAAAAAGTGGGGCATGGACCTTACAACAATTGTGTCACTGCTAACTGCTTTTGTCTCCTGCATCCTTATGCTGGTACGTAAGATTCTAACATTAGTTGTGCATGATGCGGTGTCAGAATCTCAACAATAAGGTATGTGAACTTCCATGTCCTGTCAGAGTTATCTTTGAACATCTCTGAAAACACCTTCCCAGCTCCATGCGGCCCTCGAATATAAAAGGCTACCTGAAATGATGTATGTGAATTTCAAGTGATCAGCCAAGTTCAGAGGTGTGCGACAGAACTATGCAAACTATATCATTTCGTATCAAATGCTAACCTAGTGCCCCTTTTCCCAATTACCAAAGCACCATCTGAAAGCACATCTTTAATCTCTACTAAAGCTGAGTGCAAAAGGAGGCATAAGAGAGCAGCACATCATCACATTCTCTCCCTACCGTTGAATTCCAATTCAATGAACAAAAATGTACAGAGAAAAACTGTCACACAATCTAGAATATACTACAAAAGGCATCATTCAACCTCTTAATCCCCCCATTCAAATCATCTTCTACACCAAAATGCTTACAATTGCCTCTAGTATCTATTTCAAATTTCAAATCTTCAAAAAAGTTCAAATTCAAAATTCTCAAATAAAGTGGACCGGTTTGGGGGGGCTGGAAACCGGCCGGTTTCTGGGTGAAAACTGGAACCATCCATTTACCCCCAAAACAGTTTGGGGAACACTGCTTGTAAGTATTACTGTTGGCACTGACTCAAGATTCTTTTTAGTAAAGAAGCCTGTTTGCTCTCATCTCAGTTCCTCTCCCTATGTAATCATTCGCAAACTCGCTCTTGGTTAAGGGAAGTCACTGGCTCATTGCCATATGCTGCTAATACTGTCAAAGAGCAAGTGTACCACTAACTGTCCTACAGTAAACTTGTTCCTTTTTATTGACTTTTCTACACTAAACCTGAGGTGCAAGTAAAACAGCATAATCGAAGCAGACAACAACAGAGACAGGAATATATACTACCTCCACATGTTCAACACCATCCTCATCTGTCCAAACCTTGTTTTGAATGCGCTGCCGAGCGGCACGGTTTCTGCTTTCATGACCATATCCAGTAATAGGGTACCCAATTTTCGCTGTAACCTGACAAAACGTGTGAAAAATATAAAGTGTACTAAGAGAGGAAAGCTACAATAATATGTACAGGAAAAAATAGAAATAACACTAACACCCACAAACCTGACTATCATTCTGAACTCTTGCTAGAGCTTTCCCAAAAATCTTGTACCTGCAGGATGGCAACAACAGTGCAACATTAGCTAATCCCGCTTTCAGATTGCATGGTAATAACACAGGCATTTTCCAGAAAAAATAATGCGATAATCCACAGAGAGAACTTTAGCCAAAAAGCAACAAGAACAACCATGTGATGTAGAAAAGAGATTGAGGTGTTCAAACAGAAAAAACATCTCATTTGATGTACAAAAGAAATTCAGTTATAATGTGACGACTGACATGCGACGACTGACAACATGCTAAACAAAAACTCAACAACGAAATTATAATGTGCACAAATTCTATTTCTTGGTCAGCTTCAGGAAGAACCCAAGTGCCATGCATAGGAGCAAACCAGGTTAATAAGTAGACACAAGATCCAAACCAGAAAGCTTGTTATGACACTATACTACGACATAATAGGAAAAGTTTGTAGCTTACTGATGGGAGAGCACATGATTTTCTGCAAGTTTGGAGCATTTAGTGGCTCAACCAAGTGATGGGGAGTAGCACTGAACCACAGGGCAAAAAAATGGCGGTAACCGGCCGGTTGATGAAACCTTGATGTTAATGCTTATAGAACACCAAAGAAACACAATCCTTTGAGGAAAAATATATAAAAACGAAAAAGAAATACCAAACCGGAAAGAGACTGGTAACCACCCGGTCTTTTGATCCTTGGAACCAAGGGAACAAATAGCATACACATGCGGGTCATAAAGAGACCAAGAGGCATCCAAATTTAAAAATGTGTATTTAAATTAGTAGAAAAATAGCTTCCACATTACACACAATATTAACTATAGTAGATTTGTACAATTCACAGAGAGAAAGTGTTAAGTATTTTAATATGAAGAAAGACTGCTCGTATCAATCAGAACAATTAACAGTGAATGCAAAAGGCTTACTCTTTTGGTTCAAATATAAGCTCTTTGAAAACGGCATATCCAGCTAACGCTGCAATTCCAAGTCCCGCAAGTATTACAAGACTGTAAGAAGCCCCTTCAGTAAATGTCATTGGCTTCTCAGGTATATTATAGGTAGGGGCATCGAAGGGATCTTCAACAGTCGACAAGTCTTTTCTCTCCTGAGGATAAAGAGGTAAGTCTTCTATAAGCAATAAAAAAACATGATCCAGCATTGGCTTGTACTGTAATAAAAATTCGCGAAATCGGAAACTGAAAACAACTAATAAAACCATAAAATAGTTTGCTAAGAATTTATAGTTCGAATCAAGATATACATGAACAAGAGACCTATAAAACTGACAACAAGGTGTTACGTGATTAATATTGTTGAGGGGAACTACAATTCTCTGGCTCAAACTCTTCTCCAGCAATACGCTGTCAATGGATATCGAGAAGACAACACACAAGACTCAACATTTTCAATAAACTCTTAAGTAACAGACTTGGTTTGCCCTATTAAATCGCTAACTCATGCGGTGATGCCTTCTCAAGGAATTTGGCTTAAGTAAAATGAAGAGCATGATTGGGTTACCTCATACGAGAACGTCGAGATTATGTACCCACAAGATGACTAGAGCACCTAGCAATTACCTCTACAGATATAACCAATCAAACAGAACCTTTTCAGTATAAGCAACATCACCCCATTCTGATAGCATTTGAATAATTCCTAACAGTATTTTCTCTGTTCAAAACCACATTATGGGGGCTAATGCAAATACATTCATCAATAATGAAGCAGCAGTTTCCCAATGGACGGATTCCAATAGATTTTGATCTTATGGTCTACGGAAATGAAGAGAAAAAAAACTAGTCAAGCTCATGCGTGTATGCACAAGTGCTCACTACTGCAGATGGTCACAAGGTGACATGATTAATAATTTCTATATTGCACTTAAACCATTCATAGTAGCATGTTCAAAAAATGGACAATACTGCCTAAAATTATACCAAGAAAGGATCAAAACAAGCAGGAACAAGAACTGAAGAACAAAACATTAAATAATGTAAATCAACAAACAGAACTAGCTAGCATGTACCTCTTTTGGGTTTTGGTCTGAAGCTTGTGTGGAGTAAGATGCAGATGACCTTAATAAAGAAGGAAATACTTTGCGGCACTCATAATGCGTTGTCAGAGGATTTGAAGGGTTTGACTTGATCATGTACCACCTTGAAACTTTTAAAGATGAAGCTGGAAGGTTTGCCAAAAGAAAACCCCATCAACATTAAATAAAGTCCAATAGTCCACACACAAAGTGGGCATAATATTGCAAAGCATTGTTGGTCCAAATTAAACAACAAAGCACACAAAAGTCAATAGTTATTTTGCACATTCTGAGTATTGACCATAGGATCAATTTGATCAATAAAAACATAGAGCAATTTGCATGGACTGATCCAACTTAACTGAAGGAGAGTACAAGCAGAACAATCATATGTGGTATTCAGCATATCATTAGTTCACTAGAGAGGAAGTTTTATCAACGCCTTTTGAGTTTTGAGTAATAGTACATTGTGCCTTTTCAATCTTAACCATTTTATTCTACAAGGTTTATTGTATGGCAGAGTATCTCATACTTGATGTAGTATTACAATGGTAGTACATTCATAAGGTCGGTCTGCTAAACCAGTATATGGAAGCTATTTTCAATAATTCTTCTGGTAAAATTGAAAAATATTTCATGAACTTGAGACTTAAATTATGACATACAGTAGATAGAATAGTAGAAATTGCAATTCTATCCTGGGTCATACCTAAAAATGTTAACAAAAAACAACAAAAACCTGACGAGAAGTTTATATTTGTGGGAAAGTTCTTCTGGTAGAATTGAAAAGTAACCTTGTTTTGAAAGAAATAATAAGAATTGAAAAGTATTGAATGAACTTGAGACATAAATTATGACAAGCAACAGATACAATAGCATAACATGCAATTCTATTCAGATTATCCCTAAAAGATGTTAACAGAAAATCAACAACATCCTTAGTAACATATGACATTTGTGGGTGGCTACTACATTAACCACTGTACAGTGAATTTAGGGCATTCAGGTGCATATGTGTATGGTTCAAGTCCAACAAGATGTAAAGTAGAACTATGGACCAAGGAAGTTACTGAACAGGAATGCTTCGTTACATGTATGTATTAGTATTACCTTTGGGATCTAATTGATATGCACCATCAAGTAGGGTACAAAGTAACCATGTCAAGTTATTGCTCAACTGATAGTATGTACAGAACAAGTACAGATATAACTTTTGGCAGTATGGTATACTAGTAGGCCCTGCGCGTCCTTGGACACACGCGCACCAATCAACGCGAGCGATGCGCAGCAACCCGCACGTGAAACCACGCGACGGCAAGAAAAAGCCTTGGGCGCCCGTGCGTGGGGCCCGCGCGTGGAGGGAGCAAGCTTCACGGGCGCCCGTGCGTGGGGCCCACACGTGGAGGGAGCAAGCTTCGCGAGGCTCGCGTCTGCGCACGCGCGCGTTTCGCCGGGGAAATCGGCAGGGAAGGCACCGCACGCGGCATCCGACGGCTAAAAAAATTCGATCGACGTGGCGTGTGTGGTTGAGCCCCAAACCTCCCTCCATTTATACCGGAGGATTTCTGTAACAAAAGTTCTGCTAGAACTAATACTAGGTAATGCTGAGAGAAACAAGATAAGTTAAAGTCTTATGGAGTATGCTGCTAAGATATTTGACTTTTCCTGATGTTCTTCTCTTGTTTTAATTCAATCTAAGTTTTACAGGACCTCATTGGACACATTGAATCAATACAATGGACAAGACAACTGGATGATTCTTGTACAATATTGTGAGTGAGATCCCAATGAACACTTTATTCTGATTTGCATTATCAATTTATTTCTAAGCTAATTTGTAGCTCAACTAAAGCAAACCAAGTGTCCTAATTTCTAAAGTGTAGGAGATGTGGTGTGATCCAGCACCACAAACAGGAGTGGTTCCAGCACCACAGATCATAAGAAATATGGATGAAAACACATAAGAAGATTTGACGTTTTCATAAATAATGACTTGATAAAACAAAATAGCGAGCCTCAAGATTGGAGATGAGTTTTGACCTTCCGCCTTTGCAACATCCTGCTGAAAAACGGAGGAAAGGGTAAAAAAATCAGACTTCCAAGTAGACATTGCCAGAGCAGAAACCATAAACCATATTTCATAAACAATCATCACAGTATGTACAAATGCTGTAACCTCCTAAAGAGTCTATGCACTCACAGACCAGAATTCAGAAACACTTGGAAGTTGAAACAACGAAGGGGTAATGGCTACGGTGAAAATGGATCGGATAGTTTCCGACCGATCCGGACTAAAACGGAGTCAGATTGTCTCGGATCGGATTTTTCTCAGATAATTCTCGAATCGGAAACGAATACGCATATGGTAGCCTTGTTATCCGGCGAATACGAATACGGATTATCCGGATAATAGGAAGTCCAGATTTAGGCCCAAAAGAGAAAATGAGATTTTAATTGATTTCCGAATTTCAGAAAATGCCACAAATCAAATAGCCTTTTAGAAAATAGCAAATTGAGTTAAAAAAATTATAGAAAAAATCACATAAATTCCTTGAATTATTTTGAACTTAATAAAATTAATTCTGACTTAAAGTTGGTTTTTTTGCACATAAATTAATTTTAATTTCTGAAAAATAGGAAAAACCTTTTTAAAATCAAAAATCAAGAAATTAATTAAAATTTTCTATTTCACTTTAAATCCAATAAAATCCCAGAAAACTCAATAAATTTTCTTTTTGACATTAAAAACAAGGAAATTAAATAATTGACTTTATTTTATTTTTATTTTTCCTTTTTAACCAAGAAAACTCTTTTAAATCTCAGAAAATCCAATAAAATAATAATTTTATTAATTTTATTTTTTGTAACATACTTTGGGATGTTACAGTCATTTGTGTATAGATTAACCATCCAACTGATCGATGTTAGTGTAAACTAAGTTTTATGTATGAGATGAACTAAGCGTGAATATATGATGATTTGTAACTTATTGAGTTATGACTTATGGGCTAAATATGTAAACTAAGTGTTATGTTTGTGATGAACTAGTTAATGCAGTTTGCTAGTGCCAATGTTATGTGTGGTTGCCGAAAATATGAACAATTCATAAATGTTTGCATCAAATAAACTAGTTAATATTTTTGTTAATTTCTGGCATACAAAGTGGTTTTTATGTTCCGAAAAATATCCGCGACCGTATTCGTTTCAATTTGTATTTGCTCCGTATTCGTATCCGGATCCCAAAAAACCATGAAAACAAATATGACAGAGCCATTATCCGATCCGTTTTCACCCCTAGTAATGGCATATATAAGAAGAGAGAGGTTTTTTCAAGTTTTTAGATAGAGTAACAACTAACAACTGACATCAAGTTTTTAGATAGAGTAACAACTAACAACTGACAACACATGCATTGCTGAAGGCTCTAGGCAAGCAGATGGCGTAAACAGTAATAGCATACTAGATTAGCAATACAGATTACGGTTCAATACATTGTAGTGAGCACGACACTATGGAACAATTGCTACTTAAGTAGAATCTGGCATGGGACGCCCCTAACCAGACATCACAGGACCGCGGAGAGCCCAGTTAAAGCGAAGAAATCTAGGAGGCAAGGACAATGGAGTTGAGATCGGCGTCGGCATTCCGTCGAACACCTTCAAGGGGGTTTAGGGTTATCTTCCGTTATTGGGTTACCTTGGAGATAGCGCCGTCAAGGGGAGCGCGCGGAGGCGGGTGGCGCGCTGGGGCCTCCGCGGCGGAGGCGAGGAGGCGGCGGTGCTGGTGGTGGAGCAGCCTGGTAATCCGGGAGGCCATTGGTCTCTCTTGGTTTGCTTGCGGGAGGAGGGGGCTGACGAAGGGGGAGAGAGAGGAGAGGAGAGTTTGGGTTTGTGGTGCGGTTGGGCTGGGCTGGGCCTAAGCGAGCAGAAGAACGCGAGGAGATGGGCCGCGCCGCACCTCTGTGTTTTCTCGCGATGGAGGAAGCGGAGGAGGCGATGGCTCTGGCTTCGAGGGAGGAGGGAGGAGGCGAGTGCAAGCAGGCGGGCGGAGGGACACGTGGTAAGGGTTAGGGTTTAAGAGAGGTTGATCGGCTTGTTTCGTTGAGCGATAATGGCGGAAAAATAACCTCTAACTCTAGGGGCAATCTGCCAAAGCCGTGCGAAGCTATCATCGTGCGGCTTCCAGTTTCATCGAGAAAAGCAACTAGACAAAAACATCCGTTTGGAATGGTTTCCGTCTTTTCTAAGCGAAAAGCTGAAACCGAAGTTGTCCCAAACAAATCCTAAAGGAGGAGGCGATGGCTCTAGCTTCTAGGGAGGAGGAGATCGACAGTTCAAGGTGGCGGCCACAGCAGGGGAAGGAAGCGATTGGAGGGGAAATCTGATCAAAATGATTTTACTACTAATTACCGATGTTTAAATTAGTTTGACTTCTCGGGTTCTCACAACGGTCTTCCAATGCAGAGGATCCACCATCTATATCATTAGAAAGCGATCTTTACCGCCTAGTCAAAAATCCAGACCAGTAGCCACGATGTCATCACTGCAATACATTTCACTGTATTCTACAGTGATTCCTACAGTACCGCTGCTAGGTACTGTTTACACAATGATCCTTCGCTGAGCTCCAAACCTGTGTCTATATGCACATGCGGTTCCTCGCGACACATCGAGAAACACATGAAAAGCAACACCCGAATTAAAAAGAACGCGAGGAGATGGGCCACGCCGCACCTATGTGTTTTCTCGCGATGGAGGAAGCGGAGGAGGCGATGGCTCTGGATTCTTGGGAGGAGGAGACGGCGGCGGTGGTGCGGGAGGAGGAGGGAGGAGGCGAGTGCGAGCAGGCGGGGCAGGGGGACACGTGGCAAGGGTTAGGGTTCGAGAAGGGTTGGTTGGCTTGTTTCGTTGAGCGGCAATGGCGGGAAAAATAACCCCCAATTCTAGGGGCAATCTGCTAAAGCTGTGCGAAGCTGTTCTCGTGTGGCTTCTGGTTTCCGCACATAAACAACTTTCGGGTATCGGGAAAGGCAACTAGACAAAGCCGTCCGTTTGGGATGGTTTCCGTCTTTTCCAAGCGAAAAGCCGAAACCGATGTCATCCCAAATAAATCCTAAAGGAGGAGGCGATGGCTCTGGCTTCTAGGGAGGAGATCGACAATTCAAGGTGGTGGCCACAGCAAGGGAAGGTGGCGATTGGAGGGGAAATCTGATCAAAATTAAACAAGATTATTTGCTTTTAGCGACTGATCATGCTAACTAGCACCTCCTCTTCAACTGTATCCGATCTAGACATCACAATTAACAATCCATTGTGACGCTGATACATGGGATAAGACTTATTTCCCTTGTAGCCCAAGATGACAACGCTTTTGTGTGTATAGTTAATAGGTGGTTATGATTCAAAGTTACATCTTTGCATGATTTCTTTTCGAAAGTAAGTACATGTATTAGTTGTCGCCACTCGCCATTGAACTCTTATGCATAGAGCAGGTCCTGTCGTCGCTCGCGGTATAATTATTTTGAGAAGCAGATGATTAAGGATACAATACAACAAACTATAGAACATCGGGTATATATACATCAATGTTATAAATCTTGCATGGATGAGCTGAATAATGTCGCTACACTGTTAAAAATTAAAATCTTGTTGGCTCTCTCCCCACCTGGCAAAACAAAAACCAATACCAGCCAATCAACATGCGGATAGACCTGACCAGGTGGTTAAGCTTCTTAATTGCCATTGGGGAGATTAAAGAGGTAGAGGGCCAAACAAAGGAGAATGCTTGGGATTAGTGCGAGGGGCACATGGTAATTAAGTGGTTGCTTTGGTTGATAAAGTATCCATATGCCAGTGGCGGAGCTAAAAATTACATGATGGGAGTGCACACCTCTTGGCTCCCACGCCACGCGCCGCTGGCCGCCCTCCCGTGCCGTCGGACGTCCTCCCGCGCTACATGCCGTCCTCCCGCGTCCCTAGGTTTAAGTTCTATAGGGTTGAGCTAGCTAGTAGGGTGTAGAACAATGAATTAAGAAACTAATAACTAGCATAGTTCCTATTGTAATACATGTATTTATATGTGAAAGTAGAGATGTATTTGTTACATAATTCTAATGTGTGTGATTGAAAATACAATTGTATTTATTGTACAACTGTAATAGCTCTAAACATGTATCATGTATGTATAGCAAGTTTTAAAAAAACATGTATATATATATCACTGATTAGCATGGTAATTTCCAACCATTTAGAGCGAACATTTTACCTTTTCTTTTCTTTATAGCAGGCATGCATGCTCAATTCTTCGCTAGCTACTAGTCGATGTATGTATAGTGAGCTGCATGCTCAATTCTTTGCTAGCTACTAGCTCATGCTCGATTCATCTTTGCTAGCTACTAGCCGATTGAAAAGCATCTAGGCCCCTAAAAATATGTTTTGGTAATTTATGATAATATGTGAAAATGGGACTTATTGGTTTGTTGAGTTTTACAAGGACTAGTCCCATTGGAAAAGATGATCTTGAAGATGCATGCTAAAAGTTCTATGAAGATCAAGTACAGCTCAAGGATAAGGTACAAGTGGTTTTGAAATTATTTTTTTTTACCGGTCTGAGGAGAAATAGATGGAAGACCGGATGATAGGTTAAATGTCGTACTATTAAGAGGGATCATGTCCTGTAGCTTGAAGACATGTTTTGTGCTTTATGGATCAATTTAGGATCATGCATGCATAAGGATCCTCTCTCTAAAATCAAAATTGTGCACTGTCAGGACAATCGGTAGTACCGGCATTGTCTGTGCGGTACTACCGCACTCCGGTTGTTCCGGTCGTTAGTTGGCGGTATGTTTTTTACAGAGAGTCTCTTTTCTGGTTTCGGTGCCAAAACCTAAGCGCGGTAGTACCGCCAGTGTTCATGCGGTATGACCGATATACGGTAGTCCGCAGTGTTAAGCGGAACTACCACATGCGGTTATTCGAATGAGAAGCGGTATGTTTTTTCCGAATGCACCCTTTCTTTCTCTCCTTGAAACGGTAGTACCGCACTCACCTTTCGGTATGACCGCTCTGCGGTAGTACCGCTCGTCGATTAGCGGTAGTACCGCTCCGCGCTTAAACGGCTATGTCGAGTCATTTAATGCGCTCATTATAGCCGTTGTTGTATTGGTTGGAGAAGTGCGGTAGTACCGCCCTTGCATGGCGGTAGTACCGCATATGGTCAAAAGGAGTTTTTCTTCTCCAACGGCTCTAATTGTTGTTGGGGTATAAATACTTCCCACTGCTCAGGACAGGTGCTAGACCACATTTAACATCTTTAGAGCCTTGTGCATTCATTCAACTCTTCAAACTCATTTTGTTCACTCTTTGGAAGGTTGTTGAGCTCATTCAAAGTGCATTCATCATTCTAGTTGATCCTATTGCACTTGAGTGTCGCTCAGCGAAGGTCTTGGTTTGTTACTCTTGGAGTTTTTGCCGAACTCCTAGACGACTTGGCGGTGATTGCATGGTGATCTCTTCAAGAAGATTGTGAAGAGGCCGGTGCCCATATTGTGAGTGGTTTGGTATTCACCATCTCGGAGTGGAGGAAGAACAACCAATAGTGATCGAGGAAAGGCTTAATTGGTGGAGCCGGCTTGATTGGTTCAAGCTCCTCAACGTGGACTAGTGAAGACCAAGCAAGTCTTCGATACCACGGAAAAACATCATTGTCTCTTTGTGGTTATTCCTAGTCTTTACTCTTCCGCATTTATATTTCTAGCTTGATCTTTGTGCTTGTATTGCTTAGCAAGGAGTATAACTTGTTTAGATTAAATTGTTAATTAGCTTAACTCTCTCATTTGTAAAAAGTTTTAAAACCTCCTATTCACCCCCCTCTAGTCGGTTATCCTTGATCCTACAAGTGGTATCAGAGCTTGGTCTCTCAATTTGTTAGACTTTACCGTCTAAGAGAGAAAGGATGGCTAGTGAGGGTATGCATATAGGAAAGGCTCCCTTGTTTGATGGCTCAAATTATTCTTATTGGAAAATTAGAATGTCTATTTTCTTAAAAGCCATGAGTCCAAACATATGGAAAATTGTAAATGAGGGTTACGTTATGCCTCTTGATCCAACAATCCTCACGGTTCAAGATGAACGTAATGCTCATTTAGATGCTCAAGCTATGAATGCTCTCTTTGGTGCTTTGAACGCGGATGAGTTCAATAGGGTGAGCAATTTGGAAACCGCTCATGCCATTTGGACTACCCTCTCCGAAATTCATGAGGGCACATCCACGGTCAAAGAAGCCAAATTGCATAGGCTTCGGATTAAATATGAGACATTCATAATGTTGCCTCATGAAAACATCACCGAGATGTACTCAAGACTCAACAACATTGTGAATGAACTCAAAGGCCTTGATACTAACCTTCTTGATGTTGATGTTGTGCGCAAAATGCTTAGGGCCCTTCCGGATAATATGAGACGTTGGTGACATTATTTCTCAACTCTCCGAGTTGCCAAGAATGACACCAACCGGACTTTGGGCAACCTCATCACTAACGAGCTATACAAGAAGGACAAGGAAGAGCTATTGGAATCATCTTCATCTAAGAAGAAAATTACCGCTTTCAAAGCTAAAGCGGAATCAAGTGATGATGAAGTTGAAGAAGAAGACTCGGATGAGGAGTACGCTCTTCTTGTGAGGAAAATAAAGAAATTCATGATAAGACGCCCACATCGAAACTTCAACTTCAACAAATTCAAGAAAGGGCAATCCTCAAGTGACAACAAGCGATATAGCAACATTCGTTGTTATGGATGTGATGAGAAAGGGCACATAATCTCAAATTGCCCCAACAAGAAGGATGACAAAGATAAATCATCAAAGAAGAAAGAATTCGATGGAAAGAAGAAGCTTTTCAAAAGGCTTCACAAAAAGGGCAAAAATGAAGCTCATATTGGAGAATGGGATTCCGACGAAGAATATTCGGATTCCGATTCCGAATCAAGTGATGAAGAGTCTTCTAAGAAAAGAGGACTTGTAGGCATCGCCATAAAGGAAGCTCCATCACTCTTCTCGTCTCCTACATGTCTTATGGCAAAAGGAGATAAGGTAAAATCCTTTGATGATGATGCTCCTTCATATGATGAACTAATGGACATGGTGGAAGATTTAAATGAATATGTTGGAAAGGAGAAATCTAAATTTAAAGTCTTAAAAAGGGAGTATATCTCTCTAAAAGACTCTTATGAGGAGCTAAAGGAAGCTTATGATTCTCTCCTCCCAAAAGATATAGAAAAATCACATTCAAATATTGGTATTACATGTGATTTAATAAATGAGATGCATAGAGTAGAAAGTATGCCAAATGCAAAATCCATGTCTAGTACTTCTACTTCTTGTGATGATTTGCTATCCATGCCTTGTTACTCAAATAATGATTCAATTGCAAATACTTGTGATCCCTTGTTAATTGTTGAAAATCATGAGTTAAAAGAGCAAGTCACCAAGCTAAGCAAAGCTTAGAAAGATGCTTCAAGGGTAAAGTAACCTTGACAAATTATTGAGTGAGCAAAGGTGCTCATTCAATAAGGAAGGACTTGGGTATGTACCCAAGAAAGGTAAGAAACCGGTTAACAAGTCTACAAGGTTTATTAAGCAAAATGGTAAATATTGCAACAAATGTGGTAAGGTAGGACACATGTCAAATACTTGTTTAAATATAAATGATAAAACCTATGGCATTTATGATTCTTGCTACATGCTTAAGAAATCCATTGATGGTAAAATAATTGCAAGATTTATTGGCACTTCGATTTTAGGCGCTAAAAAGAATGCTATTTGGGTGCCTAAAACCTTGGTCACTAATCTCCAAGGACCCAAACAAATTTGGGTACCTAAAAGAAATTGATTCTTGTTTTGTAGGTGAACTACAAGACCGGTGGAAAACATTGGGTGCTTGATAGCGGATGCACTCAACACATGACCGGTGATAGAAAAATGTTCACCACATTCGAGAACGTAAAAGGAAGTGACAAGATCACCTTTGGAGATAATAGTAAAGGAAAGGTAATAGGATTGGGTAAAATTGCTATCTCAAATGACCTTTCCATTTCGAATGTATCTTTAGTTGAATCACTTAATTTCAATTTATTATCCGTTGCCCAAATATGTGATCTTGATTTAATTTGCTCCTTCTCAAATGAAGGTGTGTCAATTTCAAGTGTAAAGGATAATGCTTTAGTTTTCAAAGGCTTTAGATTTGGAAATCTTTACTTGGTTGATTTTTCCACAAATGCTTCATGCTTACAAACTTGTTTAATTGCAAAAACTTCTTTGGGTTGGCTTTGACATAGAAGGCTAGCTCATGTTGGCATGATTCAACTTAAAAAGCTTTTCAAACATGATCTAGTTGTTGGCTTGAAAGATGTGAAGTTTGAGAAAAATCGACTTTGTAGTGCTTGTCAAGCCGGTAAACAAGTCATAGCTCTCACCCTTCCAAGAGTATCATGTCAACCTCTAGACCATTGGAACTCTTACATATGGATTTGTTTGGGCCAACAACCTATAAGAGTATCGGGGGAAATAGCTATTGTTTAGTTATCGTAGATGATCACTCTAGATATTCTTGGGTGTTCTTTCTAGATGACAAGAGCGAAACCTCCGAAATTTTCAAAAACTTTGCTAAAAGGGCTCAAAATGAATTTGATTTCAAAATAAAGAAAATCCGTAGTGATAATGGTTCGAGTTCAAAATACTAAAGTTGAAGACTTTTGTGATGAACTTGGAATAAAGCACAATTTTCCACGACCTACACTCGGAGCAAAATGGAGTTGTAGAAAGGAAAAATCGTACATTAATTGAAATGGCTAGGACAATGCTTGATGAATATAATACCTCAGATAGTTTTTGGCGAAGCAATTAACATCGCTTGTCATGCCATAAATCGTCTCTATTTGCATCGCCTTTTGAAAAAGACTTCCTATGAACTCCTTGTTGGAAGAAAACCGAACATCTCTTATTTTGAGTTTTGGTTGTAAGTGTTACATTTTGAAGAAAGGTGTTCGTCTTTCAAAATTTGATAGTCGTTGCGATGTTGGCTTCTTACTTGGGTATTCATCTAATAGTAAAGCATACCGTGTCTTCAACAAAAACTCGGTTTAGTTGAGGAAAGACATGATGTGCAATTTGATGAAACTAATGGCTCTCAAGAAGAGCATGAGAATTTGGATGATGTAGGTCACGAAGCACTAAGAAAAGCAATGGAATACATGCAAATAGGTGACATCAAGCCGAAGATAATCCATCATCTTCCACTCAAGTTGAGCCTTCCACCTCTTCCTCAAGTCAAATACAACTAAATGGAGAGGACAATAAGGAAGATGATCAACCATCAAACCTACCACCAAGAATTCACAATGCAATTTCAAAAGATCATCCAATAGATCAAATATTGGGTGATGTAAGTAAGGGTGTTCAAACTCGATCTCGTGTTGCTTCATTTTGTGAACATTACTCTTTTGTCTCTTCACTTGAGCCAAAGAATATAGATGAAGCACTTGAAGATCCGGATTGGATGATTGCAATGCATGAAGAGCTCAATAATTTCATTCGAAACGAAGTTTGGACATTAGTGGATAGACCCAAAGAACACAATATCATTGGTACAAGATGGGTGTTTAGAAACAAGCAAGATGAAAATGGCATGGTAGTAAGAAACAAAGCAAGATTGGTCGCACAAGGTTTTTCACAAGTCGAAGGTTTGGATTTTGGTGAAACTTTTGCTCCCGTAGCTAGACTTGAGTCAATTCGTATACTACTTGCTTTTGCATCATGCTTTGATATTAAATTATTTCAAATGGATGTCAAAAGTGCCTTTTTAAATGGAAAAATATCCGAACTTGTGTTTGTTGAACAACCACCCGGTTTTGAAGATCCTAAGAATCCTAATCATGTCTATAAACTCTCCAAGGCGCTCTATGGTCTTAAACAAGCTCCTAGAGCATGGTATGAACGCCTCAGAGATTTTCTAGTTTCAAAAGGGTTCAAAATTGGGAAAATTGATTCAACCTTGTTCACCAAAATCTTAGATGATGATTTCTTTGTATGTCAAATTTATGTTGATGATATCATTTTGGATCTACTAATCAAGACTTTTGCAAAGAATTTGGTGATATGATGTCTAGGGAATTTGAAATGTCCATGATTGGAGAGCTTAGCTATTTCCTAGGACTTCAAATCAAACAACTCAAAGATGGAACTTTTGTAAGTCAAACAAAGTATGCAAAGGACTTGATCAAGAGATTTGGCATGGAAGATGCAAAACCTATCAAGACTCCCATGGCAACCAACGGTCATCTCGACCTTAATGAGGGAGGTAAATCGGTAGATTTAAAGCTTTATAGGTCTATGATTGGTAGTTTACTTTATCTTACCGCATCTAGGCCCGATATCATGTTTAGTGTTTGCATGTGTGCACGGTTTCAAGCATCTCCAAAAGAGTGTCATTTAATGGTCGTAAAAAGAATACTAAGATATTTAAAGCATTCCTCTAGCATTGGCCTATGGTTCCCTAAAGGTGCTAAATTTGATTTAATTGGATACTCAGACTCCGATTATGCGGGTTGCAAAGTGGATAGAAAAAGCACCTCGGGAAATTGTCAATTCTTAGGGAGATCTTTAGTATCATGGTCATCCAAGAAACAAAACTCCATAGCTTTATCCACCCAGAAGCCGAATATGTCTCGCGGGTAGTTGTTGTGCTCAATTGCTATGGATGAGGCAAACCCTGATGGATTATGGAATTAAAATTAATAAAATGCCTCTTTTGTGTGATAATGATAGTGCGGTGAAAATAGCAAATAATCCTGTTCAACACTCAAGAACCAAGCATATCGACATTCGCCACCATTTCTTGAGAGATCATGTGGGCAAGGGAGATATTGAAATTAGCCACATCCGAACCGAAGATCAATTAGCGGACATTTTCACCAAACCATTAGATGAAGGCCGGTTTGCAAATTGAGGAATGAATTAAATGTCATAGACTATTCAAACATTTGTTGAAACATTTGCCTCATGCATTGTGTTTGATTTGATGTTATTCAAAAGCTTTCGTAAGAAAAATATTTTTAAAATGTTATAACAATTATCTATGTTCATAAAAATTATATTCTTGTATAGACATTAGTCTATTCTATGCATAATGATCCCTAATGTCTCTTAAATTGATTGCAAAACTAAGGGTCATTTGCAAATAATCTCATCTCATCTTTATCCGAATGTTTTGAAGTTCCGGGATAATCAGTATGATGAGGCGGGTTATGTGCGGTATGACCATGATGCAGTACTACTGGCACAAAAACCACAAGTACTACCTCTTTGCGGTATTACCGACGCCAAAGGGCGGAACTATCATGATCGATTTGAAAGAAAAGTAACCCAGAGGTCATTTTTCTCCGTGTCTCTCTTCCTTTTTCTCTCTTCTCTTTCTCTCCCGAAAATCCTCTCTCCCAAAATTCCTTTCCACTCGGTTGTTTCTCAAATCTTGGTGAACCCTTGCATCTCTAGGGTTTAACTCCTCCATCTCTCAAGGTAAAACATCCTTAATCCTCGTTTTACCGTTTGATTCAAACCTAGGTCACTTTCTAGTTGATTTGAAATGCGGATGTTTTTGTGTGATTCTAGTTGGGCAAAATAGCAAGATTGGTGTTTAATGATGTTAGTACATCTATTTCTTGGATTCAAACCAAAAGAAACATCAATTTTGGTTAGATTCATCGCCCAAGGTCGCGATGCAAAAGCGGTACTACCGCGTTCATACGCGCTGAATTACCGGAGAACGGTAATACCGGCCAGACAATGGCGGTACTACCGCACCTCGGTACTACCGGCTGAGGAATTGCGGTACTACCGATTTTCTTGTGAGCAGAAAATCATTCAAATTCAAATTAACTCAGTTGCTTGATCTTTTGAACTTCTTGTAACCTATCCTCTCTTTGTAAAGATGCCAGGACAAGATTGGGAGCGCGTCAAGGGCAATCTTCCTCTCTACCTTCTCAGGCCCTTTGGATGATCCATCGAGCAAAGGAAAAGAACTGCAGCAGATGGCTCGAGAAGTGAGGAAGGGTCTCTTCCTCATGAGTCGAGTTCGATTCGAGGCGACACGTAAGAAGAAACCTGAGCTCAATCGGATGAAGAGATGGAAGATCCGGAAGAACCTCAAATTGATCTCGTGCTCATATCGGTGATGATTATGCAATCTTGAGACACAAAGATCAATATCTTACGCCTCCAACTCAATCAATCCCGATTCCACACCAAGTTCCAAGAGCAAGTCTATGAGCGATTTATGATCATCACGGGAAGTTTGCAGATCATAAATGCATAAAATGGTCACACATAAACTCCCTAGAAAAATATGATGGAGTGTATCGTCTTTTTCAAACAAGTTGGTCTTCATGATTTTGTGGCTCTCGAAATGACTATGATGAAGAAATCATAAGACAATTCTATGCTACTTTGTATGTATCTCGACTTTAAGAAAATGAAGTGGATGACAAGTTACGGTATGTGGAGTGCACTAAGGGTGATTTTGAGCGTGTAACGAGGATGCACTCTGGAAATTGGGATAAGCTTTTGTGCAGACCAGCTCTACTTGTTCTGCACCGACGAGTTTTATGATCGAATGTCGGTACACTCCAGGAAAATTCATGGCTTGCTACCTATTCCCGTTTGATTAATAGGATTATTAATCACACTTTTCTTCCCAAAGTGGTAATTTTGATCTTGTTCGAGGACATGTTTGGAATATCATTGATAATATTATGCATGGGAGAAAGTTTGATGTTGTGGATGTCATCATCGGGAATTGTCTCTTCTAAGAATGACAGGGTAAAGCGGATTTATCATGCTCCTTACATCATGGCCCTAATTCTTAGTAAGATTGAATATCAGGGTGGTTTGGGATCACCTCATAAGTTTTACAAACCCAGAGAAAATCCCCCCATTCGATTTCAGCACACAGAGCACAGACAAGCACAAGAAGAAGAAAGCGCCTGAGAGGAGGCAAATGCGAAGATCTCACAGTCAAGCTACTCTTGCTCGATTCTTACCACTCGGACTCTCATTCTTAATAATCGATGCGGTTGAAAGTCTCTCGGTAGGAGATGAGGGCAGTTCTTACAGACTTTGAATGAGACTAACAATGACTTGCGTCCGACAGAGAGCGGTTGACTCTATGGAACAGCGTCTTCCACCTCTTCCACGTCCTTCGTCTCCAATACGGTTCAGCGTGTCGCCCTCATCTGCTTCCCGGTCTCTCGGCTCCAGCGGCTCGGCTCACGCTTCTCAAGATCCGCGCCTTTTCCCCGGTCTCTTGGCTCAGCTGCTTCAACTCCCGCCTCAGATCCAGTGCTTGATGTTTGTTTTGGTACTTTGATGCCAAAGGGAGAAGTAGAAAGTAGCTTTAAGGATTATGGGTGTCGACTTTATAGTCTTTTGTTGTTTTATTATATGTTTTATATTTGCCTGTAATGACTTCATCCTAATATTACCTTGTTCAGAACTTGTTGGTTGTCTTAATTATCAAATGTGATATTATCTCTACTGAAATTTCGTATATGACAATTCCTTATCATTGCAAGTTGTTTCTCGGTTCCAACAAGTCAAAAGAAACTCTGCCAAAATTTTGTCATAATTCTCTTCATGTGCTCTCAAAATGTTCTATCTATTTCATGCACATGTTTAGGGGGAGCTTTCTTTCTGTTAAGTCATCAAAAGAATATACACTTGTTTCACAATCTTGGATATTTTCAAAACTCCTCTTCTCACACATTAACTAGGTTGTCATCAATTACCAAAAAGGGGGAGATTGAAAAGCATCTAGGCCCCTAAAAATATGTTTTGGTAATTTATGATAATATGTGAAAATGGGACTTATTGGTTTGTTGAGTTTTACAAGGACTAGTCCCATTGGAAAAGATGATCTTGAAGATGCATGCTAAAAGTTCTATGAAGATCAAGTACAGCTCAAGGATAAGGTACAAGTGGTTTTGAAATTATTTTTTTTTACCGGTCTGAGGAGAAATAGATGGAAGACCGGATGATAGGTTAAATGTCGTACTATTAAGAGGGATCATGTCCTGTAGCTTGAAGACATGTTTTGTGCTTTATGGATCAATTTAGGATCATGCATGCATAAGGATTCTCTCTCTAAAATCAAAATTGTGCTCTGTCAGAACAATCGGTAGTACCGGCATTGTCTGTGCGGTACTACCGCACTCCGGTTGTTCCGGTCGTTAGTTGGCGGTATGTTTTTTACAGAGAGTCTCTTTTCTGGTTTCGGTGCCAAAACCTAAGCGCGGTAGTACCGCCAGTGTTCATGCGGTATGACCGATATACGGTAGTACGCGGTGTTAAGCGGAACTACCACATGCGGTTATTCGAATGAGAAGCGGTATGTTTTTCCGAATGCACCCTTTCTTTCTCTCCTTGGAAAGCGGTAGTACCGCACTCACCTTCGGTATGACCGCTCTGCGGTAGTACCGCTCGTCAGTTGGCGGTAGTACCGCTCTGGCAGTTTAAACGGCTATGTCAGGTCATTTAATGCGTCTGTTATAGCCGTTGCTGTATTGGTTGGAGAAGTGCGGTAGTACCGCCCCTTGCATGGCGGTAGTACCGCATATGGTCAAAAGCAGGTTTTTCTTCTCCAACGGCTCTAATTGTTGTTGGGGGGTATAAATACTTCCCCACCTGCTCAAGGACAGGGTGCTAGACCACATTTAACATCTTTAGAGCCTTGTGCATTCATTCAACTCTTCAAACTCATTTTGTTCACTCTTTGGAAGGTTGTTGAGCTCATTCAAAGTGCATTCATCATTCTAGTTGATCCTATTGCACTTGAGTGTCGTCAAGCGAAGGTCTTGGTTTGTTACTCTTGGAGTTTTTGCGAACTCCTAGACGACTTAGCGGTGATTGCAGGTGATCTCTTCAAGAAGATTGTGAAGAGGCCCGGTGCCCATATTGTGAGTGGTTTGGTATTCACCATCTCGGAGTGGAGGAAGAACAACCAATAGTGATCGAGGAAAGGCTTAATTGGTGGAGCCGGCAGTTGGTTCAAGCTCCTCAACGTGGACTAGTGAAGACCGGCAAGTCTTGATACCACGGGAAAAACATCATTGTCTCTTTGTGGTTATTCCTAGTCTTTACTCTTCCGCATTTATATTTCTAGCTTGATCTTTGTGCTTGTATTGCTTAGCAAGGAGTATAACTTGTTTAGATTAAATTGTTAATTAGCTTAACTCTCTCATTTGTGAAAAAGTTTTAAAACCTCCTATTCACCCCCCTCTAGTCGGTTATCCTTGATCCTACACCGATGTATGTATAGCAGGCCTGCATGCTCAATTGCTGCTAGCTACTAGCACATGCTCAGCTCAGTGTTGTGCCAAGCCCTAGCTAGCTACTCAGCTCCCTCACTCATCCCTGCGCAGACATGTCATGCATCAGGGACCTAGTCGCTTTTCAGAATTTGGGGGGTACCGGGGCATACCTGGCACCCCACCTGGATCCACCCCTGCCATATGCATTCCGTTTTGTCTAGTAATATCTTAACTAATAAAAGAAAGGGTTTACCGTTGCGCAGCGAGATGATCGTCCCACCCCCTCGTACAAAAAAAACCCAACGATCATGAACTGCTCGCGAGTCATTCGCCCACCCCAACCACTCCTCTCCCCTTCCAACCGCCCACCACTTCCCCTCCCCGACCTCATCTCCCCGACCTCACTTCCGCTCCACTTCTCCGGTCGGGCACCACCGTCGCCATCGACACGCGGAGGCACCAGTGGGGAAGGGAGATGGAGGCGACGGTGGGTTTAGAGGAGAGTGGGGAGGGAGGCGAGGGGGACGGGAGTGGAGAGGGTGGAGACGGAGAGAGGGGAAGGGGCCTGGAAGGCGGAGGCTCGTCGCACCGACCAGCATCGGTAGTGGCTTGAGCCTTGACCTCTCTTCCCCTCTATATCTCCAGTCGGCCACCACCGTCGACATCGACGCTGTCGTCAGAAATTGTTATTTACTGCATAGTTTAGGATCTTGTCTTCTAGTACATCTCACCTTCTTTTAGGACTATGTTGCAACACACAAGTACCCTACCAATATAACTTTTTTAAAAAGGCAAAAATTGATATATGCTACTAAGAAAGTTGCCACTTCGAGATATGCCACTCAGTTTTCTGAAATTTGAAATTTGACACTCTAGTTTCTTCCTCTTTTGACATATGACATTATCAATCATTTTCTCCTATTTTCTTTTCTATTCTCTGATTTTTCATATATTCCAAAGGTGAACTGTCGGTTTTGCCCCTTATCTATTCATCTTATCCCTTCGTTTTGAACCATCTTCATCCTCATCAGACTCAATCTCTTCCTTCTGAACTTAGGCTCGAGCACACCAATGAACCACGCGATGAGCTTCAAGGAACAGACACCTCGTTGATCTTGCTGCCATGTACAAGCGCGGAAATGCGTTCTTGCCATTGCTCTGCCTCCTCGTTGTCGCCGTGCTGCGCGAGGCGCCGCGGTGCACGGCTTTTAATCCACGCATGTTGTTCCTAGTGAAGTCCGACACGATCGTCCTCCAGGACTACCACGGCGCGCTTCTCACGGGAACCTCATGGTCAATGCCCTATACTATGGCCGGTTCACCCCGGCGCAGCACGCCATCGTCGCCGACTGTGTTCGGTCGGTCTCTGCAGCGCCGCTCCCGCGGGCCCCGTCCGTGGCGTCCTGGTGGCGCACCACCTCCTGTCTGCGCTGGCGCGGCGCGCTCGAGGTTTCGCGGCGAGTCCTCGACGAGCGCATGTCGCTCGGCCGGTCCCTATCGCTGGAGAACATCACGACACTGGCGAGGGGCGCGGGGCACCATCGTGGCGCCATCACCGCCATTGCTTTCCTACAGGCTAAACAGAATTGCGATCTACATCTATTGAAAAACATTGCATGCTCATCATTTTACATCGCTGTATTTGACGCTCAAGCATTCCAAACACTTGCAGGCATACACTGAGCACTAGTAAATCTTGGACCTCTGCATAGACATGCATGCTAGGAATTCTTGAATCTTTATTCAACATGCATACACTGAACACACCAAAAAGGCATCATCAAGCATTCAAGCCTTTGCTTCTTCAAGGTCTAATTCCTAAGTCCTCGATTGTGGGCGGGACGACGGGGCTGGGACACGCTCGGGCCTGGCCTCTCACATGGAGCTCGGGGAGATGGGGAGGGACCGAAGGGGAGCTTAGGGGAGGCGCGGCTGGGATGTGGTGGGACCGACGAGGAGCACAGGGGAGCCGGCTGTAACAGCCCTAACTTAGGGTTTGTATTTCAAATGTGAAATTTTGAGGAGAAATTAAAAAAAAAAAACTTTTGTTGTCTCTTCAAATCATTTGAAAATTTCTACATTTTTCCCTAGCAATTTCCCTTTTCTAGAATTAAATTCTTGTTAATGGAGATTGTTGTCAGCAAATCCTTAGCCTTCAAACTTGTGATCATCCTCTGAAATTATTTTCCTATCATCTTGATCATCCTATCTACCTCCTGAATTGTTTCACAATTTTTAGATTTTGTTTGCTATTTCAAATGCCCAAGTCAAACCAGTTTAGAAATCTGGTCAAACCTCTGTGCAGCAGCTTGTGAATTTCTCTAGAACAATGCAGTGCATAAAAAGTTCTGGAAAAATTATACAAGGTTGTCCTCTGTCCCTAGTAGCTACCATAAAAATTTCGAAATTTTTGGAGCTCTGGAGCTACCTCTAAAAATTCCCAAGACCTTCTCTGTCTTTTAAATCAAATATGGAATTCTTGTTCCTCGGCTCGGACCCAACTCGGACTCGAGTCCGACTGCGCCACTTGACTTCGGTCGCGTCAACTAGCTGCACGCGCGAGCCCAATCGATCGTGGACCGTCGATGCAAATCGAGCGATCCACGTTGCGGCGCAACCGACTGTCCGAATGCATACATCAATCTCAGCCGTCCGTTTTAGATCCAACGGTCGGTGCGATCCTGATCAAATCAAACCTCCGACTCGCACCGCTTGCTCCTGTCGCTGACATGTGGGTCCCACCTGTCAGCATCAACCTCGTCTTCTCCGCACCTCACCGGAGCTCGCGGCCGTGCGTGCATGTTTGCCACGTCCTCGTCAGCGCCACCTTTTGTCCTCGTGTCGACCCATGAAGTATCGCGGGATCTCATCTACCCTCTCGAGCCCATCCACTACCCTTCGCGTCCATTCTCGTGTTTTCTCCGCCCAAATTTCCTTCCGTGGGAGAAGAACCGAGAGCAACGCCGCCGTGTTAGCGCCGCCTCGAGCCCGCGACCACCGCTGTGATCCACGCTCGGCGCCGCCTCCATTTTTCCCATCCCGAGCCCTCGGTGTCGATGTATCGCCGGGGTGTGTTCGTCGTCTTCGCCTCCGGTGATCTCGGCCCGCAAGCTCATCTGCGTTACGGTGAGTTTCTAGTTTCAACTTTTGGTCCTTTAGGATCGCAATCGACCTCTCGAGTCTAACTGTGACCTTGTTTCACTCTTTGGCGCTTCACCGAGGCTTTGCGACGCCTTCTCCTTCAAGCTCGGTAAAGCGCGCGTGTCAATTCCGGCGCCACCGTCCTCCTCCATCATCGAGCTCGTGGGCTTATCATTCACGGTGTCTCCGCGATCCGTGGCGCACCTTCTCGTAGCGCCGAAGTGCATGGCGCCTTCTGCGCAGAGCCGAGTTTCTTCTCGCGCTCTCCCGTCGTGAGCCCATCTCCGCGACCATTGGGCTCCGCGTCACCGTCACTGGTTCGTGAGGTCTTTGCGAACCTTAAGGTACCACTCACTCGTCTTGAAACTCAGGTTGCTAGAACACTGCGCGCCGCGCTATGCCGTCCCGTCCGCGTGCGTGCACGAGCCGCCGCGGCTTAGTTATCGCTAAACCTAGTTCTATTAGGTCAGCGACTTGTGGGCCCTCTCGGTGTTAAACCTGTTTTAGGATTCAAGTCTAATCGTTTTAATTCTCGAGTCTGTTATGTGGGCCGGAATGTCGGTTAGGGGTGTGTAGTTTCCTTAATGCGTTTTCTCGATGGGAGGTGTATTTCTCGTGAGAGTGTTTTAGGTTTGCACCTTAGTGGCGAAGACGTATTCCTTGAATACGCCTTCGACGTCACTTTAGGCGGGTGTCTTTGTCTGGTCGTGGTCGTGCGGGCCCATTGTCGATGGTCGAGCTTCTTGTTGGCGGTAGAAAAGGATTTAATGCTTTAGTATTTACGTAATATGTTTTCGTTGCTCGATAATTCATTTAAACTTGTAAAATGCATAGCTAATTCAATTTTATCCAAATTGCATGAAACCAGTCTTTGTTAATTTTCTTTTTAAATGTATTATTTACAAAAATTAGTTTCATCCATGTCTCTGTAGCAAGAATCATTAATTAATAAAATGATGCCTTAGGTATCTTCTAAATTAGAAAATGCATATCTCTTCCAATAATTGTCCAAATTCAATGAACCCAATTCTGTAAAATTTCATTTTCAGTATACTAACTATTAGAATAGGTTTTGCACACTGTTTACATTCATGAAAATCTGTTAAGTAATTAACTAGTGCTTGTTGTGTTTTTAGCTTAGAAAATTCATAGAAAATTATTAATAACTTAAAATGAATTGTTCTCTGCTTCGAAATTTTGTTATTTCATGCTTAGGCTGCTGTGTGAGTTTTGGCTTGTTTTGATGTTGTTGTATGTTTGAGTTTTGCGGTGTTATTCGTTCTTATTTCTTTGTTATGTTCGATCGTTAGGATTCGATATTTGCGGCAACCACGAGGCGATCCTCGCACCTTATTGAGCAACGACACCAGTGCAAGCGTTTGATCATTCCTATCGGTATTTTAAAATCTAATATTTTGTTTCAATTGTATGTATGCATTGCTTAATTTGTGTTAAATTGATTAGTTAAATCAGTGTTGCATATCCTGTAGACAAAATATTGATCTCTACTACGAGCCTAGGTTATTTCTTTGTGATTAGAGGCATTGGATGGTCTCTTGTCACTTAGTAGATCCGGTCAAATTGCTTAGATATGCTTAGCTATCGGTAGAATCAAGCGGTTATCGACTTTAGTCGGTAACCTTGATCACACAAAATTTACTATAACTTATTGTTTCAGCATTTTTGCTATGTTTAATTGCAAACTGAAAGCGAAAACAAAAATGATTTAGACTTGGGCTGTGGTATGATTGGTGTGATCTGTTGGGTGTGGCGGAATGGTGCAGAGTCAACAAGGACCGAACATCTTGTTACATCTGAACCAAGCATTTTGCGTGCTAACCACACTAGAGTATATGGGACCTCTCTTGACCTAGTACTTTGGCGTGTATTGGCTCAGGGTCGCGGGGAGGTCGCGGGAGGGATGGAGGTGGGAGCATGGTAGTTGTCAGAAAAGCTTTATCACGAGTGGGTAGTTGTCTTTCGGCTTTACCATGTAAGCGTATGGGTTTCTATCCATACGAGCGGCTCGTAGTTAATACACAATATTGGAAACAGATCTCGTAGGACTTAGTTGTGCTGTGCATACCTTCGAAGTGTGTTTTGGCTTAAAGCGATGCGAAGTGTGGGTACATTGGTACACCCTGCAGGTTCAAACTATTCGAATAGCCTCGTCCTAGGTTATGGACACGCTTGGCAAGGTCTTCCAAGAGTTAGACTACAACATTTAAATTAAAACTTGATGGGTGGTGCGAATCGGGGATTCGTGCTATTGTTGTGGTGACTATTGGGATATTCACTTCTAGGATGTTTTACTTACTCTTTTGCTATTATTATCCTTCTTGTATTTCAACATTAAAAATGAATTGCAAACTTGCCTTTAAAGCGTATTACATTATTGCAAATGAAAATTGGCTTTATGCAAATGAACCATATGACCTCCACCAAACAAGCCTCCATGTAGCATATGAGCAGTGCGCTAGTTCACACGTCGATCTTGCGGGTACAAAGACAATCTTTGTACTCGGGTGCTTTGCTTAATGTTTTGTTGCAGAGGAAGAAGGTGAGCCTCGGGGGCCTCATACGTGAGTCAGTTGTCTTTGTCGCCGTGGGTGACGACTAGTCTTGGCGGTCGGTCGGATGCCTTGTGGGTTGGAGGCACACCGATTGGCTTTGTTTATAGCCATCTTATGGCACTTTTGCTTCATTTGTCGTTGTTGTCTATTTGTGTATCTTGTGGCACATCGGCTATATGTCATAATATTGTTACTATTTGTTTATCTTCCGTTTGTAGTGTGATGTTTGGACTCTATGTTTGGAATGGAGTTGATGCATACTTTTGTTGTGAGGTGTATATCGCTCAGGAAGTATACATATCTCGAGATCGATTTATTTGATTTGTGATGCTAGGATCGGTCTACTCACACGGCCTCGTTCGTCCTCGGGTGGGCGGCACTGTGGCTCGTTCTTTTGCTCCACCGCGCCGAGGCCATCTGCACCAGCTCCTCGCCCACCACGGGCCGTGTTTGACCACGTGCGCTGCGATCGGCCAGACAGAGCGGCCTCGCAATCCGTGGCCGAGGTCACTTGTTTTATTGCCACAACAAGGGCCATTATGCGAATGCGCGCCTCGAGTGTTGCGGCGGCCCCTCGTCCTAATGGAGGACGCGGGCGGGAGTGGTCACCACGACGGAAGATGATCCGAAGCCCGTGAGTGCGGCGTGCCGAGTGAACCACCTTTGGTGAGGAGGCTCGGAGGCGCGGATGTTGTGATGGGTACACTTCTTGTTAATTCTCGTCTGCTGCGGTGTTATTTGATTACGGAGCATCGCATTCTTTTATTTCAAGATCATTTGCTGCTGCTAGTGGTCTTCATTGTGTTCCTTTAGAAGTTCCTTTGCTCATCAGCTCTCGGGTCGGAAATGAGAGCGATTTACAATGCGGGATGTTCCTATCATAGTCAAGGAGTGGGATTTTTAGCAAATCTTATTACGCTCTGTTCACAGAAGTGCGGATGTGATTCTTGGCATGGATTGGTTGTCCCGGCTTGGGGCGATTGATTGTGCCGGAAGGCGTCTATCTTACCAGACCCTTGAGCGGCGGTCGGATTTCGCGCGGCTTGGGGGCGCATCTATGTGCAATAGAAGCGAAGCCGACCTTGCGGTCGGATGTTCCCATAGTATCGACTTTGGGGATGTCTTTCGAAGATTTACAGGATGCCTCGGTTCGAGATCTCGAGTTTGTCATCGAGTTCTTTGCCGATCAGCTCCGATTTGAAGGCGCGTGATCGAATGCCTCCCAATGAGCTAGAAGAATTGAAGAAGCGGCTTGGTGAGCTCCAAGCAAAGGGTTTCATCCGTCCAGTTCATCTCCTTGGGGTTGTCCGGTGATCTTTGTGAAGAAGAAGGACAAGACTTTGCGCATGTGTTGATTACCGTCCTCTCAATGAAGTGACGGTGAAGAACAAATATCCTCGCCCGCATTGATGATCTTTTGACCGGTTATGCGGAGCCCGGTGTTCTCAAGATTGATCGAGATCGGGCTATCATCAAGTCCGGATCGGGTGAGGATATTCGAAGACGGCTTTCACTACTCGTTATGGCCTATACGAGTACACCGTCATGTCTTTCGGTCTAACCAATGCTCGACTTTGTTCATGAACCTTATGAATTCGGTATTCATGGAGTATTTGGACAAATTTGTGGTGGTCTTTATTGATGATATTCTTATCTATTCCAAGATCAAGCGAGCATCTTGAGCATCCGAAGATTATTTTGGGCAAGTTCGGGAGCATCAGTGTATGCAAAGTTAAACAAATGTGAGTTCTGGTTGAAGGAAGTGGCATTTTTGGGCCATGTTCTTTCAGCTGGAGGAATAGCTGTAGATCCCAGCAAAGTCAGCGATGTTCTATCTTGGGGCCAGCCCAAGTCAGTCACTGATGTGCGGAGTTTTCTTGGTCTAGCGGGCTACTACCGCCGCTTTATCGAGAACTTCTCCAAGATCGCAAAGCCAATGACTGAATTGCTCAAGAAGGACAAGAAGTTTGTGTGGTCCTCTGCTTGTGATGAGAGCTTTGGGAGCTCAAGCGATTGACTTGACTCAGGTCCTTACTCTTCCTGATATCCACAAGAACTTCGATATTTATTGCGATGCCTCTCGTCGGGGACTCGGGTGTGTTCTTATGCAAGAAGGCAAAGCAGTTGCCTATGCATCTAGGCAGCTGAGGCCTCATGAGCTCAACTATCCCACCCATGATTTAGAGCTTGCTGCAGTAGTTCATGCACTCAAGATTTGGCGGCATTATTTGATCGGAAACCGCTGTGAGGTGTATTCCGATCACAAGAGTTTGAAATACTTATTCACTCAGCCAGATCTGAACCTCAGGAGGAGGTGGCTAGAATTGATCAAAGATTATGATATGGGTATTCAGTATCATCCTGGCAAGGCCAATGTGGTTGCTGATGCACTTAGCCGAAAGGTGTATTGCAATACTCGATGATCCAAGAGCAAAGAACTCGCACTTCTTGCAATTTCAGCGTCTCAACTTGGGTTTGGTTGAGCACGGTTCCTCTTCGCCACGATTGTGCAACCAACCTTGGTGGATCAAATCAAGTCGGCCAAAGAATCGGATGTTGGTATGGGCAAAATCAGCGAACATCGAGGATGGTTCAACTAAATGCTTTCTGAAGATGAGCACGGTGTTGTGTGGTTTGGGCAGCGTCTTGTGGTCCCAAAGGTCCCGAGTGCGGGATTTGATTCTTCAGAGGCCCATGATTCGCCTTTGTCCATCCATCCGGGCCACCAAAATGTATCAAGATCTGCGTCGAGAGATTCGGTGGACTCGCATGAAGCGCGAGATTGCGGAGTTCGTTGCGGATGTGGCGTATGTTGTCGCGTCAAGGCCGAGCATCGGCGTCCAATGGTCTTCTTGACCCTTGCCTATACGAGTGGAAGTGGGATTACGTAGGCATGGATTTCATCAACGGTTTGCCGTTCATCCAAGGAAACGCGCCATTTGGGTTGTCATTGTGAGCTAACTAAAGTGGCGCATTTCCTTTCGGTCAAGAGTCGACTCAGTGTGGAACCTCTAGCCGAGCTCTATGTATCAAGGATTGTGAGTTTGCATGGTGTACCCAAGGCGATTGTGTCGACCGTGGGCGTTGTTTACCTCTCGGTTTTGGCATAGTCTGCAGGAGGCCATGGGAACTCGTCTTACTTTCAAGACGGCCTATCATCCTCGCATCGATGGTCGACGGAGCGCGTCAATCGGGTGCTTGAAGATATGCTCGTGCTTGTGTTCTTTCCTATGGGAAGAATTGGGAGAAGTGCCTACCACTTGCCGAGTTCTCTTACAACAACGACTTCAGGCTAGTCTCGGTATAGCACCATTTGAGGCTTTATGCGGTCGCTGTATTAACACCGTTGAACCGGTGGCGGTGAAAGCGGTTCTTTGGTCGATTCCATCAATGAAATTTGAAAGTCAAGTGCGATTGATTCGTGAGCACTTGCACGTGCTTCGATCGAGCGTAAGAGCTATGCGGTCGGCGTCGCCGTGGTGAGTTTCCACCCAATGACTTTGTGTATCTCAAGGTCTCGCCTTTGAAGGACAAATCGTTTGGTGTCAAGGGCAGCTAGCTCCTCGATATGTCGGGCCATATCGCATCATCAAGAAAGTGGAGCCGTTGCATACAAGTTGGAGTTAGGCTACACTTGAAGGAGTGCACGATGTTTTCCATGTGTCACAATTGAAGAAATGCCTTCGTGTTCGATTGAGGAAACACCATTGGAAAATATCGATGTGCGTGAAGATCGTCTTATCGTGAGCGTCCGTTCGTATCCTCGAAGAAGCCGAACGCAGAGCGAGGAACCGTGTGATTAAGTTCCTCAAAGTTCGGTGGTCGAACCACTCCGAGGATGAAGCCACTTGGGAACGCGAAGATCGCCTCCGAGCGATTACCCATCCTTCTTCTCGATGATCGTAATCTGGCGAGATTCTGTAAGGGGAGATTTGTAATGACCCTAACTTAGGGTTTGTATTTCAAATGTGAAATTTTGAGGAGAAATAAAAAAAAAAAACTTTTGTTGTCTCTTCAAATCATTTGAAAATTTCTACATTTTTCCTAGCAATTTCCCTTTTCTAGAATTAAATTCTTGTTAATGGAGATTGTTGTCAGCAAATCCTTAGCCTTCAAACTTGTGATCATCCTCTGAAATTATTTTTCCTATCATCTTGATCATCCTATCTACCTCCTGAATTGTTTCACAATTTTTAGATTTTGTTTGCTATTTCAAATGCCCAAGTCAAACCAGTTTAGAAATCTGGTCAAACCTCTGTGCAGCAGCTTGTGAATTTTCTCTAGAACAATGCAGTGCATAAAAGTTCTGGAAAAATTATACAAGGTTGTCCTCTGTCCCTAGTAGCTACCATAAAAATTTCTGAAATTTTTGGAGCTCTGGAGCTACCTCTAAAAATTCCCAAGACCTTCTCTGTCTTTTAAATCAAATATGGAATTCTGTTCCTCCGGCTCGGACCCAACTCGGACTCGAGTCCGATGGCGCCACTTGACTCGGTCGCGTCAACTAGCTGCACACGCGAGCCCAATCGATCGTGGCCGTCCGATGCAAATCGAGCGATCCACGTTGCGTGCGCAACCGACTGTCCGAATGCATACATCAATCTCGTGTCCGTTTTAGATCCAGCGGTCGGTGCGATCTGATCAAATCAAACCTCCGACTCGCACCGCTTGCTTCATCGCCGACATGTGGGTCCCACTGCCGGCATCAACCTCGTCTTCTCCGCACTCACCGGGCTCGCGGCCGATGCGTGCATGTTTGCCACGTCCTCGTCGGCGCCACCTTTTTGTCCTCGTGTCACCATGAAGTATCGCGGGATCTCATCTACCCTCGAGCCCATCCACTACCCTTCGCGTCCATCTCGTGTTTTCTCCGCCCAAATTTCTTTCCGCCGAGAAGAACCGAGAGCAACGCCGCCGTGTTAGCGCCGCCTCGAGCCCGCGACCACACCGCGCGTGATCCACGCTCGACGCCGCCTCCATTTTTCCCATCCAGAGCCCTCGGTGTCCGATGTATCGCCGGGGTGTGTTCGTCGTCTTCGCCTCCGGTGATCTCGCCCCGCAAGCTCATCTGCGTTCGGTGAGTTTCTAGTTTCAACTTTTGGTCCTTTAGGATGCAATCGACCTCTGAGTCTAAGTGACCTTGTTTCACTCTTTGGCGCTTCACCGAGGCTTTGCGGCGCCTTCTCCTTCAAGCTCGGAAAGCGCGCGCAGTGTCAATTCCGGCGCCACCGTCCTCCTCCATCATCGAGCTCGTGGGCTTATCATTCTGGTGTCTCGCGATCGTGGCGCACCTTCGTAGCCGCCGAAGTGCGAGCGCCTACTGCGAGCCGTAGTTTCTTCTCCGCCTCCGCCGTCGTGAGCCCATCTCCGTGACCATTGGGCTCCGCGTCACCGCCACTGGTTCGTGAGGTCTTTGCGAACCTTAAGGTACCACTCACTCGTCTTGAAACTCACTGGGTTGCTAGAACACCTGCGCGGCTGCGCCACCGTCCCCGTGCGTGCCGACGAGCCGCCGGCGAAGCTTAGTTATCGCTAAACCTAGTTCTATTAGGTCACCGACTTGTGGCCCTCTCGGTGTTAAACCTGTTTTAGGATTCAAGTCTAATCGTTTTAATTCTCTGAGTCTCTATTATGTGGGCCCGGAATGTCAGTTAGGGTGTGTGTAGTTTCCTTAATGCGTTTTCTCTGATGGGAGGTGTATTTCTCTGTGAGAGTGTTTTAGGTTTGCACTTAGTGAGCCAAGACGTATTCCTTGAATACGCTTCGACGTCACTTTAGGCGGAGTGTCTTTGTCTGAGTCGTGACGGTGCGGGCCCATTGTCGATGGTGAGAGCTTCTTGTTGGCGGTAGAAAAAGGATTTAATGCTTTAGTATTTACGTAATATGTTTTTGTTGCTCGATAATTCATTTAAACTTGTAAAATGCATAGCTAATTCAATTTTATCCAAATTGCATGAAACCAGGTCTTGTTAATTTTCTTTTAAATGTATTATTTACAAAAATTAGTTTCATCCATGTCTCTGTAGCAAGAATCTGTTAATTAATAAAATGATGCCTTAGGTATCTTCTAAATTAGAAAATGCATATCTCTTCCAATAATTGTCCAAATTCAATGAACCCAATTCTGTAAAATTTCATTTTCAGTATACTAACTATTAGAATAGGTTTTGCACACTGTTTCGTTCATGAAAATCTGTTAAGTAATTAACTAGTGCTTGTTGTGTTTTTAGCTTAGAAAATTCATAGAAAATTATTAATAACTTAAAATGAATTGTTCTCTGTTTCAAATTTTGTTATTTCATGCTTAGGCTCTTGTGTGTGAGTTTTGGCTTGTTTTGATGTTGTTGTATGTTTGAGTTTTGCGGTGTTATTCGTTCTTATTTCTTTGTTATGTTCGATCGTTAGGATTCGATATTTGCGGCAACCACGAGGGCGATCCTCCGCACCTTATTGAGCAATGACACCGTGCAAGCAGTTTGATCATTCCTATCCGGTATTTTAAAATCTAATATTTTGTTTCAAATTGTATGTATGCATTGCTTAATTTGTGTTAAATTGATTAGTTAAATCCGTAGTGCATATCCTGTAGACAAAATATTGATCTCTACTACCGAGCCTAGGTTATTTCTTTGTGATTAGAGGCATTGGATGGTCTCTTGTCACTTAGTAGATCCGGTCAAATTGCTTAGATATGCTTAGCTATCGGTAGAATCAAGGTTATCGACTTTAGTCGGTAACCTTGATCACACAAAATTTACTATAACTTATTGTTTCAAACATTTTGCTATGTTTAATTGCAAAGCTGGCTGAAAACCAAAAATGATTTAGACTTGGGCTGTGGTATGATTGGTGTGATCCATTGGGTGTGGTGGAATGGTGCCCGAGTCAACAAGGACCAGAACATCTTGTTACATCGAACCAAGCATTTTGCGTGCTAACCACACTAGAGTATATGGGACCTCTCTTGACCTAGTACTTTGGCGTGTATTGGCTCCGGTCGCAGGAGGTCGCGGGAGGATGGAGGTGGGAGCATGGTAGTTGTCCAAAAGCTTTATCTGAGTGGGTAGTTGTCTTTCGGCTTTACCATGTAGCGTATGGGTTTCTATCCATACGAGCGGCTCGTAGTTAATACACAATATTGGAAAGCAGATCTCGTAGGACTTAGGCGTGGAAGCATACCTTGGAAGTGTGTTTTGGCTTAAAGGCGGTGCGAAGTGTGGGTACATTGGTACACCCCGCAGGTTCAAACTATTCGAATAGCCTCGCCCTAGGTTATGGACACGCTTGCAAGGTCTTCCAAGAGTTAGACTACAACATTTAAATTAAAACTTGATGGGTGGTACGAACTGGGATTCGTGCTATTGTTGTGGTGACTATTGGGATATTCACTTCTAGGATGTTTTTACTTACTCTTTGCTATTATTATCATCATCGTATTTCAACATTAAAAATGAATTGCAAACTTGCCTTTAAACTCAGATTACATTATTGCAAATGAAAATTGGCTTTATGCAAATGAACCATATGACCTCCACCAAACAAGCCTGCATGTAGCATATGAGCAGTGCGCTAGTTCACACGTCGATCTTGCGGGTACAAAGACAATCTTTGTACTCGGTGCTTTGCTTAATGTTTTTGTTGCAGAGGAAGAAGGTGAGCCTCAGGGGCCTCACTTCTGTGAGCTGTGCTGTCGCTTCGTGGGTGACGACTAGTCTTGGCGGTCCGGTCAGATGCCTTGTGGGTTGGAGGCACACCGATTGGCTTTGTTTATAGCCATCTTATGGCACTTTTGCTTCCACTGTCGTTGTTGTCTATTTGTGTATCTTGTGGCCTGTCGGCCTATGTCTGTAATATTGTTACTATTTGTTTATCTTCCGTTTGTAGTGTGATGTTTGGACTCTATGTTTGGAATGGAGTTGATGCATACTTTTGTTGTGAGGTGTGTATACCTTTCGGGAAGTATACATATCTCGAGATCGATTTATTTGATTTGTGATGCTAGGACCAGGTGGTTGGTTAAGCATTACAAACCAAATAAATTGGGGTCCTCACACCGGCGCTGTCTCACGGGAGAGGAGGCGCGTGTCTCCCGGTTCAGCGCATCAAACTGATGGATGTGCCCTGGTTCTTGAGTTCAGAAGGAAGGGATTGAGTCTGATGGAGGATGAAGACGGTTCAGAACGAAAGGGACGAGAGGAATAGATAAGGGACAAAACCAACAATTCACCTTTGGAATATATAGAAAATCAGAGAATAGAAAAGAAAATAGAAGAAAATGAGTGATAATAGCATAAGTCAAAACAGGAAGAAACTGGAGTGGCAAATTTCAATTTTCATAAAACTAAATGGCATATCTCGAAGTGGCAACTTTCTGAGTAGCATATATCAAATTTTGCCTTAAAAATGCTTAATTAGCAAGGGGTTTCACCTGGAAATCCTAATATATGCACCAGCGAGGAAGCCAACCAGCGGGCGATTCTTTGATATCCGAACGCGCGGCTGTGGCTGAAGGTGGCAGTCTCGATCCCGGCAACCGACTTATAATTTCAGGGCACAAACAAGGGAGTCGATGACGACGTTCGGCGATAATTGATCGAGTTGGGTTTTAGAGCTGACAAAAGGCGCCGGAGCCGCAAGGGACATAGGTTCGCGGCGTCCGCAGCCTAGAAGCCGCTTATGTTATACGTTTCCTCCGAGAAGCAGGAGTACGTGTTGTTCCTTGTTGGTGCTCATAGCAGGTTGAGTAACTCGAGTACCGACCATTGCAGGTTGAGATAATGTAGTACGTATCGATATCTACGTAGTGCAGTAACTAAGTCGATCAGGAAATCAAGTGATCGGATGGTACAACAGGTGAAGAACTTGGAACAGTTATTGCATGCGAATGACACTGCTCTTGTCTCTTTTACTGACACGCACGAACAACTAGTGTCTGTACTGCAGACTGTACAGTGCACGATTCCCTCCCTCGGTCTTCCAATGTAGAGGATCCACCATGTATGTCATTAGAAAGCGATCTTTACTGTTCGATCAAAAATTCAGACCAATAATCATGATGTCATCACTACAGTGGTCTCTACAGTACCACTGTTAGGTACTGTTTACATAATGATCCTCTGCCGTGCTTCAAATCCGTGTCTAGTGCACACGCAGTCCTCGCGACACATCGAGAAACGCATGAAAAGCAACACCCGGACTGAAAAGGACACGGAACAACCCCACAAATACACACAGGCTACAGGGGGGCATTTGCATTTGGCAAATCGAGCGATTAGCAAGCGTAAGCAGTACGGTTCTCCAGCGATGACGTGAAGTCGGTGAGGGACCAAACCCCACGAACCAATAGGGGAAAGCCGCTGCCGTCTTTGCTCCTAACTCCAGGTGCGCTCCACGTGGCGTCGTGCGATTGGTTGGTGAGGAGATTTGGGCCCCCACGGGAATCGACACGCGCCACCCTCAACCTCTCCCCCCGAATCCCCTAATCGCTTGGGGCGGAGCCCTCCGCTCCACGTCTCTGCACCCGGTCCATAGGCCGCCACCGCTCACATGGCCCAATGCCCGTTGGACCATTGTGTTTTGACCTTTTGTACAACAAAAAAATTATATATTTATGTGTCTGGATATTTATGAGGCTGGGTTTTGTGTTGGTTTATTATATTAGACTGGACTTGAGTTAATGCTGATTAGTTAATTAGTCGTAGAGTGTACTCTCTTCGGTCAGGAAACACAACTCCAAGTCTCCGACAACCTAATAGATTTATAAAACATAATAAAATTAATTTTTATGGAAGTTTTTTTTTATATGTACCATTTTTGGTGTGTTCAATCTCAATACTGAAAAAGATATCGATAGCCAAAATTTAGAAAGTTTGACTATACGTACCCAAAAAATAATATTCTTTTGTGATTTGGGAGAGTGATAGACAATGAAGGGGGTTGTTGAGTTGGCGAGGACAAATACAAATATCAAGCATGTTACACATGCTTCGTTTCCAACGATTAATCTCTAGCACTTTGCGGTTAGGTCAAAAGTGGGGGGCATTTTCTTAAGCTCCATGGATGTTTAGAAACCTTTAGACCGTGTTTTGTGCTTTTAAGGAACAAAACAGCAGGAGAATATGACACTCTTATGAAAATAACTCTACAACCAACTACTAACCAATGAAAACAATGTGATAAGTATAATAGTATTAGTGAACCAACACCTTTACAAAAGCTATTAATTCTCCTAAGTAACAAACAATTGGTCGCCCACCCTTGCTTTGTTATGTTACCAGTTTACCACATCACCTCATCTCAATTCTCAAGTGCCATTCATTAGCCTTTTCTTTAAAAAAACACACATTCGAATTCCCAAAACTCCCCAAAGAAAAGTAAAAGAAATAAAAGAAAAAACAAAGGAGAGAGGAGAGAGAGGAAGTCTATGCACCATGTCCACACCCCACAAACCTCTCCTTCCCGAAGACACACAAGAGGAAAAAATCGAGTCTTTAACCCTCTCCATAGACCATAGACCACAGAGCCCATTCCTCCCTTCCTTACCCCATTACCCAGCACCGCCACCGCCTCCGGCTCCGATGGGGTACGTGCTGTCGGCGGTGACGAGGGTCCTGGAGCAGCCTACGGCGTGGGGCGCGGCCTGCGAGATGGCGCTCCTCGCCGGGCCGCTCTGGGCCGCGGCGCTCCTCGGCCTCCTGCTCGGCTGGGCCTGGCGCCCGCGCTGGGCCGCCGGCCTCGTCTCCACCGTCGATCGCCACCCCGCGCCGCCCTTCGCCACGCTCGATTTCTGGAGGGCCCAGCTCCCCGCCCGCCTCCGCGCCCCTCTCGGCTACTACGCCGGCGCCGACACCACCGCCGCGTCGCAGCAGCAGCAGGAGGCGGCCTCCCTGCAAGGGTATGTAGGTTCGCGAGATGTTTGGTGGGGGCTGTGGTCAAAGCCGTGTTCTTTAGTGGATTTGGTGTGTGAAATTGGAGTGGTCTTTGACGATGGGACGGCTGTACCTGGTGGCGCTTGGCTTGGCAGGTCGTTGGAGACGGCGAACGAGGAGCTGGCGGTGGGGAAGGATGACCTGGTGAACCTCTGGAGGCTGGTGGAGGGCAGGGACGGCGGCCCGGCGTGGATCAAGATGATGGAGAAGGCGCTGCCCACCATGACCTACCAGGCATGGAGGAGGGAACCCCAGGTGAATGGCACTTTTCAGTTCTTTTCTGCTTGTTGATTTGAAGTGGTTAATGCTAATTTGCTCACTAGTTGTCGAATTGTATCTCGACGCAATTAGACTGGACCCCCGCAATACCAGAGCAGTACTATCTTCGAGAATGCAACTCCGGATGAAGTGAGGGACTTCTTTGGGGACGATGAGTTCCGGATGTCCAACAAGTGGGATGATATGCTTATCTACCATAAGACGTTGGAAGGGTGTCAGACAACCGGGACAACGAAAGTGCATTGGGTCCGCAAGGTAGATATGGTCTTGAGATAGTGAATTTGCTACAAGTTCTGTCTGGTTTCAATTCATGCTTATGTTTTGCTCTCTTGTTCTCGCAGTTCCCCTTCTTCTGTAGTGATAGGGAGTACATAATTGCTCGTCGGATATGGAAATTGGGAGGCGCATACTATTGTGTTACAAAGGTAAGACAGACTCAGAAATGTACTACATGTTGTTCATTGATAATGTTTCCTTTGTTTTGGGGAGTTAGAGCGTGCGGGTTATAGGAGACTTATGCTTGATCCTTAGCATATGATGTTCCTGACAAACATTATGTACATTGTACTTATATTTCTGCAAGGTCCAGTAACTAAAAAATATATACTTGGATAAATTTTGATCTAGAGCCTTGCTGTTTTAACATTTATGCAACTAATCGATGTTGACAAAAAGTTATGTTGTAGCTCTTCATCCAATTCAGTTCAGAATAGGCACAGCTAGGTGAATTTATTGCTTTTGTTGACTGGACAAGAGCACTTTTCTGCGTTACCTGATAATGAGCGGTCACAATAGGATGTTCAGCTGTTGTTTCTCAAACGTGCTGTTTTGGAATACTACCTTTACCTAATGATACTGACCCGAGACTACTTCTCCATCCTTGGAGTACACGTACTAGGACAGACTTCTAACATTATTGAAGTCTTGATGTTAATGTTGAGTTGTTGACAGGGAATTCTCCAATTCTTCTTTTTCATTATTATACTTTTGAAAGCAAACCATGAAGGGAACCTCCGTGAGCATTAAGTTATATTTAATTGGGATAACCACCCAATACAAAGCAAAGAGGAACTAGGAAGTAATTGGTACACCAACGTCGAACTTAGAAATATGTCAATGTCAGTTCTGGTTATAGTTTAAATTCATGATGTGTTCTTCAGCTTTCCATCATCTCAATAAAGAACATGTAAGTACTTGTGGCGTTAAATTAATACCTGGGCCACATTTCATAAACCATGTTTTCTATTTTGGCCTGGGTTCATTCCTGATATAACAAAAAAAAACCGAAGTCAATATTTATTGGCATTTTTAGGAAATTCTACATACCATCATTTTCCTATACTTGCATGCTCATGTCATATGGCCTTTTTCTCTTCTGGTATTCCATCTCTATTTTGTCTTCTGTTTGCCCATAGTCCCCCGTCCCTCCTTTTTAAATTGCTGCATCCTTCGTTCTTATGCCTGTACTGTACAAATGGTATTCTCGCTACTGTTTCTTCACTGTACATCCCTTTGCCTTATTTTCCTGATAGCCAACTTTTCATTCTTCGATCAATTGATATGATGTTTTTTGAGTTGTAACTTCATGAAACCACCTATTCTATATGGATGCTAGTTCCATCTTAGTTGCTATAGTAGAATTTTTTTAGGCCTATGAATGATGAATTAAACTAAGAAGCAGTTATGTAGTTCCGATTTCCCTAAAACGAGTTATGTTGGTCCGGTGGAAGCTAAGTGTCACAGCATTGTTGTTTCAAATATTTACCCTGCATAAATTGATGCAGTGGGATTTCTCGAAGCTTAGAGATCGTTTTCATCAACCCCAAGGTAAAAGGACTTCAGGGGGTAAAAGAACTTGTTAATGATCAGTAGTCTTGACTCTTGAGGCAGGTTAACCCTGCACGGAGCGAATCAATATAATGTGTCTATGTGAACATAGAGATTGCTTACATCATATACTCTTGCTCAGCTATTTATCTATCTGTGTTTTATGTAACATTGGTGCAGGGCGTGCCATGTTCATCCATCCCACGGCGCAACCAACCTCGTAGAGTGGATTTGTATTATTCAAGCTGGTGCATCCGTGCAGGTAAGCAAGTTTCCTTAACTATTTTGTTTGCATTTGAGCAGTAAGAGGTGAAATGAAAACCATTTGAGTAAATAAGGAGGCCAAAGAAAAGGAACACTTATGCAGAAAAAGAAGAATGGATGAAAAGAAGACTTCTTTCTTTGTGGGCAATTTGATAACTCAAAATTTTCTTTTGTTTGATCTTGGAACAGTGGAATCAAGAAGAGGGAACAGTGGATTGACAGCCTGTGAGGTTCTCTTGTTCCACCATGAGGACATGGGTATCCCATATGAGATTGCAAAGATTGCCATTCGGCAGGGAATGTGGGGATGTGTAAAGAGAATTGAACCTGGACTTCGGGCCTATCAGAATGCCAGGGCTGCTGGGGAGCCATTGTCTCAGAGTGCCTTGATGGCACAGATCAATACCAAGGTCGGTGACAATTTTGTTCGATCATTGGAATCCAGCAGTGACCAATCAGATATTGTGGAAGCAGAAGAGAAACCTGCGAAAAACCACGTAGCGAGGTTCCTTGTGCTCGGCGGGGCTGTGGCTCTGGCTTGTACTCTTGACCAAGGGCTCTTGACAAAGGCTCTCATCTTTGGTGTTGCGCGAAAATTTGTGGGGCAGAGGAAGACATTGTAATATCTGATCTTTCTCACAATCCTCCGAGCCAATTTTCTTACTGGATGCACCCTTATACACTGTCTTGGCATGGAGGAAAGAGGTGATCTGGCTTACTGCGGCACATGCCATTGAGAGCAGACGAAGGACATTGATGTATATATGCTGCCGGCTGTTGGATGATGAGAGGGGGAGAGGCAATGGAATAAAAAAAAATGTACTTTACATTTGGAAAAGGAATTTCAACTATATATAAATTGGACTTTTGTTTCATGTTATCTTCTATGGGAACTAAACCAGAGGACTTGAAAATCAAAACACAATTATTTTTTGTTCTTCATGGACAATGTAGATGTTCTTGGCTACGTCTAAGTGTGAACACGGATCAAATCGTGGCCAAATCATGTTATGCATATTTGTAAGTCGAATATGGATACGAATTGGATGATTACCAAATGTGAAGTTGAATAAAACTTCTGCTCAATTTAGCCAAAACTAGATATTTGCATAACTTGTACTCCCTCCGGTCACAAATGAAATGGTAAATTATTTGCCATGAATTTTACAGCTACTAACCTGGAGGAAATGCTAGGCCCTGAAAGCAATAGTTCAGATAAACAAGCATCCTATAGCTGTTTCAACAAAGAAGGCATTATACGGTAAGATGTTAGCTTTCTATATAGTACTTGTAATATTCAAACAAAAAAACAGATCAATTTCATGTACAGATCTAGGAATGTCTAACAAAATTAAGCAAATTCAACCACACAATAATGTGATCCTAGCCTCCTTCCTTGGCAAGCATTGAAATTTTCTTACAGAGCATCAGCAAACCCTCCATTTTGTGCACACTCATGCGTATGGGAAGAAATCCCCAAAAAACACACCATCAAGATGCATTCTGAATTATTCATGTAAATTAAAACGATAGCCAGGTAACTAACACTAAGAAAATGATCAGACTCTGGTTAATTCAATTTACCAGAACACACATTTTATCAGGAACTTCAAAATAATGAAATTACGCTCAAGTCACATATCGACAACTTAAAGTAACAACATATCACTCTTGGTAAAATCAATTTACCAGAACACACATTTTATCCAGAACTTTAGAATAATGAAACTATGCTCAACCAACCTATCCACAACTTCAGAGCAACTAACAACATAATCTACAGTATTATATCTATGAGGAAGGTGTTTATGGCCAAAATTTATACAACTTTTACTAGTCAGAATACAACATACCAAGTAGAAGTAGCATCTTTTCTAGTAGTGTTCTGGATGGCAGAGAGAAGCTCCTCTAGATGTGTACGGATACCACATAATACAAATCATCTTGAAGTCTTAACATCAGAAGCATACCACATAGCATTAACCAAACAATCAATTATTAAAACCAGCACCAAGGAGGCAAGGACTAACCTTTGCATCTGTATCATCAGTTTGATGGTTGGAATATTTGCTTGGGACGATGATGACAGCTCCTCTAGACATGACCATCGCTATATAGCTCGTACGAACTGCAAGCACCTGGGGAGAACCATGGTCCTGCTTAAACGATGGGGAGTCCATGGCACAAGTTATTGGGTTGTCCACCTCAATCTGCATGTAACCAATGGCTCGTTGGCCCTTTACAATCCCCTCTAGACGCATCACCGTGGTGCCATCTGCAGCCCTACCAGGTCCCAGCTCCTTTTATGGAGAGAATGAGCGCAAAGTCTAGGCTCCTCCTGGCTAATTTATTACAAATTCAAATTATTCCATTAAAACCTTTTCCTATCTAGAATATATATCGGGAATGCGCGATATAGCCTGCAACGTTATTTCAAACTACAACTTCATCTCGATGTCCGGGTGCCAATACTGGTATATCAATCAGTATGTGTCGATGGTAGTGGTCAGTATCTACATACCTTGATATCAGTACCCTTGTGATCAATTTCTGGGTCTGCCACTGGTTGTGCTGCTGCTTCCTCCTCCCAATGCTGCCCAAACGAGGCCTGCCTCTTCTCGAGCTCCTGTGCCCACTCCAATGGTTTCATTGACACCTTCAGCTTCTTATCCGCATTCTTCTCAGCCTTCCTGCTGATCTCCAACCTCTCTTTGATCACCTTATCAATGATGCTCTCAGATTCCACTTGCTCTCCCACAACAGTGTCAGATCTATCAACTTCCTGGACATCATTAACGTTTTCGTCAGAAACAACCCCGACTCGATCCCCAACCTCACCAGATTTCACTAAATTTTCGTCTCTAATTTTCCCTCCACATTTTCCTCATCAGCGAGCGCAATTTGATCCCCAGCTTGATCGGTTTCTGCCAAGTTATCACCCCTAAGTTGATTATGCTCCATGTGCCGCGCCGCGGTCGTCGCGTACCCGGCTCGCCATTCATCTGCAAGCAGCCATTTGAGGAGTAGCACACGGAGCACGGTACACGGTATAGCTTGTAATTCGTACTAGAAAAGACGGCTCAAATTGGGCTCCCAGAAGGAAATGCCCGACTAACATCAAGGCAAATTGGCTCTATCGCTCGGGACATCTTCAATAGTTAGAGATAACATTATTCTTTAACATAAGCTATATCATCTTTAAAGACAACATCTCTAATAGATAGTCTCTATCACACTCTTCAACATTTATATTTTATAAATTTTCTTTGAAACAGGCCTACATATCAACTAGAGTGGATTAAGGGCATGTACAATGGTATAGATAGCTGTTGTCTATAACAACTTTCTATGTCACATGTAGACAGCACTTTAGACAGCTCATACAATGGATTGTTTTTTCACTTGTCTTTATAGATGATACAATCTTTTAAGGGAAATGCTTCCGCGCTGACATCCGGAGCGTCCGGACGGGAGAAAAAAAAATCAGACTAGCAATTAAAGCTCATCCCGTCTCTTATGAGACACTAGCAAATGTAGTAGTGCATAAACAGTGATCTGGACTCTCAATGTCCAATCCATGCCTACCTATACTCTGAGTAGTAGTGCATACATATGCTTCATAAAATGATTTCTTGTTTGGTGGGCACACATGGCTACTCATAGCTAGCTAAGCTATGTTGTCATGCTGCGTAGATCCAACTCCCAAGCAACACAAGGGCATGGCAATAGGACGGAGAAGGTGTAAGTGTGGTCAATGTGTTGTTTAGTTTGTGATGCACCGTACGCATGCAGCCCAGACTATTGACTCGTTGTTTATCTTGCATCATAAGCTTAGATCAAGACCCGATCAAGATGTTGTTCGGGGACGTTGCAATCGTTGTCCTAAGATATTGTAATCATTTTCCGTAGATGTTGCAGTCATGTCCGGAAGATGTTGCATGTAGTGGCGTAATTCTTTATGATGTTGCATCTATATAAAAAAAATGTTGCGGTCCGTTGAAAAAAATGTTGTATCCATAGGGAAAAAATATTGCATACTGTTCAAAGCGATGTTGCAATTTTTTCAAGGGAAACGCTTCTGCGCTGACGTCCGGAGTGTCATACGCTCTTTATAATGTGGGCCTACGCTGCGTGGAAACTACGGACAGTAGGAAGATGGGCTGAATCTTGCACATCAAAACCAGGCCAGCCGAAGCTCAGCCCAACACGCACACGTGGCCTGCTTGGCACAAATAGATATGCTAGTTGGATAATTCTTGGTTTCTTCCCAAAAAAAAGAGGATAATTCTTGGTTTCTAAATTCGTAGTACATGACAAAGACTAGCAACCGTTGATTTTGATCTCGACATGCAATCATTGTTCGGTGATGTTGCAACCATTGTCCTAGGATGTTGCAACCGTTGTCCTAGGATATTGCAACCATTGTCCTAGGATGTTGCAACCGTTGTCCTAAGATATTGCAACCATTGTTCAGTGATATGGCAACCATTGTTCGGTGATGTTGCAACCGTTGTCCTAGAATGTTGCAACCATTGTTCGGTGATATGGCAACCATTGTTCGGTGAAGTTGTAACTGTTGTCCTAGGATGTTGCAACCATTGTTCGGTGATGTTGCAACCATTGTCCTAGGATGTTGCAACCGTTGTCTTAGGATGTTGCAACCATTGTTCGGTGATGTTGCAACTATTGTTATAGGATGTTGTAACCGTTGTCCAAAAATATTGCAACCGTGTCCTGGGGATATTGCAACCATTGTCCTAAGATGTTGCAACCGTTATCCAGGGATGTTGCAACCGTATCCGGAGGATGTTGCAACCGTTGTCCGGGGATGTTGCAACCGTTGTCCAGGGATATTACCGTACGTCCGATTCCTAGTAGCGCCCAAACTATTTACATGCCTTTCATTTCACATCTAGCTTGCTAAACTTCTAAAGCACTGTAGCAACATATACCAATTACTGTATTAAACCTTAATTAGCCCTTTGATGTCTCTCCGAGGCCAACAAAAATAACAAAAAAAAGGCTTAAACAACATCACCACCATCGTGATTATCACGGTCACAAAGAAGAAAGCAAGCATATGCATGCTTGTTTGATCTAGACAAGATAAATCAGTGGCTTAATTTCTCTCTCTAATTAAGTGACTTTAACGCTTGATGCTTACTTAATCAGGTGAGTAATTAATATTGATTTCGTTCCGTACGGGTGGAAGTCTCCACCCGTACGTCCGCTCCCTAGCGGCTCCCTATATAGGGTAATAATCCCACACATACATCCGATAGAAAGCAAACCGCTCGGATGTCTTATGTGCACGCCTAGTCATCTCACGTCGCTGATGTACGTTACCCGTCTAATTTCCTTAGCACACCGAGGGGAAAATGAGATTCCTTTGATGAAAAAGGTGAGAAAAGGATGGGAAAGAAATAGGTGAAAATATCATTTTTCCCAAACAGCTAGAAGTGGTATATACCAATTTTTGCCTTTGTTGGGGCTTTCGGATTTGCCGATCGACCGATGTCTCATCGAGTAATTGGCCATGTACATGATGGCAAACTCTCGAAATTCCCAAAAAGAAAACTAAAAACTTTTAAGTTACATGTACATCTTCTCGTCATTGAATTGACTTGAGGTTGTCATAGGACGTTGCAACCGTTGCCCGGGGATGTTGCAACCATTGTCCTAAGATGTTGCAACCGTTGTCCGGAGATGTTGCAACCATTGTCTGGGTATGTTGCAACCATTGTTCTAGGATATTGCAACCATTGTCCGGGAATGTTGCAACCATTGTCGGGGATGGTGCAACCATTATCCGGGGATGTTGCAACAATAGTCTTAAGATGTTGCAACCATTGTCGGGGATGTTGCAACCATTATCTTAGGATGTTGCAACCGTTGTCGAGGATGTTGCAACCGTTTTCCGCCGAGGAGGAACGTGATGTCGGCCGGGACTTGGGCCGTAGGAGCTGTGGGTGACAAGGGCGAGCTCCTCCTCTGCTCCAACCCCGTCCACAAGAAGGTCCCCGTCCTCCTCCACGACGACGCCCCGTCTGCGAGTCCCTCATCATCCTCTAGTGCCTCGAAGTCTATGGCTGGGTTCCCTCTCCCCTTTTATTGATTTTCGGATTTTGATGAAATGTTGCATCTGTAGAAAAAAAAAATTGCATCTGTAGAAAAAAAAATGTTGCGCACTGTTCACAGCGATATTGCAATTTTTTTCCAAATGCTTTGTTTTGATTTGTGATGTTGCAACCATTGTCCGGAGATGTTGCAACCATTGTCCGAGGATATTGCAACCGTTGTCCGGTTATGTTACAACCGCCACACTACGCCTCGATAATGATGTGATGATCAGCTCGATCTCATTTTCTTCTTAGTTTGCCGATCGCAGATTCACAGGTGGCTCTTCAAGTCGTCATACATTTACATCGGTACACGTATGTACGATCAGGCAGGGTATGAGCTGGATTCAAAGCATAAAGCCAGGCCGTAATGCGAGCCGACACCATGTAACGAGAGTATTGTGTAAGGGAGGCCGACACCCATGTAAATCCATCTTACTAACGCAAAATCAACACGGGGAGGACCGTACGGGTGAGAGCATTAAAGTAGGGAGGCGCTAGGGGTCGGACGTGCGGTGGAGCTCCCACCGCACGTCCGACCTAGCGCCCCTACTTTAATCCAACGGTGGCCGAACCGTACGATGAAAATCTTGGCGTCGGATGTACGAGCCATGGTAGCGTCCAACAAAAAAAAATGTTATGACCATCGAAAAAGGGTAATGATCCCACACATACATCCGATAGGAAGCAAACCGCTCGGACACCTCATCACTTGGGGTTACTAGTATCACCCGTATAAATAGAAGAGCATGCAACATGATTGCTAGCTCTCGTACTAAGACAAGCAAACTAATAGCGTCCTTTCTTTCACGCTACGTAAATGACGTGCGATGCGGTGGCGGTGGCGGTCTTGCTGCATGGTGGCGGCGCAGGCTCGATGCCAGCTGACGAATAAGCCAGGGGGGTGCAGCAATGGATGGAGAGCCGGCAGGGCATCAGCCGCAGGCGCCCGTTGCCCCTCCCGTGAAGGAGAGCGTGTGGGGAAGAAGTGAAAACCGGCAAGGAAAGACAAAACAAAGCTGCACATTCAAACCGGCAGGGCATATTTTTTGGACAGTACGGGTGGGACGCTCCACCCGTACGTCCAACTACTAACACCTCCCATCTTTTAATGCTTTCAGGACTATAGACAACATATTTCTCCCTCTTTGTTCCCTTTCATCCACATCAGCTTAAATCCTACGTGGCAAAGACTATAGACAGCTGATGTAAACCTATTATATATGACCTAATATGTCGGACCCGGATTTCGTAATCCAGAATCCTCTGTGAAAAAGCTGCGCTATTCCTCGGATCGATGAGATAGCGCCCACAAGACACATTGTGAATCATTTCATACATCGCGTAGACCAATTCATGCATTAATACAAGCATTAGAGTTCAAATAGACCACGTCGGTCGAAGTTTACAATAGGCCGATCAGGCCAAATGAGTTCATTACAAAATCTCGATGCGATAGCGGAAGCAAAGGGGTAGGGCAAGTCTCTCCACAGTAAGCGGCTGGGTACTATGTGTCGACCGATATTAGCCAAAGGCTTGGATAATATAGGATGTACACGAGTACCAACGAGCCAACCGGTCGAGGCGAGACTCGGACTACTGAACTATGCTACTCTTCTTCATGTCCTTGCTCCTCGGCGCCCCGGTCCTCGTAGTAGACGTAGTCTCCATGATCCACGGGTTCTGAGGGTTGGGGAAAGAGCGAGGATGAGCACAACTATCGTGCTCGCGAGCCAACACACAGTATGCAATATTATACATGCAAGGCTTGACAAGGATGGCTCGGGTTCATTTATTTGCACAAAGCCATATTTGAGTACCAATATTAAAAAGTCCTATCACTTAGCATTTTAACCAAATTGCATTTTGTTAAAGAGATTACTTGTGCAATATTTATAACAGTAGAGGTTACCTCCACCTCATGCTTATTTTTGATAGCGGTTACATCCACCACTTAACATCACTGGGGTACATCCACCCAGGGAAAACCAAAACCAGGGTCACAACGACCCAACACATTTTATCCCGCCCACAAGGTTTTATAAACAGAACTAACTCTTGTAAGTTCCCATGTCCGCCCATGACCGTGGGCACGGCTATTCGAACAGTTCATTACACTCTGCAGAGGTTGTACACTTTACCCACAAGAGACAATCATTCTGACATATACACATGTTTCCGTAGACATGTGAGTCAAGGGGAGATCGTCACAAGGCCTTTACAATGCATCCACCAGTATTTGTTACACCCGCTAAGGTTTCACCTGAGAAGAGTTACGCTCACATAGACCCGTCAACTCTTTCCCAGACCCCCTCTTGCGCCACACGACTTACGCTCACATAGACCCGTAAGTCGTACACCCCAACCCATAGCCACATAGGCTTATGGCGTAGCGGGTCATCTGCCTGGTGCAACTCATACTAACGGATACAAATTATTTAGCCAGGTCGACACCATTATAGACATGTGGTCGTCTTGTTTTACATTGGGAGGTCATCACAGATTAAGTCCTTAGGGACCATGCAGGCGTTCATCCCACATACCATCCACAAACCAACATTCCTTGGGCTGCATTAGCACCCACCAACATACCATCCATCATACCATCCGCCCAGATGTGACAAGCAATTTCTTTAGGGTTTTTAAGAGGTAGGAAAATACAACATCATAACCATCTCAGTCATTTACACCCAATGACTGCCCAAAATCATGTTCATTTCAAAAGATGATGAATGGGGTAGATGATACCCCGATACTTAAGCAAGACTAGCATGGCGCTTAAGTATAGCCTATACTAGTATAGTTTCCAAATATTTACTAGAGTGACAAGGGTGTATGGCAATTCAATTATCAAGGGATGGTGTATTAATAATAAAGCATCAACATGGCATTTAACTACCTTAGGGTATTTAACATACATTTGCATAAGGGAAATAAAGCATGCAATTTGATATTTAAAGAACATAATTTGCATAAAATGTAGGTTCAATATGATCAAAGTGTCGACTACTTTGGGTCTACTGACTAGATGATCTTGATATTCTTAAGCTTGATCGAAGTGGGGTCTCCGCTTCTCCGAACTCTACGCGATCGATCGTACTTAAAAGAAATAAACGAGCAAATAAATTAAATAAATAACAATCCTCATCAAATGAACTCCAAAATAAACCAAACTAGCACCAAAAGAAAGGGCTTGATTTTAGAAATTTTAGAAACAAACTTCACAATTTTTGGAGCTAAAATGGGAGAGAAATAAATATTTGAAGCTCTCTTTTAAATCAAAATAGAAAAGGAAAGGAAAAGAAATAAAAGGAAAAGGAAAATGCCCACGTAGCTTTCGGCTCGGCCCTTTCGGAAAGCCGCGACTGACTTTGGCGGCGCGCGCCCGCAAGGCAGCGCCAAGAAAAGAAGGGAGGGGGTCTCGGCTCGACCGCTAGGCACGAGGGAGATGAGAGCGGGAGCGGCGCGGCGCGCGCGAGGAGGCTCACGGCGGCGCGGCGGCGGCCGAGGAGCGGCGGCGCCGGGGAGGCGGCGACGACGGAGAAGAGGGCTCGGCGGCGGCGGCGGAACAGCGGCGCACGAGGAAGATGAAGCGGCGGCGGTAAGTCCGCCGGCTTCTTCCTCTTCTCTCGATCTTCTTCTTTGCTCGGTCCTTGCTTAGGGAGGAGAAGGGGGAAGCGCGGGGCTTTTAAAGGCCGAGGAGGCTTTGATCCGGGGAAAAGGAGCCGTTGGCAGCGGCACGGCGCAAGAGCGAGCGCGCGCGGGCAGCGGTAATGGGGCGGGTCGAGGCGCGGCGGCAAGGCCGCACGGCGGGCGGCGGGGCGAGGACCGAGGCGAGGGCATGGCGTCGGCCGGGCTAGGGAAGGGGCTAGGGTGAAACGGGGGAGAAGCTTGGTGCATTTTGGGGGGAATCCGAATCTTGAACACTTCGGGAAAACTTCGAAGTTTGAAATCCTTGATTCTTGAACACACGAAGACTTTGCCAATCCGAGAATTTGGGTGTTACATAATATATCATGTCTTGTTTCACATTCACGACAGTATCTCCAGGAAGAAGAGACCAAGGCTCACATCAACCTCCCATCTTTTGACTAGCGCGCGCGCATCATGCATGGAATCACAAATTGCTATATTATATACCCCCACCTTTTTGGCCAAAGGTACATGTATGTATGTATGCATGCCAACCCAACCCTGCATGCATCGTGAGATCGATAGGGAATAAGTGTTGTAAATAATATTGTCATAGCTGTTTCTTTAATTACCAGTTGTTTTGTATCTGCGTGTGCTTGCTTAGTTGTTAATCTTATTTTAGCAAAGTTGTCATGTTTGTTTAGTTGTATTGCATGTGTACATGTATGCGCTGGGCGCGTCGTACGGGATAGCAAAGTTGTCGCATGTACGTTGTGGCGTGCAGCGGATGGAGCGAATCGAGCCAGGAAGACTCGGCCGCCGGTTAGCTGCATGTGTATCAAAAGCAAGTAGAAAGTGTTTGTTAGCGTACGAGAAAACAACGGAGATTGAGTCGATGTTGTTTTGTCGTTTTGGGGTTGGTTGTCAGTTTTTCTCTCTGAAATCGTGCATCTGTTAATGGTTTCGGACCCGGTTTCCCTTATGAACTGGATCAATTCTCTTCTTCTTTATATATATGCTCGGTTGGCTAGTCCGCCGTGCTCATTCAAAAAAGAAAGAAAGAAAGAAAACAACGGAGAAGAGCAACTTTTGAGTTGCGAAGAAGATGAACAAGATTAAGGGGAGAATGTTAGATATTAATTTTATTGCATAATAATTTGACACATTAAGTGTGTTAGGAGTCATATCTTATTCTGAAAGCTTTTGTGATTGTCTTGCATGGCTTTGCATGTAGATGAATTAGTCAGCACATATGTTGTGCACGTTGAGTTCTTGGCGTGAGTTTCGGTTAACTGGTTAGTTGACCGAGTAACTAGCTAGTGCATGTAACGGAGATGTGGCCTACGGCCATGTGTTAGTGGCCATGCATGTAGCGGGGAGTTAGTGGCTCAATTGTAGGAGCCATGGCACAATAACCGGATCAAGACTCAGTGGCTTGACCGCATGCACTAGTACTTGTATTCAGTTAGTCTATTGAGAAGATATTGCATTGAGTAAAAAACATGAAACTGTGCTAAGCTGAGCCGGCGCCGGAAAAACCTTCTGTGGTTGCGATTGCTTCTTTTCGTCTCCAACTGGTCCGGTGGGTAAAACCAGTGAGAGTGTGTATTTGTGAGAAACACAAGAGAAGAAGCAAGCTATGGGTGATGACGAGGATTAAAATCTTTATGTATTACTTTAATACATAATAAAATACCATATATCTTCGTGGTCGTAATTACTAAGGCTAACGACCTCCGTGGTCGCAAGGATTTTAGAGGTTACATAATGGTTACCCTGGTTGAATGAGGTCATGTACTTAGTTCCCGACCATATGACTGCTCATAGAAGCAATGAACTGGCATCTGGATTTAACTTCAAGCATATTCCTTATCGTGTGATGAATGAAACATATGTCATATTTGCTCCATACCACACGATGTTTTATGGTCCTAAGATACTGACAATAACCACCATACGGTTGAGTGTCTCGCAGACACTCAACCGCCGAACGATTGATACTTTATCAACTGCTGCATCGCTCCGACCAGTCGTGAGACTTCCAACAAGCATTTCTTCCGGGAGTAACTGTTACCACTTCGTCAACTACTTAAAGGAGAACACAAACAGTAGAAGGCAAGAGAAGGGAATCCAATTTGGAAGATCAATAGACGATTGGGTTTTCATCTAAGTACTAGCAAAGCATGCACTACGTTCAGTATAATTAGGATTAGACTCTACTTTCGAGTGTGGGTTGTTTAGTTTTTTAGATGCGTACTCAGGGTACCATCAGATTAACATGAGTAAAGATGATGAAGAGAAAACTTTCTTCATCACTCAATATGGCACTTACTGCTATGTTAAGATATCATTCGGTCTCAAAAACGCTGGTGCAACTTTTCAAAAGTTGATGTAGAAAATCTTTAATCCACAGATAGGTTGAAATCTAGAAGCCTACATTGATGACTTGGTTGTGAAAAGTGTCAATGCTGGCGACTACATTTCCGACCTACATGAGACTTTCAACAACTTAAGAAGGCATAACCTTAAGTTAAATCCAGAGAAGTGTGTGTTCGGAGTTTCTTCTAGAAAGTTTCTTGAGTTCCTAGTTTTGGCTAAAGGAATTGAAGCAAACCCAGGAAAAATATCAGCCATCAATCAGATACGCCCTCCGACCACAAAGAAAGAAGTCCAAAAAGTAACCGGCTATATGACAGCGCTAAGTCGTTTCATAGCGCGGTTAGAAGAAAAAAGATTACATTTCTTCAAACTTCTTCGGAAACACGGAAGTTTCGAGTGGAATAAAGAGGCAAAACGTTGCCTTTGAAGAGTTCAAGAAATACCTTACGAGTGCTCCGATCTTAGTTTCTCCAAAATCGGGAGAAACATTGCTGATTTACGTGGCTGCAACGCCACAAACAGTCAGAGGTGTACTGGTCGTAGAACGTGACAACGTCCAACGACCGGTATATTACTGAAGGGATACGGGTAGGCTACGATAGTAACAATTCAAAAATTTCTACCACGTAAACCAGTATGCCAAGTAAGTAGATGATCACAAATCATTACCACCAAACGCGCAGTGCAACGGAAGATGAGTTGGAGCAGCCTAGTCCAACGAAGATCGCGCTGATGAAGTGGTCGTAGTCAATTGTCCAAGTACTCATAGTCGAACGTCTCCTCCAGCAACCTCTAATGTTCCTTGTGAAGATCGCGGATCGTCCTTAAACGCAAAAGCAACCGCGGCAGCACCTCTACGGTATCCACACGTCCAGGACAGGAACAGCTGAATGCCAGTGTGGTAGCACCAAGTCACACTATGGGACTCTTTCAGGAAGATGGCAGCTAGGGTTTCGGTGGAGCAACTCATGTCTCTCTCCTATTGTATGTCTCCCAACAGCCTCAAGCATCTCTTTATATAATACCCCGTGATGGATCCTATCCGAACACGTTTGACGAATCGTATTCGTACTGGTTTTTTTCAACCCGTTAAATGTGTGACCCATTAGGTTTATGTGTAATCGGTTGTGACTCGGAAACCCTTTTCCAATCACGAGTCGTAGCGGTCCCTAGCAGGACATAACGATTCCCTAATACACACAAATTATATCGGACGAACCTTAATGCAATATGATCTATGACCACATCCTCATTACTTATGACTAGCTTGTATCTCGTCACAATAGTCTGTATTTAAGTACGATCAGTCTGAAACTGTGTACGACCAGTTTGTATTTAGTCTCGATCAGTTCGTAACTCCTTACGACCAGGTTTCGACCACTTTGTGATTATGTTCGACTAGTCTACGACTAGATCGGATCTCCATATGACCAGTTAATAACTGACTGAACTAAGTGATCTACTCGTGTATTCTCCCTTTGTCTCACGATATCTTGTTTGAACTCCAGGTGAGATATATGTCATCCATGGATTGTTCAATACTTTCTCGATCGAGTATTGGATAACCTTATGTGGTCGAACTCTTCGACCACAAGTGGCATGGTAATATTGGATAACCTTATGTGGTCGAACTCTTCGACCACAAGTGGCATGGTAATGCACTTTCTTTATCTGACCACTTCGAGGGGCCCAAAGATATCTCTCCTGTTATATTAGGAGGGGCAAATCCCATATCCGACTAGTCACATCCCTCCGTATATTTCATAACATACCCGAAAACTACCTTTATAACTATCTAGTTACGAGTAGTGTTTGGCAACCCCTAAGAGTGCTATTACACATGTAGGGAACCATGTTGATCTCAGGTCTAAAGATTATACATCATCATTGCTTGAGACCAACTAATCTATCTATACATTTATACATATACTAATTGGAGGCTCTCCTAGAAGCCCCCATATTAATCCTAGGAGGTAAAAGGGTAGAAATTTCCACATTAATTGAAGAAAAAAAAGCTAAAAATTCCCACATTAATCATAGAAAATCTAGCCATCCAATCCTATATAGATGGTGCAACCTGCAGCTTAGATTTTTCCTCAGCTCAAGGTTTCGAAAATGCCCCTGAAGTTGCAATCAATTTACCTGCCGAATGCCATCGCATAAATACCTCCTCCCGCAAACCCCCCACCCCCGCACGTCGCAGCTCCCTCTCCTCCCGTGCGAATCCTCCTCCCCCTCCCTCCACCCCCGACGTGCGGACGCCCTCCCCTCCCCCTCCCTTCACCCCCGACGCGCCGCTGTCGTCCTCCTCCCCCACTGCGCTCCTCCTCCTCCTTCCCCCGAGCCGCCGCCTTCTCTGCCGCCCAGATCTGGATCTACCCAGATCTGGATGGCCTCGCCTTGGCACCTCCACCTCGCCTTCGGCCTCCTCATCCTCCACCGGTGCACGGCGCCGCCAGACTCCTCCCTCGAAATGGCGCCTCCTCCCCCGACGCCTAGTCTCCTCCCCCGGTTGCCCTCCGCCCGCCTCTGTCGTCCAACCTGGTCCGCCACCTCGCCCTCCGGCCACCTCTACACTGCGCCTCAGGTTAGCCTCATGGAGCTGCACGCCCGCCTTAGGTCGAATTTTTTGGCTGATTTTACTATGTTGAAAATAGCTGTTGTATGCTCATGAGTTATCTGCCATTGCGTCAAACTACAATCGGCCGTTAGGATTTAAACTGAACATGATTCTGTGAACAATTGTTGTATGAGTTTGTGAGGGAATCTGTCATTTGTATTTCCCTTGAGTTGAGTTCCCATGATTCTGTGAACTATTAGCAATATATGCCGTTGGACATTTTGGCTGCCAAATTGAAGTTAGATGCATTGTTCGATGATTTGCATGGTATAGTTGGGCTGAAATTGAGCTACTACAACTTAACAAGATGGCATTAGCGGCCATCTTCGTGTCTTGCTGAGAAGAACGACTTTTGAGTTGTGAAGAAGATGCAACAAGATTAAGGGGGAGAATGTTAGGTATTAATCTTGTTGCATAATAATTTGACATATTAAGTATGTTAGGAGTCATATCTTATTCTAAAAGCTTTTTTGATTGTCTTGCATAGCTTTGCATGTAGATGAATTAGAGCATGTACAATGGAGGTGCTTAGGGAGATGCTTAAGAAAAAAAAACTGGGTTTTTTTTCTCTCTAGCCAATGTGATTACGGTGCTTGGAGAGAGGACACGCTGCTTATTTTTGCAGCGATGCCTGGCAGTGCTTTCAGCGCATAACTGCTTTTCTTCCGAACAGATCCTTGCATCGATGGTAGCATGGGAGAGAGAGAAGGAGTGAAGCTACGGTGAGAAAAAGAAGTCGCGCAGCTGCATGCAGTGAGAGAAGGGGTGAATGCGATAGAAAGAGTCACTCATGACCTGCATGCATGTGAGATCACGAAAGTAGCCAAAACAACCTAGGTGCTAAAAAGTAAAGGAAGCTTAGAGGAGGTCAGAAAAAGTCACTCATGACCTACATGCATGTGTGATCACGAGAGACTAGAGTAGCCAAAACAACCTAGGTGCTAAAAAGTACAACAAGCTGAGAGGAGTCAGATCTGCATGCAAGGGTGAGGAATATTCACGGGATGGGATCTGCATGCACGATGAGAGAATGAGTCCATCCACAAGGTTACATTTGATCCGTATACAGGGGAAGAAAAGTTATACGTGCTATTCTCTATATATACTTAAGAGTTGGGCACATTGTTGCTGCAACTTTTTATTTTATTTGTCCATCAAATGGATGCAGATAGTGGTTTCCTAAATTTGTTGAGCTCATCTTCTGTTCCAACCGAGAATCCAAAAAAATTTAGCCAACCACATCATTCATTCAATTTCGTTAACCACCTTGCCCTTTTTACGGCGTTGACGAACTCACTGTAGCACCACTGGGCGCCATCGGGGAGGTCGGCGGAGGGCTGGGGCGCGGTGAGGAGGGAGTTGTTGGGGAGGTCGGCGGTGGGCAACGGCGACTCGGTCTGGAGCTCTGAGGCCGGGGGTGGCGGCGGCTCGTCAGCTGCGAGGGCGGGGGAGGCGGGGAGAGGCTTGGGCGGCTGGAGGCGAGGCGGCTTGAGGGAGGAGGGCTTGGGGAGGGAGGCGGTGATGAAGAGGTAGGAGGCAGAGGAGAGGGAGGGGCGCCATGGCTGGGGTTTGCTGGGCAGGCGGCGGGGCCGCGGGGGATGGAGGAGGTGAAGGGGAAGGCGAGGGTGGGGGAGGCGACGAGGGCGAGGAGGAGGGCGGGGAGAGGCTTGGGCGGTGGGAGGCTTGGGCGGCGGGAGGCGGGGGCGGCTTCATGAGGGAGGAGGACTTGGGGAGGGAGGCGGTGATGGAGAGGTGGGAGGCGGAGGAGAGGGAGGGGGCGCCATGCGTGAGGTTTGCTAGGTAGGCGGCGGGCCGCAGGGGTCGGAGGAGGCAAAGGGGAAGGCGAGGGAGGGGAGTTGTCCGAGGAGATAGCACTGAGGAGTGAGGACCTCGTACAGATGAGCTCATTTAGCAAGTTCACAAAGGTACAAGATAGACTTTGCATTGAAGACTACGGCTGCTTGTACGAGTGCTAACAAGGTAGTTAAATTATTTAAGCACCTTTATCATTTTGCTTGCATTGGACGAGAGATCTTTTATACAAGTGTTTGGTATCATCTCTCCCCTTAAACACCTCTAAATAGATGCTATCATTGTACATGCCCTTAGTCGGCACATGTGTTGTGCACGTTGAGTTCAAGGCGTGAGTTTCGATTAACCAGTTAGTTAACCGAGTAACTAGCTAGTGTATGTAGCGGAGATGTGACCCACGGGCATGTACTAGTGGCCATGCATGTAGCTGGGAGTTAGTGGCTCAATTGTAGGAGCGGTGGCACGGTCATGTGGCGCATGGTGTAAGAAGCGATCGAGCTGTTGCTCACCGCGTGCGTGTTCTCCTATATTCTATGTAATCATGCATGAGTTAGTTGAGATAATTGACCGTCAAAGAGACAAATGATGGTAGGCGCGAAAACGGCAGCATATATATGCTCACAAGGAAAAGCCCGACTAACATCAAGGCAAATTGGGCTCCACCGATTAGGTGCGAAAACGGCAGCATATATATCGACCGTCAAAGAGACTAATGATAGTAGGTGTGACGGCTCACATCAACCTCCCATCATGCATGGAATCCCAAATTGCTATATTATATACTCCTCACCTTTTTGGCCAAAGGTACATGTCTGCCAACCGTGCATGAATCGTGAGATCGATAGGGAATAAGTGTTGTAATTGTCGTGGCTGTTTCTTTACCGGTTGTTTTGTATCTGGAAGCGTTTGGTCCGAGCATCTATAATAGTTTGTTTCTTAGCATGTTACTAAGAGGAGGTAGTACTTAATTTAATAAAAAGAAACAAGTCTTCCAATGAATTATTTTTTGAGTTTGTATCTAAAACTTTAATTGCTACTCACAAAACAAGTTTTTAGGTAACAAGCAAGCCTCCAATACCTATTTTGTTGTTTCTTATGTCTTGGTATCCACAAATTGTTTGTTTCTTCATTTGGAAACAAGCTCATATTCTCTTCTTACCATGTCTCCTCCATATCACCTAAATGCTGATGTGTCCATACCTTAATAACAAGTGATATGGACTATTGTAGGTGCTCTTAGTTGTCAATCTTGTTTTAGCAAAGTTGTCACATTCTGCCGCCGGAAAAGGCAGGATTCACATCACCGCGTGCATGTGATCGTCGATCGCTTAGCCGTGAAGCCTTGCCATTGCTGCTATAAGCAATCAAGCTGCAACTCCAAGGTAATCGATCCCCAAGTAAGTATACTGCATGCCAAGCGTAGCGGTTGGCCATACGAACGAACCATCCATCTCTAGATGAATTCCAATATATATTTCCATACATACATATGTGTGTTGTTCGATATGAACACTTGGGTTGGGTTGATTCAGGCGCGTCGTCGTTGCCTACCAAAACATGTACGGCGAACCGACAGATTACTAAACTCGTGATTCTCACCATCATCACATGTTGATCGATGATCAGCGACAGTCTAAGGACGCGCTAGCCGCTTGCCTTTATAAACAAGTAGCAGCAGCAGCAGCAGCAGCAGCTAGTACGTGTGCCTCACACAGCATAAACACAGGACAAACACATGCGTGGCCTTCTCCTCCTCGTCGTGGCGCAATGCCTCCTGTCGACGGCCTATTTCTCCGGCGCCAGGGCCAGCCACCCGCCGCAGCCGGTCCGGTGCGCGGCGGGCACGGCCGACTGCACCGTGACCAACGCGTACGGCGTGTTCCCGGACCGCTCCACGTGCCACGCCGCGGCCGCGGTGTACCCGGCGTCGGAAGCGGAGCTCCTCGCCGTGGTGGCCAACGCCACGGCGTCCAGGACCAAGATGAAGGTGGCCACGCGCTTCTCCCACAGCGTGCCCAAGCTGGCCTGCCCCGGCGGCGACCGCGGCCTCGTCATCAGCACCAACTCGCTGAGCCGCGTCGTCGGCGTGGACGCCGGCAGGATGGAGATCACCGTGGAGAGCGGCGTCACGCTGCAGCAGCTCATCGACGTCGCGGCGAGGGCAGGGCTGGCGCTGCCGCACACGCCGTACTGGCTGGGGCTGACGATCGGCGGGTTGCTGTCCACGGGCGCGCACGGGAGCTCCGTGTGGGGTAAGGGCGCCGCAGTGCACGAGTACGTCGTGGGGATGAGGGTTGTCACGCCGGCTCCGGCGGGCGAGGGGTATGCCAAGGTCCGGGTGCTCGCCGCCGGCAACCCGGAGCTGGATGCCGCGAAGGTGTCCCTCGGGGTGCTCGGGGTCATTTCTCAGGTACAGTGTGATCATGCATGCCGCATGCGCATCCCTTGTAGACGCTACAAATTTCACAGTATCGCCATCCTTTTCTAGAGTACGTACTGTTTCGACACGTGCATGCTTACTACAGGGATTAACTGGTTGGTTTCTGCTAACAGATTTGATCAATAATAAATAGAGATTGTCTATTTGCAAGGTGATTGAAATTTTTAAAGTATAAGTTATATTTTTTATTTATTAGATCAAAATCTAATTATATAGCATATTAATCTCTGTACTAATCAAATAGTCACAAGAATTGTCTTAAACATAAGAAAATTTCAGGCGACTTAGAAATAGCAAATCCTTAATAAATATAGAAAATATTGTCCCCCCAAAAAGATGTTCTATATACTCCATTATGTACATTACCAATCTGTTTTCTGCAGTTGTACTCACAAAGTAATCAGCCAACCTGTTTTCTCAATGAACGCCCTCGTACGGTCGAAAAATCTTTTCGTGCATATGGCTGATTTTTTAAGGGATGTGCATGGCGTTTAATAGTCCATGCACATGCTTCAGTACATCGCAAATCGCAATGATTTTGTCACGGAACTGACAGATAGGTTTCGTCGTTAATTTTGATGCCATATATAGTGAAAATTGCAGTACAGCTTCACTGTTTAACGTTTGGTTCGTTGGATTTTCGTTATTAATTTTGAAGCCATATATAGTGAAAATTGCATATACCTGTACTGTCTTGATCAGGTCACTCTGTTGCTGCAACCAATGTTCAAGCGTTCGGTCGTGTTCCAGAGGCGCGACGACTCCAACCTGGCGGAACTAGCCGTCGCCTTCGCCCACGAGCACGAGTTCGCCGACATCCTCTGGTACCCCGGCCATGGCAAGGCCGTCTACCGGATCGACGACCGCGTTCCCATCAACGCATCCGGCGACGGCGTGTACGACTTCATAGGCTTCCGGCCCACCCTCACACCTGCAATTCAGGCCAATAGATTCGCAGGTACGTACGTAATTCATGAAAAGTATGCATCAATTCCTGTGTTAATTGTGTGCATCAAGCTAATTATATGATGTTCTTGATTCTTGTTGCGTGAAGAGGATGGCCTGGAAGCGACAAGGAATGCTGGTGGCAAGTGCCTCACCGCCTTGGCGACGACGTCCCTCCTCGCCGCCGGCAACTACGGCCTAACGAACCACGGCCTGCTAGTGCCGTTCCCCGGCAAGCCGGTCGTCGGCTACCAGAACCGCATCCAGTCCTCCGGGCGCTGCATCACCGGCCCCGACGACGCCCTCCTCACGGCCTGCCCGTGGGACCCGCGCGTCGCCCACGGCACGTTCTACTTCCAGGCCGGAGTCAGCGTCCCCTTGTCCAAGGCCACCGCCTTCATCCGCGACGTGCAGCGGCTCCGCGACCTCAACCCCGACGCGCTCTGCGGCGTCGAGATCTACAACGGCATCCTCATGCGCTACGTGAAGGCGTCGTCGGCTTACCTCGGGAAGGTGGAGGACAGCGTGGACTTCGACCTGACCTACTACCGGAGCCGCGACCCGGCGGCGCCGCGGCTGCACGAGGACGTGTTCGAGGAGATCGAGCAGATGGCGCTGCGCAAGCACGGCGGGCTGCCGCACTGGGGCAAGAACCAGAACGCAGCGTTCGAGGGCGCGATCGGCAAGTACGGCGCGCGCGCGGCGGAGTTCATGAGGGTGAAGCGGGCGTACGACCCCGACGGGCTGTTCTCCAGCGAGTGGAGCGACCAGGTGCTCGGAGTCGGCGGCGCCGGGAGCGTGAGCGTGGTGAGGGAAGGGTGCGCGCTGGAGGGCTGTGCGTGTGCTCCGACGACACGCACTGCGCGCCGGACAGGGGCTACTTTGCCGGCCGGGAAGGGTGTACAAGGAGGCCAGGTGTGTCGGCACGATGACGATTTTTAGGCACAAGTGATCCGAGCAAGGTGGCAAATTTCCTTCCTCTCAGCTTACGTGTGCCCACAAGGGCACAAATGTCTAGAAAAAGTAAGTGCCAGCTTACATGTGGCCCTTTAACGTGAAATGTCTAGAAAAAAGTACTCCCTCCGGTCATTATTACATGATATCCTGTAGTAATAATAATAGTTAGTCAGCGTCAAACATAAAAACGGAGGTAGTAAGTGCCAGCTTACGATTGTTGTGAAGTTTTCAGTACTGCATGCATTACGACAACCAGTTTTCATGAGAATTATCACCAGCTATAGTAATATTTCTCTATGATTACTTAAAAAAATGACGTTTTTCATGTTGTTGTCATATCCAAAAGTAATAAAAAAATCCAAGTAATTGCTCTGCAACAAGCTATTAATTATCAGCAGGCACAATTAAGCAAACATTTCGGGAGAGAGAGAGAGATATTTGTAGAGCGGTAGCTTTTGGCGATAGAAGAGACTAAGAACGGGCCAGTTGGGCTCCACGGTCTGGTCCGAAGCGGAATTATTATGCTGTGAAGGTTAATGTTAAGAAACCGGGTCTAGGTCGGTAGACTTGGTTTAAGATGGAGACCTCATCTTAAATCTTAGTAGGGTTGTACCATATAAATAGGGGGTGATATTCATTGTAAAGGTGTGATCGATGGATGAAGGAATAAAGAGAAGCAAGAAATCCCCCTACATCTCTGTGTTCTATCACTTATTCGTTCTTGTATTCATGCATTGTTCTTACGATTCTAAAATTGTCTCACGAGGTAATCGCCGGATCGACACGCCAATGACGGTTCCTCAACACGTTATCGCGACGATCGACTCTCCTCGCATCGAAAAGGTAACCGTCGATGAACAACACTTGTAGATTGAATCGTATTTTCTAGATTGCTTTCAATTCGCAAATTTGGCTTTTCTAGATTAGTTTTCACGGTGCAAACCGCTCTAATCTACCGCGAGCCGACTTGAAGTCGCCGCCAAGCCGATCGGTGGGTTGCATGAAAGAGTAGATGATGATTGCAATCGTAGTTGGAAGATACAATAGTACGAAAGGCACCATGTGCACGACATCGCCGCAAGCGTTACGTCACTACCTCCGCGACACGTTATCGGTCACTTAGTCCGCCATCATGCATCGCCACGGAGGCAACGACAGAGCCATGCCGTTAACACGCAGCAAGCATGCATATGTCGGTATGAAGCCGCCACCGATGCGATCCGTATCACATTGCATTGCATCGCATCGTATAACAGAATTGTATGAAACTTTGCGCTTGAAGCCGAAGCGTTGGCTGAAGCCATGCCGCCACCGCCGCACCCACAAGACCGCGCCCGGCCGCGCGTTCGGCCGTAAGAGCCATGGAGGCCACGCCGCGCCCGGCCGCTTGAAGTCGCCGCGCACACATGGCTGCGCCGCCGCACTCGGGCCCACACGCATGAACACGCCGCCCTCCCGCACGAGGCACCGCTGCCACCCGCCGATCCTCCCGCATGAGGCGAAGATGAAGCAAGAAGCATGGCGTAAACACACATGCGCATATGCATGCTACTCATGGTCTTGGGCAACAAGATTAACACCATGCATGCGTTGTCAAGAGCAACGAACATCACAATGAGAATTGATGAACCCCGCCGCCGCGCCGGCCCGTCCCGCAGACGCAGCGCCGCGCGCGCCGCGTTGGCCGTCCAAAACACGCCGCTGCCATCCTCGATGACCGAAGCCGCCGCACACGGCGCCTCGCGCCGCAGCCGCCTTAGCGACGCTCCGGCGCCGCCATCGCTGCAGGTTCGTGCGTGCGCTGGCGCTAGTAGCACAGCGCCGCCATGGAATAACACGGCTAGGAAACCTAGCATTAGTACATAAGCCATGGGCCAAACAAACAAAAAAAGAAGGGAAGAAAGGCTCGGCTAGATGAAACGACGGCGAAGAAGAATTAAATGGGCCCAAATAAAGAAAGAGATCGTGACGGAGTAAAGGTAGGAAAAAGGAAAAACTGAAAAGAAAAGGCACTTTTGCACAAAACCCTCGGAATTCGAGAAAATTACGGGGATCCTTACTGAATAAGCAAATTTACAAGAAAGCCCTCGAAAAGTCTAAAATTACACGAATTTTCTCTCATAACTGAGATTTCGTGTTTTAACCCTCGGAAATTGCAGAGTTCGCCGAAAAGTCATTTTTCCAGCAGAAAATGGCACCGGGAATTCAAATTTTGAATCGATTTTGCATTTGAAGCATGTTTAACTTTGTTATCATTATTTCTATACGATTTATTTACCGCATTTACTGTTTTGATTATCTGTGATTGTTTATATTGCTTTTAATCACTGAAAATAGCAGTAAATCATGAAAAATGCATAGAAAAATTCGGGATCACGAACTGGGAGTTCGAAGAGCATTATGAGAATTTTGCAACCATTTTATATAAATTACTAGCAATAATCTTTTGAATTTTTGCATGAATATGAATATGACTGGCATCACGAACCAGTAGTTCAAAGTACTGACCTAGCATGGCCAGAATTTGTATAGAATTTGTATCAGTCTTCAATTATGTGGTAATATAATCACATATGAGCAGTAAGATTTAGAAGACTATCTATCTTTCACCCGAACGCGTGCAATCCGCACGCAACTATCGTCAAGATGGTTACATGCAAGATCTTCAATTAATTAACATAATGCAAGTTGTGGAAGCTTAAGATGATATTCTAAGGAAGAACTACATCTCACAGCCACCTAGTAGCAATGTTGGCCATGAAGCCAAAAATAGCAGTTACAAGGTGATGAAGCCTCTCACGAAGGAGAGGGGCAAGAAGGGTAAGGTCGTCAGCGTCGCACATTATTGATGTTTTTAGGTCTAAGAAAAGGACAAATGATAGTACGAGGCACACCTCGCCATTGCGACACAAAGGATTCACATCCATTAGCTGCACTTATGAATGTGGACAGCCCAGTAGCAGCCCCCGTCATCCCTCCCTTGGACATCGCAGCGGCCGCAGCCGTAGCTGCCCAAGAGGAGAAGATCGCCATAGAGCAGATTGAGGCGAAAGTTTCTAAATACTTCGCTGATTCGATCTAGTGCACGCATTGCACTTGGATCTTTTATAGAAACTTGCAGTTTGTAATTGAAGCTGAACTTTAAATTATTGAATAATTGTTGCAAGCTCTAGGAGAGAAAAGCATTAAATTCTTATTATGAGTCCTGCAAGACTTATTTTTCCGTCTTTATAATAGCAAGTTATGTTATGACATCTGAAGTATTTTATTTATGTGTTGCTTGTTTTTCTGCTACATATTAATAAAGTACATTATATTAGAACGCGTGTGGTGCCCTATGGAGGAAAGTGTGCTTAGCATGTAGCGGCACAATGAAAACCATCCTGAGAGAAACAAATTTTTTTCGATCAAAGAAGAATGTCAGTAGTCTTCACGACAATCGCAGTGCGATACTTGTATAATAGGCTCAGGAAGGGCCACAATTATACTCCCAATGGGCACAACTTTGGTCATTGAAGAAGACTTGTTGTACCCAGAATCGACTAGAACTCTCAAGGATATTTGCGCTCACAGTTCCCACGTAGAGATTGAAGAAGAGTATGGTACAGAATACTTGCTCATTACAAAGCATGAAGAAAGTAAAAAATAGCATTAGAATGTCTTCCTTCATATGAAACTAGGCTATACTACACTAATATTAAGGCACCTACAGCCTGTACTGCCCTGAAAACCGTATTTAGAAGTTCTGAACCTTTCTATCTCTGGCATGATAAATTATGCCGTCTAGGTCTTAGGATAATGAGAGATATAATTAACAATTCACAGGGACATAATATGAATGTAAAGAATTTCCCAAATAAGGAAGATTTTGTGTGCCCTGAATGTGTCACCGGGACATTAATTACTAGACCTTTTGCACTGAAAGCGAAGGATGAAATCCCTGCATTCCTGGATTGTATCTAGGAGACTTTTTATGTCCTATACAGCCCCTGTAAGGGTTATTTTATGGTGCTCATCAATGCTTCCTCGGAATGGTCGCACATATGTTTATTGTCTATGAGAAATCACGCTTTTGCATAGCTAAATCTCGCAGATAATTAAGTTAGAAATATTTTCCCTAATCATCCTGAGAAGTCCACCTGAATGGACAACGTCGGAGAACTTACTCCGAAAGCATTTGATGATTATTGCATGAAAATGGAAATTAAAGTTGAGCATTTTGTACCGCATGTCCGCACCGTAATGGACTAGCGTAACTTTGAAGAATTGTAATTTACCAACTACATGTTGGGGACACGTAGTCCTGCTCGCAGCAGCTCTCATCAATTTTAGACCGTCGGCCTATAACATCCATCCACCTATGCAACTAGTGCAAGGGTCAGCACCAAAAACTACTCATCTTCGTAGGTTTCGTTGTAAGGTTTATGTACCAATACCACTACCGCAATGATCGCAATGGGCCTTCTCCGAAAGTCCGGGATATACGTTGGTTATGAGACAACATCTATAATCAAGTATTTAGACCCTATGATCGGATATTTGCATAATGCCCGATTCACTAATAGTATATTAGATGAGGTTAGTTTCCGTCATTAGGGAGAAATCAACCCTTGATAATAATGTCGGAAATAATTGAAGTCTAGAAGACAATTGAAGTCCAAAAGATAATTGAAATCTATGCATATGACCCGCGCACTAGTGAAGCAAATAGAGAAGTTCGAAGATAATTGCAGTCGGATGATAATTGAATTGAAGTCTAGAAAACAATTAAACTCAAAAGGTAATAGATTTGCAAATATTAGCGAATCAACCGTCGCACCACTTTAGTGATTTGAAGAGCATGACCAAGTAGCATTTGCTCGACGCAATGCACCGAGAGAGGGTTGAAATACCAATAAAGGTATCCCTAATCCCGTCCAGAGACATCAGGAAAGGACGAGAACTCTGGCCCCTCGAATCCGAAGTAACCGGGGACGCCTGGTGAAAAAGGGATAAGAAGGACTTGACATAGCCGATCACCGAAGTGCCCCAGAACTAGAAGGGGAGCCAGTTGAGACCTAGCATCGGTATAGAACCTTCAGGAAAGGCATACCTGAATTGAACATCCCCATGAAGGGAGACATCAACATGGATGTGTGCACACACATCGGAGCTGAAAAACTAAAGGGACTTGCCCCGCAATTGGAAGTAGTGGTGAGCAAGTAGAAGCATTAGAATAATCACCCCTTGAAGAAATAGCTATAAACTTTATGACCTCGGGAGAATCTTTGAATATGACAATAGCCAATGTCGACACTTACTTTGCAAAGAAACTTGCCACAATCATCAATCTTGATTCAGAGCCTACATCACTCGATGAATGAAAGAAAATATCAGATTGGAAGAAGGCAATAGAAACCAAATTATTCTCTCCGAATAAAAGAAAGGCGTTTGGGCCTATAAGCCTCACGCCTCCCTTTGTGCACCCCGTAGGGCATAAATGGGTATTTGTTCAAAAGAGAAATGAAAAGAAGCAAAGCTTGTTGCATAAGGTTTCACTGAACGTCCAGGAGATGATTATGAAGAAACCTATTCCCCGGTCATGGGCGGAACTTCCTTTAGACATTTATCTCAATGGCGGTGAACTTGAAGTTAGAAGTGAAATTGATGGATAGGTACTGCATACCTTTATGAAATATTTGATTCGACATTTATACGAAGATACCGAATGTATCACCGTCTCCAACCAAAACAGAGCAAGTAGAATATATATAGTGTGAAACTCGTAAAGTCATTATGCGAACTTAAGCAATCGTATGTAATGTGGTATAATTGTTGAAGCGACTTTCTATGCAAGAAAGGCTACATGAGAATAAATCATGTGTATTTATACGACGATCCCAGGATGGATTTTGTATAATCGCAGTGTATGAAGATGATCTGAATATCATCGAAACCTTGAAGGATATTAAGAAAGCAATCTCCTACCTAGAGTCGGAGTTCGAAATGAAAGGTTAGGTAAAACCAAATATGGCTTAGGCTTGCAGCTTGAGCATGCCCCTGAAGGGATATTAGTGCATCAGTCATCCTATACTCAGAAGGTGTTAGAAAGGTTCGACTTTGCAAAGGCATACCCTTTGAAAGTGCCAATGGCCAGGAGATCTTTGCAGCAAGACAAAGACCCGTACAGACCTAAAGAAGAGGGGGAGGAAGTCCTGGGACCGGAATTCCCACACTTAAGTGTAATAGAAACACTCATGTATTGAACAAACTGTACTAGACCGGGCATTGCATTTGCCGTGAACCTATTAGCAAGGCATAGTGCAGAACCTACCAAAGACATTGGCAGGGAATGAAGGACATCTTTCGATACCTCCAAGGAAGCAAAGGATTTAGTCCGTTCTACAGAAAGAATCAAGACCTAACTATGAATGGCAATACAGATGACGGGTACCTGTAGGACCCGCATACAGCCAAATCGCAAACAACCTATGAAATCCTATGTGGTGGAACTGCAATTCTATGAAAATCGTCTAAAAAATGTCTTGTATCGACTTCGACGAACCACTTGGAGACCATAGCACTGTACAAGGCCTTACAAGAATGTGTTTGGCTTCAGCGGATGATTGACCACATCCAGCAGTCGTGTGGATTGAATACGCGTAAACCCCAACTATTTTCTATGAAGATAATGCAACTTATGTTGCACAAGTCTGCACGAGTTATGTGAAGAGTCCTCTCACAAAGCATATCAACCCCAAGTTCTTCTATACTCATGAATTGCAAAAGATGAACGTAATCAAAGTACTGCATACTAAGTTATGTGAGAATCTTGCAGATTTATTCATTAAGTCACTTCCAGCGTCTAGTTTTGAACGATGCATATGTGAATTGGAATGATGAGACTTAGAGAAGTGAAGAATTCAGGGGGAGAATCTTCACGAACTCATTATTAAAGCTTGATCATGAAGATCGAGTACCCAAAGAATAAATCCAAGAGAGATTAAATGAAATTGGGTGGATTGTACTCTTTTTCCTTTGACGAGTTTTCCTGAAGTTTCTTGGCTAAGGTTTTTAATGAGGCAATTCGTGCAGCATAGCAGAATATGATTCATGTACTCTTTCTCCAAATTTTTCCCATCGGGTTTTTATAGAGTTTTGTGAGATATGGACATGAAGGATGAGTGCCCAAGGGGAGTGTTAAGAAACCAGCCTAGGTCGGTGGCACTGCCCAAGGTGGGCTCCTCATCCCAAACCCTAACAGATCGTAGCCTACAAATAGGGGGTGCTATTCATTGTAAATGTTTGATCGATGGATGAAGGAATAAAGAGAAGCAAGAAGTCCCCCTACATCTCTGTGTTCTATCTCTTATTCTGTTCTTGTGTTCATGCATTGTTCTTACGATTCTGAATTTGTCTACGAGGTAATCACTCGGACTGAACTCGCCAGCGACGGTTCCTCAACAGTTAAGAATTACTGGGCCCGAGCGCGAACGCTAGTCGATCGCCTCTAATTTTGTAAGCAATATACGCGGTGGTTGCTCATTTCTGCGTCACTTAACCGAGTAGTGCACGCTTGTTGCTGTCATTTTCTACAAGTAGTGTTATTGTCACTTGTCAGTCACTTAACCGAGTAGAGCACGCTTGCTCGCGTTGCCTGCGTTGGAGAAGACGTGGACGCCCTTGGCGTTGTACCCCCGGGCCACGGTGGTGCCGGCCAGGAGCATCTCGATCGTGACGTCGGGCTTGTCACTGTTGATCTGCGTCACCGCTGCCGTCGCCGGCCACGACGTCTTCTCGACGCTCATGATTTTCTGCCGATCTCTCCCTTTAACCCATCCCGCGTCCGACCCCAACCGCAACCCACTTTCATTCTGACGCAACGACGCAGCTGCGTAACTGGTGTAGCTCTATATATGTGCTACAGAAACCGTTTTACGAGTCCATTAATCCGTGCGTGCGTACGTGTTTGCAATGTACGTCTCATCACAGATAGTTAACCAAAATCGTTCGTATTAAATACAATCACAGACGGTTTTGGTTCGACCGTCTGTGAAGAGATAATATCACAGACAGTTCATGTTGAAAACCGTTGATGAAGTATCACAGACGGTTATTAACAAGAATCGTCCGTGATATTACTAAATATCACAAACGGCTTTTTATAAAGAACCTTCGTGATACTTCACATACGGTGTTTAATTTAACCGCTCGTGATAATTAACTCATCACGAGCGGTTTGTATTAAAAATCGTCTGTGATATTTCGCAGCCCCCTTATATCCCTCTAGATTTGTCCGTCCTCTTTATTCAAACTTTCAAACTAAAGAGGCGTCGTGATCTCTCAACTACTTCAGCTGGTACTAACTTCAAGTTCAGTTCTACTGCTATTACTTGTGAGGCCATGGTTTAGGAGGATACTACAAGCACTTCGAGGATTGGCACGAAGCAAATCACACACTCGGTGTGTTAGGTTCGATGAAGTAGATTATGATTCACCTGCACGTTTAGGATGAACGCCCAAGGAGCGAGCTAGCTAGCTGAATTCAGGCCTCGACTTAGCTAATAAGGGACTACGAACTATATATATGAAGCCGGTTTTGAAGACACAAGCGATCCATCACTGCGTAGAGATTTTATAGAGAAGAGATTAGGATAAGAGGAAAGAGTGAGGCAAAAATGGGTGTGTGTTGGTTCCTCATTTAGTACGCCACCCTAGCACTTAATCTGCAGTTACCAAAGGGAGCATTTCAGGTAAGTACTCAATAGATCCACTGCAATGTTTAGGCTTTTTGTAGTACTTTCTGATGATGCTACATATCCTTGTGTATAAGTTCCATGGATACTAGCTTGTTTGCAAAATGAAGTACTTGTTTGCACTAGAAAGAAAATTTTATTCAACCTTCTAATTTAGTAAGTATGCTATCATTTTGCATGTACTTGCTGTTATACTGGAGTTTGGATTACCTACTAGGAGAAGAAGCACTCTTCCCCAACCAATATTTATGTACTAGTACTACCACACAGAGCTGATTGAATATATCCAATAGCACAACATATAAGCAAAAGTAACACAAATCACACAGAGGTTCAAAGAAGGGAACTGCACAAATTGGCGAGGAAGAACAACGCTTACAGGGCATCATGATGTAACACAAATCACACAGAGATTGAATATATCCAATAGCATAGCATATAAGCAAAAGTAACACAAACCACTCATGAATTCAACCTACATTGAACAAACTATTGAGCGGTAGGAAGAACAATACGAGTGGCATCATGATGTCAAGCAGAAAACCGAGTCCATATTACACACTTGAAGGTACCTTGCGGGGCGGTGCGTGCTCGAGAGAGGGAAGGGGCGGGCTCGGGAGGCGCAAGCGGCTTAGGGGAGGAGGCGTCTTGGGCTCTGGGAGGAGGGGCACCGGGCTCGGGAGGCGCGGCTCATGCTCGGGAGGAGCGGCGGGCTTGGGGCGGAGGTGCGCTGGCTCAAAGAGGAGGTGGCGTTGAGTACGCGGTGACGGGCTCGAGGAAGGAGGGAGAGTTAGAGAAATGTATTACTTATTTGAGTGGGGGTGCGGGCAAAACCTAGAGTACGTATATAAATAGGGTTGGACATCACAGACGGTTCTAAAGTAGAACCGTCTGTGATAATGGACATCACGCAGCGATTCAAAAGTAGAACCGCCCATGATAATACACATCATGACGGTTTTAAAGTAGAACTGTCATGATAAATACACATCACGATGATTTTAATAAATAACCATATGTGATAATAAACGTTTTCATATACATAAATGCAAATTCGAACATATAACATATTCACATATTAGTAAAGCATTAGTTTCAACTCAAAGTCTGATTTGCAGTTGTCATATTTAATTAGTGAAGAATATTGACAAAAATGGTGAGGAATTATATCTGAATATTTGCTAAAACTATGCTAAAACCGCTAATTTTACGATAATATACTTTACTTCAAGTAGTTCGACACCTTTACAAAGAACTTGGCATACTCATGTCTAATCTTACAGTCGTCACTGCAGAAGACTTCGTAGTCATCCCACCCTACCGACACGCCGCATCCGGTGCTCGTGCACCGGTGGCCATCCTTCGGCAGCGCCAACGCCTGGCCCTGCGACCGGGCCATCTTCTTCCATGTCGCCGCCTGAACCGCATTCGCAGCGAGCCTCCGACACCGCTTGCACTCCTGGGCTGGTCCTCTTGGCCATCTCACACCGCCGCCGGCGGCTCGCCTCAACCTAGCCGATGTAGTGCTTTCCAACGTCACGCGCCTCGCTGACCGTGTAGAGGAGGAGACCGAGCACGTAGGCCGCGGTTTTGTGGCCAGCGACGACCACCCGTTCGAGGCTATCGAGGCCACGCTGCATGTCCTGGTGCGCGAAGACGAGCCTGAAGCTAACGATGAAACAGGTCTCCGGGTTGTCAGCGCCGGTCAGCTGGTTGACGACGGCGTGGTAGCACTCGTTGTCCAGCCACTTCATCGCCTCCTCCCGCTCCAGCACCACGCGTCTCCCCACGACGTGCCCCTTGGACATCTTGTACATGGCCTTGCACGTGGCTTGTAGGCTGCAGAGGTCAGCCATGGGCTGAGGAGAGCTCGCGGCTACGCGGCCAACAATGTCAATGACGACTTCGTGAGGAAGAGCGACGCCGATCGCCGACTTCCTTACTTTGGTCCTCGTCGTCATGCTCCTCGTGCTCACCATGGCGTGCGATCGATGAAACTAGCTAGCTACGTGTGTATTAATCAATACCGTACGTGCGTTCTCACCATGGCACGCGATGACCATTCTTATAAAACAAGGATTAACACCGCCGCGTGAGACGAAGAGACACATTGTAACGTCGGCACGCGAGACGAAGAGGCGCATCGTAACGTCGGCGCGCGAGACGAAGAGATGCATCGTATGGAGCCAAGACATTGAATTATCACAGATGGTTATATTTAAAACCATTTGTGACATATGTAATCGCAGATGGTTCTTGTTTCGAACCGTCTAGAAATTCTCACAGATGGTTCTTATTCAAAACCGCTCAGGACGTCAGAATCACATACTGATTCGATTAAGAACCGCTCGTGATGAGGCCTCCAGGTTGAGTTGTAAAGATATAATTACTTTCCCTGAGAAGATAGGAAAATGAGCGTCAACCGTATTTATGAAAAATAATTCCCGAAAAGACAAGTGATACTTTGGTTACCAATGATTTATTCGGATGATTCTAATAAATCATATCCATCAAGAGTAGAACTAAGAAAAAATCACTCACATACTTTTCATCTTTTCTTACTTACATTTCTTCTTAAAGTTCTCATCTTCATACCCTTCTAGTAAGACAAAATTTACGAAATAAATTGACTTTTCGACCACCGTGGAAAGAATAAATCCATGGATGACTTCAATTAAGGTGGTCAAAAAGTAAGTTTGGCCTATGGATTTGAAATCTTTAAGAAACAATATGCCTATCGGATTACATATCTTCTAGTAGAAGAATAATATCCCTACGATCAAATGAGCATGCACTTCAGTGTCTATGATGTGTAGCATCCAATCAAATATGTTGATCGGAAGTTACACATCAAAGACAAGTTACACATACGGAACAAGGTGCCTACTGAATTACATATTTTCTGCTTTCTTCTGCTAGAGATCAACTTCGATCACTTTAAAAGATCAATCTTGAGGAATTGGTCGGAATCGACTAACCAGTTGTTTCTCATTACAGATGGTTCCAATAAATAACCGTGTGTGAATTTAGTAATATCACAGATGGTTTTTCAACATGAACCGTCTGTGATGCTTCACGACGGTCTTCAACATGAACCGCTCGTGATATTACCTCTTCACGAGCGGTTTTTAGTTGTTAAGAATACGACGGTCACTAAACTAAAACCGTCGTGATTGTATTTAATACCGGCGATTTTGGTAAACCGTGCGTGATGAGGCGCCCGAAGATAGTCTTTTGTTGTAATGGGTGGTGCAATGCCTCCTCGCCGTCCACTTTGTTGGCGGCAGCCCTCACAACAGCCGGTTCGGTGCGCGTCGGGCACGGACGACTACACTGTAGCCAACGTACTACGCATTCCTAGACCGCTCCATGTGCCGCACCGCGGCCATCGCGTACCCAGCTCGCCACGGCGTCCAGGGGCAGAGCTGGTCACGGACCAAGCCTTGGACTGGTTCAACTGTTTTTTGACCTAAAGTCGTATTTTACTAATTTTTTTAAGGATTTTTACATAGACTTTTGATCTTGAGCCTTGGACCATTGCCATATAAACCCGAGGCCCAGCTCCGCCCTTGAGGGCGTCCAAGACCAGGATGAAGGTGACCAACACGCTGAGCCGCTTCGTCGGCGTGGACACCAAGAGGATGGCCTTCACCGTGGAGAGCGGTGTGGCGCACGAGTACATCGTCGGGATGAGGGTCGTCGCGCCGGCTCCGGCGAGCGAGGGGTACGCCAAGGTCCGGGTGGTCAACGCCGGCGACCGGAGCTGGACGCCTCGAAGGTGTCCCTCGGGGTCATCTCCCAGGTATGCCATTGCTGCTGCATCCTCTCGGCTCCATTATTGCACGGTTTCATCTCCGTTCTACTGTTCGCGTTGTGTCCACGGAAGGCGCGTACATGCCAAGCTTTCCTTTGTTCGCCAAGACAATGGTAAAGTTGATTGATCGAGATGTCCTGGGCATCGACGATACTACTGATCAAAAGTACAAGGTAGCGTGTCACAGAAACATATACTATTGAGAAATCACTAAGGGCTCATTTGGATTGGATGATTAATTAGTAAAATAATGTCTAAGGTGGAGTGATTTTATGCTCTCCTTGAACTAAATTGTACAAATCTTAAAGTAAACGTGCTAGACAAGCGTAAGGGTCTCTTTGCATACAAAGTATTTTTGGAGTTTTTAGAGAATACCATGGTTCCTAAAAAAAACTATAGTACCCAAAACTTTGAGGCGCTTGGGTACAACAAACTTTGTAGTTTTATAAAAGAAGAAGTCCATTCTACCATCTCAAGTATCGGTATGCGGACATCTAATTCTCTGAACTAAAAAACCGGTCCTTTGACACCCTGAAATTGTAAAATCGGACAACCTATACCCTACGACTGTTTCGTGCGGTGGTTTTGCTGATGTGGCGTCCGGGTGGTCCAGTTTCGCCAGGTCAGCTGCTGATGTGGTGTTTCTCTCCATTTCTTCTCTTCCTCATCTCCTTCCTCTCTCTGTTTCTCCATTTTTCTCCCATCGGAGCTTTGCTCCCTGGCCGCATCTCCTCCGGGCGTCGCCTCCGGCCGGCCCCACCAGCGCCGCCGCCGCCTGCGTCACCTCTGGCCCACTCCTCCCTGCCTTGCTCCCATGCGCCGCCTCCCTGGTTTGCGCGTCCCCTGGCTCGTGCTCGCCCGCGTATGGCTGCGCCCGTGGTCATGGCCGCTCAGCCACGCGCACCATGGCTCGGAATGGGCTGCTGCAGGTGCTGCTTGAGGAGCTTGCCGTCGACGGGGTAGAGGTTGGCTACGAGGTCTTCGCGCTAGCGCCGGCGGCGGGAGAGGCAGAGGAAGAGAAGGACGCGCACAATGGCTGCACCGATGGTGATGCCGATGAGCACCCAGAGGCGGGGCCTAAACACCACCGTGCGCTATGACAGCCACACGTTGAGGTACCCCACGCTCCACCATCGCGAGGTCGGCGACGGCTTCTCGTGCGTAGGCAGCGGAGATGTACAAGCTCCTCGTGGACAACGACGGCGTGGCCGAGCCCGACGAGGCGGCGACGATGGGGGCGGCGATGCCCTCGATGGAGGAGGCGAGGGAGCTGGAGAAGGTGTGGGCGAGGCTCTACTCGGGCCGGTGCGAAGCGGGGCTAGGAGCAGGACCAACGCCAGCCACGCCCAGAACCACCCCAACCACCGCCGCGCCCTCCCCAACCTGGCCCACCGAAGCGGCTAGGAGGCGGTGAGCCGGGGGTGTGCGCTCGGGTCGTAGAGGCGGCGCTGGAGGTGGAGGCCCAAGCACACGGCCGCACGGAGGGCCGAGCCAGGGGGAGCTCGCGTGGGCAGAGGAGGCCGCGAGGAGGCATTGGTGACACGGGCGCGGGCCTAGAGCGAGGGGACCAAGTCACGAGCGCGATCGACGGAGGCGGCGGCGGTAGGCCGGAGGAGCTGGGCCGGGCGTAGGATGGCCGGAGGCGGCGCTGGAGCCATGCGACCAAAACCCAGGAGCAAAGAACTAAGAAAGAGAGAGAGAGAGAGAGAGAGAGAGAGAGAGAGAGAGAGAGAAATAGGACGGGAAGAAAGAAATGGGGAGTGAAGAGGGAGGAGAAGCCAGCGTCAAAAACAAATCATCGGAGAGGAAATGGAGATAGGAGAGAAAAAGCAAAGCAATGGGGAGCATCGGAACCAGAAGCTTAAGCCATGGCAAATAAGAGGAGGAGAAAGAATGAAATGGGGAAGAAGAGTTGGGAGCTGTATCTGTGAGTGAATAGATAAAGGAGAGAAAAACCGGGCTCAAAAGACGCCACATCAGCAGCTGACCTGGTGAAACCGGGCCACCTGGATGCCACATCAGCAAAACTACCGTACGAAATAGCCGAAGAAGGTAGATTGTCTGATTTTACAACTTCAGAGTGTCAAAAGGCCGATTTTTTAGTTCAGTGAGTTAGGTATCCGCATGCCGATACTTGAGGGGGTAGAATGAACTTCTTCCTTTTATAAACCGTAGTATATATGTGCAATACCATGGTATTTTTTGTGTTTTAAAAAATCTACTCTAGACATCTTTTTTTCTAAACCGAGCTCACTCTTCCGGAGTCTTGTCTCCGTTGCATTTTTTTCTTCTCCACTCTCTTTTATCTCTTATATACGGATAGCGCCTCAAAGACGTACATATAGCTCTCCACAATATTCATGCACGGCCGTAGGTGTCAGCACCTATTCATCTCTCGTGACTCGTACATAAGCTCGTACGGTAAATAGATGCAACATCAGTGCGTGCAACAGCGCATCAATGTACCGATGGGCTTATAAAATTTGATGAATGAAACCTAGCAGCCAAATACATGTACTGACTTTCTTCAAAATAATACATGTACGAACAAGCATCTAGACATAACTAGTTTTCGTAATAACATCTAGTTAGCATAGTATGTACTTTTTAAACAAAATGCTGTATGAAATACTGCAATTCTCAAACACGCGCGTAGTTTTCCGCAAAGCTGTAAAATACTGTAGTATTCATAAACTGTATAGTATATTATGAATGGTACATTAAAAACTACGGTTTCCAAATAATATGGTTCATAAATATTGTAACATCCAGGCCCTAATACTTCAAAGAAAATGCACAGATATATAGTACCAAAAAATATTCTTCTTCTTCTTCTTCATGATCTTCTTAATCTGCAAGCAGCCATCTGGGGAGTAGCACACGGAGCACGGTACACGGTATAGCTTGTAATTTGTACTAGAAAAGACGGCTCACATTGGGCTCCCAGAAGGACAAGCCCTACTAACATCAAGGCAATTCAAATTGGGCTCCACCGCTTAGGTGCGAAAACGGCAGCATATATATTGATCGTCAAAGAGAGAAATGGCAGTAGATGCGACGTACGGCTCACATCAACCTCCCAGATATCATTTGATTCGCGCGCATCATGCATGAAATCACAAATTGCTATATTATATTTCATAAGGTGTTTGAGATTTTCTTAAACATAAGTCACATTTTTCATCTATTGGATCAATATCCAATCACATGACATATCAATCTCAAAGCAAATCCAATGGTCACAACAAGTAATTTAAACTTAAGAAAACTTTAGACAACTTAAAAATAACAAGACTGATATTATATACTCCTCACCTTTTTGGCCAAAAGTACATGTATGCCAACCCAACCGGCCTGCATGAATCGTGAGATCGATAGGGGATAAGTGTTGTAGATATATAATCTTGTCATAGCTGTTTCTTTACCAGTTGTTTTGTATCTGCACGTGCTTGCTTAGTTGTTAATCTTGTTTTAGCAAAGTTGTCACCTTTGTTTAGTTGTGTTGCATGTGTGTATGCGCTGCGCACGTTGTGGCGTGCAGCGCATGGAGCGGATCGAGCCAAAGGGACTCGGACGCCATGCCAGTTAGCTGCGTGTGTATCAAAAGCACGTAGATAGTGTTAGTTAGAACATGTGTTGTGCACGTCGAGTTCATGGCGTGAGTTTCAGTTAACCAATTAGTTGACCGAGTAACTAGCTAGTGCATGTAGTAGAGATGTGGCCTACAGGCATGTGTTAGTGGTCATGCACGTAGCTGGGAGCTAGTGGCTCAGCTGTAGGAGCCGTGGCACAATAACCGGATCAAGACTCGGTGGCTTGACCGCATGCATTAGTACTTGTGTTCAATTCAATTAGTCTGTAGAGTAAAAAACAGGAAACGGTGCTAAGTTGAGCCGGCGCGGGAAAAACCTTCTGTTGTTTGTGATTGCTTCTTTTCGTTTCCAACTCCGGCGGGTAAAGCCAGTGAGTCTGTGTGTTTGTGAGGAACACAAGAGAAGAAGCAAGCCATGGGTGAGCTCTCTCCAGGAGATGCGTCACCGGTGGTGAAGAGGTGACAACGATGGTGTGGAGGTCATCGTTGCAAGAAGAGCCGAGGTCGTGAGGTCGGAGGCGCCAACAAGTTGTGTCACCAGCGGCGAAGAGGTGGCGACGAAAGGTGGAGGAGGCGCGTCTCCCCAATACCTGTTACCGATGCCGTCAAAGCCGATGGCATCATCACAACAGGCATGACAAGATGGCATTGGCGGCCATCTCCGTGTCTTGCCGAAAAGAACGACTTTCGAGTTGTGAAGAAAATACAACAAGATTAAGGGGAGAAAGTTAGATATCAATCTTGTTGCATAATAATTTGGCACATTAAGTGTGTTAGGAGTCATATCGTATTCTGGACGTGTCACAAGCTTCTTTTGTGATTGTCTTGGCTTTGCATGTAGTCAGCACATGTGTTGTGCACACTGAGTTCATGGCGTGAGTTTTGGTTAACCAGTTAGTTCACTGAGTAACTAGTTAGTACATGTAATAGAGATGTGGCCTATGGGCATGTGTTAGTGGACATGCACGCATGTATCCGGGAGTTAGTGGCACAATTAATGTAGGAGCCGTGGCAGAGTCATGTGGCGCATGGTGTAAGAAGCGATCGAGCTGCATGTTCCGCATTTCTCCTATATTCTACGCTGCATGTTCTCCTATATTCTATGTAATCATGAGTTAGTTGAGATAATTGACCGTCAAAGAGACAAATGATAGTAGGTGCGAAAACGGCAGCATATGTAGGGGCTGTTTGGTTGCGCACTGAGGACGTTCGCCTGGTCTGGTTGAGCACCGGAGGACTGCCTGTGCATTGTTTGGTTTAAGACCGAGATTATCTCGTGGCGACAGCACCTCCGGGTCTAGGTGTTCAAAATCAACTTTAAGTTGGAATTATTTTTATTAAGTTCAAAATAATTCTAGAAATTTTTATGAATTTTTCTAAAAATTTTGAACTCTATTTGCTATTTTCTGAAAAACAATTTGATTTATTGCTTTTTTTTCTGAAATAAAAAAAATCAAAATTCCGTTCAGACCAGTCCGAACATCAACTTTGAGACCGTCCGAACGTCATTTTTCTGCTTAAAAAAATTCTTTTGACTTCAAAAATTCATATATAATTCAATTCAACTCCAAATCAAGTGAAACCAATTTTGATATTTTTTATTTTAAATAAACTTTATTTTAAAATTGGTTTCAAACTTGTCTTTGGCCCATAAAATATAGCTTTTGAAAATTAATCATTAACCGAATTATTTTCACACTAGAAAATGCTTTTAACTTTGCAAATTTCGATAATGATGAAATCAACTGTTCCATGTTTGAATTCTATCTCCAGACACGTATCATTAACCAAACACTATATCTTCAGACTTATCTGACCAAACAAAAATCATCTACTTCTCTCGTTACTCTCGGACACTACTTTTTCTCAAGCACGACTCTCTGTTCTAAACCAAAGAAGCACATACTGACCGCCAAAGAGACAAATGATAGTACGTGCGACGGCTCACATCAACCTCCCATCATGCATGGTATCACAAATTGCTATATTATATACTCCTCACCTTTTGGCCAAAGGTACATGTATGCTAACCCTGCATGAATCGTGAGATCGATAGGGAGTAAGTGTTGTAAATAATCTTGTCATAGCCGCTGCTGCTGCTATAAGCAATCAAGCTGCAACTCCAAGGTAATCGATCCCCAAGTAAGTATATATATACTGCATGCCAAGCGTAGCGGTTGGCCATACGAACCATCCATCTCTAGATGAATTCCAATATTCCCATACCTACATATTTGTGTTGTTCGATATGAACACTTGTTGCCTACCAAAGCATGTACGGCGAACCGATAGATTACTACACTCGTGATTCTCCCCATCCTCACATGCTGATTGATGATCAACGGGATATATATATATTTTTTGGGACTGTCTATTTATAAGATGATTGAATTTTTTTAAACATAAGTCACGTTTTTTATCCATTAGATTAGATATCGATCAACGGGATATATATATTTGGGACTGTTTATTTATAAGATGATTGATTTTTTTTAAGCATAAGTCACGTTTTTTATCCATTAGATCAATATCTAATCATATGACACAGCAATCTTTACACAAATTCAATGATCATAATAATTGACTTAAACTTAAAAAAATTTCAGACGACTTAAAAATAGCAAATCTGATATATTTTATGGGCTGACTATGCTACAGTCGCCTGAAAACTAAAAAAATCAATAATTTTTTGAGCCATGATCCATTTTTTTATGTTGAAAAATTCTAAACTAGACAAAAGTAAATCTAAGTGAACCTTACAAATACAAAAAAAAAAAATCTAAACTGGACAAAAGTAAATTAATCGAGGTGAACCCTACAAATACAAAAATAAAACAAAAAAACTCTAAAATACACAAAAGTAAATCTAGGTGAACCCTACAAATACAAAAACAAACAGAACTAAAAATTACAGTAAGGTTGTGCTAAAATTGTACATCACTTGTTAGTGTAATTTCAGTCTTAGAATTGTGCAATTGTAGATGACTGAGTTCAAAAAAAAAATTCAGATGACTAAGAGCTAACAAAAGTGATATTTTATGTAACGACAGTCTAAGGACGCGCTAGCCGCTTGCCTTTATACACCAAGTATATTAGCAGCAGCAGCTAGTACCTCTGCTTCACACAACATAAACACAGGCCAAACACATGCGTGGCATTCTCCTCGTCGTCGTGGCGCAATGCCTCCTGTCGCCGGCCTATTTCTCCGGCGCCAGGGCCAGCCACCCGCCGCAGCCGATCCGGTGCGCGGCGGGCACGGCCGACTGCACCGTCACCAACGCGTACGGCATGTTCCCGGACCGCTCCACGTGCCACGCCGCGGCCGCGGTGTACCCGGCGTCGGAAGTGGAGCTCCTCGCCGCGGTGGCCAACGCCACGGCGTCCAGGACCAAGATGAAGGTGGCCACGCGCTTCTCCCACAGCGTGCCCAAGCTGGCTTGCCCCGGCGGCGACCGCGGCCTCGTCATCAGCACCAACACCCTGAGCCGCGTCGTCGGCGTGGACGCCGGCAGGATGGAGATCACCGTGGAGAGCGGCGTCACGCTGCAGCAGCTCATCGACGTCGCGGCGAGAGCAGGGCTGGCGCTGCCGCACACGCCGTACTGGCTGGGGCTGACGATCGGCGGGTTGCTGTCCACGGGCGCGCACGGGAGCTCCGTGTGGGGTAAGGGTGCCGCAGTGCACGAGTACGTCGTGGGGATGAGGGTTGTCACGCCGGCTCCGGCGGGCGAGGGGTATGCCAAGGTCCGGGTGCTCGCCGCCGGCGACCCGGAGCTGGATGCCGCGAAGGTGTCCCTCGGGGTGCTCGGGGTCATTTCTCAGGTACAGTGTGATCATGCATGCGCATCCCTTGTAGACGCTACAAATTTCACAGCATCGCCATCCTTTTCTAGAGTACTACAGGGATTAATTGGTTGGTTTCTGCTAACAGATTTGATCAATAATAAATATAGAAAATATTGTTCCCCAAAAAGATGTTCTGTATACTCCATTATGTACATTACCAATCTGTTTTCTGCAGTTGTACTCACAAAGTAATCAGCCAACCTGTTTTCTCAATGAACGCCCTCGTACGGTCCAAAAATCTTTTCGTGCATGGCGTTTAATAGCCCGTGCACATGCTTCAGTACATCGCAATGATTCTGTCACGGAACTGACAATCAGGAAACAACTTCAACTGTTATATATAACAGTTGAAAATTGCAGTACAACTTCAACTGTTTAACCTGTACTGTCTTGATCAGGTCACTCTATTGCTGCAACCAATGTTCAAGCGCTCGGTCGTGTTCCAGAATCGCGACGACTCCAACCTGGCGGAACTAGCCGTCGCCTTCGCCCACGAGCACGAGTTCGCCGACATCCTCTGGTACCCCGGCCATGGCAAGGCCGTCTACCGGATCGACGATCGCGTTCCCATCAAGGCATCCGGCGACGGCGTGTACGACTTCATAGGCTTCCGGCCCACCCCCACACCTGCAATTCAGGCCAATAGATTATCAGGTACGTACGTAGTTCATGAAAAGTATGCATCAGTTCCTGTGTTAATTGTTTGCATCAAGCTAATTATATGATGTTCTTGATTCTTGTTGCGTGAAGAGGATGGCCTGGAAGCGACAAGGAATGCCAGTGGCAAGTGCCTCACCGCCTTGGCGACGACATCCACTCTTCGCCGCCGGCAACTACGGCCTAACGAACCACGGCCTGCTAGTGCCGTTCCCCGGCAAGCCGGTCGTCGGCTACCAGAATCGCATCCAGTCCTCGGGGGGCTGCATCACCGGCCCCGACGACGCCCTCCTCACGGCCTGCCCGTGGGACCCGCGCGTCGTCCACGGCACGTTCTACTTCCAGGTCGGCATCAGCGTCCCCTGTCCAAGGCCACCGCCTTCATCCGCGACGTGCAGCGGCTCCGCGACTCAACCCCGACGCGCTCTGCGGCGTCGAGCTCTACAACGGCATCCTCATGCGCTACGTGAAGGCGTCGTCGGCTTACCTCGGGAAGGTGGAGGACAGCGTGGACTTCGACCTGACCTACTACCGGAGCCGCGACCCGGCGGCGCCGCGGCTGCACGAGGGCGTGTTCGAGGAGATCGAGCAGATGGCGCTGCGCAAGTACGGCGGGCTGCCGCACTGGGGCAAGAACCAGAACGCGGCGTTCGAGGGCGCGATCGGCAAGTACGGCACGAGCGCGGGGGAGTTCATGAGGGTGAAGCGGGCGTACGACCCCGACGGGCTGTTCTCCAGCGAGTGGAGCGACCAGGTGCTCGGAGTCGGCGGCGCCGGGAGCGTGAGCGTGGTGAGGGAGGGGTGCGCGCTGGAGGGGCTGTGCGTGTGCTCCGACGACACGCACTGCGCGCCGGACAGGGGCTACTTTTGCCGGCCGGGAAGGGTGTACAAGGAGGCCAGGGTGTGTCGGCACGATGACGATTTTTAGGCACAAGTGATCCGAGCAAGGTGGCAAATTTCCTTCCTCTCAAGCTTACGTGTGCCCACAAGGGCACAAATGTCTAGAAAAAAGTAAGTGCCAGCTTACATGTGGCCCTTTAACGTGAAATGTCTAGAAAAAAGTACTCCCTCCGGTCATTATTACATGATATCCTGTAGTAATAATAATAGTTAGTCAGCGTCAAACATAAAAAAAAACGGAGGTAGTAAGTGCCAGCTTACGATTGTTGTGAAGTTTTCCAGTACTGCATGCATTACGACAACCAGTTTTCATGAGAATTATCACCAGCTATAGTAATATTTCTCTATGATTACTTAAAAAAATGACGTTTTTCATGTTGTTGTCATATCCAAAAGTAATAAAAAAATCCAAGTAATTGCTCTGCAACAAGCTATTAATTATCAGCAGGCACAATTAAGCAAACATTTCGGGAGAGAGAGAGAGATATTTGTAGAGCGGTAGCTTTTGGCGATAGAAGAGACTAAGAACGGGCCAGTTGGGCTCCACGGTCTGGTCCGAAGCGGAATTATTATGCTGTGAAGGTTAATGTTAAGAAACCGGGTCTAGGTCGGTAGACTTGGTTTAAGATGGAGACCTCATCTTAAATCTTAGTAGGGTTGTACCATATAAATAGGGGGTGATATTCATTGTAAAGGTGTGATCGATGGATGAAGGAATAAAGAGAAGCAAGAAATCCCCCTACATCTCTGTGTTCTATCACTTATTCTGTTCTTGTATTCATGCATTGTTCTTACGATTCTAAAATTGTCTACGAGGTAATCGCTCGGACTGGACACGCCAGCGACGGTTCCTCAACACGTTATCAGCACGATCGACTCTCCTCGCATCGAAAAGGTAACCGTCGATGAACAACACTTGTAGATTGAATCGTATTTTCTAGATTGCTTTCAATTCTGCAAATTTGGCTTTTCTAGATTAGTTTTCTACGGTGCAAATCCGCTCTAATCTACCGCGAGCCGACTTGAAGTCGCCGGCCAAGCCGATCGGTGGGTTGCATGAAAGAGTAGATGATGATTGCACTGTAGTTGGAAGATACAATAGTACGAAAGGCACCATGTGCACGACACCGCCTGCAAGCGGCTGTCACTACCTCCGCGATACGTTACCGGTCAGCTTAGTCCGCCATCATGCATCGCCACGGAGGCAACGACAGAGCCATGCCGTTAACACGCAGCAAGCATGCATATGTCGGTATGAAGCCGCCACCGATGCAGTCCCGTATCACATTGCATTGCATCGCATCGTATAAACAGTAATTGTATGAAACTTTTGCGGCTTGAAGCCGAGCGTTGGCCTGAAGCCATGCCGTCACCGTCGCACCCACAGCACCGCTGGCCTCCGGTCGCCCGTGCCCGAAGCCGTAAGAGCCATGGAGGCCACGCCGCGTCCGGCCGCTTGAAGCTGTCGCGCACACATGGCTGCGCCGCCCGCACTCGGGGCCCACACGCATGAACACGCCGTCCTCCCGCACGAGGCACCGCTGCCAGCCCCGCTCGATCCTCCCGCATGAGGCGAAGATGAAGCAAGAAGCATGGCAGAAACACACGCATGCGTACATGCATGCTACTCATGGTACTGGGCAACAAGATTAACACCATGCATGCGTTGTCAAGAGCAACGAACATCACAATGAGAATTCGATGAACCCGCTGCCGCCGCGCCCCGGTCCGTCCCGCAGACGTGCCGCGTCGCGCGCGCGCGCCGCCGCCGTCAAAACACGCCGCCGCTATCCTCGATGACCGAAAGCGCCGCGACACGGCCGCCTCGCGCGCAGCCGCTTAGCGACGCTCGCCGCTCGCCCATCGCTGCGTGCGCTGCTGCTGGCGCTTAGCACAGCGCCGCCATGGAATAACACGAAGCTAGGAAACCTAGCATTAGTACATAAGCCATGGGCCAAACAAACAAAAAAAAGAAGGGAAGAAAGGCTCGGCTAGATGAAACGCACGGGCCGAAGAAGAATTAAATGGGCCCAAATAAAGAAAGAGGCCCGTACGGGAGTAAAGGTAGGAAAAAGGGGAAAAAACTGAAAAAGAAAAGGCACTTTTGCACAAAAACCCTCGGAATTCAGAAAATTACGGGGATCCTTACGCGAATAAGCAAATTTTACAGTAAAGCCCTCGAAAAGTCTAAAAATTACACGAATTTTCTCTCAGAACTGAGATTTCGTGTTTTAACCCTCGGAAATTGCAGAGTTCGCCGAAAAGTCATTTTTCCAGCAGAAAATGGCACCGGGAATTCAAATTTTGAATCGATTTTGCATTTGAAGCATGTTTAACTTTGTTATCATTATTTCTATACGATTTATTTACCGCATTTACTGTTTTGATTATCTGTGATTGTTTATATTGCTTTTAATCACTGAAAATAGCAGTAAATCATGAAAAATGCATAGAAAAATTCGGGATCACGAACTGGGAGTTCGAAGAGCATTATGAGAATTTTGCAACCATTTTATATAAATTACTAGCAATAATCTTTTGAATTTTTGCATGAATATGAATATGACTGGCATCACGAACCAGTAGTTCAAAGTACTGACCTAGCATGGCCAGAATTTGTATAGAATTTGTATCAGTCTTCAATTATGTGGTAATATAATCACATATGAGCAGAAGATTTAGAAGACTATCTATCTTTCACCCGAACGCGGTGCAATCCGCACGCAACTATCGTCAAGATGGTTACATGCAGTATGCCGAATTAATTAACATAATGCAAGTTGTGGAAGCTTAAGATGATATTCTAAGGAAGAACTACATCTCACAGCCACCTAGTAGCAATGTTGGCCATGAAGCCAAAAATAGCAGTTACAAGGTGATGAAGCCTCTCACGAAGGAGAGGGGCAAGAAGGGTAAGGTCGTGCGTCGCACATTATTGATGTTTTTCAGTCTAAGAAAAAGGACAAATGATAGTACGAGGCACACCTCGCCATTGCAGACACAAAGGATTCACATCCATTAGCTGCACTTATGAATGTGGACAGCCCAGTAGCAGCCCCCGTCATCCCTCCCTTGGACATCGCAGCGGCCGCAGCCGTAGCTGCCCAAGAGGAGAAGATCGCCATAGAGCAGATTGAGGCGAAAGTTTCTAAATACTTCGCTGATTCGATCTAGTGCACGATTGCACTTGGATCTTTATAGAAACTTGCGCTTGTAATTGAAGTGAACTTTAAATTATTGAATAATTGTTGCAAGCTCTAGGAGAGAAAAGCATTAAATTCTTATTATGAGTCCTGCAAGACTTATTTTTCCGTCTTTATAATAGCAAGTTATGTTATGACATCTGAAGTATTTTATTTATGTGTTGCTTGTTTTTCTGCTACATATTAATAAAGTACATTATATTAGAACGCGTGTGGTGCCCTATGGAGGAAAGTGTGCTTAGCATGTAGCGGCACAATGAAAACCATCCTGAGAGAAATGAAATTTTTCAATCGATCAAGAAGAATGTTGGTAGTCTTCACGACAATCGCAGCAAATGATACTTGTATAATAGGCTCAGAAGGGCCACAATTATACTCCCAATGGGCACAACTTTGGTCATTGAAGAAGACTTGTTGTACCGAATCGACTAGAACTCTCAAGGATATTTGCGCCACAGGTTCCACGTAGAGATTGAAGAAGAGTATGGTACAGAATACTTGCTCATTACAAAGCATGAAGAAAGTAAAAAATAGCATTAGAATGTCTTCCTTCATATGAAACTAGGCTATACTACACTAATATTAAGGCACCTACAGCCTGTACTGCCCTGAAAACCGTATTTAGAAGTTCTGAACCTTTCTATCTCTGGCATGATAAATTATGCCGTCTAGGTCTTAGGATAATGAGAGATATAATTAACAATTCACAGGGACATAATATGAATGTAAAGAATTTCCCAAATAAGGAAGATTTTGTGTGCCCTGAATGTGTCACCGGGACATTAATTACTAGACCTTTTGCACTGAAAGCGAAGGATGAAATCCCTGCATTCCTGGATTGTATCTAGGGAGACTTTTTGCGGTCCTATACAGCCCCTGTAAGGGTTATTTTATGGTGCTCATCAATGCTTCCTCGGAATGGTCGCACATATGTTTATTGTCTATGAGAAATCACGCTTTTGCATAGCTAAATCTCGCAGATAATTAAGTTAGAAATATTTTCCCTAATCATCCTGAGAAGTCCACCTGAATGGACAACGTCGGAGAACTTACTCCGAAAGCATTTGATGATTATTGCATGAAAATGGAAATTAAAGTTGAGCATTTTGTACCGCATGTCCGCACCCAGAATGGACTAGCAGAACTTTGAAGAATTGTAATTTACCAACTACATGTTGGGGACACGTAGTCCTGCTCGCAGCAGCTCTCATCAATTTTAGACCGTCGGCCTATAACATCCATCCACCTATGCAACTAGTGCAAGGGTCAGCACCAAAAACTACTCATCTTCGTAGGTTTCGTTGTAAGGTTTATGTACCAATACCACTACCGCAGCGGACTGCAATGGGCCTTCTCCGAAAGTCTGGGATATACGTTGGTTATGAGACAACATCTATAATCAAGTATTTAGACCCTATGACTGGATATTTGCATAATGCCCGATTCACTAATAGTATATTAGATGAGGTTAGTTTCCCGTCATTAGGGGGAGGAAATCAACCCTTGATAATAATGTCGGGAAATAATTGAAGTCTAGAAGACAATTGAAGTCCAAAAGATAATTGAAATCTATGCATATGACCCGCGCACTAGTGAAGCAAATAGAGAAGTTCAGAAGATAATTGCAGTCCAGATGATAATTGAATTGAAGTCTAGAAAACAATTAAACTCCAAAAGGTAATAGATTTGCAAATATTAGCGAATCAACTGTCAGACCACTTTAGTGATTTGAAGAGCATGACCAAGTAGCATTTGCCTGTACGCAATGCACCAGAGAGGGTTGAAATACCAATAAAGGTATCCCTAATCCCGTCCAGAGACATCAGAAAAGGACGAGAACTCTGGCCCCTCGAATCCGAAGTAACCGGGGACGCCTGGTGAAAAAGGGATAAGAAGGACTTGACATAGCCGATCACCGAAGTGCCCCAGAACTAGAAGGGGAGCCAGTTGAGACCTAGCATCGGTATAGAACCTTCAGGAAAGGCATACCTGAATTGAACATCCCCATGAAGGGAGACATCAACATGGATGTGTGCACACACATCGGAGCTGAAAAACTAAAGGGACTTGCCCCGCAATTGGAAGTAGTGGTGAGCAAGTAGAAGCATTAGAATAATCACCCCTTGAAGAAATAGCTATAAACTTTATGACCTCGGGAGAATCTTTGAATATGACAATAGCCAATGTCGACACTTACTTTGCAAAGAAACTTGCCACAATCATCAATCTTGATTCAGAGCCTACATCACTCGCTGAATGAAAGAAAATATCAGATTGGAAGAAGGCAATAGAAACCAAATTATTCTCTCCGAATAAAAGAAAGGCGTTTGGGCCTATAAGCCTCACGCCTCCCTTTGTGCACCCCGTAGGGCATAAATGGGTATTTGTTCAAAAGAGAAATGAAAAGAAGCAAAGCTTGTTGCATAAGGTTTCACTGAACGTCCAGGAGATGATTATGAAGAAACCTATTCCCCGGTCATGGGCGGAACTTCCTTTAGACATTTATCTCAATGGCAGTGAACTTGAAGTTAGAAGTGAAATTGATGGATAGGGTACCTGCATACCTTTATGAAATATTTGATTCAGACATTTATACGAAGATACCTGAATGTATCACTGTCCCGAACCAAAACAGAGCAAGTAGAAATATATATAGTGTGAAACTCAGAAAGTCATTGTACGAACTTAAGCAATCAGACAGAATGTGGTATAATTGCTTGAAGCGACTTTCTATGCAAGAAAGGCTACATGAGAATAAATCATGTGTATTTATACGACGATCCCAGGATGGATTTTGTATAATCGCAGTGTATGAAGATGATCTGAATATCATCGAAACCTTGAAGGATATTAAGAAAGCAATCTCCTACCTAGAGTCGGAGTTCGAAATGAAAGGTTTGGGTAAAACCAAATATGGCTTAGGCTTGCAGCTTGAGCATGCCCCTGAAGGGATATTAGTGCATCAGTCATCCTATACTCAGAAGGTGTTAGAAAGGTTCGACTTTGCAAAGGCATACCCTTTGAAAGTGCCAATGGCCAGGAGATCTTTGCAGCAAGACAAAGACCGTCTGAGACCTAAAGAAGAGGGGAGGAAGTCACGGGACCGAATTCCACACTTAAGTGTAATAGAAACACTCATGTATTGAACAAACTGTACTAGACCGGGCATTGCATTTGCCGTGAACCTATTAGCAAGGCATAGTGCAGAACCTACCAAAGACATTGGCAGGGAATGAAGGACATCTTTCGATACCTCCAAGGAAGCAAAGGATTTAGTCCGTTCTACAGAAAGAATCAAGACCTAACTATGAATGGCAATACAGATGACGGGTACCTGTAGGACCCGCATACAGCCAAATCGCAAACAACCTATGAAATCCTATGTGGTGGAACTGCAATTCTATGAAAATCGTCTAAAAAATGTCTTGTATCGACTTCGACGAACCACTTGGAGACCATAGCACTGTACAAGGCCTTACAAGAATGTGTTTGGCTTCAGCGGATGATTGACCACATCCAGCAGTCGTGTGGATTGAATACCGCGTAAACCCCAACTATTTTCTATGAAGATAATGCAACTTATGTTGCACAAGTACAGACGAGTTATGTGAAGAGTCCTCTCACAAAGCATATCAACCCCAAGTTCTTCTATACTCATGAATTGCAAAAGATGAACGTAATCAAAGTACTGCATACTAAGTTATGTGAGAATCTTGCAGATTTATTCATTAAGTCACTTCCAGCGTCTAGTTTTGAACGATGCATATGTGAATTGGAATGATGAGACTTAGAGAAGTGAAGAATTCAGGGGGAGAATCTTCACGAACTCATTATTAAAGCTTGATCATGAAGATCGAGTACCCAAAGAATAAATCCAAGAGAGATTAAATGAAATTGGGTGGATTGTACTCTTTTTCCTTTGACGAGTTTTCCTGAAGTTTCTTGGCTAAGGTTTTTAATGAGGCAATTCGTGCAGCATAGCAGAATATGATTCATGTACTCTTTCTCCAAATTTTTCCCACTGGGTTTTTATAGAGTTTTGACGAGATATGGACATGAAGGATGAGTGCCCAAGGGGGAGTGTTAAGAAACCAGGCCTAGGCTGGCAGACCTGGCCCAAGGTGGGCTCCTCATCCCAAACCCTAACAGGATCGTAGCCTACAAATAGGGGGTGCTATTCATTGTAAATGTTTGATCGATGGATGAAGGAATAAAGAGAAGCAAGAAGTCCCCCTACATCTCTGTGTTCTATCTCTTATTCTGTTCTTGTGTTCATGCATTGTTCTTACGATTCTGAATTTGTCTACGAGGTAATCACTCGGACTGAACTCGCCAGCGACGGTTCCTCAACAGTTAAGAATTACTGGGCCCGAGCGCGAACGCTAGTCGATCGCCTCTAATTTTGTAAGCAATATACGCGGTGGTTGCTCATTTCTGCGTCACTTAACCGAGTAGTGCACGCTTGTTGCTGTCATTTTCTACAAGTAGTGTTATTGTCACTTGTCAGTCACTTAACCGAGTAGAGCACGCTTGCTCGCGTTGCCTGCGTTGGAGAAGACGTGGACGCCTTGGCGTTGTACCCCCCGCCACGGTGGTGCCGCCAGAGCATCTCGATCGTGGACGTCGGGCTTGTCACTGTTGATCTGCGTCACCGCTGCCGTCGCCGGCCACGACGTCTTCTCGACGCTCATGATTTTCTGCCGATCTCTCCCTTTAACCCATCCCGCGTCCGACCCCAACCGCAACCCACTTTCATTCTGACGCAACGACGCAGCTGCGTAACTGGTGTAGCTCTATATATGTGCTACAGAAACCGTTTTACGAGTCCATTAATCCGTGCGTGCGTACGTGTTTGCAATGTACGTCTCATCACAGATAGTTAACCAAAATCGTTCGTATTAAATACAATCACAGACGGTTTTGGTTCGACCGTCTGTGAAGAGATAATATCACAGACAGTTCATGTTGAAAACCGTTGATGAAGTATCACAGACGGTTATTAACAAGAATCGTCTGTGATATTACTAAATATCACAAACGGCTTTTTATAAAGAACCTTCTGTGATACTTCACATACGGTGTTTAATTTAACCGTCTGTGATAATTAACTCATCACAGACGGTTTGTATTAAAAATCGTCTGTGATATTTCGCAGCCCCCTTATATCCCTCTAGATTTGTCCGTCCTCTTTATTCAAACTTTCAAACTAAAGAGGCGTCGTGATCTCTCAACTACTTCAGCTGGTACTAACTTCAAGTTCAGTTCTACTGCTATTACTTGTGAGGCCATGGTTTAGGAGGATACTACAAGCACTTCGAGGATTGGCCTGAAGCAAATCACACACTCCAGTGTGTTAGGTTCGATGAAGTAGATTATGATTCACCTGCACGTTTAGGATGAACGCCCAAGGAGCGAGCTAGCTAGCTGAATTCAGGCCTCGACTTAGCTAATAAGGGACTACGAACTATATATATGAAGCCGGTTTTGAAGACACAAGCAGTCACTGCGTAGAGATTTTATAGAGAAGAGATTAGGATAAGAGGAAAGAGTGAGGCAAAAATGGGTGTGTGTTGGTTCCTCATTTAGTACGCCACCCTAGCACTTAATCTGCAGTTACCAAAGGGAGCATTTCAGGTAAGTACTCAATAGATCCACTGCAATGTTTAGGCTTTTTGTAGTACTTTCTGATGATGCTACATATCCTTGTGTATAAGTTCCATGGATACTAGCTTGTTTGCAAAATGAAGTACTTGTTTGCACTAGAAAGAAAATTTTATTCAACCTTCTAATTTAGTAAGTATGCTATCATTTTGCATGTACTTGCTGTTATACTGGAGTTTGGATTACCTACTAGGAGAAGAAGCACTCTTCCCCAACCAATATTTATGTACTAGTACTACCACACAGAGCAGATTGAATATATCCAATAGCACAACATATAAGCAAAAGTAACACAAATCACACAGAGGTTCAAAGAAGGGAACTGCACAAATTGGCGAGGAAGAACAACGCTTACAGGGCATCATGATGTAACACAAATCACACAGAGATTGAATATATCCAATAGCATAGCATATAAGCAAAAGTAACACAAACCACTCATGAATTCAACCTACATTGAACAAACTATTGAGCAGGTAGGAAGAACAATACTTGCAGGGCATCATGATGTCAAACAGAAAACCTGAGTCCATATTACACACTTCGAAGGTACCTTGCCGGGGGCGGTGCGTGCTCGAGAGAGGGGAAGGGGCGGGCTCGGGGAGGCAGCGGCGGGCTTAGGGGAGGAGGCGTGCTGGGCTCGGGGGAGGAGGGGCACCGGGCTCGGGGAGGCGGCGGCTCATGCTCTGGGAGGAGCGGCGGGCTTGGGGGCGGAGGTGCGCTGGGCTCAAAGAGGAGGTGGCGTTGAGTACGGCGGTGACGGGCTCGAGGAAGGAGGGAGAGTTAGAGAAATGTATTACTTATTTGAGTGGGGGTGCGGGCAAAACCTAGAGTACGTATATAAATAGGGTTGGACATCACAGACGGTTCTAAAGTAGAACCGTCTGTGATAATGGACATCACAGACGATTCAAAAGTAGAACCGTCCATGATAAATACACATCACAGACGGTTTTAAAGTAGAACCGTCTGTGATAAATACACATCACAGATGATTTTAATAAATAACCATATGTGATAATAAACGTTTTCATATACATAAATGCAAATTCAGAACATATAACATATTCACATATTAGTAAAGCATTAGTTTCAACTCAAAGTCTGATTTGCAGTTGTCATATTTAATTAGTGAAGAATATTGACAAAAATGGTGAGGAATTATATCTGAATATTTGCTAAAACTATGCTAAAACCGCTAATTTTACGATAATATACTTTACTTCAAGTAGTTCGACACCTTTACAAAGAACTTGGCATACTCATGTCTAATCTTACAGTCGTCACTGCAGAAGACTTCGTAGTCATCCCACCCTACCGACACGCCGCATCCGGTGCTCGTGCACCGGTGGCCATCCTTCGGCAGCGCCAACGCCTGGCCCTGCGACCGGGCCATCTTCTTCCATGTCGCCGCCTGAACCGCATTCGCAGCGAGCCTCCGACACCGCTTGCACTCCCAGTTGGTCCTCTTGGCCATCTCACACCCGCTGCTGGCCGGCTCGCCCTCAACCTAGCTGATGTAGTGCTTTCCAACGTCACGCGCCTCGCTGACCGTGTAGAGGAGGAGACCGAGCACGTAGGCCGCGGTTTTGTGGCCAGCGACGACCACCCGTTCGAGGCTATCGAGGCCACGCTGCATGTCCTGGTGCGCGAAGACGAGCCTGAAGCTAACGATGAAACAGGTCTCCGGGTTGTCAGCGCCGGTCAGCTGGTTGACGACGGCGTGGTAGCACTCGTTGTCCAGCCACTTCATCGCCTCCTCCCGCTCCAGCACCACGCGTCTCCCCACGACGTGCCCCTTGGACATCTTGTACATGGCCTTGCACGTGGCTTGTAGGCTGCAGAGGTCAGCCATGGGCTGAGGAGAGCTCGCGGCTACGCGGCCAACAATGTCAATGACGACTTCGTGAGGAAGAGCGACGCCGATCGCCGACTTCCTTACTTTGGTCCTCGTCGTCATGCTCCTCGTGCTCACCATGGCGTGCGATCGATGAAACTAGCTAGCTACGTGTGTATTAATCAATACCGTACGTGCGTTCTCACCATGGCACGCGATGACCATTCTTATAAAACAAGGATTAACACCGCCGCGTGAGACGAAGAGACACATTGTAACGTCGGCACGCGAGACGAAGAGGCGCATCGTAACGTCGGCGCGCGAGACGAAGAGATGCATCGTGCGGGAGCCAAGACATTGAATTATCACAGATGGTTATATTTAAAAACCATTTGTGACATATGTAATCACAGATGGTTCTTGTTTCGAACCGTCTAGAAATTCTCACAGATGGTTCTTATTCAAAACCGTCTGTGACGTCTGTAATCACATACAGTTCTGATTAAGAACCGTCTGTGATGAGGCCTCCAGGTTGAGTTGTAAAGATATAATTACTTTCCCTGAGAAGATAGGAAAATGAGCGTCAACCGTATTTATGAAAAATAATTCCCGAAAAGACAGTGATACTTTGGTTACCAATGATTTATTCGGAGCAGATTCTAATAAATCATATCCATCAGAAGAGTAGAACTAAGAAAAAATCACTCACATACTTTTCATCTTTTCTTACTTACATTTCTTCTTAAAGTTCTCATCTTCATACCCTTCTAGTAAGACAAAATTTACGAAATAAATTGACTTTTCGACCACCGTGGAAAGAATAAATCCATGGATGACTTCAATTAAGGTGGTCAAAAAGTAAGTTTGGCCTATGGATTTGAAATCTTTAAGAAACAATATGCCTATCGGATTACATATCTTCTAGTAGAAGAATAATATCCCTACGATCAAATGAGCATGCACTTCAGTGTCTATGATGTGTAGCATCCAATCAAATATGTTGATCGGAAGTTACACATCAAAGACAAGTTACACATACGGAACAAGGTGCCTACTGAATTACATATTTTCTGCTTTCTTCTGCTAGAGATCAACTTCGATCACTTTAAAAGATCAATCTTGAGGAATTGGTCGGAATCGACTAACCAGTTGTTTCTCATTACAGATGGTTCCAATAAATAACCGTGTGTGAATTTAGTAATATCACAGATGGTTTTTCAACATGAACCGTCTGTGATGCTTCACAGACGGTCTTCAACATGAACCGTCTGTGATATTACCTCTTCACAGACGGTTTTAGCCAAGTTGATAAAGACGACGGTCACTAAACTAAAACCGCTCGTGATTGTATTATCATCGGCGATTTTGGTAAACCGTCTGTGATGAGGCGTCCAGTATTAGTCTTTTTGTTGTAATGGGTGGTGCAATGCCTCCTCGCCGTCCACTTTGTTGGCGGCAGCCCTCACAACAGCCGGTTCGGTGCGCGTCGGGCACGGACGACTACACTGTAGCCAACGTACTACGCATTCCTAGACCGCTCCATGTGCCGCACCGCGGCCATCGCGTACCCAGCTCGCCACGGCGTCCAGGGGCAGAGCTGGTCACGGACCAAGCCTTGGACTGGTTCAACTGTTTTTTGACCTAAAGTCGTATTTTACTAATTTTTTTAAGGATTTTTACATAGACTTTTGATCTTGAGCCTTGGACCATTGCCATATAAACCCGAGGCCCAGCTCCGCCCTTGAGGGCGTCCAAGACCAGGATGAAGGTGACCAACACGCTGAGCCGCTTCGTCGGCGTGGACACCAAGAGGATGGCCTTCACCGTGGAGAGCGGTGTGGCGCACGAGTACATCGTCGGGATGAGGGTCGTCGCGCCCGGCCCGGGCGAGCGAGGTACGCCAAGGTCCGGTGGTCAACGCCGGCGACCGGAGCTGGACGCCTCGAAGGTGTCCTCGGGGTCATCTCCCAGGTATGCCATTGCTGCTGCATCCTCTCGGCTCCATTATTGCACGGTTTCATCTCCGTTCTACTGTTCGCGTTGTGTCCACGGAAGGCGCGTACATGCCAAGCTTTCCTTTGTTCGCCAAGACAATGGTAAAGTTGATTGATCGAGATGTCCTGGGCATCGACGATACTACTGATCAAAAGTACAAGGTAGCGTGTCACAGAAACATATACTATTGAGAAATCACTAAGGGCTCATTTGGATTGGATGATTAATTAGTAAAATAATGTCTAAGGTGGAGTGATTTTATGCTCTCCTTGAACTAAATTGTACAAATCTTAAAGTAAACGTGCTAGACAAGCGTAAGGGTCTCTTTGCATACAAAGTATTTTTGGAGTTTTTAGAGAATACCATGGTTCCTAAAAAAAACTATAGTACCCAAAACTTTGAGGCGCTTGGTACAACAAACTTTGTAGTTTTATAAAAGAAGAAGTCCATTCTACCATCTCAAGTATCGGTATGCGGACATCTAATTCTCTCGAACTAAAAACCGGTCCTTTGACACCCTGAAATTGTAAAATCGGACAACCTATACCCTACGATCGATGCGGTGGTTTCTTGATGTGGCGTCCGGTGGTCGGTTCGCCAGTCACCGCCGATGTGGTGTTTCTCTCCATTTCTTCTCTTCTCATCTCCTTCCTCTCTCTGTTTCTCCATTTTTCTCCCACCGGAGCTTTGCTCCCTGGCCGCATCTCCTCCGGGCGTCGCCTCCGGCCGGCCCCACCAGCGCCGCCGCCGCCTGCGTCACCTCTGGCCCACTCCTCCCTGCCTTGCTCCCATGCGCCGCCTCCCTGGTTTGCGCGTCCCCTGGCTCGTGCTCGCCCGCGTATGGCTGCGCCCGTGGTCATGGCCGCTCAGCCACGCGCACCATGGCTCGGAATGGGCTGCTGCAGGTGCTGCTTGAGGAGCTTGCCGTCGACGGGGTAGAGGTTGGCTACGAGGTCTTCGCGCTAGCGCCGGCGGCGGGAGAGGCAGAGGAAGAGAAGGACGCGCACAATGGCTGCACCGATGGTGATGCCGATGAGCACCCAGAGGCGGGGCCTAAACACCACCGTGCGCTATGACAGCCACACGTTGAGGTACCCCACGCTCCACCATCGCGAGGTCGGCGACGGCTTCTCGTGCGTAGGCAGCGGAGATGTACAAGCTCCTCGTGGACAACGACGGCGTGGCCGAGCCCGACGAGGCGGCGACGATGGGGGCGGCGATGCCCTCGATGGAGGAGGCGAGGGAGCTGGAGAAGGTGTGGGCGAGGCTCTACTCGGGCCGGTGCGAAGCGGGGCTAGGAGCAGGACCAACGCCAGCCACGCCGAACCACCCCAACCACCGCGCGCCCTCCCAACCTGGCCCACCGGCGGCTAGGAGGCGGTGAGCCGGGGGTGTGCGCTCGGGTCGTAGAGGCGGCGCTGGAGGTGGAGGCCCAAGCACACGGCCGCACGGAGGGCCGAGCCAAGGGGAGCTCGCGTGGGCAGAGGAGGCCGCGAGGAGGCATTGGTGACACGGGCGCGGGCCTAGAGCGAGGGGACCAAGTCACGAGCGCGATCGACGGAGGCGGCGGCGGTAGGCCGGAGGAGCTGGGCCGGGCGTAGGATGGCCGGAGGCGGCGCTGGAGCCATGCGACCAAAACCCAGGAGCAAAGAACTAAGAAAGAGAGAGAGAGAGAGAGAGAGAGAGAGAGAGAGAGAGAGAGAGAAATAGGACGGGAAGAAAGAAATGGGGAGTGAAGAGGGAGGAGAAGCCAGCGTCAAAAACAAATCATCGGAGAGGAAATGGAGATAGGAGAGAAAAAGCAAAGCAATGGGGAGCATCGGAACCAGAAGCTTAAGCCATGGCAAATAAGAGGAGGAGAAAGAATGAAATGGGGAAGAAGAGTTGGGAGTCAGATCTGTGAGTGAATAGATAAAGGAGAGAAAAACCGGGCTCAAAAGACGCCACATCAGCAGCTGACCTGGTGAAACCGGGCCACCTGGATGCCACATCAGCAAAACTACCGTACGAAATAGCCGAAGAAGGTAGATTGTCTGATTTTACAACTTCAGAGTGTCAAAAGGCCGATTTTTTAGTTCAGTGAGTTAGGTATCCGCATGCCGATACTTGAGGGGGTAGAATGAACTTCTTCCTTTTATAAACCGTAGTATATATGTGCAATACCATGGTATTTTTTGTGTTTTAAAAAATCTACTCTAGACATCTTTTTTTCTAAACCGAGCTCACTCTTCCGGAGTCTTGTCTCCGTTGCATTTTTTTCTTCTCCACTCTCTTTTATCTCTTATATACGGATAGCGCCTCAAAGACGTACATATAGCTCTCCACAATATTCATGCACGGCCGTAGGTGTCAGCACCTATTCATCTCTCGTGACTCGTACATAAGCTCGTACGGTAAATAGATGCAACATCAGTGCGTGCAACAGCGCATCAATGTACCGATGGGCTTATAAAATTTGATGAATGAAACCTAGCAGCCAAATACATGTACTGACTTTCTTCAAAATAATACATGTACGAACAAGCATCTAGACATAACTAGTTTTCGTAATAACATCTAGTTAGCATAGTATGTACTTTTAAACAAAATGCTGTATGAAATACTGCAATTCTCAAACACGCGCGTAGTTTTCCGCAAAGCTGTAAAATACTGTAGTATTCATAAACTGTATAGTATATTATGAATGGTACATTAAAAACTACGGTTTCCAAATAATATGGTTCATAAATATTGTAACATCCAGGCCCTAATACTTCAAAGAAAATGCACAGATATATAGTACCAAAAAATATTCTTCTTCTTCTTCTTCATGATCTTCTTAATCTGCAAGCAGCCATCTGGGGAGTAGCACACGGAGCACGGTACACGGTATAGCTTGTAATTTGTACTAGAAAAGACGGCTCACATTGGGCTCCCAGAAGGACAAGCCCTACTAACATCAAGGCAATTCAAATTGGGCTCCACCGCTTAGGTGCGAAAACGGCAGCATATATATTGATCGTCAAAGAGAGAAATGGCAGTAGATGCGACGTACGGCTCACATCAACCTCCCAGATATCATTTGATTCGCGCGCATCATGCATGAAATCACAAATTGCTATATTATATTTCATAAGGTGTTTGAGATTTTCTTAAACATAAGTCACATTTTTCATCTATTGGATCAATATCCAATCACATGACATATCAATCTCAAAGCAAATCCAATGGTCACAACAAGTAATTTAAACTTAAGAAAACTTTAGACAACTTAAAAATAACAAGACTGATATTATATACTCCTCACCTTTTTGGCCAAAAGTACATGTATGCCAACCCAACCGGCCTGCATGAATCGTGAGATCGATAGGGGATAAGTGTTGTAGATATATAATCTTGTCATAGCTGTTTCTTTACCAGTTGTTTTGTATCTGCACGTGCTTGCTTAGTTGTTAATCTTGTTTTAGCAAAGTTGTCACCTTTGTTTAGTTGTGTTGCATGTGTGTATGCGCTGCGCACGTTGTGGCGTGCAGCGCATGGAGCGGATCGAGCCAAAGGGACTCGGACGCCATGCCAGTTAGCTGCGTGTGTATCAAAAGCACGTAGATAGTGTTAGTTAGAACATGTGTTGTGCACGTCGAGTTCATGGCGTGAGTTTCAGTTAACCAATTAGTTGACCGAGTAACTAGCTAGTGCATGTAGTAGAGATGTGGCCTACAGGCATGTGTTAGTGGTCATGCACGTAGCTGGGAGCTAGTGGCTCAGCTGTAGGAGCCGTGGCACAATAACCGGATCAAGACTCGGTGGCTTGACCGCATGCATTAGTACTTGTGTTCAATTCAATTAGTCTGTAGAGTAAAAAACAGGAAACGGTGCTAAGTTGAGCCGGCGCGGGAAAAACCTTCTGTTGTTTGTGATTGCTTCTTTTCGTTTCCAACTCCGGCGGGTAAAGCCAGTGAGTCTGTGTGTTTGTGAGGAACACAAGAGAAGAAGCAAGCCATGGGTGAGCTCTCTCCAGGAGATGCGTCACCGGTGGTGAAGAGGTGACAACGATGGTGTGGAGGTCATCGTTGCAAGAAGAGCCGAGGTCGTGAGGTCGGAGGCGCCAACAAGTTGTGTCACCAGCGGCGAAGAGGTGGCGACGAAAGGTGGAGGAGGCGCGTCTCCCCAATACCTGTTACCGATGCCGTCAAAGCCGATGGCATCATCACAACAGGCATGACAAGATGGCATTGGCGGCCATCTCCGTGTCTTGCCGAAAAGAACGACTTTCGAGTTGTGAAGAAAATACAACAAGATTAAGGGAGAAAGTTAGATATCAATCTTGTTGCATAATAATTTGGCACATTAAGTGTGTTAGAGTCATATCGTATTCTGGACGTGTCACAAGCTTCTTTGTGATTGTCTTGGCTTTGCATGTAGTCAGCACATGTGTTGTGCACACTGAGTTCATGGCGTGAGTTTTGGTTAACCAGTTAGTTCACTGAGTAACTAGTTAGTACATGTAATAGAGATGTGGCCTATGGGCATGTGTTAGTGGACATGCACGCATGTATCCGGGAGTTAGTGGCACAATTAATGTAGGAGCCGTGGCAGAGTCATGTGGCGCATGGTGTAAGAAGCGATCGAGCTGCATGTTCCGCATTTCTCCTATATTCTACGCTGCATGTTCTCCTATATTCTATGTAATCATGAGTTAGTTGAGATAATTGACCGTCAAAGAGACAAATGATAGTAGGTGCGAAAACGGCAGCATATGTAGGGGCTGTTTGGTTGCGTACCTGAGGACGTTCGCCTGGTCTGGTTGAGCACCGGAGGACTGCCTGTGCATTGTTTGGTTTAAGACCTGAGATTATCTCTGTGGCAGACAGCACCTCCAGGTCTAGGTGTTCAAAATCAACTTTAAGTTGGAATTATTTTTATTAAGTTCAAAATAATTCTAGAAATTTTTATGAATTTTTCTAAAAATTTTGAACTCTATTTGCTATTTTCTGAAAAACAATTTGATTTATTGCTTTTTTTTCTGAAATAAAAAAAATCAAAATTCCGTTCAGACCAGTCCGAACATCAACTTTGAGACCGTCCGAACGTCATTTTTCTGCTTAAAAAAATTCTTTTGACTTCAAAAATTCATATATAATTCAATTCAACTCCAAATCAAGTGAAACCAATTTTGATATTTTTTATTTTAAATAAACTTTATTTTAAAATTGGTTTCAAACTTGTCTTTGGCCCATAAAATATAGCTTTTGAAAATTAATCATTAACCGAATTATTTTCACACTAGAAAATGCTTTTAACTTTGCAAATTTCGATAATGATGAAATCAACTGTTCCATGTTTGAATTCTATCTCCAGACACGTATCATTAACCAAACACTATATCTTCAGACTTATCTGACCAAACAAAAATCATCTACTTCTCTGGTTACTCTCGGACACTACTTTTTCTCAAGCACGACTCTCCTGTTCTAAACCAAAGAAGCACATACTGACCGCCAAAGAGACAAATGATAGTACGTGCGACGGCTCACATCAACCTCCCATCATGCATGGTATCACAAATTGCTATATTATATACTCCTCACCTTTTTGGCCAAAGGTACATGTATGCTAACCCTGCATGAATCGTGAGATCGATAGGGAGTAAGTGTTGTAAATAATCTTGTCATAGCCGCTGCTGCTGCTATAAGCAATCAAGCTGCAACTCCAAGGTAATCGATCCCCAAGTAAGTATATATATATACTGCATGCCAAGCGTAGCGGTTGGCCATACGAACCATCCATCTCTAGATGAATTCCAATATTCCCATACCTACATATTTGTGTTGTTCGATATGAACACTTGTTGCCTACCAAAGCATGTACGGCGAACCGATAGATTACTACACTCGTGATTCTCCCCATCCTCACATGCTGATTGATGATCAACGGGATATATATATATTTTTTGGGACTGTCTATTTATAAGATGATTGAATTTTTTTAAACATAAGTCACGTTTTTTATCCATTAGATTAGATATCGATCAACGGGATATATATATTTGGGACTGTTTATTTATAAGATGATTGATTTTTTTTAAGCATAAGTCACGTTTTTTATCCATTAGATCAATATCTAATCATATGACACAGCAATCTTTACACAAATTCAATGATCATAATAATTGACTTAAACTTAAAAAAATTTCAGACGACTTAAAAATAGCAAATCTGATATATTTTATGGGCTGACTATGCTACAGTCGCCTGAAAACTAAAAAAATCAATAATTTTTTGAGCCATGATCCATTTTTATGTTGAAAAATTCTAAACTAGACAAAAGTAAATCTAAGTGAACCTTACAAATACAAAAAAAAAAAATCTAAACTGGACAAAAGTAAATTAATCGAGGTGAACCCTACAAATACAAAAATAAAACAAAAAAACTCTAAAATACACAAAAGTAAATCTAGGTGAACCCTACAAATACAAAAACAAACAGAACTAAAAATTACAGTAAGGTTGTGCTAAAATTGTACATCACTTGTTAGTGTAATTTCAGTCTTAGAATTGTGCAATTGTAGATGACTGAGTTCAAAAAAAAAATTCAGATGACTAAGAGCTAACAAAAGTGATATTTTATGTAACGACAGTCTAAGGACGCGCTAGCCGCTTGCCTTTATACACCAAGTATATTAGCAGCAGCAGCTAGTACCTCTGCTTCACACAACATAAACACAGGCCAAACACATGCGTGGCATTCTCCTCGTCGTCGTGGCGCAATGCCTCCTGTCGCCGGCCTATTTCTCCGGCGCCAGGGCCAGCCACCCGCCGCAGCCGATCCGGTGCGCGGCGGGCACGGCCGACTGCACCGTCACCAACGCGTACGGCATGTTCCCGGACCGCTCCACGTGCCACGCCGCGGCCGCGGTGTACCCGGCGTCGGAAGTGGAGCTCCTCGCCGCGGTGGCCAACGCCACGGCGTCCAGGACCAAGATGAAGGTGGCCACGCGCTTCTCCCACAGCGTGCCCAAGCTGGCTTGCCCCGGCGGCGACCGCGGCCTCGTCATCAGCACCAACACCCTGAGCCGCGTCGTCGGCGTGGACGCCGGCAGGATGGAGATCACCGTGGAGAGCGGCGTCACGCTGCAGCAGCTCATCGACGTCGCGGCGAGAGCAGGGCTGGCGCTGCCGCACACGCCGTACTGGCTGGGGCTGACGATCGGCGGGTTGCTGTCCACGGGCGCGCACGGAGCTCCGTGTGGGGTAAGGGTGCCGCAGTGCACGAGTACGTCGTGGGATGAGGGTTGTCACGCCGGCTCCGGCGGGCGAGGGTATGCCAAGGTCCGGGTGCTCGCCGCCGGCGACCCGGAGCTGGATGCCGCGAAGGTGTCCCTCGGGGTGCTCGGGGTCATTTCTCAGGTACAGTGTGATCATGCATGCGCATCCCTTGTAGACGCTACAAATTTCACAGCATCGCCATCCTTTTCTAGAGTACTACAGGGATTAATTGGTTGGTTTCTGCTAACAGATTTGATCAATAATAAATATAGAAAATATTGTTCCCCAAAAAGATGTTCTGTATACTCCATTATGTACATTACCAATCTGTTTTCTGCAGTTGTACTCACAAAGTAATCAGCCAACCTGTTTTCTCAATGAACGCCCTCGTACGGTCCAAAAATCTTTTCGTGCATGGCGTTTAATAGCCCGTGCACATGCTTCAGTACATCGCAATGATTCTGTCACGGAACTGACAATCAGGAAACAACTTCAACTGTTATATATAACAGTTGAAAATTGCAGTACAACTTCAACTGTTTAACCTGTACTGTCTTGATCAGGTCACTCTATTGCTGCAACCAATGTTCAAGCGCTCGGTCGTGTTCCAGAATCGCGACGACTCCAACCTGGCGGAACTAGCCGTCGCCTTCGCCCACGAGCACGAGTTCGCCGACATCCTCTGGTACCCCGGCCATGGCAAGGCCGTCTACCGGATCGACGATCGCGTTCCCATCAAGGCATCCGGCGACGGCGTGTACGACTTCATAGGCTTCCGGCCCACCCCCACACCTGCAATTCAGGCCAATAGATTATCAGGTACGTACGTAGTTCATGAAAAGTATGCATCAGTTCCTGTGTTAATTGTTTGCATCAAGCTAATTATATGATGTTCTTGATTCTTGTTGCGTGAAGAGGATGGCCTGGAAGCGACAAGGAATGCCAGTGGCAAGTGCCTCACCGCCTTGGCGACGACATCCCTCTTCGCCGCCGGCAACTACGGCCTAACGAACCACGGCCTGCTAGTGCCGTTCCCCGGCAAGCCGGTCGTCGGCTACCAGAATCGCATCCAGTCCTCGGGGGGCTGCATCACCGGCCCCGACGACGCCCTCCTCACGGCCTGCCCGTGGGACCCGCGCGTCGTCCACGGCACGTTCTACTTCCAGGTCGGCATCAGCGTCCCCTTGTCCAAGGCCACCGCCTTCATCCGCGACGTGCAGCGGCTCCGCGACCTCAACCCCGACGCGCTCTGCGGCGTCGAGCTCTACAACGGCATCCTCATGCGCTACGTGAAGGCGTCGTCGGCTTACCTCGGGAAGGTGGAGGACAGCGTGGACTTCGACCTGACCTACTACCGGAGCCGCGACCCGGCGGCGCCGCGGCTGCACGAGGGCGTGTTCGAGGAGATCGAGCAGATGGCGCTGCGCAAGTACGGCGGGCTGCCGCACTGGGGCAAGAACCAGAACGCGGCGTTCGAGGGCGCGATCGGCAAGTACGGCACGAGCGCGGGGGAGTTCATGAGGGTGAAGCGGGCGTACGACCCCGACGGGCTGTTCTCCAGCGAGTGGAGCGACCAGGTGCTCGGAGTCGGCGGCGCCGGGAGCGTGAGCGTGGTGAGGGAGGGGTGCGCGCTGGAGGGGCTGTGCGTGTGCTCCGACGACACGCACTGCGCGCCGGACAGGGGCTACTTTTGCCGGCCGGGAAGGGTGTACAAGGAGGCGAGGGTGTGCCGGCACGACGACGATTTTTAGGCACGAGTGAGCAACAGAGCAACGTGGCAAATTTCCTAGTTCCTCACCAGGGCACAAATATTCTCGAGAGAAACATTTTATGCTTCTTTTTTCCCCCGAAAATTTTCTGCTTGTTGGCCCAATCAACCGCTTTATTTCGTGTGATTACATGTGGCCCTTTAACGTGAAATGTCTAGAAAAAAGTAAGTGCCAGCTTACGATTGTTGTGATGTTTTCCAGTACTGCATTACGACAACCAGTTAGTCATAAGAATTATCACCAGCTATAGTAATATTTCTCTAATGACGTTTTTCATGTTGCTCTGCAACAAGCTCTTAATCATCAGCACTTCAGCAGGCACAATTAAGCAAACATTTCAGGAGAGAGATTTGTAGCGCGGTAGCTTTTGGCGATAGAAGAGACAGAGAGCGGGCCAGTCGGGCTCCACGGTCTGGTCGGAAGCGGAATTATTATGCCGTGAATGTTAAGAATTACTGGGAAAAGAAAAGAACTAGGTCCGAGTCGCCTCCAATTTTGTAAGCAGTATACACGGTGGTTGCTCATTTCCTTGTTGCTGTCATTTTCTTCAAGTAGTGTTATTGGCAGTCACTTCGTCACACATACTGTATACCTAAATCTTGTTTCTGAAGCGTCAGAACAAGTGAAGGACAATCAGGAAACACAGACGTGGATTTTTTAATCCAAGCATCCTTGGCTCATAGGGAGAAGCTTTTTTGTGTGTGGAAAATCGAAACGAAACGATAGGGAGAACTTTTGTTTGCTTTTTTTCCCTGAGATATTTTTTTTCCCTCCAGACCACATTAAAGAAGAAGCACCGCGAGACATCCATAAGAGCCAGCACTCGATCGTGGGTGGGCTTGGAGCCTAAAACCCCTCTGCCGAACTGAGCCCCCGCTTAATCCTCAACTTTTGTTTGCTATTTTTCTTTTTTTGCTTGGGATATTTTTCTTCCCTCCGGTCCATATTAAAGAAAAAACACTGCGAAGCACCCACGAGAGTCAGCGCTCGATCGTGGGTGGACTGGGAGCCTAAAGCTCCCTTCTACCAACTAAGCCCCCGCCCAGTCTCAACTTTTGTTTGCTATTGACCGGGAATGATGCGTATCATCCCCGGGCAACATTATTAATCCATGGCAGCTAGCTAAGTAATGTTTAAGGAAAACCCGGACATGCTGGCAGATAGAATGACGACCTTCAACTCAATCTCGACCGGCGATGTTACGCGCTGTGCTGCGCCTACGTACTAACCGATCACAGGGGTGTACGAGATGGGGCCGCTCGCGTTGCCTGCGTCGAAGAAGACGTGGACGCGCTTGGCGTTGTACCCCGGGGCCACGGTGGTGCCGGCCAGGAGCACCTCGATCGCGACGTCAGGCCTATCACTGTTGATCCTCTAGGACCGGAAAGGCGACTAGAGGGGGTGAATAGACGTTTTCAAAAATTTCACCTTAATTAGATTCAACACGTACTTTTCTCTAGTAGCTAGATAGCTAGGAAGATTAGTAAAAGTGCAGTGGAAGCTTTGTGTTAAATCTAATCAACCCCTCAAAGCAAAAGACCAAAAACCAAAACCTAAACAAGAAGGTCGGACTGACCTCAGGCAAAAGTGCGGACTAACCTCTCAAGCCGGACTAACCTCAGGCAAATGTGCGGTCTGACCTTGGCCGGACTGACCTCAGGCAAAAGTGCGGTCAGACCTAATGAACAGGAAAATTAGCTCGGGTTTCGAAACGAAAATCGACGTAACTTTTGATCCGTAAGGCCAAATCCCACGAAATTTGAGACACGCCTTCTCTAAGATATCTAGAACCTATTCCAAGTGACGATCGAATAGATCTACATCAAAGTTTTGATCTTTTTCAGTTTTACCGAAGGAGGGTTCAAAACTGAGCAAAAACGAAAAACATGATCTAAAACTTGCTCGTGGGAGATTGATAATCTTGATGATCATAGATGTATTCCCACACATCACAGCAAGGTAGAAGAGGGCAAGAGATCAACCAAAAACCAAAAGATCAAAGATGGACTCAAAATCATACAACAAGAAGGAGAACACAAAAAGACACATGTTTGGGAAATCATCCATGGATTGATTCGTGATTGTTGCTGGTTATAGTCACTCCCTCAAGGAGGACAAGAGCTCAATCCATGAGCACACAATCAACTCATCTTCCTAGAATCCTAAGCCTCTTTCTTTCTCTCTAAGTCCTAAAACCAAACTAGGGTTTACAAATGAAGTGCTTAAGGTGGCTGTCCAGTACACCCTCTATTTATAGAGAGGCCTAACTTCTTGAAGAGTTTAACCCTAATGGGCTCCCGTTAAGGCCCAACAAAAACGGGACACATACGCACGCATTTTAAAGCACCGTCTTCGTCTTCGATTGACATAAACCGCTTCTCCAAGCGCCACGGTTTAGCCAACAAGTCACAAAGCCGGTATTTGGTGAAATTACCAAAATATCCCTTCTCGATCCTTCTCCACGGACCGAGTCCAATCCTGTCGAAGCAATCGTCTGCTCCACCACGTGTAGGTTGATCAACGACTCTCATCATGTCGGCAAGTCTCTCCCGTCCGGATCCCACCGGAATCACCAAGGCACTTGCACCGACCCCTGCGCCGCTTGATCTAACCAGTCGCACCGAACTGTCCGTTCGGTCATCCTCGTCCATTCCGCGCCACGCTTGAGCCACTTAACGTCACCCGGCATCCATGATCGTTCTGGACCTCAGCTCTCCAAGCTTAGTCCCGATCCTCTCACCGTTGACCGTCATTGACCTTCAAGACTCCTACACAGCAATAGACAGAGAAATCGTCTCCGGAAACAAGTTCTTCACAACTTGACCTACGTTAGTGAAAATATGCAATATGCAACACATATGCAAAGATAAGCATGGATATGACCTATCCCAAAATCACTTAGCCAATAAAATCAACAATCAGCACATAGCCGGTCAGACCGTTATTCAATGGCCGTTCTGACCGCCCTGACCGGTCTGACCGCTAATTACAAGCCGGTCTGACCGTGTGCCCAACGCCGGTCTGACCGCCTGAGCCTGAAAGCAAATTAAACCTTTATCGAAAACACGTGAAACGACAAACCAAAAGTGTCATTGCCAATTGTAACATCACCTTAAGATCGTGAGCATATCCGCATGATATCCACAGATTCGCATCACCGCTGCCGTCGCCGGCCAGCCCACCACCTCCGGCCACGACGTCTTCTCGACGCTCATGATTTTTTGCTGATCTCTCCCGTTAACCTGCAAAAGATCAATCATAACCTGCAAAAGATCAATCAATCTCCATTCATATACAGTCACAAGGATGGATTGATCGAGCCGGGTGCATGATAGGAAGTTGTACGAAAACAAGCACTCCCGCTAAAAAAATTGACGTTTTGGATATTGACATAGTCTCTAACATGCAATTTTGATCATTATTTTTTATAAAATATATTCATAAAATTATATAAAATTATTATATTATAAAAATACTTTTCATAGCTAATCTAATGATACCATTTTCTTCTGACCAATACAAATAATTTTTATATATTAGTGGTAAATGTATAAAGAGGGATGCATGGATGCTAACCAGTAAGTAGGGATGACAATCTTGCCCGATTACCCGCGTACCCACAGGCAAAAACCCTAATAAAGGTGGGTATATTCTTCTTTTATTGTCCACAGACATGTTCATAGAGTGCAAACTCTGCCTGACGGGCAAACGAGCATGGGTACGGGGAGCTCCACCCGTGCCCGTTCCACCCGATTACTCGCCATCTTCAACTGACAGGTGGGCCCATAATTGAAAAATCCTGAACTGCCACTCACCTCCCCTCCTCATCCACCAGGCCCAGGCATAGCCGCCACTCGCCTCCCTCTCCATATATCACTCTCTCCTTGTCTCGTCTATCTCACCACGCTCATGCCCCGTCGCCCTCCCACATCTCACTTTCCTCACTGGCGACCTCTTCCCTCCTCCTACCCCTATCCTCTAGACTGGTCGCCGCCCCTCCTCACGCATTGGCCCCTCCTCACCGCCATCTCCTCACGCCCGGCTGCCGCCCCTCCTCACGCCCCCTCCTTATCGCCCTTGTCCTCACGCCGCCCCCCTCACACCCTACCGCCACCGCCGCTCGCGAGTAGGCCTGTTCATGGGCGACCTGCCCCGAGTCCGACCCTGTCTGAGCCGGGCTTGGGACTGAATTTTTGGCCCAAAAAAAGTAATTAAAAAATAATAATTTATTTTAAAATTCTAGAAATGAATTAAATATTAAAAAAGGACTAAAATAATAAATTTAAATCAAGAATTCAAATTTTAGGTTGGGACTAAAATAATATATTTAAATCAATAATTTAAATTCTAGAGCCTGCCCGTTTGAGACCGGGTTTTTCAAGCCCGGCCCGGCCCGAAGCCGACCCGGATAGGCGTTTGAACAGCTCTACTCGCGAGGAAGGAGCCGAAGATGAGGACAGCCACCGTCTGCTACAGCGGCTACTATGGAGATGAGAGCGGCCACCAATCTCCACACCATCGCCAATCCTCAACGTCGCCACCGTTGGTAGATCGATGCGGCCACCACCAGAATGGATACATGCCCCACGCTCCCACCCATCTCCCATCCAACGGTGAGCCTGTCTCTAAAAGGTTCACCGGAGCATCTTCGGAGGCGAAGATGAAAATGGTGGCCACGAATCTTTAAGCCCATCTAATGGTGAGAAATTCGACTGAAATCACATTTATTTATTGAGGAAATGGCAAGATGCCATTATTGCATTAAAGGAGTAGTGAAACCGAAACAAGTAACAGCTCGCACAGCCATGCGGAAAAACAAAACAAAACAAAAACGACCGAGAAAAGAAAATCACATTTTTTTAGTTGAGTGTTATACAGTAGATCCTTTTTAAAAAAATTGCCTCTCCGGCCGGACATCGGTAGGGTTTGAACATTGAACGGGTCTGCCTAGCTGCCCCAGCCCGCAGAGGATTAATCGATGTACTAATTAATGGACGATTGGAGTTTCTGCAATCGATCACTCTTATGATAGACTTGAGACGCAAACCAGCTAGCTAGGGCCTAGGGGCCGGGCCGGCCGGTGAGGTGACAAAACCAAAGAGTAAGTATGCCGGCCGGCTGATGAGCTAGAGTGCACGCTGGCATGCTCTGAGCAGCTATTAATCCTATAAACACCAACCAAATGAGATGCATATATATAAGCATACCAAGGGCGTATCCTAGCTACAAAGCAATATATAGAAGCTAGCATTAATTTGTTGTACTACGTACTTTAATTGTTTGCTGAAATGGCTGGCGCTGACCCAAAGAAGACATCGTGGCCGGAGCTGCTGGGCGTTCCGGCGACGCCAGCGGTGATGAAGATCAACCATGACAGGAGCGACGTCGCGGTGGAGGTTCTTCCGGTCGGCATCAAGGTGACCAAGGGATTCAACCCGAAGCGTGTCCGCGTCTTCTTCAACCCGCGGGACTCACAGGCCCGCGTCGTCAAGACTCCCGTCGTCGGCTAGCCGGCGGCATGCAGCTTCATATCAGATACTATATATTAATTATTGCCTGTCGAGCTGATTGAGGTCTTAATTAGATCATTTATACCAGTGTTGTGGTCCTCTCATGCATGAATAATGCAATCTTGCATGCATGCGTCGTAGCTAGCTTATATACTCGAACCAGCTGCTTGGCTAACAATGTTTTGCTACATCTTTACCTTTGCGGCCGGCAGTGATGCAATAATTCTACCATATTGCTATTTTCTGGGATTATTAATCTATAATGCTCGGTCAGAAGTACACAGATATTATTAAACAATTTATGATAGCGTATATTCACTAACTGACTTAATCTTGCTGTGCAATTCATCGACGTGCAGCAAAGGCACGTGCCACTTACGAGCATGTGTATATATATACACTAGTTCAATGTTCGTGCTTTGGTACGGATTTAAAAAAATTATAGTCCTAGTATGTCGGGACGTCAACTGTCATGATGCTCAACAACGCAATCTAAGCTGTCAGTACCAGAGTTTTGATAACCGTTTTTGAATCGGCTGAAAATTTCAAACCAAAATTTAAAATTCAAATAAATTTCAACTAAAAATCGGAGATAATCGACCAAAACACTGCCGACAGCACTGAGGAGGGAGGAGGTCCTGAGAACAACGAGCGAACAGAGAAGAGGCAAACTTGAAAACCAGCGAATCCAATAATGCAGGATAAACCAATTCGAAGTGATTGAAGTTCGATTAATTCATATTAAATCTCTAAATTTCCAAAATCTTCAGGTTAAGTTTGAGTAATTAACAAAACCGAATGGTTAATTTTAAACTCAAAATTTTTAAAAGGGTCCAGAAAAATTGGGATGTTACAGAGCCTTCCCACCATACGGTCCGGGTCTGATGTGATGCAACAACTCAGTAAGAGCAGTGCAACATATTCTTCCTCTTGTTGCTACATATCAAAAACGCATATGCAACATTACCTCAAAATCTCAGGATCAAGCAAACAAAAATTCTCAAAATCAAAACAACAAAACTATTATCAGACAATCAGGCACACAAACACATCTGGAGACGCCAAACATATCAAAAAAATTCAACATCTCAGAATTTTGTATGCAACATTTTTTCCTGTCGTATGAAACAAATTTCCCCCTCGTGTCGTGTGCAACAAATTTTTCCACGGTTGCAACTTTCTTCCCTCCCGGCTCTCTTGCTCTGCTTCCGCAACCACCTCGCGAGGAAGGGGAGGAGACACGAGGGAGGGAGTCGTGTGGGACGGGAGGAGAGGCCGACGCAGAGGAGCTAGGACGACGCGGAGGCGTTCAAACAACATCTTATATGATTCATTCAACAACAAACAGAAGATTAAATTTCAGATCTGAATTTTGTGTGAGGGGAGGTGGAGTCTTACCTCGCCAAACTGTGGATGCGTAGAGCAGCCGGAGGGGAGGAGGGAACGATGCTAGGGGAGGAGGCTGGGACGACAGCGGCGGGGCGACGCTAGGGGCAGCGGCGGGGTCGGTGTCGGTCGAGGCGTCGAGGGATGGCGGAGCAGCGCGTGCCACTCGTACGCGGGGACGATGGAGCATGAAGCCGTCAGGCGGCGCTCAGCACCGGCACAGAGGCAGGCAGGGATGGCGACATGAGGGAGGATACGGCGGGGGAGGACGAGGAGGAGGTGGAGCAGCAGCGGGTTGGGAGGCAGAGGCGTTGGCGGTGGTGGAGGAGAAAGTTCGGGGGGAGGAGGGAGGTGGGCATGATGGCGGAGGAGGAGACGGATAGAGCGAGTGGTGGAGAGAGCGGTAGAGCGATGGGGATGAGGGGATAAGAGCGGAGGTATTACAGTGGAGTGGAGTGTGGCTTGGCGTCTGGTGCGTCGGACGCCCGAGCCGAAACATTTTCCTATATGTGTACTACAGAAACTGTTTTCCAAGTCCTTTAATCCGTGCATGCGTACGTGTTTGCAATGCAGCCATCTCATCTGTGGGGTGGGGATGACCTGCATAATATGTAATAGTCATGCTACTCCCTCCGTTCCTTTTTAGCGACATTAATGATTTTTATGGTCTACAAGATGTGATCTCGATCGTTATTTTTTATAAAATTATCTTATTATAATATTATGAAAGTATTTGTAATGGCAAATCTAATGATATAGTTTTCACGTGGCCAATCTAAATATTTTTAAACAAATTAATGGTTATTTTTAAAAAAACAAATCATAGAAAAAAAAAGTATGTAACCACTAACGCGACAAGCGACACAAAAGTAAAATAGACAAGCGACATGAAAAAGGATTATTAATTTGTGATCTAGCCAGAGAAATCATGCATGATCCCAGAACAATTGGTACTCGTAACTAACTGTAGCAGTAGTTGTGCCTATAAAAGAGGCCATATGTAATCAAATTTTGTAAGAAGAAATGAAGTAAGCAAGAAAGAGAATAGAGAAATTCAGAAAACTCGGCTACGCAGTTGCGGCCGGGGCAAATTCTCCTATGTTCTCTCTGTTTATTTGCAATGTGTGAGTTTTCTCCTGGATCTAGGCCAACAGTGGTATCAGAGCCTATCATGTCGTGCTCTCGGGAAGTTGTGTCACCGGTGACGAGGCAACGTCAGGTGCGATGGCGAAAGAGAGTTCCGCTGTCTCGTTGCATTATCCGATGCTCACGAAAAGCAATTATGCAGTATGGGTAATCAAGATGAAGGTGTGCATGCACGCTCAAGGAGGGTGGAATGCAAGATGAGTTACGTGTTACCAAGGTGAAAGCGTTGTGTTGATACTAGGCGGTTGAGGTGCCTTATTTGTGTGTAAGTTCGTTGAGTTGAGTCCGGAACATTGAGGGGCTGTGTTCAACGTCTTGAGTCAAGTAATTGAGTCCGGGACGTTGAGAAAATGGATTCGCCGTCTTGAGTTGAGTCCGAGACGTTGATGCGATGTGTTCGCCGTCTTGAGTTGAGTATGAGTTGGGTAAACCGTAGTTGAGACCGGTTGTCTCAATGAGTAAAAGCCCAAAACGTGTTCGAATTGTGCTACTGTCTACGGCCGAGTGTGTGTGAGCCAAGTTGAAGTCGAGTCCAACTGGCAGCCGAGTACACTTAATAAGTAAGTGCACAAAGATTAGAAGAAAATATTGGAAGTAAGTAAGAAAGAGAATAGAGAAATTCAGAAAACTCGACTATGCAGTTGCCGTCAAGACAGATTCTTCTGTGTTCTCTCTATTTATTTGTAATATGTGAGTTTTATTTATTTGTAATATGTGAGTTTTCTTCTCGATCTAGGCCAACATACTTGTCAGCTACAAAACGCCTAGCCGACGACGGGGGTGGCTGCGACGCGGCCGAGCTTGTCTAGCGCGTCGAAGAAAACGCAGACGCGCTTCGGGTGGAACCCCGGCGGGGTTGCGCAGGTGCCGACCGGGAGCACGACGATCGTCAGGTCGGGTCTGTCGCTGTTGATCTTCATCACCGCCGGCGTCGTTGGCATGCCCACCAGCTCCGGCCACGATGTCTTCCCAGAGCTCATTCTGTTAGTACCTATAGCAAAAAAATGAGTGCGTACGTGCATAACATTGTTAATGGAGCTAGTGCCACAATACATGTGGACATGGGTGCTGAATTAACCTGCAGATGAGTATGTAGATCACGTACGTGCTGCTATCTCCTCCTCTGCTTCTGATTAATGAAAGGGCCGGAAGCATATAAAGCCTCTCGCTTTGGATCGAATTTATAGGGTTGGTGTTAAGCTTAAGCATTAGGATCGGCTTCCCGCGTGTGTTTCTGCTGAGCGCGAAAGCCAGGCGGAGGGGAGGATCGATCCAGCAACGATGTGCTCGGTCTGGGGTAGGTACGATGGCGGCAGCCTCGGGGACGACGAGGTCTGACGAGCGGCGAGGACGACGCTGTGTATGCGCGCGGTCGACGAGGCGAGAGGGCCGCACGCCGCCACCCGCGTGTTCGTTGGTGCAGAGGTGGAGAGGACGCCATAGAGGAAGAAGGAGATGAGGTTGATGTAGAGGTGGTCAGGAGATCGCCTTGCCATCGTCGTCGTCGTCCTCCCTGCGATTTCTCAACGGCACTTCGTCGTCGTCGTCGTCGTCATCCCTCCCAACGATTTCTCAACGGCTCTTCGTCCCGTGTTGAATTCCGGCCACGACGTCTTCAGGCCGTCGTCGCCCGGCGTGCTTCTGCCCATCCTTAATTACCAACACTGATTCTTCAGCGATCCAAAGCTCTGTATCAAGAACAAATTAACGTCGTCACAGTACAGTCAACGGATCAAACAATTGTATTCGTTGTAGCGAATGATATCTCAATTGGGGAAATTAAGGACAGAATTTATGCATGCGTATATGGATGATGCCAACCGGAGAATATATGGATGATGCAGTCCAGTGCTGTCTAGTTACATGTGCCTGTGGTTACGGTAGCATAGGAGCTTAATTCGTCGTGCTTATTGGTCATCGTGTTCGTAGGATTAGCAGAGGCAGTTTATGTTAAGTTGGCATCGCGTTAACGCTGCCTTTTTCCGCAAGCACTTTGTTTGATTAGTTTCTTGCTAGTTTCGTGGTGAAATTACCAGACGAGAATACCAGGCATAATCGCCACACTGAAGTGCTGGGCCTTCGATTGGATTATGTCGGTTGGGGATTCTATACATGCTATTCTAGTTGACAGTGGAGGTCGAGGCCTGTCAGTTGAGTTGTTCTTAACGTCTAACCCGTGTTACCCGTCTCTCTCGTTTCCCAATTGCACCCTTTCTCGAAACACACGTATATCATTTTCAGATTGGGGATTTCAACAAATGTTTTGCATGTACTAGGCATTCTGCATCTGAATCAAATCCTTGACAGCAGAAATCACTCAAAACTATTGGTGTCTGATCCAGCATTTTCAAGTAGGCAGAATCTCATATGAAGCCCATTCCAAGAAGGATGTGAAGAGGATTTGGTAAAGCCTACGTCCTCGGGAATCGAAATGCGACGGCTCCGTCCGTATAAAGAGTTTTTTTCTTACAAGAGGTCGCGGTATATATATATTTATACCCCGATTATATATTCGACTCTGACTCTTAGTCCGTACCGCAGGGGGACTTCACCCCCAGCCTACAATATTCTGTAACCCCACACAACTACATCTCCCATATAGAGTTGTGTCCAAAAAATGTATGCTATGTTCCCGCTTTCCGGACACAACATCTTTCTTTCACCTTGTTATATATAAGTCAAACACAGCACCAGTGTATGTATTCTCTGTATTCCCTGACCCATCCAAACCAAACCATCCAACGGTGAGCCCGTCTCTAAAAGGCTCAGTGGAGCATCGTCGGAGACGAAGACGAAAGTGGTGGGCACGAATCTTCAAGCCCATCGAACAGTGAGAAATTCGACTAAAATGATAGTTTCCTTTTTGGAAATGGCAAGATGCCATTATTGCATTAAAGGGGTAGTGAAACCGATACAAGTAACAGTTTGCACAGCCAGGCGGAAAAAGAAAACAAAACAAGAACGACCGAGAAAACAAAATAACATTTTTTTAGTTGAGTGTTATACAGTAGATCCTTTTTTTTATAAAATAAAAATTGCCTCTCCGGCCGGAGATAGGTAGGGTTTGAACATTGAACGGGTCTGCCCCAGCCTGCAGAGGATTACTCGATGTACTAATTAATCGACGATTGGAGCTTCCGCAATCGATCACTCTTATGACAGACTTGAGAGCCAACCAGCTAGCTAGGGCCTAGGGGCCGGGCCGGGTGAGGTGACAAAACCAAAGAGTGAGTATTGCGGCCGGCTGATGAGCTAGAGTGCACGCTGGCATGCTGAGCAGCTATTAATCCTATGAATGCCAACCAAATGAGATGCATATATATAAGCATACCAAGGGCGTATCCTAGCTACAAAGCAATAGAAGCTAGCGTTAATTTGTTGTACTACTTTAATTGTTTGCTGGAATGGCTGGCGCTGACCCAAAGAAGACGTCGTGGCCGGAGCTGCTGGGCGTTCCGGCGACGCCGGCGGTGATGAAGATCAACCATGACCGGAGCGACGTCGCGGTGGAGGTTCTTCCGGTCGGCATCAAGGTGACCAAGGGATTCAACCCGAAGCGCGTCCGCGTCTTCTTCAACCCGCGGGACTCACAGGCCCGCGTCGTCAAGACTCCCGTCGTCGGCTAGCCGGCCGGCGGCATGCAGCTTAATATCAGATACTATATATTAATTATTGCCTGTCGAGCTGATTGAGGTCTTAATTAGGTAATTTATACCAGTGTTGTGGTCCTCTCATGCATGAATAATGCAATCTTGCATGCATGCGTCGTAGCTAGCTTATATACTCGAACCAGCTGCTTGGCTAACAATGTTTTGCTACATCTTTACCTTTGCGGCCGGCAGTGATGCAATAATTCTACCATATTGCTATTTTCTGGGATTATTAATCTATAATGCTCGGTCAGAAGTACGTACAGATATTATTAAACAATTTATGATAGCGTATATTCACTAACTGACTTAATCTTGCTGTGCAATTCATCGACGTGCAGCAAAGGCACGTGCCACCTACGAGCACGTATATGTATACTAGTTCAGTGTTTTGCTACAATAACCACTGAACGATTAAGTAGCTATGTATACTAATTTGCTTGCATGAAAAGAGCACATTTCACATATATAGACTGCATTCTGTTGTTAATCTGGAATGAGCCAAATCGAAGAAATTGATCTTTAATCTTCATTAGACCCGATCAGAATTGTGAAGTTCCAGGTTTGTTAACCACCTGTGAAAGACTCCTCTCTCCTAAATATTTCCTTGTTAGCAAATATTGCTATACCCCTTCCTCATTAAGCAGCTTAAACAACTATTTTTCTAATAAACCTTTGTTTTTAACATCTAAATTTTGAATGCCTAAACCACCTAGCTCATTAGGTGTGCACATTACACTCCATTTAGCAAGCCTATATTTTCATTTGTGACTGTCACTCTGCCAGTAAAATCTACACCGATAAAAATCTAGTTTTTTGAGAACCGCTCTAGGAACCACAAAAAAAAAGATAACATAAACATTGGTAGAGTGTTGAGCACCGAGTTAATAAGAACGATTTGTCCACCAATAGAAAGATTTTTTCCTTTCCAGCTACAAAGTTTCTTTTCAACTCTATCATCAATCCCTTTCCAATCACTATTCTGTAATTTCTTATAGTGAATAGGAATACCTAAGTACCTGAAAGGAAATACACCCACTTCACAACCAAATAACTGAGTATATTATTGTTTCAGCTTCTTTGGCCTTACCGAAACAAAAAATTTCACTCTTGTGAAAATTAATCTTTAAACCTGATAATTGTTCAAAGACACAAAGAGCACATTTGCTTGCATGAAAAGAGCACATTTCACATATATAGACTGAAGATTCAACTAGCCAACTCTACTTGTCAGCTACAAAACGCCTAGCCGACGACGGGGGTGGCTGCGACGCGGCCGAGCTTGTCTAGCGCGTCGAAGAAAACGCATACGCGCTTCGGGTTGAACCCCGGCGGGGTCGCGCTGGTGCCGACCGGGAGCACGACGATCGTCAGGTCGGGTCTGTCGCTGTTGATCTTCATCACCGCCGGCGACGTCGTTGGCATGCCCACCAGCTCCGGCCACGATGTCTTCTCAGAGCTCATTCTGTTGGTACCTAAAGCAAAAAAATGAGTACGTGCATAACATTGTTAATGGAGCTAGTGCCACAATACATATGGACATGGGTGCTGAATTAACCTACAGATGAGTATGTAGATCACGTACGTGCTGCTAGCTCCTCCTCTGCTTCTGATTAATGAAAGCCTCTCGCTTTGGATCGAATTTATAGGGTTGTTGTTAAGCTTAAGCATGCTGCCCATGCATGTTGGACTTAATTAATTAGTAGTGATGGGCTTTGATGTTATCACCCTTCTTGTTTAGTTTCTCGATCGTTTGCTGACAAAACAGCCGGACTAGCTTCTTGATGCCCCATATCTAAATTGTAGCTCTACATATAGACGATGGATCGGCTACGTCTTCGTACACTATATAAAGATTACCTCTTTGTACACTATATAAAAACTACAGTCAGTGGCTAGGGGAGAGACAACCGCACCTTCGAGCACAAGAAGCATTAGTCTTTCTCCCAATTGTAACTAGCATACTCAATATAGCCACGCAGGATTAGGGTTGTTATTCTCTTTGCGTAGTTCTAGTCTTTGTGGGGACCCCGGAGTTATCTCCATAAGACCGAGACTAAGCATGGTCTTAGAGACATAACTCTAGGTCTCCAGTAAATGAATTCCAACTTAACTCAGTCTAAATGAGAGTCTTGACTGCACACTAGAGCCCCGACGATCATGGGGGCCGCTCCTTTGCGAGCACTGCATGATTGTCGGTTCTCCAACAAACCAAGCACGACACTTAGCGAGCTAAATGGGAACCCATGAACAGTGAGTATGACTTATATTGGCTCCCAAGATCAGCGACCAATATAACCATACTCTCATTCAACGTCGGTTACATCCATACAACCTTCAAACACTGATAATACAAAAGGCATACAACATAGTTCCAAGTTTACATCTAATACAAGTGGCCGACTGGCCAAATTAAACAAGTTCATAAAGTAGCAGCGGAAACAAATAAGTAAATAAACCAAAAGACCAGTAGTGGTATGCCCCATAACCCATCGGCAACCGACTGGGATTAAAAGATAGCACGTTACTCATCGATGTCGCCTAAATCGACACCGACGAGCTCGTCGGTCTCATTATCCTCCTCACCTGTAAAAGCCAGCAAACATCTAGCTGAGTACAAAGAGTACTCGCAAGTCTTACACAAATAAAAATATTTATGCATAAGGTCATTCAAAGGAAGGGCTCATATTGGCTTAATTTTGCGAAAGAGACGCAATACTGAACAACCTACACATACTAGTTTTTCAAATGCCATTTCAAAATCAGATTTGAAGTAGAAGTAAAGCATGTGAATAAGTAATGAATTCAATAACAAATGAATCATACCAACAACAAAGTGGCCGGTCCACTTTGATACAACAACAAGCATGAACATCCCATTCATGTCGATACCAAGTTATAACCACAATTTTAATTCCAAGTCTAACAATAGTAACTCCCGAACTCAAGCGGTTGTCCATAAATCGGACACGTTATTCGAATAGATTTATACCTGCAGGGTGTACTACTTACCCACACGACTTGATTAGCCCGTAAGCCTCCAGATGCCTCCGAATATAGCATACTTCCTAAGGTATGCCGGCGGGGTAAATCAAGATACGGTCGTTTTAGCAAGAAGATCCCATTGAGCTAAGTCCCTCAACCCATGGCTCCTAGGAAACACAAGACGTTAACGCCTCCATCCTATCTCCTAGGAAACACAAGACGTTAACGCCCCCATCCTATCGGCCCAAAAGGAACACGGGATTTCACGGTCCCATGTCCTTACAATTTCACCACCGTGGGACTCAACCCAACAAAACCTTCCCCCTACTTAACCATACGGCTCCCAACCCGCGTGTGATAGCACGAATGTACTTGAATCAACGACGTTACCAAAGTTCGGTCCTTAATTGTCCAGACAAGCCAAACCACATACCCAATGCTCGTGCACAAAGCAGCATCACTAACCAACACTTGTCCAGACCAAAAGCTCATTTAAAATGACAAAATTTAACTTATAAAACAGATACGAAGATCTGAAACAAAAGTAAATAATGAGAGTTGTGTCTATCCCATAATTGTCGGGTTATTCCCGACAATCCAACTACCGGTTCTAGACTTGCCTGGCTAAGCAGACTCGAATAATATAATTTCACACATCCTATCATAAGCATTTCAGTACTGGAATAATTCATGGATAGCCACAATGACAAAATAATAGGGTGTGTCTAACTATTCATCACAAAAATAGCGACATTATCAAAATAGCATGCAAGCAATTATCATTGCATCTATTCTAACAAAACTGGGATCAAATATGATGCAAAAAGAAAGTTCAAAGGATGCTTGCCTTGCTGGTAGTTCACTTGCTCACTCTCGGTTACTTACTCTCATACTTCCGGCAACTCGGAATCTAAAGAAAGACGATATCGAATAAACACCGAGAAATAGCCAAAAACTCAAATTGCTCCAAAATGCATGAAATTTATGCAGTAGCTATATTATGATTTTATATGAATTTAGGTACAAAAATTATTCCATTTGGAGTTTATATGAGAGAGTTACAGTAGTTTGAAAATCAGATTTTGGAAAATCTGTGAAAATCAATGTTCATTCATTGTTCATCCGAATTTAATTGTTTCATGGAAATTTGTAGAACAGTGGTAGGGATAAGCTTTACATGGCATGAAAGGTAATTAAAATTTATGATCAATAAAAATTGAATCACCCCATTTGGAGTTCATATGAATTAGTCATGAATTATTGAAGTTAAAAGACTTTTTCGTGTAAAAATAATTCTTTTCTGATTTTACTACTGCATTAAATAAATTTTTATAGGTAGGATGACCTAGCCTCTGCCATGACAAGTGGGGTCTATGTATTTTATTTTCTTTTCAATTTAATTCCTAAAGGGAAAAGATCTACCGACAAATCTAATCTTCTCATAATCATAGACATAACCGATTCCCCGGTGTTGAATCCAATCACATGCATAACACTCTCCGATCATATCCTCGTATCTCGATCTAACTCCTATACTAACATCCACTAAGGCATAAACAAGACATTCAACCCAACAAATACTGCTCGGACTCACCATCTTTCATACATACAATCCATCTGGTGATTGCACAAAATCCACCGAGTGATAGGCATAAGACCAAGGCTAAATCCATCAATTGTTCTTTACTATACTATTTTATCTAATACTAACTATCAAATTCTACTAATCTCACCTCGGCAATTCATATTTGCATACACCGAAATCTCCACCAATCGAGGTTTATTTGACTAACCGACACCTAGTGAGCTCTACAATTTAAAGGCATGCCCAACATTTAACAATTCACTAATCAACCGACTTATATCTATTTCACCGGACTAGTCGTGTACGACATCTACCAATCCAATCACATATGCGTCTCTACGATCGACTAATAATCATTTAGCTACTCATCCAAAAGAGAGTATAATTGCATCAACTCGGCACATAGGATTTATCTATTAATTACATGGCAATCCAATAAGTTATCTAAAATCAAATAATCCATTCCTACCATCTCCAATTTCTAGCACAAATGACTCACATAACTATTAACTAATACATCCGATCAATTTGCTCATGATTAAATAAACCATCTGATTCAACCTCCATATCTCTTTAATCATCAACACATAAGTCATCCATCAAGTAATCATAATAAAAATCTTTATACGTCCTATCTCCAAAAATTACTAATCCAATATGAGAAGAAACCTCCAACTAATTTATCCTTCGAAGATCACCACTACCTTCCATGCGACTTTATAATAATATCGTCCGATCAAAAAAATCAACTCATATATTTAATCTAGCATCTACCGATCAATAATGCACGCATTTCGCCACAATAATCTAATTATCCGCATTCACCAAAATATCAATACATGATCACGCCTACGCACAAATAAGACATAACCGGAGAATTATACCGGTCTTAAGTTACCAAATCATTTTTGCAATTAAACATGCATAATTAGATGACATGCACATGACTAATATGCAACATGCACGATTAATACCGTAACGCGGTAACAAAAATAACATTAATGATTTTACCACGGCACTAGGCATGCGTATCATCACCGGACGTCGTCTTCTCGGCTCCGCGTCCGTCGTAATCATCGCCAAGCTCGTCCGCGTCCGCGTCCACCGTAGTCGTCCACGTCCCGCTCCGCATCGGCGGCGCCACGTCATGCACAACACGCCATGCCGCCTCAGCTTGCTCGGGTCGCCGTACCGCTGCATGCATGGTCGCCGCATCGCTGAGCTACTGCCTCGCTGCTCCACCGTCACGCCATGCAGCATCGTAAAGCCCAGCCTTGCCGAGCCTCCGCTGCTCCGCACGCACCGCTACCGACGCTGCTGGCCGCGCCTCCTCGCCTCGGCCGCCCCAGGCTCGGCAACTTCCGGGCTACGCAGCGTGCGAACACCGCGATGCTGCTGTGCACCGCCGCGCCGCCTCGCGTTTTCAACTCGGCCACCTCCTGTGCCGCATGCGTGCATGCTTGCTGCAGCATGGCCGCCTTTGCCGACGCCATCGAGGCCGGTCGCACGCATGCACCCGCCGAGCCGGCCGCCTCTGCATGCATGCGCCGTACCACCTCGCTGCTCACACGCGCCGCCTCTACCTTCCACGCCACCGTCTTCACGCCGGGCTGCCGCTGCAGCGCCTCGGCCCCGTCGTCTTCGCACCGCTACAGCACCACGGCTCCCACTGCCACGCCTTGCCAGGTTGCCGTCTTCCTGGGCTGCCGCTGCAGCAGCATGTCGCCGGGTGCTAGGCCACGCCGCGTGCTGCATGCGCCCCTGATGCTCTAGGCCATGCACTGTATGCATGCATGTGTAGCATAATGCTGCTTCCTTCCCTCTTCTCCAAATTGCTTCAATGACCTTGCATACGGGAACGAGTTGCAAAAACGGAATGCTTGTGTGATGGGGAATGTAATGATATAACATGCAAGGATTGGTTTTGTGTTTTTGATTGGGATTGTGAGGAGAGAAGAGAAGAAAAGAACTTGTTTGAGACAGAAAGAAAAGGAAGGAGCTCTGTTGTGCTGGGAGACGATGACAGTGTGTGGCTGTGTGACTTTGGGTGTTGGAGAGAGAAATGAAGTGGGGAAAAAATGAGTGGTCTGTTGGACAGGAAATGGCAGTGAGAAAAGGTGCTTCGTTGATGAGTAAAGAAATGGGCAGTGGAGCTTTGCATGTTGGATAGTGTGTGAGGTGAATAAAAACAAGATGGCAGTAGTGGTTGATTATGCTGGGCACAGGAAAAAAAATAGTGTGGTGCGGTTGTTCGGCTGGGCATAAACATGAGAAAAGTGTGGTTGAGAAGTGAAGAAAACAACAGTGGAGAGGAGGGGTCGCTCAGGCGTTTTATCTGCAACTTTTTTTCTCCTCCGGCGAAATCACTCAAATTGCCATGCATGCGAAAACTATTTGTAGAAATGGAATGCTCTCGAGACAACGAACGCAACGGTATAACATGCGTTGTCTGATTCTTGATTTTTGGTGGTAATTGCAAGGAGAGAAGTTAGGGAAAAGAAATAGACTTACAGGCGTCTCGCCTACGGTCGGTCGGACTGAAAAAGAGTAGCGGTACTAATGCATGCATCATGATTTTTGTAATGCATGCTAAAACAAGAAATCAAAGTAATTTAATTTAAATGCAGACTTTCAATTCGATTCAATTTTAAGAAGCAACATTTTAATTAATCATGTGAAAATTTTAAAATATTGCCAAATATTTATTAGATTGCCAAATTAAATATTAGCATCCCGATTCTGAAAATCAGGATGTTACAAACCTCCCGCCCTTAGAAAGAATCGCGTCCCCGAGATTCGGACGGAAAAGGATAGGGGCAGAAAAACTTAGTCGTTTTGCTAAAATCCGATCCCCCTTTTTTTTTCCAAAGACCAACGATTCGATCTTCAACCAATACCACTTCTATGTCGGCATTTTTGGTTCGGTAACATCTAATTAAAATCCATCAATCATATTTAGTCTAAGGCAAACACACTCCAATATATTGTTCCACAATTTATATGTTAACCTCCGAAATCACTTACTTGATGTATTCTTCCAAACCACTAAAAATTTATTGGTTTGATTTGATTTATAATGAGGGTGCTGACTTACTTCTAAATTTTCACAATGCATAAGTGAGGACAAGCATCTATTAATCCAGTCCCACAATATAAATCATAGTTTAACTCCAATCTTGATTACATTATCGTGAACACTATAATCCTAAGTGAAACCACCATATTGCTCACATATTCCATTACGCTGGCTTTATAAATTTCTACCATAGGGTATCTCCAATATAACTCCCAATTCATGAGCACTAAAAACAGTATTCCAAGGCCAACAATTTACCAATTGACATATACTATCAACCATTTATCAATTAATTGTTGTTTCCAGAAATTTTCCTCACAACAAATTAAATTTCTAAAAGAAAGAATATCTATGCAAGATCAACTGTATCTTCAAGTAATGTCTCTATATTTCCGTTTCTCAATCCTTTTGTTAGTGTGGTCAATCTACTTGCAATAATCAATCCACAAATTACTTCAAATCAATCTTTTAAAGTATAATCCACTCGTCCCTATTGTAGGATCTAATCAATCATCAAAACCAACGCAATTATCCAAGGTTAAAGATATACCTCCTTTATCCAGAGTCAACTCCGACCTAGGTATATCAAATCATCAAAATATCATCCATCCAAGATGAGTTTGTAATCCACCCATAATCCAAATAGTTTGAATCACTAACTTTGTACAAATCAAGTTATCCACAATAATCTTAGTTCAATTAAACAAGATTAACTCGATGTCTTCCACAATCTACTTATGCTCAGGTATTAGTTAGTTCCAACCGCCACATTTAATCATCCCTAACTGATCCAATTATATCATCCTTGGGACAACTATTCTCAAAGAGATAAATCTCCCATTCAATCTTCATAGTCATCAACTACATGACTATTCAATGAACTAATCATTCCTCATCTCTAAAAGTATTACGATATGGTTATATACTCAAATACAACTTCCCAAATCTCAATTATAATCTTAAGTATCCACCAAAGTTTATAATATCATCACTGTTTCAAATTATAACTTTATCATACTAAACCAAAATATGACTAACAATCTTGTTGCCATATTTGATTAAGACATATATTTAATCTAAATCTCCAAGTGAACCCATTAATTAATTATTCAAGCCTACTACACGTGTTCTATGAGTTCTACTTGCAAATTTCTCTGATAAAAATCCAACAACACCCGCAGGCAAGTTACACTTCACTATAATAGTTCCATTTATACTCGTATCGTAACCTCTGATGGTAACGCCTACCATAATCCACAATTATCATAATCCACAATTGATCTCACAAAGGTTAATATATCACAATTCTCTAATTAACACTTCTAAGATCATATTCATGGATCATGAGTAATAATTCAACTTCTCAATTATCATATATCACTCTCACACTGCACAACCACCAATATCATCAAAACATAACAGATCTAATTAAAGATAAAATAGCAGTTATTCAATCATATCCTTCTCTTCACCGACTCTGCTATCAACTCTTAATCAACATACGACTTCCATTAAAGAGATGAGAGGGAAAAGCATAAGGTAGGGGAAACAACAGGGGTAACGTCCTTAATTCAATTTAGAGATTTGAAGCTCAAAAACACAAGAACCAACTCGAAATAAACGAAAAAGAAAGTAATAGGGACAGCATATGATACAAATGAACATGGTTAGTTTTCCGACATAGTTGCGATACAACCCACCCGTGGGCGATGCACAACTACTTGGAACAAAAGAGAACAAATGATCACTACAAAATCCAGCGTTTACAAGCTAAGTAATAATATCGTTAGGGCGCATATAATCTAATAATAAACCCTAATTTTATTCCTAAAATCGCATCAAGGCATCGTCTTCTCGTCCTTTCGCCGATGCTCTGGACACGAGAGAAACCTACGAACATACGAGCTTGACGTCTTTGTCCAAGATTGAGTAGTTGCCCTCCCACTTCGGGAAGATGGTACTCTGGTGGTGCAGACGCATATAGAGAGACCTCGTTCTCCCATAAAGCACATGTCGATCCACAAGCCCCATGTTGCATAGAGGTTGCAGACGCCCTTGAGTCATAGTGAGATGACGCCGCGCCTCCCATAACTCATGCATAGTACAATGATGGATCTGATCCATGATGTGAATCAACCTTGCCAGCTGTCGTACTTGAGTGTCTTTCCCAGACTGGATCCTGGCAACAGTGTTCACTTCTGCGCCACGTGCTTGCATAGGAAGGTGGTAGTATGGAGGCTGAGCTAACTTCGTCAAGTCATGACGAAGATGGCTCAGTACCACACGAGCCACTTCCTACAATGTCGTGGTCTCAGAGGTGCCACGAGCCTAGAATTCGTATGGGATACTCCTTGTCACGCGTCTGGCAGCGATATCGATCACTGCCAAATACTCCTCCATCTCTGGTCCTTGATCCCGATGGTAGATGGAGTATTGGTGTTGATAAGTGAAGTTTGCTCTTCACATTATATCTCTAGAAACGCCGGATATCCGTCCACATCTTCAGTTTGAGTCTCACGGACAAGGTATTGAGGGTTCATCCAAAGGACTAGAAGGGCAAGGTAAGTTAATTTGTCATTCAAATGAGAATAAGGTGAGAAATGATACTAAGATGGATGAGGAATAAAAGAGATTCCTGACTTGGATTTCTCAATTAGTTTGACATTTTTGAAAATAGTTTTGACAAAGGACTTGCTAAACTTAACGCCAGTGCTATCTCTAACCTACAGTCAGTATGGCTCTGATACCAACGCTGTGGGGACCCCGGAGTTATCTCCATAAGACCGAGACTAAGCATGGTCTTAGAGACATAACTCTAGGTCTCCGGTAAATGAATTCCAACTTAACTCAGCCTAAATGAGAGTCTTGACTGCACACTAGAGCCCCGACGATCATGGGGCGCTCCTTTAGAAACCGCATGATTGTCGGTTCTCCAACAAGCCAAGCACGACACTTAGCGAGCTAAATGGGAACCCATGAACAGTGAGTATGACTTATATTGGCTCCCAAGATCAGCGACCAATATAACCATACTCTCATTCAACATCGGTTACATCCATACAACCTTCAAACACCGATAGTACAAAAGGCATACAACATAGTTCCAAGTTTACATCTAATATAAGTGGCCGATCGCCAAATTAAACAAGTTCATAAAGTAGCAATGAAACAAATAAGTAAATAAACCAAAAGGCCAGTGAGTGGTATGCCTCATAACCCATCGCAACCGATCGATTAAAAGATAGCACGCTACTCATCGGTGTCGCCTAAATCGACACCGACGAGCTCGTCGGTCTCATTATCCTCCTCACTGTAAAAGCCAAGAACATCCGGTCGAGTACAAAGAGTACTGCAAGTCTTACACAAATAAAAATATTTATGCATAAGGTCATTCAAAGGGAGGGCTCATATTAGCTTAATTTTGCGAAAGAGACGCAATACTGAACAACCTACACATACTAGTTTTTCAAGTGCCATTTCAAAATCAGATTTGAAGTAGAAGTAAAGCATGTGAATAAGTAATGAATTCAATAACAAATGAATCATACCAACAACAAAGTGGTGGTCCACTTTGATACAACAACAAGCATGAACATCTCATTCATGTCGATAACAAGTTATAACCACAATTTTAATTCCAAGTCTAACAATAGTAACTCCCGAACTCAAGCGGTTGTCCATAATCATGACACGCTATTCGAATAGATTTATACCCTGCAGGGGTGTACTATTTTACCCACACGACTTGATTAGCCCGTAAGCCTCCAGATGCCTCCGAATATAGCATACTTCCTAAGGTATGCCGACTGGGTAAATCAAGATACGGTCGTTTTTAGCAAGAAGATCCCATTGAGCTAATTTCCCTCAACCCATGGTGACCACGAATCTTCAAGCCCATCGAACTGCGAGAAATTCGACTGAAATCACTTTTTAAGGAAATGGCAAGATGCCATCATTGCATTAAAGGAGCAGCGAAACCGATACAAGTAACAGTTTGCACAGCCAGACGGAAAAAGAAAAGAAAACAAAAACGACCGAGATAACAAAATCACATGTTTTGAGTTGAGTGTCATACAGTAGTTCTGTTTTTTTATGGGATTGTATATTCGTAAAGTGACTGAAATTTTATTAAGTATAAGTCACATGTTTTATCCATTGAATCAATATTCAATCATATAACACATCAATTTCTACACAAATCCAATGGTCACAACAATTGACTTAAACTTAAGAAAATTTCAGACGACTTATAAATAGCAAATCTGTTTTTTTTTTATTTCCCTCTCCGGCCGGACATAGGTAGTGTTTGAACATTGAACGGGTCTGCCTAGCTAGCTGCCCCAGCCTGCAGAGGATTAATCGATGTACTAATTAATGGACGATTGGAGTTTCTGCAATCGATCACTCTTATGATAGACTTGAGACGCAAACCAGCTAGCTAGGGCCTAGGGGCCGGGCCGGCCGGTGAGGTGACAAAACCAAAGAGTAAGTATGCATGCCGGCCGGCTGATGAGCTAGAGTGCACGCTGGCATGCTCTGAGCAGCTATTAATCCTATAAACACCAACCAAATGAGATGCAGATATATAAGCATACCAAGGGCGTATCCTAGCTACAAAGCAATATATAGAAGCTAGCATTAATTTGTTGTACTACGTACTTTAATTGTTTGCTGAAATGGCTGGCGCTGACCCAAAGAAGACGTCGTGGCCGGAGCTGCTGGGCGTTCCGGCGACGCCGGCGGTGATGAAGATCAACCACGACAGGAGCGACGTCGCGGTGGAGGTTCTTCCGGTCGGCATCAAGGTGACCAAGGGATTCAACCCGAAGCGCGTCCGCGTCTTCTTCAACCCGCGGGACTCACAGGCCCGCGTCGTCAAGACTCCCGTCGTCGGCTAGCCGGCGGCATGCAGCTTGATATCATATACTATATATTAATTATTGCCTGTCGAGCTGATTGAGGTCTTAATCAGATAATTTATACCAGTGTTGTGGTCCTCTCATGCAAGAATAATGCAATCTTGCATGCATGCGTCGTAGCTAGCTAATATACTCGAACCAGCTGCTTGGCTAGCTATGTTTTGCTACATCTTTACCTTCCGGCAGTGATGCAATAATTCTACCATATTGCCATTTTCTGGGATTATTAATCTATGATGCTCGGTCAGAAGTACACAGATATTACTTAAACAATTTATGATAGCGTATATTCACTAACCGACTTAATCTTGCTGTGCAATTCATCGACGTGCAGCAAAGGCACGTGCCACATACGAGCATGTATATATATACTAGTTCTGTCTGTGTTTTGCTATAGATTATATATATATATATATATATATATATATATATATATATATATATATATATATATATATATATATATATATATATAGTTCCAGTATATCGGGTCGTTAACCGTTATCATGCTCAGTGACGCGATCTGAGCTGACGTACCCTGCTCGCCGATCCAACAGACGCCGAAGAGAGTGAGAAGGACGGACGACCACCATCTTCAATTTTTAAGTAGTAGAGACAAAAAAAGAGTAGCGCTACCCGACACTATCCCCTCTTAGAAAAACTATTGTACGTCCACCCCGTTCCTTCTGGACCCAAACACAACCCATCCCGCATCCGACCCCAACCGCAACCCACCTTCATTCCGACGCGACGACGCAGCTGCGTAACCTTTGTAGGAATGCGAGTGCCCTATCCAGAGAAACAACCGACACAAAAGTAAAATAAACAAACGACATGAAAAAGGATTATTAATTTGTGATCTAGCCAGAGAAATCGTGCATGATCCCAGAAGAATTGGTACTACATAACTAATAACATTACCATGGGCTGTTTTAGGTGGAGTAATATAGGTCCTGTTTGGTACAACTCCTACTCCTAACTTCTTGTTTGGATCTCGTAAAGTAGTATCAAACACTCAGCTTCTCAAAACCACCAAATTCTACTTCTCGCGAGATGCTGTCTCGAAAATGAACTAGCAAGGAGAAGCAGCCTTCCCTTATATTCTTGTGAGAATCCAACTTGCAGAAGTGAAAATAACCCTTGAAGTTTATTGTTATTACCCGCAAATGCCATCGAACTACACCCCTCTCTCATCCCTCCGCGAGACACCCCGAGCGTGCCGATTGGCTTTCTCCCTCGTGTTGGCATCTCATCTCGCACTCGCGACCGGCTGGCGATTTCCCTTGTCGAAGCCCTAGGCAGCGTCGGCCCTCGTGTGTTCCTCCGTCGGCCGTCGAGTGCGCCGCCACCAGCATCCGAGAGACTCGAGCCCAACCCCGGAAAGCCTAGAGGACTCCGCCCGCTGCCGTTCCCTGACTTTGTTGCCCCCACTATTCCCCAACTTCCTCCCCGCCGCCGTCTCCCGTGAGGCACCGTCATCCTCCTATGAAGGTATGCTCTTCATCCGCCCGTCCCCCTTGCCCTCCGTACTACTCCCTTTGTCTCTTTCCTCTTCACTTATCACCTTGTGATGCGCCCGTATAGCAATCTCTCGAATTGTATGGAGTTTAGGTACTTTCAGTGAAATCTCATAAGTGTATGTTGTACTATTTTTCAGAGTTTGTGCAATGCGTTTGATTGTCAAAGTTTTGGTAAAATTGTAGTATTGTAACTTGATTACATGGAGTTTGGGTAGTTTTAGCCGAAAAATTGTATGTTCAACTCTCAAATTGTATAGAGTTTGGGTACTTTTAGTGAAATCTCATAAGTGTATGTTGTACCGTTTTTTTAGAGTTTGTGCAATGCGTTTGATTGTCGAAGTTTCAATAAAATTGCAACTATAACTTGATTACATATAGTTTGGATAATTCTCCACGATTGTCGAAGTTTCAGTAAAATTGCAGTACTATCCAGCTCGTCATAGAGATGCATCTAAACTTCTTCTGAATAATAATGTAGCTAAAGTAGATGTCAATGCTTAATCTATGGGGTTCAGAGAAGTAGTTCTATTTCTTGTCAACTTTAGTCACAATGATGGGTTCGAGGTGATGAGCTAAGGCAGATGAGGAATGCACAATGTCAATATGCAATTTGCAATCTTTGGATACTCACGGATGAGGAAAAGTTTGTTCTAGGCCACTTCGACATGTCTGAATTTTGAAGCTAATGTTGTTCACTATTTGCTGGTGAGCATAGGGAGAAGCTGGTTGCTGCAATCGCTTGCAATAGATTTGAACTAGCACAAGATGCCTATGGGTAACATTCTGTCTTAAGCCCCAGTTGTAATTGCCCATGGAACTGTGAGGCCAGTAAAATCAATTGATTAAATTAATCAAAAATTTATCTGGCTTATCCAGAATAGGTTTGCAGGCGTCGTAGGGTATATTGGAAGTCCTGTGCTTGTAAAGCAATTTCTACCAACCTTTTGCAATCATAGACACATTGAGAGGAATGTATGCATTTAGCATATTTCATACTTGTATATGTAGAATATCTTTGCTGTATTTTCATGTAGTTATTTACTCATAGAACTGATAAGAATTATTTGCTATAGATTCATGTACTTTTTTTACTTGTAGAACTGATAAGTATTATCTGCTATGGTTACAGAAACTATGTCGTTCAGTATGTAATAGAACTGAAGGTCCCCACTGCAAATGCAAGTTTTGCACGGCAGTTTGAAGGCAAATACATCCACCTCTCCATGCAGAAATTCAGTAGCAATGTGGTTGAGAAATGCCTGAAAGTCTTCAAGCTGACAGGGCGAATATCATCCTGGAGCTCCTGGCTGTGCCGCTCTTAGAGCAGTTGCTTCAGCACCACTACGCAAACGATGTGATTTCCTATATATTTGAGTTTTATCTGTTGCACTAATCAAGATTGTTAATGTTCAGCAATGTATGCATCTCACTGTTGGAAGGAAAGTTCATTTGTATTGCTGATAAACTATTTGAACACTTATACAATATGAATGCAATATCTCCAATGAGGGGACATGCCCGTGACTACATTGCATTGCATTACGAAAGTATTTGCTTAAACATTGCATTATTTGTACACAATCAATGACTGTGCGTCAATTCGTTATTTGCCAACAATTGTAATCCATCATGAAGTGTAAATGCAATCACTACTGCAAAAATGCTAATACTGGACGTCTCATCACAGACGGTCGACCAAAACCGTCTGTATTACAAGCAATCGCATACGGTTTTAGTTTAGAGACCGTCTGTGTTACTGGCTACGCTAAAAACCATCTGTGATGAGCTAATATCACAGACGGTTCGTATCACAAACCGTCTGTGATACTATCACAGACGGTTCTTAATACGAACCGTCTATGATAAGTATCTCATCACAGACGGTTTGTATTAAAAACCGTCTGTAATGAGTATCTCCCGATTTTATCTAAATTGTAGTTCTACATATATACAATGCATTATGCATGCATATCTAAATTTTAGCCTCTAGCTAACCGGCTGGCCGATCAATCCAAGATATCATCCAAACAAATTTGCTATTTTTAAGTCGTCTGAAATTTTTTTAAGTTTAAATCAATTATTGTGATCATTAAATTTGTGTAAAGATTGATATATCATATGATTGGATGTTAATCCAATGGATAAAAAATATAACTTATACTTAAGAGAATTGTAATTACCTTATGAATAGACAGTCCTCATCCAAATTAACCTTATAAGAAAAAAAAATGTGGTTGACACGATCAGCCTGGTTAGCTATGAAGCAGCTTGCGATGGCCGGGAGTCGTTGCGCCCCGGGGTCACGTTAGTGTGGGGGCGACGCCGCCGGCACGACCTGCACCGTGACGTCAGGCCTGATCATCCTCTGCACCGCCGCGACGCCCACCAACTCCGGCCACGACGTCTTGTCGTTTTTCCGCAACTAGCTCCGATCCTCCTGCTTCTTCTGTACACTATGCAAACTAAAAGCGGTTCTAGGGTCTAGACGAAGAGGATCTCGGGGACGACGAGGTCCGACGAGCGGCGAGGACGACGCTGTGGATGCGGTCGACGAGGCGAGAGGACCGCACACGCCGCCACCCGCGTGTTCGTTGGTGCAGAGGTGGAGAGGACGCCATAGAGGAAGGAGATGAGGTTGATGTAGAAGTGGTCAGGAGGTCGCCTTGCCGTCGTCGTCGTCCTCCTCCTCCCAACGATTTCTCAATGGCTCTTCGTCCCTCGTTGAATTCCGGCCACGTACGACGTCTTCAGGCCGTCGTCGCCCGGTGCTTCTGCCCATCCTAAATTACCTACTCTGACTCTTCAGCGATCCAGAGCTCTGTATCAAGAACATATTAACGTCGTCACAGTACAGTCAACGGATCAAACAATTGTATTCGTTGCAGGTAGCGAATGATGTCTGAATCGGGGAAATTAAGGACAGAGAATTAATGCATGCATATATGGATGACGCCAACCGGAGAATATATGGATGATGCAGTCCTCGAACTTTGCTTTTCGGACATAGAAATAGAAGGACCTCCACATGGACATGGTGAGTAGGCTCCTGGACTCCTAGTGCTTCGAGGTAAGTAAGCCGGCTGAAAATGTCGTTTTTACCCATACATCCATTCCCCTTTAATACCTTTACCCTCCCATGGGTAATCTACTTGATGCTTACGAAATGATTCCAGTTTGTTGTCGGACCCGGATTTCGTAATCCAGAATCCTCTGTGAAAATACTGCGCTATTCCCTGGATCAGTAGATAGCGCTCACAGTACACATTGCTGAATCATTTCATACATCGCGTAGACCAAACCATTCATTAATACAAGCATTAGAGTTCAAATATACCACGTCGGGTCGAGTTTACAATAGGGCCGATCAGGCCAAATGAGTTCTTTACAAAATCTCGAGTACGATAGCGGAAGCAAAAGGGGTAAAGCAAGTCTCTCCACAGGCAAGCGATTGGGGTACTAGGTGTACGACCGATATTAGCCAAGGGCTTGGATAATATAGGAGGTACACAAGTACCAACGGAGCCAACCAGACTGAGGCGAGACCTAGACTACAAGAACTATACTACTCCTCTTCATTTCCTTGCTCTTCGGTGTCCAGGTCCTCGTAGTAGGCGTAGTCTCCACGATCTGCGGGTTCTGGGGGTTGGGGGGAAAGAGCGAGGATGAGCACAACTACCGTGCTCGCGAGCCAACACACAGTATGCAATATTATACATGCAAGGCTTAACAAGGATGGCTCGGGTTCATTTATTTGCGCAAAGCAATATTTTGAGTACCAATATTGGAAAGTCCTATCACTTAGCATTTTAACCAAATTGCATTTTGTTAAAGAGATTACTTGTGCGATATTTATAACAGTAGAGGTTACCTCAACCTCATGCTTATTTTTTATAGCGGTTACATCCACCACTTAACAACACTGGGGTACATCCACCCAGGGAAAACCAAAACCAGGGTCACAACGACCCAACACTTTTTATCCCGCCCACAAGGTTTCATAAACAGAACTAACTCTTGTAAGTTCCCATGTCCGCCCTTGACCGTGGGCACGGCTATTCGAACAGTTTATTACACTCTGCAGAGGTTGTACACTTTACCCACAAGAGACAATCATCTTGACATTTACACATGTTTCCGTAGACATGTGAGTCAAGGGGAGATCGTCACAAGGCCTTTACAATGCATCCCCCAGTATTTGTTACACCCGCTAAGGTTTCACCTGAGAAGGGTTACGCCACGAGACCCGTCAACCCTTTCCTGCACTTCTCTTGCGCCACACGGCCACGCTCACATAGACCAGAAGTCGACACCCAACCCATAACCACAAAGGCTTATGGCGTAGCGGGTCATCCACTGTGCAACTCATACTAACGGATACAAATTATTCAATCAGTCGACACCATTATAGACATGTGGTCGCATCGCTTTACATTGGGAGGTCATCACAGGATTAAGTCCTTAGGGACCATCTGGGCGGTTCATACAACATACCATCCACAAACCAACATTCCTTGGGCTGCAATAACACCCACCAACATACCATCCATCATACCACCCGCCCAGATGTGATGAGCAATTTTTAGGGTTTTTAAGAGGTAGGAAAAATACAACATCATAACCATCTCAGTCATTTACACCCAATGACTGCCCAAAATCATGTTCATTTCAAAAGATGATGAATGGGGTAGATAATACCCCGATACTTAAGCAAGGCTAGCATGGCGCTTAAGTATAGCCTATAACTAGTATAGTTACCATATATTTACTAGGGTGACAATGGCTTAGGGTAACTCAATTATTAAGGGATGGTGTATTAATATTTCAACATCAAATGAGCATTTAACTACCTTAGGGTATTTAACATACATTTGCATAAGGAAATTAAAGCATGCAATTTGATAATTTAAAAGAACATAATTTGCATAAAATGTAGGTTCAATATGATCAAAGTGTTGACTCGCCTGGGTCTAGGTCTAGGTGATCTTGATATTCTTGAGCTTGATCGAAGTGGTGGTCTCCGGCTTCTCCGAACTCTACGCGATCGATCGTACCGGAAAAGAATCAAACGAGCAAACAAATTAAATAAATAACAATCCTCATCAAATGAACTCCAAAATAAACCAAACTAGCACCAACAGGAAGAGCTTGATTTTAGAAATTTTTAGAAACAAACTTCGCAATTTTTGGAGTTGAAATGAGGGAGAAAAGAGATTTTAAAGCCTCTCTTTTAAATTAAAAAGAAAAAGGGAAAAGAAAATCAGCCGGAAAAAGAAAAAGCAAAGCGGCCCACAGATTCGGCCTTCGGCCCGGCGCAACTGGCCCAAGCGACAAGACGGGTTCGCGAGGCCCAAAGAAGCAAGTGTTCTAAAGGGCCTCAGCGCGCCCAAAGAAAAAAAAAGGGGGGAAAGAAAGGGGAGCGGCGGCGGCGCACGGGGGAGGGGAGGAGGGTTCGGCTTGGGGGAAGCGGCGACGACGACGGGGAGGACGACGACGACGGAGAGAGCAGCGGCGCCTGGTGAAGAAGAGCTCGGGGGAGGCACGGCAGTGACGGCGGCCGGGGAAAGCAAGCAAGACGAGGAGGCGACGACCTTGAGACGGCGCGCGGAACGGTGAGTCTCTCGGATCCTTTGCACGATTTCTTGCTCGGGGAAGGGGAAGCAAGTGAGGGGGAGGGTTCGGCCGGAGGGGGGAGAGGGCACGGCTCCTCTTATAGCCGAAGGGGCTTGGATCCGGGAGGGGTAGTCGCGACGCCGGGCGGAGCCGCCGCGGGCGCGCGGGCGCGGCACGAGGCGGGCGAGGGGATGGGACGGTCGAGGCGCGGCCGGGCGTTGACGCGGCCGGCGGGGGTGGAGGACCGAGGCGGCGGAGCAGGGCATGGTGGCGGCAGGGCATGGCGATCGGCAGGGCTAGGGAAGGGGCTAGGGTTAGGGTTAGGGAGAAACGGGGGGAGAAGCTAGGTGCTTTCGGGAGGAATCCGAATCTTGAGCATTTTGGGCAAACTTTGAAGTTTGATCTTCCTTAACCAAGATCTTGCAAAATCCGAAATTTTGGATGTTACAAAACCTACCCACCTTATAAAGAATCTCGACCCCGAGATTCGAGCTCCTCAGAGAACAGGTAGGGGTAATCCAACTTCAGCTGATCTTCGCGCTCCCAAGTGGCTTCTTTCTCCGAGTGGTTACTCCATTGCACTTTGCATAAGCGGATGATCTGACGTCTTGTCTGCTTCTCCACGACATCGAGAATCTTGATCGGATGTTCGGATAACGACAAGTCTTTCTCGGAGTGCGATGGTTTCAATTGAGCTTGCTCTTCCGTACTGAGGCATTTCTTGAGCTGAGAGACGTGGAACACATTATGGACATCTGACAAATTTTCTGGTAATTCCAGTTGATATGCTACCTCTCCACGCTTGGCGGTGATTGGGAACGGGCCTATGTATCTTGGCGCAAGCTTGCCTTTCACTTTAAACCTCCGCATTCCGCGAAGGGGTGACACTTTGAGATATACATGATCTCCAACTTCGAAAGTTAACTCTCTACGACGGTTGTCGGCATAACTTTTCTGTCTGGACTGAGCAGCCTGTAGACGATCTCTGATCAATCGGACTTTCTCTTCTGCTTGCTTGAGGGTATCTGGTCCGAAGATATAACCTTCTCCTGATTCTGACCAATGCAAGGGAGTTCTGCATTTCCTCCCATAAAGTGCTTCAAACGGAGACATTTTCAAACTGGATTGGTAACTGTTGTTGTAGGCGACTCGATATGGTAGACATCCCTCCCGCCTAAAGTAAACTCTAAAGCACAAGCCCAAGCATGTCTTCTAGAATCGATTTACTCTTTCTCTCGCCCATCGCTTTGTGGGTGATATGTCAGTCAAGTTTAAGTGAGTTCCAAGTGCATCATGGAGACTAGCCCTAAATGCGAGGTAAACCGAGAACCTCGATCCGAGACTATCCTCTTGGGTACTCCATGCGACATACAACACGAGCCATGTATAACTCGGCTAATTTATCTCCTTGTAGGTGGTCTTCACAGGATGAAATGGGCAACTTTGGTTAACTGTCGATTATGACCCATACGGAATCATATCCGGTCTTGGTTCTCGCACTGTAATGAAATCCATTCCAATTTCTTCCCACTTCCACCGAGGATTTGCAGTGGTTGCAGAATCCCGCTGGTCTCGATGTTCTCGCTTGATCCGTTGGCACACATCGCAACAAGCTACGAACTCGGCGATGTCTCTTTTCATTCGTGGCCACCAATATCGACTCTTCATATCCTGATACATCTTGGTGCTGCCTGGGTGTATGGTGTATGCTGAGCTATGGGCTTCTTTTAGAATCAATTCTTTGAGCTCTTTTTGGTGGGGAACAAGGAGACGTTTCCTATACCATAGGATACCTTGTTGGTCTTCAACCATCTTTGAGGCTTTTCCTTTGGCCATGAGATGTTTAAATTTCTCAACTCTAGGGTGTCCTTTCTGAGCGGTCTTGATTTGTTCTTCTAAGGTTGGTTGAACTTCCATAGCTGCTAAGGTGCCTTGTTCTACTAACTCGAGGTTAAGTGCCTCTAATTCCTTGCAAAGCTCAAAGTTGGCACTTTGAACCACAACATTATTGCAGAGGGACTTACGGCTTAATGCATCGCCACTACATTGGCCTTTCCAGATGATAATGAACATCCAAGTCGTAATCCTTAATCGCTTCTAACTATCTCCTTTGTCGGAGGTTGAGGTCTGCTCGGGTGAAAATATACTTAAGACCCTTGTGGTCCGATAGATATTACAATGATTTCCAATCAAGTAATGCCGCCAAATCTTTAGGGCATGCACTACTACCGCTAACTCCAAATCATGAGTTGGATAGTTGTCTTCATGTGGACGGAGTTGTCCGGATGCATATGCTACGACGCTTCCTCCTTGCATAAGCACGCAGCCAAGACCTTGGCGCAAGCATCACAATAGACTTCAAAGTCCTTGTGTATGTCCGCAAGACTAACATCGTGCAGAGTTAACTTCTTCTTCAACTCTTGGAAACTCTTTTCACAAGCTTCATTCATTCGCATCGCTTTTTCCTTCTTGGAGGTGGGTCATTGGTCCGATAGTTTGGAGAACCCTTCAATGAAGCGTCAGTAGTATCCAACCATTCCGAGAAAACTACGCACTTCGGTCATCGAGGTTGGTTGTTTCCATCCCAACACCGCTTCTACTTTGGATGGGTTAATCTGACTCCTCCAAATGGATACGATATGTCCGAGGAAATCGATCTCTTGAAGCCAAATTACACTTGTCGCACTTGGCATACAAATGATGTTCTTTAAGCTTCTCCAGACCAAATGCGGATGTTCAAAGATGTTCCTCATTAGTCTTGGAGTATATTAAGATGTCGTTTATGAACACGACAACAAACGTATCCAGTATTCCATGAATACTTTGTTCATAAGGTTCATGAAGTAGGTCGCGATTTGTCAAGCCAAAGGACATAATCGTGAACTCATACAAGCCATACCGTGGTAAAAGCTGTTTTAGGGATGTCCTCACCCTAATCTTAAGTCGATGGTATCCTCGACCTTAGGTCTATCTTGAGAACACCGTTGTTCTCGACACCGATCGAATAGATCATCAATGCGGGCAAGGGATACTTGTTCTTGATGGTCACCTCATTGAGGGCTCAGTAATCCACACACACACGGCGGTGCCATCCTTTTCTTTACAAAAGTAATCGCGAACCCTGGGGATGAGCTAGGTCTAATAAATCCTTTTTCCGTAATTCTTCCATTTGTACCGCCTGACCCGGATTTCGTAATCCGTAATCCTCGTGATAAAGTCGCGCTATTCCTCGGATCGAGATAGCGCCACAGACACATGGCTGAATCATTTCATACATCGCGTAGACCAAATCATTCATTAATACAAGCATCCGAGTTCAAATAGACCACGTCGGTCGAAGTTCACAATAGGCCGATCAAAGCCAAATGAGTTCATTACAAAATCTCGAGCACGTTAGCGAAGCAAAGGGTAGAGCAAGTCTCTCCACAGCAAGCGATCGGGTACTAGGTGTACGACCGATATTAGCCAAGGGCTTGGATAATATAGGATGTACACGAGTACCAACGAGCCAACCGATCGAGGCGAGACTCGCACTACGTAACTATGCCACTCTTCTTCATGTCCTTGCTCCTCGGCCCCGGTCCTCGTAGTAGACGTAGTCTCCACGATCTACTGGTTCGGGGTTGGGGGAAGAGCGAGGATGAGCACAACTACCGTGCTCGCGAGCCAACACACAAAGATGCAATATTATACATGCAAGGCTTAACAAGGATGGCTCGGGTTCATTCATTTGCACAAAGCAATATTTTGAGTACCAATATTAGAAAGTCCTATCACTTAGCATTTTAACCAAATTGCATTTGTTAAAGAGATTTCTTGTGCAATATTTATAACAGTAGAGGTTACCTCCACCTCATGCTTATTTTTGATAGCGGTTACATCCACCACTTAACATCACTGGGGTACATCCACCCAGGGAAAACCAAAACCAGGGTCACAACGACCCAACACTTTTTATCCCGCCCACAAGGTTTTATAAACAGAACTAACTCTTGTAAGTTCCCATGTCCGCCCTTGACCGTGGGCACGGCTATTCGAACAGTTTATTACACTCTGCAGAGGTTGTACACTTTACCCACAAGAGACAATCATTCTGACATATACACATATTTCCGTAGACATGTGAGTCAAGGGAGATCGCCACAAGGCCTTTACAATGCATCCACCAAAGATTTGTTACACCCGCTAAGGTTTCACCGAGAAGGGTTACGCCACGAGACCCGTCAACCCTTTCCTGCACTCTCTTGCGCCACACGACTTACGCTCACATAGACCAGTAAGTCGACACCCCAACCCATAGCCACATAGGCTTATGGCGAGCGGGTCATCCGCCTCGTGCAACTCATACTAACGGATACAAATTATTTAGCCGTGTCGACACCATTATAGACATGTGGTCGCATCGTTTACATTAGAGGTCATCACAGATTAAGTCCTTAGGGACCATCTCGGGCGGTTCATACCACATACCATCCACAAACCAACATTCCTTGGGCTGCATTAGCACCCACCAACATACCATCCATCATACCATCCGCCTGCATGTGATAAGCAATTCTTAGGGTTTTTGAGAGATAGGAAAATACAACATCATAACCATCCACCATTTACACCCAATGACCGCCCAAAATCATGTTCATTTCAAAAGATGATGGATGGGGTAGATGATACCCGATACTTAAGCAAGACTAGCATGGCGCTTTAAGTATAGCCTATACTAGTATAGTTACCAAATATTTACTAGAGTGACAAGGGTGTATGGCAATTCAATTATCAAGGGATGGTGTATTAGTAATTAAGCATCAAATTGGCATTTAACTACCTTAGGGTATTAACATACACTTGCATAAAGAAATTAAAGCATGCAATTTGGTAATTTAAAAGAACATCATTTGCATAAAATGTAGGTTCAATATGATCAAAGTGTCGACTCGCCTGGGTCTACGGCTAGATGGTCTTGATACTCTTGAGCTTGATCGAAGTGGGGGTCTCCGGCTTCTCCGAACTCTACGCGATCGATCGTACCGGAAAAGGAGACAAGCGAGCAACAAATTAAATAAATAACAAGAACTCATCAAATGAACCCCAAAATAAACCAAACTAGCACCAAAAGAAGGGGCTTGATTTTAGAAATTTTTAGAAACAAAAACCACAATTTTTGGAGTTAAAATGAGAGAGATACTAACTTTTAAAACCTTCCTTTTGATTTTAAAAAGAAAAGGGAAAATAAAAACAACAAGAAAAAGGAAAAAGGAAAACAGCCCACACGGCTGCCCGGCCAAAACGGCCTACATGCGCGCTATGCCCACGGACCAAAGTGTCCAAGAAAAGAGGCGAGGGGGGGGAAGGCTCTCGGCCGAGCCTCACTCGTGCGAGGGGAAAATGAGGGGGCGGCGGCGCACGAAGGGAGAAGAAGGGGCGCGCGGCGGCAGCGGACGGAGGCGGCGGCGGCCGGCTGCCCTAGGCGGTGGCGATGTCCACGAGGCGGCAGCGGCGACGACGATGGGAGCTCACCGAACGGCGACGGCGACGGTTGTAAGGTTTCACTCCTTCCTCTTTTCTTCCGATCTTCTTCCTCTTGCTTGGGTTTTGCTTGGGAGGAGAAGGGGGTGAGGGGAGCGAGGAAGGAGGGCACGGCTTTATAGCCGAAGGGGGCTTGATCCGGAGGGGTAGCCGTTGACGCCGAAGGGGAGGCCGAGGGCGCGCGGCCGCGCGCGGCCGAGGCGGCGCAGGGATGGACGGTCGAGGCGCCGCGGTCGGAGCGTTGACGCGGGCGGCGCGCCGAGGCGGCGCGCAGGAGAGAACCGGGAGAGGCGCGGCTTTACTGGCGCAGACGGCCGCGAGGGCGCGACGCAGGCATGGCGGCCGGGCCAGGGGGGTAGGGAGGAGGGCTAGGGTTAGGGTTAAGGTGATTTGGGGGAGGAAGCTCGGTGCATTTTGGGGGGAATCCGAATCTTGATCAAATTAGGAAAGCTTCGAAGGTTGAACTCCCTTGATTCTTGAACACAAGAAGATTTTGCGAATCCGAAACTTTGGATGTTACAGTACCTTAAGCTCTTCAAGCTCATCAACTGCCATCCTATATGGCCTCTTGGCAATTGGGGTTGTTCCTGGCTTTAGGTTGATCACAAATTCTATGTCTCGGTCTGGTGGCATGCCAGGCAATTCTTCTGGAAAAACTTTCTGTAATCTTGAACTACAGGTGTTGTTTCCAGAGTCACCTTCTCGAGGTTATGGATTGTACGATCCAAACCTGAGGAGCGGTCTACATTAACCTTTATTGTGGTGCCCGGGTTTTTGGTGAGTACCACCTTCCTGTTGGCACAGTCTATCATACCTTGGTATCGGGCCAACCAATCCATCCCTAGGATGATATCCAGAGTTTGGGACTGAAGCACTAAGAGGTTTGCTAGGAATCCAGAATTTTCCATAGCAATCTCTACTCGGGGACTTACTAAGATAGTAGTCAAGGGTCCCCTGTGAACTAAGTACCACTGGTTTCTTTAGCTTAAAGGTTGGCAACTTAAGCCTTTCAACAAATTTTCTTGATATGAAAGAATGCAAGCTCCGTAATCAAACAAAACTTAGCCGGTACTCGATTTATCAGAGAACGCACTCCATTAGAACTCCCGTAGCTTCTCGAACCTCCCGGCCGTGACATGGTTCACATGGCCGCGCTTTTGTGTCGAGGTAGATCTAGGCGCTATGGTCTCGATGGTTCTTGCTTAGAGTCGATGTTTGACCTTGAGCCGTGCGGCCCCGAGTTGAACTTTGCGGGAGTGTTCGACGTTGAGGGCATCGATTGGCAGTGTCCTCTCACCCACAAAGGAAAACAATGGAGATGAGCTCTGGGTTGCTTGTTGCAGTCGTCCGGCTGGGCGAAGGATGCGAAACCATTCCCATTGGTTCATTGGCCGAGCTTGAGTTCCTTGTGGGAAACTACAATGTTTTAAATGATGAACTACCGTGGAATGTTGACTTTTGAGGAATGCCACCTTGCGGCTTCGAAGACCATCTTTCTCTTGCGCTAACTTCCGCAATCTTCTTCTCGCTTTCTAGCACGAGGGCTTTGTTGATCAAGTGGTGGAAACTAGGGAAATCTTGGAGGATAAGTCGCTTCTCATATCCCGCGCATTCCCTCCACAAAGCGGTCAATCTTCTCTTCTTCATCACCACGCCACCGGGAGCGAGCGAGCAAGTCGATTGAACTTGGTTAGATATTCGTTGACGGTCATTTGACCTTGCTTGAGAGTTCAATTCATTCTTCTTAGCCTCATTGTACCGGCGGGTACAAAGTTAGTCCCTGGCGTTTTGAACTCGCTCCAGAGATTGGTCGCTCTGCAGTGCGATCTCATCCACCGTGTTTCAAAGAATTGCTTCGACAAATGGCGGGTCCTCGTTGATCTCCAACGCGGATGCGATCGCTCGCTTTCTTCTTCTCCGCCACTGGCTTTCACCACCTTGAGCAATGAGGTAGTTTTCCCACCAAGCAATGCGCTCCTTTCAACCGGTGCGTGGCGAAGTCCACCTTATCTTCCTCGAGCATCGGGCCAGGCGGCTTCTTCTCGCATCCCCGAGCCAATCTTCTCGCCTGTGGGTTCATCCGCCGAGGCAAAGGTAAGAGGTCTTGTCTCGAGGAAATCGCCACCTAGAGTGGCGATCGTCGCTTCGCCGTTGATTAGCGAGCAAGGCTTGAAGGATTTGGGCTTGTTGTTGCATAACTTGTGCCATTGTTGGATGCTCGCGGTGGGGAGGTAGGTCTTGTCCACGACCACGACCATAGCCACGGCCTCTTCCACGCTTTCGCGAAAGCACCACTGATCGGGCAGCAGCTCTCCTTGGTGCCATCTCAAGAAACGCTAAGGCTTAGAACTAGAGAGGGTGGTATATGAGGGTTCACTAGCCCCTAAAGCACACACATGTAAGAAAGAAAACAAATTGAACGAACAACACAAATGCGATACAAAGCCCGAATGGTGCAATTCATTAATATTAGGGGGTAAGTGTTACATGACTCCTAGGACACAAAGATATAGGCCATGCAAAGTCATGACACGAGATACAAAACACAACGCCTACAATGTAGATGGAGAAAGTGCTTGCAACCTAAGACTACCTAGCAAGCATCGCTAACTAACTTAGTCTATCCTCGCTACTCCTCCATCGGTGCTTACCACCGCAGTGGCACGCTACCCGGGATCGGAACGGCTACGATCGATGGTCGGCGAGCGAACGATCGAGGTGGCGCCGCGGCCGAACTCGTCGAATCCAGCGGCGATCGGGCCGCGCCCACGGCCGACTCTCCAAGGTCGCGGTCGGGCGGCGGCGGACGACTTTCTTGCATGCCGTGAGCGGTGCGGGTCCTCCTGTGGAAAACGCCGCCCGCACCGTTGCCGGAATGACGACGTGAGCAACAGAGCAGGGCAGACCGCGATGGCGGCGCGAGGCGGGCCAACTCGCAAAGCAGCCGTCTCTCCCGCTCTACCTCGCGTGTGCTTCATCATCTCTCAACATGTTGTCACGGAGGGTGCCTGAGTGCTCGTGAGTCGCCGGTGAGGAGGAATCAAGCGTCCCGATCTCATCAACGCGCTTGGCGAGGCGATGGTCAAAGCCCGCGTGAGTCGGAGCCGATGTGACAAAGGGTCATTTGTCCGGACGTGGTGGATCACCGGATAAAGCTCTCCTCCGGAGAGTCGGATAGAAGCGTATGGGCGAGCTCAGAAGGTCTCCATGCATCCGCACAGCGAGACGCCGCGAGTCGTGCTACATCCTCGACAAGATCCAAAGCACGGCTCCTCGGGTGCTCACCTTGAAGGTGTGAGTATTGAACTCACCCTCCTAGCATAGAGGAAAACCTCCATGCTCCGTGTCTCTCGGTCCAGAACCCGAGTCATCCGCCCATGAAGATAGGCTGATGGTAGTAACCAGACATCGTGATCACCGGCGAAGAATCCCCACGAAGCCTCCGAGGTCTTCTCCGTGAGAGAAAAAGTCCCAAGAGCCGCCGAGCGACGAGCACCATCTAAAATTTTGAAAACAAGAGGAAGTCAAGAATGAATAAATCCAAGTGAAGTAGGATGAGTACGTAACTAGGAATGACAAGTAAGAGCAGAGATACGCTATATTTTGGGCAAATGTTTTAGGGTTTTTAAAATTAAGACACAAGTCCTACGGAACGACTAAACTAACCAAGGCTCCTACAACAGATGCTCGATACCACTCTGCTTGACCGGATTTCGTAATCCGTAATCCTCTGTGAAAATACGCGCTATTCCCGGATCATAGATAGCGCCACAAGACACATTGCTGAATCATTTCATACATCGCAGACCAAACCATTCATTAATACAAGCATTAAAGTTCAAATATACCACGTCGGTCGAAGTTTACAATAGGGCCGATCAAAGCAAATGAGTTCTTTACAAAATCTCGAGTACGATAAGCTGAAGCAAAAGGGTAGAGCAAGTCTCTCCACAGTAAGCGATTGGGGTACTAGGTGTACGACCGATATTAGCCAAGGGCTTGATAATATAGGAGGTACACAAGTACCAACTGAGCCAACCAGATCGAGGCGAGACCTAGACTACAAGAACTATACTACTCCTCTTCATTTCCTTGCTCTTCGTGTCCGTGTCCTCGTAGTAGGCGTAGTCTCCACGATCCGCGGGTTCTGGGGTTGGGGAAAGAGCGAGGATGAGCACAACTACGTGCTCGCGAGCCAACACACAAAGATGCAATATTATACATGCAAGGCTTAACAAGGATGGCTCTGGTTCATTTATTTGCATAAAGCAATATTTTGAGTACCAATATTGGAAAGTCCTATCACTTAGCATTTTAACCAAATTGCATTTTGTTAAAGAGATTACTTGTGCAATATTTATAACAAGAGAGGTTACCTCCACCTCATGCTTATTTTTATATGTTACATCCACCACTTAACAACACCGGGTACATCCACCTGTGGAAAACTAAAACCGTGGTCACAACGACCCAACACTTTTTATCCCGCCCACAAGGTTTCATAAATGTAACTAACTCTTGTAAGTTCCCATGTCCGCCCTTGACCGTGGGCACGGCTATTCGAACAGCTTTATTACACTCGCAGAGGTTGTACACTTTACCCACAAGAGACAATCATCTTGACATTTACACATGTTTCAGAGACATGTGAGTCAAGGAGATCGCACAAGGCCTTTACAATGCATCCCCAAGATTTGTTACACCCGCTAAGGTTTCACCGAGAAGGGTTACGCCACGTAGACCCGTCAACCCCTTTCCTGCACCCCTCTTGCGCCACACGGCCACGCTCACATAGACCCGTAAGTCGACACCCCAACCCATAACCACAAAGGCTTATGGCGAGCGGGTCATCCGCTCGGTGCAACTCATACTAACGGATACAAGTTATTCAACAGTCGACACCATTATAGACATGTGGTCGCATCGTTTACATTGGGAGGTCATCACAGATTAAGTCCTTAGGGACCATCCAAGGCTCATACAACATACCATCCACAAACCAACATTCCTTGGGCCGCAATAACACCCACCAACATACCATCCATCATACCACCCGCCTGCATGTGATGAGCAATTTTAGGGTTTTAAGAGGTAGGAAAATACAACATCATAACCATCTCGCCATTTACACCCAATGATCGCCCAAAATCATGTTCATTTCAAAAGATGATGAATGGGGTAGATAATACCCGATACTTAAGCAAGGCTAGCATGGCGCTTAAGTATAGCCTATAACTAGTATAGTTACCATATATTTACTAGGGTGACAATGGCTTAGGTAACTCAATTATTAAGGGATGGTGTATTAATATTTCAACATCAAATGAGCATTTAACTACCTTAGGTATTTAACATACATTTGCATAAGGAAATTAAAGCATGCAATTTGATAATTTAAAAGAACATAATTTGCATAAAATGTAGGTTCAATATGATCAAAGTGTTGACTCACCTGGTCTAGGTCTAGTGATCTTGATATTCTTGAGCTTGATCGAAGTGGTGGTCTCTGCTTCCCGAACTCTACGCGATCGATCGACTTAAAAGAATCAAACGAGCAAACAAATTAAATAAATAACAATCTCATCAAATGAACTCCAAAATAAACCAAACTAGCACCAACAGAAGAGCTTGATTTTAGAAATTTTAGATTTGTCTCCAAAAATACTTGTTCAATGTTGATTCTTTACTGGGGCTGGATTGAGAACCATGCATTCATAAGATTTGTATTGCCAACCGGATAAAATTTATCCTTGTTTACACACAATGCCGCGTGAACCACACAACTACATACACATATGTGGACGTTTTCAAAGAGGTACGAAAGTGATCTCCTTCTGAATGGAATCCATCGACCTGTCAGGTACGCGATGTCATGCATTGAAGGTTCAAGCAGCCCACATACAGATTGGGAGTTGATATATTCTAGGACAGGGCTAACGCTCGGACGTTAGCGCCGCACGCCACGCCAAGCCGTCCGATCTAGCGTCATAATGCTCATCCGTTTGATCTCGGTGTGTTTTTCCGTCCTCTCGAAACAAGTGAAAGTACTATGCAACATCACGTACACCCAAACGAAAACTCCTCCGCCCGATCTCCTCCGAAAAATATTGGGAAAAAATAGCATATTCTCATCAAAATTGCATGAAAACCTTCAGTGTAGAATTTAGCTACACTTTAAAACTAATTCAAATATATCAATCAAATAAATTTCAATGTTACAACATTGCAACATTTTAAAATAATAGTTGCAACATCCGAAAATAATTGTTACAACATCAAGAAATTTGCAACATTTAAAATTAACTTATGAAATATTTTGATTTCATGTGTGCAACAATCGACGACAATAGTTGCAACACCTTTTCCTACAAAAATTCAAGATGTATTGCAACAAACCAAATCACATTCTACAACAACGGAGAAAAGCTGTTGCAACAATTCGAGAAAATACATACAACATTTAAATGATAAAGGGCTACAACAAATCAACAATATTACAACCAAAAAATACCTGCTGGAGCAAAGAACGGCGTGAGAGAGCAGCCGAAGCAGTGGCGGGAAGGCTCATGTGATGTCCTGACCACTCTACTTCCTCTTCTCTCCCAATTCAAAACTCTTTAAGTGCTGATGCATGTCTAGATGCTTGAGTGCATTCTAGGTTGGGGAATTGAAAAATCATGCATGCAAAACTTAATTGGTGTATTTGGGGAAGGAATGCAGCGGAAGTAAAGAGCCTGAGGAGAGAGGGGAGAATCTGCATTTTTTTCTGAGATAGATGCTTGGGTACATTGAAGGATTGGGAACCCAAAAGCTATACATGCCAGAGTTGGTTTTGGCATTTGATTAGTGTATTCGGAAAAAGATTGGTGGGAGGGAGAGAGAGCAGCAGCAGGGGACAGAAGCGAGAAATGGAGCGTCCGACGTGGAGCACCCCATTCGGACGATAGACACCTATCAATTCCCTATATCTAGGAAGGCATTTTGGTTTTCAGAAAAGTAATGGGAATTTATGTCATAGAAATATACACATGGTACGGAGCTTTCTTCACGAACCTATGTTACCGCACGGAGTAGCGAGATAAAGAAAATCAGCTGCCGTACTGGTAAATTAATCTCTGCCATCGAACATCTCAGAAGTTTGTTTACATCATTATTGGCTTGCTCAAATTTTGCCAAGTGCAGAACTAACTAGTGGAGCCAATTGAAAAGATATTAACAAAAATGGAAAGAAAAAAAATTGGGGGAGGAAACAGAACAAAACATTACACAAAATTACAGCGTACACAAAATTACCTACTAGGATCGAGATTCGATCCCAAGTTGACACAACCTAATCTGTAGCTTCACACCTCTAGACAAATCTTAAAATGTGTGCTATAATCAACAGCTCCTTTCACCTCGAGAACTAGAGAGAGAGAGAGAACGAGAGACAACACTGCACAAAACAATGAGCAAAATTCTTCAAGATGGAATCTTTCTTTAACACATCTACGTGGAATCTACGCCTTGCCTTTCCTTTTAGCATCTAATGCCTGCATTAATTTCAATTCAGTCATAAAAATTGAACAAAGATTCAACATAGAACCACATATCTACACAGAAAATCAAAGGTTTAACATCAGAAATGGCCTATACAAGAGGTACCTTATTCTGGAAAGTTCTTATGACCAATACGATTAGATCGCGTAACCTACAGAAGTATCACTTAATCAGATCTATGATTTCACCCTTTTGTCAACCAAAAATGCATTAAACAGAAGGTTGGTAAGTGAGATGGTAAGGTGGCAGTTGGCACCTCACATCGTTATCCTCATTATTTGGCTCCGTTATTCCGTGTGTATTAAATGGAAGATTTAGACCACCAGAACTTACTAAAACAAACTGAGTAGTTCGTCCATTGGGAATTTTCGTCTGCCAAGAAGAAATCAATATAGCAAAATCAAATAACATATGTCATGCACCATGTTTCAGCAATCATAAATACTAAGACAACCGATGTACATGTAGGAGAACATACCTGTAGATTTAATGAATATTTCTCTTCAATTACAACTTCATCCGTACGTTTGAACTTAATTTGGTAGCTAGTTCGTCTAAGCACCAATGTGGCCTGCTCCCATTCATCACCCGGCTGTGCAAAAGAAGGTAGTAATAAGCCTCAACAGTTGGATATTGTTTAATCAAACCTTTTATTTCCTCATGGGTAAAACTGTGCATTACACCAGTGCAGCAAAATCACCGAAATTGCAGTCATCCAACTAACTTGGTGCAGAAAGAATGAGTGTGTAGTAATAAGCCTCAACAGTTGGATATTGTTTAATCAAACCTTTTATTTCCTCATGGGTAGAATCTTAGAAGGAAAACTAGATTAATTCATCTTTCTTACTTGATTAATATTTGAAACATGCTATCTTTTTTATAGGAACGACCCGACTTGAACACTAAGAAATAATATATAAGGAAATTTATCTCTAACAATCCAATCTAATAATAAATTGCCTAACTAATAGATAATACCAAACACCTAATAGATATAGATTCCTAAATAATAAATCTTTTCTAATAATCGCGTGTGGTCACTGTTCATGACAGAGTGACCTTTCAATCCCATCTCAACAAAATCACAAATCATAAAATGTGAAATGTTTGCATTTGTGCTCCGACTAGCAGAACCAGCTGATTGCCATGAGTACAGGAGCTCCCCAGGATGAATTCAATTCAAAACTGAGAAACCCCAAAAGTCGTGGCCACTGTAGTTCTTTTTCTAAATAAGACCATACTAACAGTCCAAAACGTTTGTCTCCAACTGCTTTTTCTTCAAGAATATGATGCAGCACATATTCTATAAAGGAAAAAAAAATCAATTACATGAAACACAAGAAATAAAATAAGCACAGTGCATGTAATGCCACTTTGCTTGACACCCTTCTATTGTAAGGAGTCCCCTCAATCAAACTGAGAAATTGTTTTAAATCTAAACTTCTAATTCAAGAAGCTAGAAAGACAGGGGATTATGTCTTCAATTTGAAGTGCTAACTCAAAAGTTCATCAAGACAAAATAAAACAGTAGTAAATTGTAAACATGGAGGATCACAAATTTACAGCTACGCTAACAACAATGCAGAGCTTGTCAAGTATGATAGGCAGTATCTTAAAGAAGCCTTCCAAGTGAACATTCTGTTATCTTCGTAGGGCAGCATACATTACTTACTAGTTCAGACAGATTATTGGTTAATAAATATTTTAAGACATACCAGTACAAGAACATCAAAGTCGGCTCTCCCCCTCGAAATACATATATCAATGTCATTCTGCATCTCTGGATCTGCGGAATATAGAACGAAACTTGGATGATTATAGGAAATCAATGAAGAGTGGAGGTGAAATGCAAGTTATGATAACGATAGTACACTAAATTAAAGGGAAAAAAGCTTAGGGAAATATGTTGGAATGAACCCTTAATATATTGGCCAAAATATACATGTTATAGGTGTAGATAAATATGCAAAGAACACCCTATACAAGAAACACCCCCATCAAACTCATGATGGATCAACAACACTGAGTTTGGAAAGATGGAAGCTACGCTAAGCTCTAGTTTGTGCCTTGGTGAAAAAATCTGCTAATTGAATCTCCGAGAGCACATACTGAATAACAATAATTTGGTCCTACACCTGCGATCTCATGTACAAAGCATCTACTCCAATGTGTTTGATGAGCTCATGCTTCACTAGATCTCGAGCAATGCTGATCGCACCAATATTGTCTGATGAGAGGAGTCAGTGCAGAAGCTGAAACATCAGAATCCTCAAGTAGGCACCGGAGCCAAGTGATCTCAACTGTCAACGCCGCCATGGCTCACAACTGAACCTCAACACTCGAGCGAAAAACAACAATCTGTTTCTTGGTCTTCTAGGCAACCAGAGAGAAGCCAAGGAAAACACAATAGGCAGAAAGAGACCGGCGATCAAAAGGATCGCTAGCCTAGGTTGCATCAATGTACGCCTGAAGCAACAGGGAGCTGGAGCAAGGGAAAAAAGGCGATGACCAATGATCCTGCGAAGATATCGCAGAACACGAAGAAGTAGATTGTAGTGGAGCTGAGTGGGGGTAGAAACAAACTGACTCAGAATGTGAATGGGTTGAGAAATGTCGGGTCAAGTGGTCCCAAGGTAGACAAAGCTCCCGACAAGGTGGCGGTAGTGAGTGGGATCCTCAAGAGGCTCCCCATCAGTGGGCCGAAGATGAATACTAAACTCCATAGGAGTGTCCACCATACGCTGATCAGTGAGACAAGCGCGAGCAAGGATATCCGTAATGTATTTCTGGGAGAGGGAGTAACCCTTAGGCATAGAAGTGACCACAATTCCAAGAAAATAACGAAAATGACCCAAATCAGACATCAAAAAATGCTCACTGAGATGCTCCTTCACAAAATCAATGTACTGAGAGTCATCTCCAGTAATGATCATATCATCCACATAGAGAGGGAGGAGCGCCCAACCCCAAGGAGAGGTGTCTACAAAGAGGGCAGGGTTGTGATCACTAGCGGAGAAGCCGACATCAACGACAACAGGGGAAAAATGGTCAAACCAAGCACAAGGGCCTTGCTTGAGCACATAGAGAGAGCGATGAAGGCGACAAACCACACCATCAGGGACAGAAAGCCCAGGGGGTGGCTGCATGTATACCTCCTCACGCAGCCTGCCATTGAGAGAGACATTCTTAACGTCCAACTGTGAGATGGACCACTATCGAACTGAGGCCACAGCAAGGAGAGTGCGAACAGTGGTCATGTGCGCGACAGAACCAAAGGTCTCATCATAGTCATGACCATGCTCCTACTGAAAGCCACGCACCACAAGACGAACCTTGTAGCGCTCAAGAGAGCCATCCGAGCTGAACTTGATCTTGAACACCCACTTCTACGTGATATGAGTGACACACGCAGGTAAGGGCATAAGATCCCAAGTGCCAGTACGCTCCAAAGAAGCAATCTCTTCAGACATCGCGAGTTGTCACTCATGGTGAGCAGCATCCTCACAGTAGGTCGTAGGATCAGAAAGAGCAGCGGCTGTGAAGCCGTAGCACTCAAGAGCTTGACAGTGCGACGATCACGAAGATCGTATCTGGGTGGAGCAAGACCCAGCAAGGATGGAGAAGAGGTGGGAACAGGGCCTAGCAAAAACGGAGGCTCAACTAGAGTAGATCAATGACGACGAGAGTAGTGCAGTGGAAAGGGGGTATCTCAACAAAAGAGCTAGAAGGAACCTCCGAAGAAGAGCTGAGAACAGGGCCTAGCAAAGACGGAGGCTCAACTGAAGGAGTAGGCTGAGGACGGCGAGAATAGTGCAGGAAAAGGGGATCTCAACAAAAGAGCTGAAAGGAAACACCAGAGGAGAGGGAACAGATGGAGCCGGAGGAGAGAGAAGCAAAGGTGGAGGCGGAAGCGAAGCAGAAAGCTGAGAGTAAGGAAAAATCAGAAAGGAGATCGACTCAATAAGAGAATCTGAGCTGACAGTAGGGGGATGAGAGTAAGGTCGGAACTCATCGAAGATGGCGTCCCGAGAGAACCTCATCCAGCGAAGCAACAGGGTCGTAGCAGCAATAACCCTTATGCTCAAGACTGTAGCAAGAAAAACACATTCAACTGACTGAGCAATCAGCTTAGTGCGTTCACGAGGTGGAAGAAGAACCAAGCAGACACAGCAGAAACAGCAAAAATGATTGTACATTGGAGCCCGATCGTAGAGACGCTCGACAGGAGTAGAACCCTACAGAGCAGTGGAAGGTTGCATATTAATGAGGAAAGCATCAGTGGAGACAGCCTCAGCCCAGAAATGAGGTGGTGCATGTTGATGAGGAAAGCGGCAGTGGAGACAGACAGCCTCAGCCCAGAAGTGAGGTGGTGCATGTTGATGAGGAAAGCGGCAGTGGAGACAGATAGTCTCAGCCCAGAAGTGGGGTGGAACAGAAGAAACAAGCATGAGAGCGTGGGCTATCATAAGCAAGTGACGATGCTTACGCCTAGAGGCACCGTTCTGAGCGTGAGCACCAGGACAAGAGTATTGGCAAAGAGTACCTTGCTCGGTGAGAAAGCGACGCAAAGCAACAGAATCAGCACGAAAAACACAAATGGCCGAATCAAACTAAGTGCGAACCATGGTGGCAAACATCTGTTAAATAGAGAGAACCTGACTGCGAGAGAACATAAAGTAGATCTAAATATGATGAGAATAATCACCAATAAAGATCACATAGTATTGATGACCACCTTTCAAAACGAAGGGAGTCAGAACCCAAACATCAGAGTGAACGAGATCAAAAGGACGAGCAGATACAAAATCACTAGAGGGATATTAGAGCTGCAGATGTTTGCCAAGCTTGCAACCCATACAATGTAAAGAGGTGTCACCAAAAATAGACCCAAGAACACCACGATTTACTAGTGACGACAAACGCGGTCCACAGAGATGACCCAAACAATAGTGCCACTGAAAAAAGAAAGCAGTAGAGGACGCAGCAAAAACAGAGGCAATGGTAGTGGCTAGTGGAGACAGCGAAAGGAAAGTGCAGTCAGTCGAGTTCCCAAAGACGCTGCGAATCACGGCGCCGAGGGCCAGTACCAAACAGAGTCCTCGTGTGGCAATCCTGGACACAACAAGAGTCAGACTCAAAAACAACACGACAGTCGAGATCAGTGATCTGACCGGCCAGCATAAGTTGCATAGTAAGCTTGAGAACATGAGAGACGACATGAACATGAAAGAAAGAAGTGGAAAGGAAGCATCGGCCTGCAACAGGAAGAGGTACCATCTGCAGTCCGAACAGTGGAAGGAAGAGCTTTGGGACACAAAAGTGGGGTGAGTAGAATCCGGTGTCATGTAAAAAGAAGCACCAATATCCAAGATCCGCAAAGACAAGACCGGACGAGGGAGGTGGCGGAGGCGAGGAAGACTGCTGAGAAGCAAGAGCCAAACGAGCAGAGCCTGAAGGGTCTGAGGACGAGCCGACAGCGAGGCGCTAGAGCAGGGAGAGGAGCTGTTGTGTGGCGTTAGGAGAGGGCTCCGAGGTAGGAGCTCGGGGCAAGAGCGGCGGTGACCCGGAGCAGAGGGGCGGAGTCAGGTAGCTGGGCAAAGGAGGCAGCGTCGGGAGCCCGAGGCAGAGGCAGAGGCGGCGGCGGCCGGGTGCAGGGGACAACAGACTGAGAGCATGAGACCAACCAAAAGAGGAACATGGCGGTGCAGGGAGACCGCCGGGAGCAGGGACGGCGGCGGACGGCCCAGAAGCGGCGGCGCGACCAAGAGCAAGGGACAACGGCGAGGGCGGCCCGAGCGTCAAGGAGCTCCGGGGGGAGCGATGAGGCAACACGACCGGGAGCAAGGGACTACGGCAGTGGTGTCCCAGGCGTCAAGGAGCTCCGGGGGGAGCAGTGAGCCGACGGAGGGGACAGCAGCGCGAGCTCGATCCGGAGCAACGCTCGATTGAGGGGCCGGATCGGGCGGTGGTGCGGCCGAAGGAGGGTGCATCTGACTGCGACGCGAGGAGGCGGTGCTCGGGGATGAGAATGGATCGGGAGCAGAGGAAGAGAGAGGGAGTAAGCGACGGCGCTTAGGCAGCGGCGGCATGGCTCTCTCTCACCCACACAAATCCTAACCCTAGCTCTGATACTATGTTGGAATTAACCCTTAATCTATTGCAATGTGCCAAAGGTCAAAATATACATGTTACAAGTGTAGATAAATATACAAAGAATACCCTATACAGGAGACATATCTAACAATATACACCTAATGCTTATTTTAAAATCATTATTTCTAGAGAACCCAAAGAACCAACATCTTATTATTGGACTGACAAGCTATGGAAGTAAGCTCACTAACTTTGGTGGTCATCAAGGTTGTATCCGGAGATGAGTTTTTGGTTAAATGTACGGGTAAACAAACATTGTCATCCTATGCAAGTTCTCTCTTTTGTGCTCGTAAAAAGACTGCCAACTTTGAAATAGTGTTTCAGAAACATACACGTCACCTGTCCTTCAGGTAACCGAACTCGTTTTCTAAACAAATATGCTTTTCCAACAAACATGTGCTTATACCATTACCATAATCATTTAGATAATTTTTTAAAATAACGGGCAAATGTATGGAATTTTGAATATTTATAAATTAAAATGCTTTTTTTTGCTACGCTAGTAGCAGAGCTCTACCTTGGGAGGGGTTATGCATAGAGGTAAACATGCAACAAAGGCAAAATCTTAAATGTTGTCTATAGCTAATTTCTTTTAATCTAATATTATTAATGGATAGATCTGTGAAACATACAAAATCCTTAAAAAAAACTATTTTATGTAGGTGAACCTACCCTTTTACCAACAGGGTACCTTTGACTGCTAAGTATAAGTAGTAATCTCCAAGCATTTTGTAAATTTTAAAATATGACAGTGAGAACATATCAATTCCAATATGTTGATCCAATAATATTACAGCAGAGGACGACAATATTACAATCCATGCGATCAGCAACACAAAAGAGGCAGCAATATTTGCATCACAAACTTACCACAGGTTATCTTGTTCTCATTGTTAGCAAACTCCCTCACCAATTCACCCTACAATCAAGAGGAGCAACTCATCAAACTCAAAATGTCAAATAACAACACTGCAGGTGGAATTAAATTCAAAACTATCGAGCTAGCTACAAGGCCCACATTTGAATAACTCAGTACAAAAGAGGAGAAATGTCCCTCCAAAGTCAGTTTGATTAAATTGCACTTTACCCCAGGTATTTTACCAGAGATGGAAAAAAACATAACTTAACCCCAATTTAAAGAAAAATATGCTGCGGAAAACCCCGCATTAGCTTCTGTTATGTCCAATGGAATACTGTAAATAGGGCCCAATTGTCACTGGGAGAAAGAATACCGTCCTAGGTGGGTTCCAGGACCAACTTTTTTCTGTCGAAAATAGTGTTTTTGTTTCCTCCATTAGCAAACAAATGACGCTTTATAATGTGTTTAGTAACTTTCTAGACTTAAACCACTAATATATTATATATACAAAAAAGAGAAAATTGCACTATAGATCCTGAACTTGCATTTTACTTTCGCAGCTCCCTGAACTTGCGAGGTTGTGCCACTTAACTCCCTGAACTTGAGTTAAAGCGAAGTTCGTCGAATGCGATGCCAGCAACTTTGCCGCCCCGTTCCGGCCATGTTCATCGTTCCCATCACCTCACGTCGACAAAAAAGGATTCTTCTAGCCCGGGAACGCACCATGCTCGCGTCTTTGCCGGAGCTCCACCATCGCAGCTTGCCGCCGCCCTTGCCCTTGCCTCCTCTGAGACAATCGTGAGAGAGAGAATTACATTCCCAATGCCAGAGCAGAGGTACAATACTTCTCTCTCACGGTGATGCGTCAGCTCAGCCTTTTCTGTTAGTAAACGGTCAAATGGACTTCGTGCAATGTGAGTAGCTTCTGCTCTGACACTGGGAATGTACCTCTCTCACGGCCGACTCAGAGGAGGCAAGGGCGAGGGCGGCAGCAAGCTGGGACGGTAGAGCTCCGGCAAAGACGCGAGCACGGTGTGTTCCTAAGCCCGAAGAATACGTTTTTGTCGGCGTGAAGTGACGGGGACGATGAACACGGCCAGAACGGGCAGCGACAAGTCCACCGGACTCGGAGGGGACGAAGTGCCGGCATCGCATCCAAAGAATTTCGCTTCAACGCAAGTTCGGGGAGCTAAGTGACACAACATCGCAAGTTCAGGGAGCTGAGAAAGTAAAATACAAGTTCAGGAAGCTAAGTGGCACAACCTCGCAAGTTCAGGGGGCTGAGAAAGTAAACTGCAAGTTCAGTGAGCTAAATGACACACCCTCATAAGTTCAGTGACCTATAGTGCAGTTTTCTCTACAAAAAAACTTAGATTGATCACATGACAATAACCATATGGGCATGCAGTCTACGATAGATGAAATTGCCCCTAAATTTTATACTTGTGGTTGTGAATAACCTGGCGGCCATTATCATCCATAGGTGTGCAGTCTGCAGAAAGCAGAGTGCCAACATCATCTGCAGTAACCACATAGTCATACATCGTAGCGCCTGAATTGCAAAAAAAAAAAAAAAAAAAAAAAAAAACTAATCAGTACAAAACTATATTGCCTTTGAACATTATCACATGGGATGTAGGACAAATTCCCTTCTTTACCTTCAATAGATTGTCTTGTGCCATTTTCAAGATAGCGAACCCACTAGAAAGACATCTCCGGATAAGAGGTTTTATTTGCAGAATTTGACCATTAACACAATCAGGAGTCAGAACACAACATACCTGGAAATTACAAAGGGTAGTACCATTCGTAGGGAAACCACATGCTGTTAATGTAAAACCTGGTCTAGGCTCACCGACAATTTGAAACCCCTCAATACCAGGTGGTGGATCACCTAGATTAGATGTATATATATATCAATAGATATGATCTGGAACCTTTTCTAGTTGAGCAATTAACTCTTTATTTACCATCGGCTGAGTACTCTTGATTATCATGCCTATAGAACTGCGAGTCACCATCTAATCTCACTTTTCTAGGACCAGCAGTCTCTTCAAAATAATTCGAGTTATCCCTGAAAGACATACCAGGCAAGAAACAGTGGTCAACATCTTTTCATGTCGACAGCAGATTTGACTGGACATCTAATAACTGTGTTTAGTAACATAATTTCAAAAACAAAACTTGGAACTTGAGAGCATACTGATGAAAAGTGGATCCGTTGTATATTTGTTCAGCATGTCGATCATTTGGATCTTGACCATACTGACGAAGAGTGTTCCTATTTCCATCCTGTGAATAAGAACCAGTCATGCATGGAGCTACAATATTAGACAGGCTAACTACAAGACCATGTTATCATACCATATTAAAAGACGACGAAGGTTCATTTCTTGGCGGAGTTGCTTGTTGATGATTGGGATTATATATGTTTCCAGGTTGAGCTATATCGCCTAAACTGTCCTGAATCAGTATAATCAACTGAGTGTCTCAAAAAAATAGAGATATCGACATACTAGTAACAGGCTTCCATGATATAGAAGGTAAAAAGGATGTTGTAACCTGCAATTAAAGACAACAACTATATGCAGTCATGCGGAGGAGTGCACAAGCTATTCAACAGACCAACATACTTCAATAAGCATTTGTTTAAATGAGTATTGACTGTATTAAAAGAGATTTAAGATATTGGAATGTAGCTAAAGAATTAGCTTTGGATACGAGCACATGGAAGTTAGCGATCCACGTACCGGAACCATAAGAAAGTTTAGAGGCTGTGTTTTTAGGCTCTCGGCTCGGTTGGCAAGATGTACAACTTAGGGTAGGTTATTATTATTATTATTATATTACTATTATTATTATTATTTTATTTTATTTTATTTTTTATTTGCAAGGCTCTCGTCTCTTTGACTTTGAGGAGGTTTCATTCCTAGCCTACCCCAACTTGTTTAGGATCAAAGGCTTTGTTGTTGTTGTTGTTGTTGTTGTTGTTGTTGTTGTTGTTGACGACTGTATTATGCCCTTTTATGCCAAGTTGAAAAAAGGCACCATTTTGACGTAATTCCCAGACAAGTGAATTATCTAGCAATCTTGGTGTATGCATGTCCGCACATGTCAAGGAGCTGCAATGCCCACACACGCAAAATCCATGTACGCCAATTTCCAACAGAGGAGCTACATGGAGTTCAGTGGGGTTGCAGGATAGCAGGATGCCATTGGTCATTTGCAAAATATTTCATTTATCGAGAAATTTGGATGTAAGTCCAAAATATCATATAAAACTTAAAAGCAGACCACCCAAATAGCTCAGTACATATATTTTCTAATCTGCCACAGCCAACACCCAATGTTGCACACACACAAAGATATGTTTAGGGCCAGGAATTTCGGACAAATTTTGGAGGGAAGGAAAGAAAATAGTGCTTCATTGTAAGGTGATAACAATAACACATCAACCCCACCAGAGGGAGAGATATCAGTTTCATCAAAAAAATTAGGGTCAATATTCAGATATATAAGACACATCCAGTGGGCAATGTGCACACAAAAGAGCGGCCTTCCAAGACCAAAAAAAAAAAACAGAATTGGAAAATTCACCAGCTTGAGGATGCATAATTGCGATAACTTACATTTAAAGATCTGATCTTCCATTGCATCTGTTGGTACAAGCGCTGAAAATTGTGGCCAAAAGAAATATATTACATCCTCGTGTTAGACGACAGACGTTGAGCGCAGAGTATGAAAAAGACACTGGTAAACAGGCTCAATTTTTAAATATTAATGTGGGATTAAACATTCTGCATCAAGCACATGAACTGAACAAACCACCAAAGCAATCAAGAAAAACGTGGCGGAATAACCAACATCTTAACTCAAATAGCAAAAGGACTTCAATCCTATAGAGTTATGGCAATTGAAATCGCATCTATCAAGACGTAGAATCTGCTTGACTTAACGGCTAAGATAATCGCATCACTGAGTTCCCTTTCCAAGTAACAGGCCTTCAAAGTCAAACCTTTTAATAAAAATATTCTTTGTAAACAATATAGCAGGCAGCCATACTAGCTGTCCTGTTGTGCATAGAATCAGCAGTACATTCTACTCAATTCAAGGGATAAAGTCTTATACTAATGAAGTTTGCGCAAGGCTGTGGGTTCATCTATCAGAAACTGTGTTACTAATAGACTAACATATAGCTTTTGATTAGGAGTAAATCCATTAAATTGAGATCAAACATGTAGTTAGATAAATAAATTTTGTTTCCTGCAAGTTCCAGATAACATCCTACATTGTGTTAGCAAAACAAAGCTAATACATTGCTAGCTCATACATACAGATCACAGTTTATGACTGAAGTCGTTATTATTACAATCTGAGTAAAGAGACTAATTTGGGCCAATACTATAGCATGTACTCCCAGAGCAAGGAAGATTCAACAGAAATTGAACAAGAGTTACCTTTGTACCAGTTGTAATGGTTGAAGCGTTTAATTGAGGAGGCCGAAAATTGTATTCTGCTAGTATACCAAGCAATGAAGAAGTGAACATGTATAGCTCTTCTTCCTCAACCTACAAGAAGAATTCAACCGTAAGTTTTCAAATTCTCAAGAAGACAACAGCAAAGTATGTAATCTAGTTTGTACAAATTGGTTGATAACAATTAACAAAAGCTGCATGCCAAATGCAGAAAACTAGGATTACAGCTGTAACGTAAATATATGACACACATAAAGTTTGTGGTTCAGAATAAATGTCACTCAATGTCTCACACTGACATGTGGGTCAGGGCCCACTTGGTATATTCAAAGTGTGCAGCATTTTTCTAAATCACCCCTCAAACAGGCCCCACACACAAAAAAAAGGTACACTTGACAGTTGACACGGGACTCTATCCGCAGCAAAAGCTTAATCAAATACTTCCAAGGTACTGAAATGTCGCCTAAACCACGCAAGCAAACAAAGAAAAAACATACAGAGATCTGAGCATACATTCTTGAAATGTACAATAGCACCATACTTTTAGTTCATTTGCCAATCTCATATTTTCTTCAAGATGGTTTTTTCTGGCTCAATTGCTTCAAAGCACCAGATATAGCATCTTCCTGCTTCTCGTCAACAGCCTACACAGTAAGATCTTGATTAATATAAGGCTTTACAAATTGGCCATGCGGCAAAGGTAAATTGTGTCATTTATAGACCATCCTCAAGTCTGAAAGCTTCCTCGCCAGAATATGTTTTTCACTCAGCAACTGCAGCTCCTACCAAGATTTAAAAAAACTACAGTTATGAATTAAGCAGAAGAGATAAAAGAAAAGAAAAGGGAAAGAGACTTGCACAAGCAAAAATGTTGGACTGTTTGATCCTTTTAACAGCATACCTTGAGAGATGCATCAGCAATTTGCTTGCGAAGCAACAAGATCTCTTCCTCTTGTGTCCGTGATCTTAAGTAAAGCTCCTGCAACAAAACATCATCAGGTTCAGGAATTGGAGCACAGATTGAAAGAACCAGTAAATAGTAAGATTCCTGCACGGTTACCTTGGTTTCTGAATCCATCAAACGAGTATTAGGATCTTCTGCAATTAAGTCATCGTGTAGGGATGCACCCTGGAGTTGATGCCTGTCAGCACACGGTATGGTCTCATTTCTCAAATAATTGAATACAGTGTAAGAGTTCAGCTACAACAGTTATCTTTCCCACGAGAATGAAGGACCTGACTAGAGTGTCGGAGTTGGGAGCGAAGGGTTTAGCATCACCATTTTGCAAACCATAGTCCCCAACCGACAAGGTCACACTAGTCCTGGTGAGCTCATTCCCAGCACGATGATCCGCGTTAATGAAATCGACTGGGGCGTTGAATGGATCTCGCATATTCTTCCTCTGTGATCCTCCTGTAGAAGACGGCATTTCCAGCCTTGTCAAGCACATGACACACAAACCCAAGACATACGCACAAGATTCGTACACTTGAAAGACCGACAAACACATTAACCTAACTGGGTGATCCTTACGAACTCCAACCAGAATTTAGCCCTTACTCAGATTACGCCAAGCCCTCGTGTTCATCTTAAATTCTACAAGGAAATCGACTCAACCAACGAAAAAAATTCACATCCAATGAACGGGTCAAGCAAGGCAGCAACCCCCCGATAATTTCTTCATTCCCCCTCTACTCCTGCACACCAGCTTTTTGGAACAAGACGTTTCAAACTCGAAATACACGCATCCGATCGCAACCCAACAACATCAGGCTAGCGAAGGGCGCAAAAATGTGTGCCCAAAAGCGTCGCGCAATTCCTCCTAAACTAGCGTTTCCATGGCGAGGAGCTCAACCAAACGATGTGCTATCACGGTATCGTAGTGACCTAGCACTTGCAAGCAAATCCCAAGGGGGCAAAAAAAAAAAACTACGGCGCGAGCAAATCACAATAGCATCAGCACTCATCAGAGCGAAATCACAGCTAGAACGCGCACGAACCGGGGAGCCAGCGAGAGGGGATTTCGAGCACGAACCTGCGCCGGGATAGGGTTGGATCGAGACAGGGAGGGATTCTTCGAGGGGGATTCGGGGACGAGCGATGGTCTCCTCTCTCTCTGCGTCCTCTTCCACCTCCGTCCCCTTCCTCGTCGCTTCCTCAGTTCGTCTCGGCGGCAGGAGAGAGAGAGAGAGAGAGAGAGAGAGAGAGAGGCAGGGCAGGGAAGGGAGTACGCGTAATCTGCGGCCTTTCCAGGCTGGAATTATTTGGGCCAGCAATGGAGTGGCATTTTTGTGTTGAAGCCCAAGGACCCATTCGCTTCGCCTAGATAGATCGAGTAGAGACTAGAGACTAGAGAGAACCGATCGATAGCTCAGTGCTACGAGAGTAGTGTGCGCTCGTCTCAAAAGAAAAAGGTGCTACGAGAATTAGGTTGCTCCCTGTGCTTCAATTTGGTTAGTATCTTAATTTATCATGTAGGTAAAATAATGATATGGTATCATAGTTAATAAAGAGAGATGTTACTCTAGTATCTAAATCCAATGCAAAACAGCCTCATACATGTAATTAAATGAAACAGATAAGATACTACACCATAAAAAATTATGCATTGAGAAGATAGTATCCTAACACTCCTCATGCACTAAGATACTGCCCATTGAGAGCAGTCTTAAGGGGATACATGCATAAAACCAACCAAAGAATTTCCCCAAAAATGGTCACTTCTCTAACCATCGAATGAAAAATCAATGGTCAGGATCATCCCACCAATTCAATATATAAACAAATCCCTCCCCACGCCAGACCCTAACTCCTCTTCCATCCCTCACTCCTGGTGAACCTTAACCCTAATCCAGTGAAACGCCACCCTAACTCGCCGCCTCTGAGAGGAAGAACACACCGGCCGGACCACGAATCTCCTAGCAAAATCGTAAGGTCAAAATCTGACCGTTTTTCAAAAAGAAAAATACATATGACAGTTTTATTAGGAATTCCGATTAAAGAATACTCCATATGCTAGCTAGCTTCTAGTTCTCCTACCTGTGCTCATGATTACAGTGGAAAATACCATAGAGATTAACCATGTATAGACTAGGCTGTGTGTTCTGTGTATGTGAACTCCGACTAGATCTTAACTAAGCATGCGCGCATTGCAGACGCTACCGTGAAGTACTGGAATTAACGACGCTGCGCGCGTTTTTGCTACACTTTTCGTTAGTTTGTTATTTGGTGATAGAACTAGTAGCAAGGGACTATCGATCCGGCCGGTGTTGAGTAAACAAAAACTAGCAATTAACTAGGCAGAAATTGGGTTGGGATCCTCTGTATTTAAAGAGTCAATGCAGAGGATCTATAATGCACGGACGTTAGGAGCGATCTTCACCGTCCAATCAAAAATAAAAGAACGAGATCAATTGTTGTAGTGTTTTTTTGCTACCGTAAAATCGTTGATCAATCGCTATAGTGTTTTTGCTACAGTGAGATCGTCGCCGCAGCTTTTTCAGTTGTTACTATAGTATTGTTCGCGCTCTCTCATAAAATACTGTTCATACAGTAGATCTCTACAGTGCTGCACAGGATCTGATCCGCAGAAACTCAGCCAGATGCATGCATCATCAGAGCCAGGTCCTTGTTATTTGTAGCAGTGTACCCTCCATATCCATGGGAGTAACTCAAGCAAGCACTCGTATATACGAAGTACTCGACTATTATTGATGTAGCTAGAGTACTAGCTAGGTAACTGTAGGATCATTTGCTCGATATATAGATCAGCCTTATTATTCATTAATTCCTCCGGCCGTCAAAGCTAGCACCATGACATAGCTAGCTAGCCGAGCACGGGGGTTAACGCGACGAGATTGTTGGCGTCGTGGAAGACGACGACGCGCTTCCGGTGGAACCCCGGCGGCGGGGTCTCGCCGAGGTCGTAGAAGTCGACCGTCACCTCGGGCCTGTCGTTGAGGATCAAGAACGCCGCGTTGAGCTCCGGCCAGCCCACCAGCTCCGGCCACGACGTCTTGTGGTGGTCAGGCGGGGGCAAGTCTCCCATTTTCAATTCCAACTTTATTTGATCTCCCCTTCTTAACTGGAGCACCACCTCCTCCTCAGATTCGATCGATGATCCCAATTAAACTCTGTAAATTGTAGTAACAAGAAAATATTTAAACATGGTTACAGCATGCAATGGATGGTTGGATCGATCAGTGAAAATAGAACTAATAAATACGGAGTGATGGGTTAACTGATGAAAGGAAGGATGGTGCCAACCAGAGATCGACTTAATGATTAGCTAGCTCTAGCTGTGGTTGTGATTACAGTGGATAATATGATCTCCTATTTATAGGACTAAGAAATCATACGTAGGGTAGGTTGTCAATCAAGGATGCATCGCGTTCACCGTCCTCGAGTGTCTGTAATCTACGTTGGGTTTTGTTGCCACACTGGCCTTCTAGTTTAGATTGTCATTTGGTGGTAAAAAAATCAGAAAGGAAAATAGCTTACGCTAACACGATAAGAGTTAGACGTCATCTCACAAGAGTCTACTCCATTTTCGAGGCCTTTCCTGACAAAGACGGTAAAGCCTATCTTGGCCTTGATCAACGCCTGACAGTGGTCGCATGATCGCCATTTCTGAATTCTGGGCCGATTAAAACCAGCGAGCAGTGTGCATGCATGTTTGCTGCTTTAATTTATTAACGGCGAAAACACGATAGATTGACTATTTTAGCAAATAAGTTAAGCGTTTAGCAAACCAAAAAAAAGTGTCAGTGTACTATAGATCGATTGATTGTTTCTGGTGAAACACCATGTTAGTCCATGTATGTTTGCATTTTTTTTTTTACCAAGGGCAATGGGGGAAGATGAATATGCTGCAATGGATGATTGTATTGTTACTCGAGGGCGATTTATATAGAGTACAAGGCTTGAAGGGCAAAAAGCCTCTTCTAGAGATAAGGCAAGTATCCTAGAGATAAGACATGTATCACGAGATTACAAATCCTACCAAATATAGAGATATGACATATACTCTAACATCCGTGGCAGTCGTAGCGGTAGCGTTGCGGACAGCAGGAGCGTTGCAGACGGTCAGACTGGAGAGGAAGTCGAATGTGGAAAACCATTGAACTGACATCCCACCGCAATCGTAGTGGGAGCGTCGGGGACTGTTGTGGTGTCGCGGACACGATGACTGTAGAGAGAACCGACGAGTTTACTCAAGATAATGATAGCCCTTTGTTGTCGAGGTAACCAAGGGCGAGGTGACCATGGTCGTAGCCGTGGAGGAGGAAGTCATGTCGAGGTAGCTGGTGTCGAGATCATCGTTGTGGTCGGAGTAGTAGAGTTGATGTAGAGAGGACGTGGCCGAGGTCGGCGAAGAGGTCGCCGACGTCGTCCGGCCGTGGTCGAAGATGAAACAGAGGGGGGTGGCTGGATCCGACGACGAGGAGGCCGGATCTTGGCGAGGCACCATCTGATCCGGTGCGGAGGAGGCCGAATCCGGTAGCGATGGCATCGAAGAAGGCTAGGGCAAGCTGGAGGCAGCGGCGCCGTCAGGCGGGGAGCCGGATCTGGGGTCATGGAGACGAGCAGCGTAGAGAGCCAGCTCTAGATCCAGGTGGAGAGAAGCTCGTCGGCGCAACCGACAAGGAGGAGGTTGTATCCGGGCGAGGTATCGCCGGATTCGGCGCAGAGGAGGCCGGAACTGGGAGTGGCGGCATCAGAGAAGGACCTAATCAGCATTGACAAATATGGTGGCATCGACGATAGCAATGGTGACCATGGGCAACGACACTGCAGCCCAAAGGCGATGCAGCGGCAACCCGTGCATGTCGATGGCATGACCACAAGTGCGGGCTCCCGGTTGTGCAAGGGCTCATACTCGCGGGTGACAGTCCGGCGATGATGATCCGACGTGATGACGACGGTAGACGGGGCGCTCGGAAGGCCGTGGAGGGCGGGTCGTGTCGACGAACGTGCCGCATCATGCCACGACGTCATCGAAGGAGAAGAGCCGTCGGAGAGGTCGAAGTCGAGGCGGTGAAGTTCAGAGCCGAGGAACGTCGACAGTCAGCAGGGCGACGCAAACCGATCTATGATCGGAAAAAATAGAGAAAACCCGATCTAAAGATGACCGGAAAAAACTCTAATTGGTAGCCCATCGGATGATCGGCGACACGACTTAAACTACGGGTTGCGCAGCCCCGGGAGAGATCATAGAGACGAGATCATCTCCTAGGGGCGGCGCGGCGGAAGCTATGGAGACGACGTCTCAGGAGCAGCACCGCTCTGATACCATGTGGGAAGATAAATATGCTGCAATGGATGATTGTATTGAGACTCGAGGCGGTTTATATAGAGTACAAGACTTGGAGGGCAAGAATTCTCTCCTAGAGATAAGGCAGATATCATAGGATTATAAATCCTACCAAATATAGAGATATGTCAATATACTCTAACGGACAGAACATCTGCCATTCATTCAAAGGAGGAGAAAACGAGCACCGCCCGTGAGTCTCCGCTATAAGCACTTAGAAAGCACTACTTACACCAAGCTAGAGGCAAACGACAAAAATTAGCACCACACAAACACGACCACTCTCTCTCATGCAACACCAGCAACAATTGGTAACAAGAACAAGACAGACCAAGCACCGAAACATCGGTGCACGAAGCTGAAGTAACCACATATCATTGCAAGGGCTAGAAGTGGAGCCACAAGAACTCCGGACAGCACCCACCGTAGTGACACCTAACACCAACACTAGACACCAACAAAATCCCCGGTCACACCCACCTGGCGACACCGAGAGACCAACACCAGGAGTAGTGGACGAATTGATGCGCCACATCAGTTGTCTCTAATATTGTCACGCAGGTGTATCAGGGATGTGGAGGAGGAGGAGTTTAGGTGCAAGTTTAGCCTAGAAACAATTGAAAGTTGCATCGTAGCGGACGTTGTCTCTAATACGCATACGTTTGACGAGAGGAGTAAAAATTAGACAAAATGTGAGGCTGATGTTGGGTTGATCTCTCGGCTAACAACCCCGAGATTCCAGGGAGACCTTGTCTTCCCTCGCGCCATGATCGGAGGCGCGACCAACTGCCGTTTTGGTTTGGGTCCCGGTCACCTAGCGCCATATGAATAGAAGGGGTTCGGCAGGCTTTTGACTTGGTTGTTCTTGGCCACTAAAATCCCCACACAATCCCGATCTCTCACGGGTGCTAAGGTGGACGAAGACCTGACCTTGTCGTTGCTGCGACTACACCGCCCTCGTCCTCGACCTCCTCTGCTACCACCGACGACCGTCACCATATCACTTCTCCGATCCAAAGCCCTAATGGCTTCTTCAAGTTCGGGTAAGTGCATCTCACGATTCCGCTCTAATGTTTTCGTCTCGGTGTTTAAGGATGAGCTAGGGTTTATGTCATTATCTGATGTTTAGTCTTAGATTATGCTCACATTTGGCATCAGAGCCATCTCTAGCTCTTCTTGAACCCTATTTTTTCAAAAAACCGAACTTGATTTTGCCAATATCTAACGATTAAAGTTTCGGATCTAATGTTTAATGACGGGATATAAGGGGTAGTGGCTCGGGTTAGCAATTTAGAAGGAGAGGATTTCGAGTTTTGGTGAACCCCTAATGAAATTCCAAACGAATCCCAAATCGGAACCTCCCCAAAATCAAAACCCTAAGAAATGATGCGGCGGAAATCTTACCTTTTGAAGATCCGGAGTCCCTCTTGTCGCCGGCGCCACCACAGCTCCACTCGACGGCCGCGCGCGCAACCTCGGTTGCACGCACGCGCCGGCGAGGAGAGCTGAGGAGGCGCCACCTCCCGCCGCTGTCACTGAGACGCCACCTCTCCCCGGGCCCTCACGTTGCCGCCGCGCGCGCCGCCTCGAGTCGCCAAGTCGCGCTTCGCTTCGCTCCTCCGCGCGCGCTGCTTACCGTGTTTTTCGCGAGGAGAAGAGGCAAATGAGCCTAGGGTTAGGGTTTCGGAGTTTTTTTAACCCGCCCGCAACGCACGTCAGCCGTCCAATGAGATCCAGATTCACGGTTTGCGGTCGACGAATCGTTTGGGCGAGTGTTTTTGAGCCGTCCGATCGATCGGACGCGCCATGCATTACTGCGCGAGGGGCGTTTTTGGGCGCGCCGAAGCGTTGAGTCGTGCGCGATTTTGGGCGGCCGTGAGTTTTTGGTGAATAGTGCCTTTTTCTTTTTCTTTTTTTTTTGTTTATTTTTAGTGCAATTTCTTATGTCTAAATCACTTTGTGCATCGATTCAATTATTGTTTTGATGCCCAAAATTATGGTATATCATGAATAATGTATTATTGCCCAATATTATGCTTAATCTCTCATTAAAATTGAACCAACGAGATATTTTAATTAGAGACTTTTACATTTTATGTTTTTGGCATTATGTATGCATGTGATTATATTCTGACCAACGTTGATTATAATCATGTGTTGCCATATTAATTAATTAGTTCTTTTTCATTTTCTGCCCAACGGTGATGTGAATTAGAACTATAGTTTTTGTGTGTTATTAATCAGACCAACGTAGGATTAATTGCATGCAACATATTTCTTATGATTATTTCTGATTTATGCCCTGTATTTTGATATTCAGCAATAAATGCATCAAATGTCGCTGCCACCATCGACAACATTGAACAACTTACGGGGAGTAATTTTCCCACCTGGAAGGAAAGGATCCATGTTGTCCTTGGGGTATTAGATCTCGATTATGCTTTAAGGGTGCCAGCTCCCATTCCCCCCTCCGAGGGTGAAGAAAATTATGATGATAAAAAGAAAATCTATGAAACTAATGCTGAGAAATGGGAGCGGTCCAACCGTCTATCACTTATGATAATGAAGACCTCCATTTCAGTTGGGATCAGGGGAGCAATCCCCGATTCTGAAAATGCTACAGAGTATCTGGCATCAGTTGAAGAAAAATTTAAGGGCTCTACAAAAGTTTATGCTAGTACTCTAATTCAGAGGCTCTTGACAACTAAGTATGATGGATCCGGCAGTATTAGAGAACACATAATGATGATGACTGATATGGCCGGAAAACTTAAGGGAATGGACATGGAGATTTCTGATGGTTTCCTAGTCCATTTCATTATGACCTCTCTCCCTTCTGAGTATACAGCTTTTAAGATCAACTATAATACTCAGAAAGAAAAGTGGAACATGAGCGATTTAATCGCCATGTGTGTTCAGGAGGAGGAAAGGATAAGGACGGAAAAGAGGGATCTTGCACTTCAAGTTGGTGGCTCCAATAAAAGGAAGTTCCAAGGGGACTTCAAATCTAAGAAGAAGCTGACGTTCTCCCCCAATGCTGATAAGTCAGGGCCTAAAGTGCACAATGCACCTAAGCCCCATGTCGCTCCTGCTCGAGCACCTAAAGGGGGTGAATGTCATTTCTGCAAGGAGCCAGGACACTTTCAGAAGGACTGTGTCGGATTCCTAAAGTGGCTCGCAAAGAAGGGTAATGATACAATAACTTTTGTTGATGAAACACTTTATGCTAATTTTTCCATTAATTCCTGGTGGATTGACTCAGGTGCAACTGTGCACATTACTAATTCTTACATGGATTCCATACCGCGAGAACACTAAGAAAGGGAGCAAAGCCTTAGAGTCGCGGATGGAAAGGAAGTCAAGTAGAATCAATTGGATCTATTTCATTAGTTTTAGACAATGGCTTCTTGCTTGTCGAATAATGTAGTTTATGTTCCTTCTATTGGAGGAATTTGATTTGAGTTCTTTGTTGGACGATGAAGGTTTTAAGTGTATTTTTGGTGATAATAAATGTATTATTACGTTTAATTCTAATGATATTGGTCTTGCTTTTAGACGAGACAAACTTTATATGCTTTCCTTAATGAATTTCTGTATCCTTGAATGTGTGTGATGCTAAGGGTAAAAGAATAATGAGACTTCTTGAAATTGTGGCAATCGCTGCGTTTAGGCCATATTTCGAAGGGGAGAATGGAGCGTCTCATTAAGGAAGAGATTCTCCACCTATTAGATTTCTCTGACTCAGACCACTGCATTGATTGCATTAAAGGAAAATATGTGAAACAAATAAAGAAGGAGCTACTCGCAAAGACAGGACTTTTAGAATTAATTCATACTGATATTTGTGGTCCTTTTCCTGTGACATCGATGGATGGTTTTGATTCTTTTATAACATTCACTGATGATTTCTCCCGTTATGGTTATATCTTTCCCATTAAAGATCGATCTGAGTCACTTGACAAATTTAAGATATTTAAGGCTGAAGTTGAAAATCAGCAAAACCTAAGAATTAAAATGGTAAGATCGGATCGTGGGGGAGAATATTATGGAAGACATGTCTCTTATGGACAAATTCCTGGCCCTTTCGCTAAGTTTCTTCAAGAAAATGGCATTGTTACCCAGTATTCTATGCCAGGTGAACCTCGTGAATGGAGTAGCCGAGAGACGAATCGCTGTACACTTATGGATATGGTACGAGCATGCTCACCACTCTAGTTTACCCATTAGTTTGTGGATGGAAGCACTAAAGACATTGCACATATTCTTAATCGGGTTCCCAGTAAATCGATTACTAAGACACCTTATGAATTATGGACCGGAGGAAACCGAGTATGAAATATTTACGAGTGTGGGGTTGTCGTGCTGAAGCTAAGATATTTAATCCACATATTGGAAAATTAGACCCTAAAACAGTAAGTTATCATTTTATTGGGTATCCTGAAAGATCCAAAGGGTATCGTTTTTATTGTCCTAATAGGACAACTAAGTTTGTAGAAACAAGGCATGCTGTGTTCTTAGAGAATAATGAGGAGCTGGAGCCTAGGAAAATAGATCTTGAGGAGAAGCGGGTTTATGTTTCTTCACCGCTCATCCCAGAGACTTTTATTCCTGTGTCTCAGGTGGTTGCGCCTCCAGTAGAAAATACTGTTGTTGCACCTGCATGCTGTTGAGGTCTCTGAAATTCCTAATGTTGTATCTAATGACGAGCTTCAGCAGTCTCCTATCATAGCTAATGAACCTATTAGAAGATCACAGCGGGAGAGAAGATCTGCCATCTCAAATGATTATGTTGTATATATGAATGAGGATATTAATGATGTAGGGAAGGTAGACGATCCCACCTCTTATAAGGAGGCCATGATGAGTGAACATTCTCCTAAGTGGCTTGATGCCATGAAGGATGAACTAAAGTCTATGAGCACTAATGATGTGTGGGACCTAGTAGAAATTCCTGACGGAGTCAAAACAGTAGGCTGTAAATGGGTCTACAAAACCAAACACGACTCTAAGGCAAATATCGAAAGGTTCAAAGCAAGGCTTGTAGCAAAAGGCTTCTCACAAAGAGAGGGGATTGATTATAATGACACATTTTCTCCTGTCTCAACTAAGGATTCATTCAGAATCGTAATGACACTTGTAGCTCATTATGATTTAGAGCTGCATCAAATGGATGTTAAAACGACATTTCTTAATGGCGAACTGCAAGAAAATGTTTACATGGCTCAACCGGAAGGTTTTGCTGTGGAAGGCAAGGAGCATTTGGGATGTCGACTTAAGAAATCAATTTATGGCTTGAAACAAGCGTCGAGGCAGTGGTACCTCAAATTCGATAAGATTATAAGGAATTTTGGTTTTAAGGAAAATGAAGTTGATAACTGTATATATGTTAAGTTTAAGGGGAGTAAATTCACCATCTTAGTGCTTTATGTGGATGACATCTTATTGGCCAGCAGCGATAAGGATATGCTGTTTGAGACTAAAAGATTTCTTTCATCTAATTTTGATATGAAGGATCTTGGTGATGCCTTTTACGTTCTTGGCATTGAGATTCACCGAGATAGGTCCAAAGGAATATTAGGTTTATCTCAGAAGGCATACGTTGACAGAGTACTGAAGAAATACAATATGCATAAGTGCTCTGGCTCGCCTGCTCCTATCGTTAAGGGCGATAAGTTTGGGACATTTCAATGTCCAAGGAACCAATATGAAACTGATCAGATGAAGTCGGTACCTTATGCTTTCACCGGGAAGCATTATGTATGCTCAATTATGTACACGCTCTGATTTAGCTTTTGTAACCGGGATGCTTGGCAGATATCAGTCAAATCCAGGACCAGACCACTGGAAGGCCGTTAAGATAGTCTTGCGTTATATGCAAGCTACTAAGAATTTCATGCTCACATATAAGAATTCTGATAACCTTGAAGTTGTTGGTTATTGATTGATTTTGCGGGATGTGTTGATACTAAGAAATCCACGTCGAGTTATATCTTCACACTCACGAGGAGCTATCTCGTGGAAAGCTCCAAACAAACCCTTACGGCATCTTCAACGATGCAAGCTGAGTTTGTGGCATGTTATGAGGCCACCGGCAGTCAGTATGGCTTAAGAACTTTATCCGGGACTTAGAGTGGTAGACAAAGATCTCGAACCACTCACCTTATACTGCGATAATGAACCCGCAGTCTTTTATGCGAGTAACAACAAGTCAAGTGGTGCTGCCAAACACATTGACATTAAGTATCATGTTGTGAAAGATAGAATCCAGGATCAAACCATTAGTATCAAGCATATTAGTACTAAGTCAATGCTTGCGGATCTGCTTACTAAAAGCTTACCACCCAATATTTTTCGTGATCATGTTGCCGGCATGGGTTTATTGTAAAGCCTCTGATTATGGATAAAAGGACCTTAAAGTAAACCAACTGCCATTAAGTATAATGAGTATCCATTTCAAGATAGGATAGTACACTATAGATACTGAGGTTGTATGACACTTCATTGGTCATACGACGCATTATCTTGGTGTGCTGTTTTATTGAGAATGGGCTTATGATGTTAGCCTTACGATCAAAGGGGAGAATATTGGGTTGATATCTCGGCTAACAACCCCGAGATTCCAGGGAGACCTTGTCTTCCCTCACGCCATGATCGGAGGCGCGACCAACTGCCGTTTTGGTTTGGGTCCCGGTCACCTAGCGCCATATGAATAGAAGGGGTTCGGCAGGCTTTTGACTTGGTTGTTCTTGGCCACTAAAATCCCCACACAATCCCGATCTCTCACGGGTGCTAAGGTGGACGAAGACCTGACCTTGTCGTTGCTGCGACTACACCGCCCTCGTCCTCGACCTCCTCTGCTACCACCGATGACCGTCACTATATCACTTCTCCGATCCAAAGCCCTAATGGCTTCTTCAAGTTCGGGTAAGTGCATCTCACGATTCCGCTCTAATGTTTTCGTCTCGGTGTTTAAGGATGAGCTAGGTTTATGTCATTATCTGATGTTTAGTCCTAGATTATGCTCACAGCTGAGTGTAGGGAGGTCAGTGCCAAAGGAGATGTATGCGCCAGAGCTATATGTGTCCTTTTTTAGGAGTAATATTACGGTTTTTCGTGTATCATTTCTTCGTATCGTTGATCGATACATGCAGTGGATACACAAGCGCAACGTGTGCTTAACATGCAGCTGCGTGAATGTTGAGCCACGTCACGTCCATATATTTGTAGCAGTATACCCTCCATATCCATGGGAGTAACTCAAGCAAGCACTCGTATATATGAAGTACTCGACTATTATTGATGTACCTAGAGTACTAGGTATCTGTAGGATCATTTGCTCGATATATATATATATAGATCGGCCTTATTATTCATTGATTCTTCCGGCCGTCATAGCTAGCACCATGGCATAGCTAGCTAGCCGAGCACGGGGGTTAACGCGACGAGATTGTTGGCGTCGCGGAAGACGACGACGCGCTTCGGGTGGAACCCCGGCGGCGGGGTCTCGCCGAGATCGTAGAAGTCGACCGTCACCTCGGGCCTGTCGTAGCAGATCCTGAACGCCGCGTTGAGCTCCGGCCAGCCCACCAGCTCCGGCCACGACGTCTTGTGGTGGTCAGGCGGGGGCACGTCTCCCATTTTCAATTCCAACTTTATTTGATCTCCCCTTCTTAATTGGAGCACCTCCTCCTCCGATTTGATCGACGATCCCAATTAAACTCTGTGAATTGTAGTAATTAACAAGAAAATAATTAAACATGGTTACAGCATGCAATGGATGGTTGGATCGATCAGTGAAAATAGAACTAATAAATACGGAGTGATGGGTTAACTGATGAAAGAATGAAAGGAAGGACGATGGTGCCAACCAGAGATCGACTTAATGATTAGCTAGTTCTAGCTGTGGTTGTGATTACAGTGGATAATATGATCTCCTATTTATAGGAGGACTAAGAAATCATACATAGGTTGTCAATCAAGGATGCATCGCGTTCACCGTCCTCGAGTGTCTGTAATCTACGTTGGGTTTTGTTGCCACACTGGCCTTCTAGTTTAGATTGTCATTTGGTGGTAAAAAAATTCAGAAAGGAAAATAGCTTACGCTAACACGATAAAGAGTAAGACGCGCGTCATCTCATCTCAGGACATTCAGTAGCCAAGAGCCCTACTCCATCATTTTCGAGGTCTTTCCTGACAAAGACGGTAAAGCCAATCTTGGCCTTGATCAACGCCTGACAGTGGTTGCTTGATCGCCATTTCTGAATTCTGGGCAGATTAAAACCAGCGAGCAGCCGAGCAGTGTGCATGCATGTTTGCTGCTTTAATTTGTTCAAGTTTATTGTCACTCGTCATTTCTTCCACATGCGCGTAAATGAGCCCTCTTCTGAATCATCACGTCCGTTTATTAATGGCGAAAACACGATAGATTGACTATGTTAGCAAATTTCTTAAGCGTTTAGCAAACAAAAAAAGTGTCAGTGTACTATAGATCGATTGATTGTTTCTGGTGAAACGCCATGTTAGTCAATGTATGTTTGCAACTTTTTTAACAAGGGCAGAACATCTCCCATTCATGGCTAGAGGCAAACGACAAAAAATAGCACCACACCAAACACAACGACCACTCTCTCTCGTGCAACACCAGCAAGTAATTCGCAACGCATGTATAATACAATATATATATATATATAATGCATATCGATCACTTCAACTGGGTTGCTCCCATGCATATATAATACACTAGTAATTGGCAAGGATCTTGTAGTAACCGAGTACCTTACTTGTCTTTACAGCAATGACAAAAACCGTTATCCTCAAAACGCACGTACACAGCAAACAAAGGCCTTGGCCTTTGGACTAGCTAGCCACATGCTACTATTAATTAATCTTCCAAGAAAGAAGAGGACATGAGCGCCCTTGGACTTACCTATGGTAACAGAAAGAAAAAAAAAAACACATAGGATTAGGAGTGCAAGTGGGGCGGGCCGGCCCGGATTAGAAGTGCAAGTGGGGTGGGCCAGCCCGCTAAGTCTGAAAATGAGTTGTTTGGTTAGAAGGTAGTGCCTGAAATTGGTGAATGAGAAATAGAACATTGGATCGAATCTATCAACGATGGATTGGAAGTCTGACTCCCAGGCAGAGCTTCCTGCTCCCAGGCGCTCGATCTATTGGCCTAGGCCAGGCACGCTACGCAGGTTGCCATCCAAGCAAATACCTGGCAGCCTCCAGGGCTCTCCCGGCCAGGCAGGCACGGCACCAGGTAGCGAAGCAAACAACCTCGTAACCACGACGAACGGGCCGAATCTTCTTCGCATACTCTTGGGCTCTACTTTTTTTAGACGTTCCTGTTGAGGAACCGTCGCTGGCAAGTCCAGTTCGAGCATCACCTCGTAGACAAGCTTAGAATCGCACAGAACAATACAAGAACAAATAGTAGACTGAACACAGAGATTTGAGGGCTTCTTTTTTTCTCTTTATTTCTCTTCTCAAAGGTACGTACAATGATTGAGGTTTCCCTCCTATATATAGTCTACAAGGTGGATGAGGAGCCTATCATGGGCCAAACCTGCAATGCTTGGGCCCAGGTTTCTTAACACTTCCATTTGGCACTCATCCGACATGTTCATGTCTCATCAAAACTCCATAAAAAACTAGTAGAAAAAATAGGAGAAATAGTACATAAAACACGTTCTGTTGTGCTGCACAAATCGCCTCATTAAAAAAATTAACTGAGAAACTTCAAGAAAACTCGTCAAGAGAAAAAGAATATAATCCACCTAATTTTATTTAATCTATAAGATTTATTCTTTGGGTACTCGATCTTCGTGATCAGGTTTCAATAATGAGTTTGTAAAGATCCCCCCGGGAATTCTGCACTTCTCTAAGTCTCATCATTTCAATTCCACGTATGCATCTTTCAAAGCTAGACGCTGGAAGTGACTTAGTGAATAAATATGTAAGATTTTCACATGATTTAATATATAGTACTTTAATTTTGTCCATCTTTGCAATTCATGAACATAGAAGAACTTGGTGTTTATATGCTTTGTGAGTTGACTTTTCACATAACCCATATGCACTTATGCAACACAAGCTGTATTATCTTTATAGATAATAGTGAGGGTATGCGCGGTATTCAATCCACACGATTGTTGTATGTGGCGAATCATCTGTCAAAGCCAAGAACATTCCCGTGAGGCCTCGTATAGTGCTACGATTTTTGAGTGGTTCGTCAAAGTCGATACAAGACTTTGCTTAGACGATTTCTATGAAATTACAGTTCCACCACACAGGAATACATAGCCTGTTTGCGACTTAGTTGTATGCGGGTCCGATAGGTACCCAGCATCTGCATAGCTAGTCATAGTTATGTCTTGATTCTTTCTGTAGAACAGACCAAGATCTTTTCTTCCTTGGAGGTATCGGAAGATGTCCTTTATTCCCTGTCAATGTCTTTTGGTAGGTTCTGCACTATACCTTACTAATAGGTTTACGATAAATGCAATGTCCGGACTAGTACAGTTTGCTAAATACATGAGTGCTCCTACTGCACTCAAGTACGGGAATTCCGATCCCAGGACTTTCTCCCCCTCTTCTCTAGGTCTATACGGATAATTGTCTTGCTGCAAAGATCTCCCAACCATCGGCACTTTCGAAGAATATGCATTTTTAAAGCCGAACCTTTCTAACATCTTCTGAGTGTAGGCTGACTGATGCACTAATATCCCTTTAGGGGCATGCTCTGGCTGCAAGTCTAGGCAATATTTGGTTTTACTAAAAAATTTCCTTTCGAACTCCGACTCTAGGTAAGAGATTGCTTACTTAATATCCTCCAGGGTTCCGATGATATTCAGATCATCTACATACACTGAGATTCTACAAAATCCATCCTAGGATCATCGTCTAAATACACAGGGACAATCCTAATTGTTCGTGTAGCACTTCTTGTATAGAAAGTCGCTTAAGCGATTATACCACATCCTGTCTGATTGCTTAAATTCATATAGTGACTTTCTGAGTTACACACTGTATAGATTTCTATTCGTTCTGTCTTGGTTCGGAACAGGGATGCCTTCAGATACTTTCATATAAATATTTGAATTCAAGTTTCCATAAAAGGTATGCAGTTACTACATTCATCAATTTCATTTCTAAATTCAAATTTATTGCCATTGAGATTAAATATCTAAAGACAGTTCCACCCATGACCGGAGAATAGGTTTTTTTCATAATCAACTCCTGGACGTTGAGTGAAACCTTGTGTAACGGGCCTTACTTTATATCTTACAACTTCATTATTTTCATTTCCCTTTCAAACAAATACCCACTTATACCCTACAGGTGCACATAGAGAGGCGGGCGGCTTACAAGCCCAAACAGCTCTCTTTTATTCAAAGATATAAAAATCAGTTGCTATTGCCTTTTTCATGATTAACTGTTATTTTCAGTGATTAAAAGTAATATAAATATTCACAGATAATCAAAAAAGTAAATACAATATATAAATTGCATAGAAACAATAATAACATGCTTCAAATGCTCAAAATGATTCAAAAATTGAATTCTTGAGGCTCTTTTCTGCTGGAATATCAACTTTCGGCGAATTCCGCAATTTTCAAGGGCTAAACCGCTAAATTTCAATTCAAGATTTTTTTCGCAATTTCCAAAAAAATCCAAGGGCCTTCTTGCAAATTTTCGAGACCCCCCTCTTTTTTTTGAAAATTCTTTCCAGCCAAGCCTTTCCCTTTTTCGCCCCATGCTTGGCTCACTTCGGCCCATTGGCCAGTTCAAAAGCGGGGGTGAGCCGGGGGACTTAGGGTTTCCCCTTGCCCTATCCCCAAAGCCGGCGACACGGGCACTACGCGCGGAGGCGGCGCTGCGAGTGTGGCGGCGAGTGCACGGCTGGCGGCGGCGGCTGTAGGCCGACGGGGAGGGCGCATGTGCGAGGGGCCGATGGTGCTCTAGGGCGACAACGGTGCACACTGCATGCGGTGGTGGCTCGCCCGTGTAGGGGCTGGCGCCATTTTTTTCTTTTTCTTTGCGCGGCGCGTGGCTCGGCTATGGCTTCGGCGGCATGGCTTAAGGCCTACTTGGTGGTTCAGCACCGGGGCCAGCGACTACGCGGCGGGCGACGCGGCTCTGGGCTGGGTTGGCGCTCGGCGACGCGACCACATGCAGGTGGTGCGGTGGCTAGTTGACGACGCGGCGACTTCAAGCCGGCGGCAGTGCGGCTGTGTGCGGGAGTGCGATGCGGCGGCCGTGTAGGGCTGGCGAGGGGTGGTCTCCGTATCGCTCTCCAATATACTGCCCCTAGAGTATCTACAATAGTCCATGTCACTTGTTACTAAGGGATGTATACATCAGTATTTAAATGATGTGAAAGAGAGATGGTGAGGAGAGAAGATGAGCTTGTTTCTCGATGATGAAACAAGCAAGTTGTTGATACTAAGATACAAGAAATAACAAAATAACTATTGGAGACTTGCTTGCTACCTAAAAACTTATTTCGTGGGTAGCAATTAAAGTCTTAGATACGAGCTCAAGAAATAATCCATTAGAAGATTTATTTTTATTTTTATTAGATTGAGTGCTTTCTCTTTTCTTAGTAATAAGTTAAGAAACAAAGCATCGTCACTGCTCTAAATGATCATGTCAAGATAGCCGCCGGTAAAATTAAAGCAAAAAGGAAGCACGAGAGACTGAATTGGTCGTTGGAGTTTGAGTTTAAGTAGACGTGCAAAAATATGCACTGATTTGATAGCTTTTCAGTACAATTACCAGGTACAGCAAGCTAGCTTTTCTATTCATGCCATTCGTATTTCAATCCACACACTGTCGTTACGCCACTGATCGACGACGACGTTTCACGCGATACAATACAATCGAGTACGTAAGTGCGTTTTCTGTTAGCTAGCGAGCTACTTGAATTATAGCTTATATCTTCGTCTTGTGTGCCCCCGCGAAGAAGGCGAGGGCGCCGACGAGCGGCGCGTTGGTGTAGGTGGACGGCTCCGCCTGCGCGTAGTTGTCGCGGTTGTCGGAGAAGCCGTCGCTGCCGTCCGGGCCGCCCACGACGGCGCCGACGAGCACGTTGGGGTCCGGCTCGGCCGAGTGCAGGTAGCGGAACCCCTCGTCGCACGCGATGCGCCCCGGGTGGTCGCGCACCGACGGCATGGACGCGCCGCGGTGGTGCACGTGCCGCGGGTACCGCGCGCCGAACCCCACCATGTACGACGTCCCCGCCGGGTTCGCCCCAAGTATGTAGTCCACCTGCCATGCAATATTTCGGCGCCGTCAGCCTCGCCCTCCGTCTTGTCGTTCGATTAATCCAGTTTTTGGGTGAACTGGTTGATGCATATAATAGAATCCGTTCTCGGCGTAGCTAGTGGTACCTGTTTCTTGGCGAGTGAGACGAGAGTGGAGGGAGTGACTGCGGTGGAGCTTCCACCGCAGGAGACTGTTCCACCGTTTGAGGTGAGGTACTTGGCGTAGGTGAGGAGCAGGAAGGCGGTGGACGTCACGTACTGCATGTTGCTGTCGCCTTCTTTGAACAGGAGGCCCCCTACACGCGCGCATGCAGTTCAATTTGGTTAGCGTATACTGTATGAAACGGCAGTTCATTGGATTACATCAACTAGGATAAAAGCTGCAACGAAATTAGCAGGTCACTTCTCTCGAGTCTGAAGTTGCATGTATAGCTAGCTTCGATCACCTGGCGTGTACTGGGACTGGAACCCGTTGGCTCCGGGCACGAGGGAGCAAATGTAGCTGTCAGCGTGCGCCTTGTACACCTGCAACCCGTCCATCTTGTTCTGCAAGAACCCCTGCAAATCAAAGGCCGAGCCTTGTCAGTTAATCCAGCGTCAGGTAAGTTTATAATTCAGTCTCAGCGTCTGGTACGAGCAATCAATTAAGTGTAGGGATTACGTACCTTGGAGAGGAGGACTTTGGTGCCGACGCGCTTGTCGTCCCAGCTGAAGGTGAAGTCGTCCTGCTCGGCGCCGAGGGTGTGGCCGTTGGAGCTGATGTACGACATGTAAACGTCCGCGCCGCCCTCCGACGCCGACGCCAGGTGCAGCCACGACGCCGCCCAGAGGAGCTCGTCCTGCATGCGTCCGTCGCGTCGCATCGATCGCACATGCGCACGGTTCCAACCAAAGCAAAATGGTCAGGACCATATATGTACTGCCATGCCATGCCATGCAATGCAATGCATGCATGATTGGCCTAAATCTACTGCCATTGTCTGCTCATGTACTGACAAATCAACAGGTCCCGAGAAAGCTTGTGACCGTGCAGGGCACGCATGTGCTCCCGTGCCGCTGCAAGCAGCTAGCTTTACGTGGGGGAGCGAAACAACAGCTAAAAATTGGGATGCTTGTACCTTGCAACTGGTCCTTCATTTTGCAATGAGTTATATCTCAGAGCAACTAATCAAGAGACAAAAACTAACAAAGGACAGATTAAACGCTTGCTTACATGGTAGCCAGAGTAGGAGCAGTAGAATGGGCACGCCACGGAGCCGAGCGAGTCGCTGTAGGAGCCCCTGTACCGGTCGGCGAAATCAAACACCTGCATGCATGCACGCGCGACACTCGGATCAGGGACGTCGTCACAGGCATCAAGACAAGGTGTCTCAGTCACGGTGTTCCCATGCATGCAGTGCAGATCAGCGTGTGGCTGCTGCTAGCTAGCTTGCTAGGTACATGCATGATGCATGTGATCGATCAGGAGTGGCAGCTAGATTACCTCTTGAGCTGCCTGGAGCAGCTTGGAGGAGTAGGCCGGGTCGCAGGTCCGGAATGCGAGCGACGCCGCGGCCAGCGCGGCCGCCGTCTCGCCGGCGACGTCCGACCCGGGGCTCTGGGGCGTCACCTTGTACACGTTGCGCGGCGTGTCCATGTCCTCCGCCCGCTCCCAGCACCGGTGGTCCTGGTACGGGTCCGCGACCTGGACATACAGAGCGTCCGGCGTCGCCGTGGCCGCCTTGAGCAGGTAGTCGGCGCCCCACCGCACGGCCGCCTTGGCGTTGTCGAGCTGGCCGTGCGGCATCGTGTCGCCGAACTCGACGACGCTCCACGACAGCATGGTCACGGTGAACGCCATGGGCAGCCCGAACTTGACGTTGTCCCCGGCGTCGTAGTAGCCGCCAACCAGGTCCACCTATATATATATATATATATACGAAGAACACATAAACTTTCAGTGTCCGACCTTGTGTTCATGTGCTGCAGCAATGGCGCGCACACAGGATACTGTTGATTACTAGCTAGTATGTGTACGCTACGTACGCACCTGGTAAGCCGAGCCGTCGGATAGGCCGGAGTCGGCGCGCCACGAGACGCGCTGGCCCTGGGGCAGCTTGCCGGAGCGCTGCGCCTCGAAGAAGAGGATCGCCTTGTCGAGGGCGTCGGCGTAGTTGAACGCCCCGGCACTGCGAGCGGCGAGGCAGAGGACGGCGACGGCGAGGAGCATGCAAGGCTTGGAGGAGGAGCTCATGGTTAACTCACCACTTAACAAGTACAGTCGCCTCTAGCAAGTTGCGCTTCGATCGATGCATGCCAAGAGGCGTTAATCTGCCAGAATATATAGTGGTCGGTACGTGTAGCAGGTTAGGTATGGTAGTTGTTCGTTGGAAGCATGCATTGCATTGCATTTCATTGCGACCGATCGAGAGTGGCGTCTGCTACGGGGCAGTGCACGCGTGTGGTCAACTCAACTGCGTGCAGTATTTGTGTACAGCTAGCTAGCTAGGGGTCACGGATTCATCCTTGTGTTGCACGTCGATCGATACCCAATCAATCTATCTATCCTTGGTTGGGACCACGATTACGTATCAGTCAAAACTAGTGTCGTAAAACGGTTATAGGATGGACAAGATATCTACTAAAATTATGGATGATTAATCGAAATTATACGGACAATTTAACTGTTTTTCAGATATATTTGAACACAATATATTGTCAATACTATCAAAGAAACTTGTACCACCATTCAATTGTATATGACAACTTCATTACTAACTCAAAAGATAACAAGATTGATCGGTGGACTATTATAATTGTGCACCAAAGTACGACTTACAACGAGTTTAAGTAATAGATTAAAAGCATGCATTGTCACATAGATTAGACTAACTTAATTCACTGAAAAGACGACGACCAAAAGAACTAAGTTTTAAATTTAAGTACACAAAATGACCCACAACCACGAGAGAATCATTTACTCTGAATCGTTGTCAACAGCTTGGTTCTATGATGGTTATATATGAATCAGTTACTTTGAACCAAGTGTTTTGTGCTTGAGTATATTAGGATTCTAACTACTATGTTATTAGGCTAGTTGTAACAGGCTGAATTATAACTTGACTAAAGGACTGAATTTGGTCAATTAAATGGATTATGCGACGATTGTATGGAAACGGCCGACTAATCGGACAATGCGGCCGATTTGGCGTTTCACAAACGTTAAATAAGCTCCAATTCGTGTATACGTAACATTTTGCCTAGCGATTCCACATAAACAGGCGATTAACCAGCCATTCCGACTGTTTTTTACAACACTGATCAAAACCTATCAGAATTCGCAAACCAGTACTAGTAGTATTAAGCTAGTGACAGAGCTAGCGAGGATCAGTACATACATATATTTACTATTATAAAAGAAAGACTTTGGTGGTGGTGGTGAGTCTGTCACTACCTTATTTTGAGTTAGTGAGATTTTTTATAGATAAATATATTCACACATGTATAAAATACTTGAAAGATCTTTTGTGGATAATTAGATTATCTGTGTTTGTGGTTTGTGATAAGATTATATGTGGCTTGTTGATTGAATGCAAATTATATATGAAACTTTCAATTGTAGTGATAATTACCTTATGTGTATTAGTTTTCTAAGTTAATAATTTATATAATGTTTTATTTGAAATCCATTATAACATACGGACACTCCGCTAGTGCACGTATAAAATCGATCGATTAGGCGTTTAGCATTAGTTAGACTCTGGCGTGTCATGCATGTGTATGTACTGTGTAGTACATGAATGTACATAAGCTGATGAGCATGACAATATCTAAATGGGGAGCAATATTTCTTTCTGATGAATTATCTCCTAAATGTGCTGGTTATTTTTCAGGTTCCCTCTGCGTCGAGCTATCTCAAAGAAAACGATAATTAGCCGATGCTAGTAAAAAAAGATTATACGCATTCACATACATTCAGGTATATCCAACACATTAAGACGGATTGGAGTGCTTACTTCTTCTTCAGTAGCTAGCTAATTAATTACTCTTAGTAAATCCACGGACGAAACCATTCATAACACGGTACGCTACGTGCACATCGCCTCGCCTTGATTTACTGAAACATGTCGATCTTGTTGTTCCATTTTTCAGGAAATTTAATCTGTCCTCTTAATTGTTCTTACATATTAACAAATGGCATCTCGATCGAGTACTGCTAGCGTCAATGGCAGAGTGACAGTCCTTGCAACTGACAAAATAGACTAAGTTTTTCCTGGAAATGGCGGCCGTTTGGACAGTTTTCGCGCGCGAAACGGCCAAAACGGGGAAATCGCATTTCTATCTTGCGTAGCAGCAGCAGGTATCAGTTGACACTTGACAGGATTGCGGAGTGTCTCCTGTCGCCGCACGCTGGCAAGAGGCAGGTAATTGGCCGGTGCAGGCGCAATTACTACCGGCGTGAATTCAGCCTCCTCCTTCGTCGTTCATGCATGCGTGCATTCAGAGCACGGGATTAGCGGTGCCTTGCCGGCCCGGCCGCAAATGCAGACGCATGTAGCCATGTAGAGCTTGCATTTCCAAGTCCATGCGTGCAACTTATTTCCTGGACTGCTACATCAGATGGCTTTGTTCTTTTGCATTTTCCTTTGTGTTAGCTCGTGCATGAGCTTCTGCATGCGGCCGTCGCTAATCACGGCCGTTTGCTTCTATTCACGGGCGAGTTGGCATGCTTCAACTCACGGGTGAGTTGGGGCTCGTTCGGATAGGGTAGGATTAGACCTGGTCTCTTCGAATTGAAAGCGATTTTACTTCCTTCGGTTATAAAGGAGTGATGTCTTAGAATACGTGCAATCAAATAAACTAAGTATTGTTTGGGTGACTAGTGGATGTGGTTGTACCTCTAACCCACCAGAATTTAAACTCCTACACACCTGCTTTTTGGAACAAGACGTTTCAAACTCGAAATACACGCATCCGATCGCAACCCAACAACATCAGGCTAGCGAAGGGCGCAAAAATGTGTGCCCAAAAGCGTCGCGCAATTCCTCCTAAACTAGCGTTTGCATGGCGATACTTTTCTTTATGATTTATTACACTTGATTATTATAGAAGCTGGGGATAAACTGATTTAGTAAATGGTCACCATTAGGCATGGTTGAAATTACACATCCACGGTCATTTTTTTTAGGAAATATTCCATTCAAGTAAAAAGGTCACCATTAGGCATTGTAGCTTGGATGGAGTTACACATCCACAATAATTTTCTCCCTCTTGATTAGACTCAATCAAGTGAACCCACATATGTGATATTTTTTTCTTTTTTGGGAAGCGATGTAATAGGAGGTTTTAATTGGTTCAAAAATTTCAACCCAGATCTCTTTATTTTAGTTTCGATTATTTGGGCTGCATGATTTCTTTTCTCCTACGTGACAAATTGTGGAGTCTGCTTAATTAGAGCTTACTTCCACCTTTTTTTTGGTCTTTAGCACAGAACTCGCGAAAGCAAGTTTGAGCAGGATAACAAGCTGAAAAACTCGTGTTCATCTATAAATGTTTATAGCATGTAGTATGATTTTTTTAATCCACCGCAATGCACAGGCTGGCTCCTCCATATCATCTTGTAGTAACTTCGTAGTGTTGAAGTCTTACATTATATGTGTTTCTTATTTATTTTTGTAATTGTGCAAGTTAATCCTTGAGATTTTATAGCACATCATACTATGTAGATTGATTCACATCAATAACATGGAGAATCATTAATTGCTGATGGATGCGCATAGCACCACCCTATCTATGATGTTAGCCATACCTGCACAACCATCCTCTAGGGTTCTCATAATTTGGGTTCAGTTCCAAGCTTCCATCCAGTTTCTGCCTGTGGGCGCAGTTCGGATTTCCGCCAATTCTTTCAGCCCAATAACCACCCTGTACAGGGATCGATTGGCAACCCATCGGCAAGCAGTTTTCTATTCCTCCTGGACGTGGTGCAGCATCTGATGATCTCATCTGCAGCAAAGAACAAATTTTACAGTTTTTTTCTTCTCTAGGGGTATATATGCTCGGGTCCCATCCCATGTATGCCATGTACTCACTCTGATTCCTCTATAAAAAGATACTCGCTCTGATCGCAAATGTTAGATATAAGCCGTCATATAGTTAAATATTTATAGGTAACCATTTCACACTAGAAAGTATCTAAATTGAAGACATATAGTTTATATATGTAGTTATTATGATGTGCAGTAATATGTTATTATCCTACAAATAAGTGGACGAACTTGTATGTTAGACTCTTATCAATATTATAGAAGACCATGCTATACTTGCAACCAGAGGATAGCACTCGGTGAAAGTGCGACTAAGAAGATGCTCATAAATATCGTCTTAAGGCCCTATTTAGGAATATTAGAATCTTGTCATATTTCTATGGGAATTAAACTGTTTTCAACGTGAAATTACCGGGCACTGTTTTGAATGCAAAAATTCTAAGATTCTTTTCTTGAATTATGCTACTTCATATGAAATTCCTGTAGACTCATCGAAACTTTTTCCTTTTTTCTCTTTCTCTCTCTATCACTTTAGCATCTTTGTGGAGTCATGGTTCATGGACTGGTTCGACTCAATCCTCCCAAAGCCCCGACTAGACCCAAAGGACCACCTCCTTCCCAATCCAGAGGCTGACCGACGGAGGCGCACCCTGGCAACGACGGCTCCCGCCAGGCTGAGGTCACGCATCCCCTTCGCCTCCTAGCTCCCTTCCCTTCTCCTCCCGCGCGGCCGCCTCCTTCTTCTTGCCGCCCTCTCGTGTCGTCCCCGTCGAGGAGTTATAGTTTGAGTGCCTATGTCGGTCACTACAGCATCAACAGAAGCTGTCCCTGTGTCACTGTAGTAAAATGTGATCGTGGCATTAAAAGACACCACTTTTTTCATGTATCTGCAACCCTGCTGTGCATGCATGCCTCCATTTTTTTTCTAGAACCGAAGAGCAAGCGCTCCTGGTTCTTGACGAAGCCCAAAGTTCAGTTACAGTGCGTTCAGGATTACAGGGGGACTCATCCTGTCATCCACCCTGGAAAAAAGCATCACAAAACAGTACCACCAAGCTCAACAAAGAAATAAAATTGAGGGGCACTAGAGAAGAACAACATCATCCTATTTGATAATTTGTCAGCTTCTTCCTTCAGCCAGTTGTAGCCAGCACCTTTGAACCATCTCAGCTGTAACCACAAGGCTTGTAGTCAATCAGAATGACCTTCTCAAATGTGTGTATAAATATTCAGATTGGCTATACAAAAACCACTCGAATAGATTTGTCTTGGAAAATAAGTACATCGATAATATACTTGGAGCCATGGGGCACTGAAAGAAAATTTGGTCGTTGGTTTGCTCATCATGTTGCTGATATTTTAGTTTCAGGTTAACCCCAGACAAGATGCAATCCCTTATTGTAAACCACACAGATAATTTCATTTTTTTTATCAGTGTTCCACCAAGGCACTAGGCGCATGGGTGCTGCTACGATTTGATCCTAATCGACAGGCTAGGCGATCAAAGGCGGAGCGTGGTGAGGCGGGATTGGGCGACCGACTAGGGGGGAGGGGGAGAGGAAGGGAGAGAGAAGGGGGCTGGCGGAGGCAGAGAAGGATGCACCACTGGTCATGGCCGTGGAGGACAAGTGGCGGCGACTGGAGGTTGAAGATGCTATGTTGCGAATCAATATTTTGGGTCACTAATCAAGTGCCCGTACGTTGCGATGAAAACATAAACTATAGAAGCAAGTCAAATGAATTATTTTGAAGCCATTTTGATAACACAAATGAAGGGGAAAAACATGACTAAATAAGATTGGCTTGGAGTCAGTTGCATCCTAATAAAAATCCAACAAACAACCCATAACCGAATGTAGTTCAAACCATGCATAACAAAATAATAGATTGAAATGTAGCAACCCGATTACATCCCTACTGGAATGCCTGTGTGCTTCGCCGGGCGTCTTTGCTATTATGAACAGCATAGAGACAATACAATTGAGGAATGCAAATTCATACGGTATGGAAGGCATTGATGTATTAGGGTATCTTCAATAGTTAGAGATAACATTATCTCTAATATATGACACATCATCTTTAGAGACAATATCTCCAATAGATAGTCTCTAGTGTGCTCTCTAACATTTATATTTTATAATTTTCCTTTGAAACGGGTCTACATATCAACTAGAGTAGATTAATGTATCATATCTTGTTTTACGTGCACGACAGTCTCTTCAGAAGAGACAACATGTGCTCTCTCTCCTCCCCCTCTCTTCTTCATGTAAGATTTTATTGACGTGACATAGCTAAGAGATGACAATAAATACACTATTAGAGATGCCCTTAGTTCACAGGGACCAGGGGCATATAAGGCAAAGGAACGGTACAATAGGGCCGCTCAAACACGCACTAATGTCTCATAAAATACATATACTAAGGAGCAAACACTTGGAATAACACATATATTCATTTGAATGTACATTCATGCCATCCGGTAGAAAGTGGAGAGCTCATGAGCGCACCTGCAAACATGCAAGGTTTCCTGGCCTAAAGCTGCATACACAAAAGGATATCATCTCACAAAGGACAGGCCCAAGGTAACCACAAAGCTAAAAACCAAAATTGAAGTTTTTTTTTATCTAAAACTTGGTAAAAACATAATATATACACGTAGACCAACAAACAACATGTATATACAAAACTTTAGGCCTATCACAGTCCTCTCGGTGAAGAAAATTGGTACCTTCTATCATCCTACTTAAGAATGCAAGAAACAAATCTGGTGTTAATTTTTGAATCATTCAATGTGATATGATCAGATACTACGTAGAAACAGTAGCAATTTCTGAAGAGGCAAAATTGGTGTTCTTTTGTAGTGGATGAAACAGGGGTATGGAGTGATGCATGTCAATGAGCACTTAACCACAAAGGCCTTCTTGTGGATTTCTCTTGGTGAAAGAGTTATATATTAAAATATTACTCTTACTTACCAATTGGTTGCCCAAACTTGTGCGCATCAGTCTACACTATCAATCCATGAAACAGCTATGGATTTTCCTTGAACTGCATAAAATTTATGGAAAGTATTACGAGGGAACCAACGAGGTAATACTTAAAAGAATAATCTGAAGCCAATAAGTACAATCGCTACGGGGAAAAGCTGAGGAAATGAAAGGAGACACTCAAGCCACTAAAGTATTCTTTTACAATTCAACGGCAATGGCAAATAGGGGCATGTTCCATAGAGATTTAGCTACACTATGATCTATTTACAGTCAAGCAACCTATGTCATATCATTAAATGGCACACCATCTTGCTTCTAGAATCTAGATAGCCTCCACATTTCTTAATCCTACTCTCACTATGCCATGACTCATCAAGCAATAAGAGGTTGGTTTTATTAGTGAAACAGCAGCCAGCTTTCTTCGCGAAAACATGAGTAATCGGGATGCCATGTTAACAAGGTCGCAAATAGCGCCGATGTAGTGGCAATATGACGTTATATCATCAAAATTAGGCCCGACGGCCACGGCTCGTCGTGTCTCCGTCACATGGGACGGACGCCCAAGAGATGCCCTCCGTCGATCTCCTAGGATAAATAGCGGTGGTAGGAGATGGTTTTCATCGGGATCTCGGGCGTGGCATTGTAGGAGGGGCGTGGACGCAGTGGGGGATGAAGGGTGCGGGTGGTGAGATGTAGCAGAGTGGGGCGTTGGCCCCGGCGCCAGCAAGGGTGGGGCGCAGGCGGCAAAGACCTTGCTGACGCGGACGTGGTGCGAGATTGAGGGCACGGTGCCCGGCGCTGGCGAGGGGGGGCAGGAGCACATGTGGCGGCGACGGAGGAACCCACTGTCACCGACGTCGGCGCCAGGGCGGTAGATACTCCCACATCTCAATCACCTCGTCCACGTTCGCGCTCCTCAACACCACCACCTCGCCACTCCGCACTCCATATCGCCCTCACCGCGCTAGCCCTCGAGCGGCGGGGGCGAAGCTCGGCAGCAACGACGTCGTTCGCTCTCCGGGCGAGTCGAGACGGCGACGAGAGTTGTGTGGGGGCCAGCAAGGGCGAGGCTCGGCGGTGGCGAGCGTCGTGTGGTGCACGCAAATTGGGAGGAGAGAGGAGACGAGAAGAGGGGCGTAGCCACGTAGGAGGAAAAGCGAAGAAATAAGCTCTCGTATGGTGCACGCAAATCGGGAGGAGGAGACGAGAAGAGGGGCGTAGCCGCATAGGAGGAAAAGCGAAGAAGTCGCGCGAGGGCTGATGACCCCATCGGTCGACGCGCTTTGACGTAGAGAATGGAGGGGGTGGAAAGAACATATCACTCACCACCACTCACCACCACTAAAGTCTTTTTAAGTAGTAAAGATATATTATTGGCTGAGAATAATTTGTTTTGGGCCTTTTGGGCTTGAGTCAGACGCAGTGGGCAAATAGAGTAAAGCAAACCCTAACTAACCTTCAGTTCAGGCTCAGCGACGCCGGCATCCATCACCTCGCTGCCAGCCGGATCCGCCATCGATTCCATCTGCACCTCGCCCCCGCGCCGTCGATTCCATCTCCACCTCGCCCCCGGCCAAACCCACCTCGTCGTCGCGGCACGCGGCCGGAGCCACCTCGTCCCGGCCTCCGCGCCGACAAATCTTGCCTACACGCTGCCGGATCTCGCCTCCCCGCCGCCGGATTCCGCCACCTAGCCCCCGAAGTCGACCTCCAGCTCCATCCTCCAGGTGCTGCGGATGCTCCCCCCCCCTCCCCTCACCTCCTATCCCACATGCGCTTTGCACTGTGTGTAGAACGACCGCCTAGGCGCCAGGCGGCCACCCTCCGCCCGCCTTCCGCCTAGCGCCTATGGGAACATTGTTTTTTATGGAACCTTGCAGTTACACAGACATTTGAACAACATAGGTTGTACTCCGGTACATTAAGCAAACTATGAAGAGATTTAGGAGTATAAACCCCTGTTCTATCCAAACCCCATTTAATTGTGTCTCCTATCCATAAACTAAACAGCAGTTAGCTTATCTTGCAGGACATACGCATGAAGAAAATCTTCTTCACTTATGGGGTGTTTAGTCCATCCTAGGATGGATTGGTCCATCATGGGATCATTCCATAAATTTAGTGGGATGACATTATTCCTCATTTTGTACTAGTCTTATGCTTATGAGGGATGAAGTCTTGATGGACCAACTCATTCCATTTCTCAAACCAAACAAGTTGGTTAGGTTCGGAGTTAGGATCTGATGATCAATTCACCATCTCATCCTTCAAACCAAACACTCCATAAATTTGGTGGGATGACACCATCTCTCATTTTGTACTACACTTATGCTTATGAGGGATGAGGTGATGATTGACCAACCCATTCCATTCTTCAAACCAAACAACTGGGTTAGGTTCAGAGTTAGGATCGGATGGTCAATTCACCGTCCCGTCCTTCAAACCAAACTCTCCATTAGAGGTCTCACAAAAGCAATGTTCAGACTCTGCTCATTCCAAGCTCTACTCACCACAATATTTGGATCAGCCACTTTTGGGCAAAGACTCCAATATAGGCTTAGTGGACAACCTCCACACCATACATCTTGCCAAAAGAGATTTTGCTCATCAGATTCAAATATCCAAAACCATATACTAAGAAAGCATATGTTGTGGGTTCTCAGGTCAATGACCCACAAGCCACGTATTCCTTCGGGCTGCACTGCTGCACACAGTGCACACCGACCTTCACGCCTTACATTTTCATAACTCTATTTAATGCATTACTTTCCCTTTGAAACATGAAAAATAAAATCTTGTGTGTGCCAAAGTTATCAACACGTGATGGTAGCATTGTGTTACCTTAGATTTCTTATTATGTTGCTTGTGAGAGATCGTTATTCGATCAATCTGTGAAATGATGCAATTATTTTGCAGGCATCCCGATAAGGATACTGCTGCCATCATTTGAAGCGAGGAACTGCCAGTCTTGTAGCAATTAATAACCCCTTATCTTCCATGGCACAACCTTCTGCTGAAAAAACACTGTCAATCTATCTGTACATCCCTAATATCATTGGTAAGTCTCTGGTTGGTTGCTTGTTTACAGTATATCACTGTGCTATTACCAAAACTACTGTGCAGATGCTATTTTTTTACTTACAAATTGATGCTAGCATGTGGATCAAAAAGTAGAATTTTCAGCATATGAGAATTGTTATTGTGCAGGATATTTCAGGATCATCATAAACTTCATTGCATTTGCTGTTTGCTATTCCAACAGGCCACTGTTTGCTATCCTGTACTTCTTCAGGCAAGTGTCATCTATTTATTTGCAGATCGCTTGCATTCATTATCCTACGCAATTGGTTTATCTCTAGAATTCTAACATCCTTGAAAAATCATCAGCTTTTTCTGTGATGGCTTGGATGGTTGGTTTGCACGGAAATTTAATCAAGGTAATTAGTCACATCACTTTTGTGTTCAAATCTTAGCTTGTCCTTCTGCAGAGAAGGAATCTCTAGCGCCTTTGTTTCCCTATGTTGAAACTTATTTCATTTCATATTTTAACGAACCTTTGAAAAAGCTGATGTTAAGATATCGGTCAGGGCTAAATCTCTTTATGGCCTGTTTGGATGAGGGTTTTTTGGGATTCTTATTTATTTCCCCTATTTATAAGTTATTGGGAAAGTTTTTGAAAATATCTGATCAGTTTATCTCATTCTATGAATTAGCATCAACATTTGGAGCTGTGTTGGACATGGTAACAGATAGGTACTCCTTGAATAAATCATTAAACTCTGTATTTGCAGGGTGAATACATTCTGCAGCGTGAAATAAAATAATTTCACTTCTCATATTGCTCTTCTTCAGGGTTAGCACTGCTTGTTTATTGGCACTTCTCTCCCAGTTATACAGGTAAATGAAAGCAGAGCGCTTCAATTGCTGTATCTTGAGTCTCGATACCTTCCTTAGTTTTCTTTGCAGCGTTGTATCTTGAAAGCAATCCATTTGCAAATTTCTTTGCAGACCTGGCTTAGTTTTCTTGATGTTGCTTGGGTTGGATATTACAAGCCACTGGTTTCAAATGTACAGGTTTGTTTTCTCTACCATTTTTGTTCAAATCATGCCAGTTTTCAGTTTGTTTCTCCTAGTATGCACCTAATCCTGTTTCAGAAGTTACTGATGGGAACAGAATAGATAGGAACACCAACTATGCTAACTGTTCAAGAATTTTGCAATGATTTCATGATACATACACTCTGTGCTCATTGATGAAGAGATTCTTATGTTCTATTTTATGATACATGTCTCTTTACTTCTACATTATTGCTAACTATCTGATGGTATATTTTTGTACTAGTTCTTTCTTATCAGGTAAGACTAGCCACAAGGATGTAAAGGACACAGGCAATTGGCTTCTGAAATTATATTACGGGTATCGGCCATTTATGGCCTTCTGTTGTGTTGCTTCCGAGGTATGTGATTCTCCGTAATTAAACAGTATCATCAGGGATGTTTGGCTGCTTGCATGGGGAACACTTGAATAAGTAGGTGCAACATGAGTGCTGTTTGGGATGGTGTTTGGTTGGGTGAGCTGAATTATGAGGCATAGCCGCATAGGATGAGTAGATGTGTTTGTGTGACCAAAACCAACCCAATGGACAGACCCATCATGCACCTGCAGTTCTGCACATACAACCAATATAGAAAACATTATACAGCCATTCAAAGTTCAAACACCATCTCAGCGCATGCAGCACCTTTATACACAGCTGACTAAATAACCCCTATATATTCCACCTTCTAACCTAGAAAGTTTCCAAATTACAGGTTCTATACATTATCCTCTTTCTCTTTGCTGATGAGAAGTCGACAAGCTTGCTTAATGTAAGATGACATAATCTCTATAGTTGCCTTTTCTAATTACCATGCGAGCTGCTTAGCATCTGGTATTCCTGTATGCAACAGGCGTGCAGAGGTATTCTGAAGCAAAGCCCCCTCATTGCCTTCGTGCTTATTTCAACTCTAGCTGGCTGGGCATTGAAACAAGTGATCAATGTCATCCAGGTATCAAAAACAAACAGTAGAACTTTCCTGCATCTAATTGCTATGTGCAAATCTGTCATCTGCTTATATTGAGGTTGAGCTGGAACCGTGGCATTGCTAGATTATTAGATGTAGGGCAAAAGAAAAAAAAACTGTTAATGCAGTAACTGGCCTAGGCTTTTTGCAATTAGGCCATAACTAGTCTTAGTTGTGGATTGTCATCATGTTCAAGTTTTAGGTCTATGTATGTTGCTTGAACAATTGTTTATTCTACATAATTCTGACAGTACTAATGGATATATTTAAATATGAAGCGCAAAATTTTGACATTCATATACACTTCCTGAGTGCAGATGAAAACAGCTGCAGATGCTTGCGTTGTGTTTGATTTGAAGAGAGGCAAATGAGCAGTAAGGACCGAGGTTTCCTTTAGTTTGTGTTGGCATATTGAAGAAAACATATCGTGATGCCTGATTGTACCAATGCACATATGGTAGCTCCTTGATGTAACTTTAACATGTCTGATCTTAGGAGGGTCGACATTCTGTGGGAAAAAGCAGCATGAAATGGAAAGGACTATGTTTGGAGGAAAACACAGAGATTGTCAAGTTCTGTAATATGTATGCCTCTCTACAATGATGATGATTCGATCTTTGTTTCTGTACCAGCTTGATGTTTTGTTACCAACCGGCAAATATGATCATGACTGCCGCCTCCTGTTATACTAGTTTACTTGGTTGTAAAGGAGAAAAAAAACACGGTCAACAATACTTGGTTGTTTTGTTTTGAGGTTTCGGATTTGTAGGTAGGTTGTCTGGGATATTTTGCTCTCAGTTTCATAAGAGCTTTGGAGCACTAATCATGTGATCCTCCTCTAGCTTTTTACATAAAGTTGTGCATTAATCTAGTGATTCTCCAGACCAGGCTTTAATTATTTTGTACGTTCTTATTGCTTTGTAGGTTTACATAAAGTAGTGCATTGATCCATTGATTCGTACGTTTTAATTATTTTGTACGTTATTGTTTTGTTTCGATTCTACTTTTTTTTTCCGAACAGGGAATTCCGCACGAATAATATCAAAATCATACTGTTTCTTGTAAAATTCATGCCTCGATCTACTAGCACTAGTGTCCAGAATCTTTTCGGTCAAGGTTGTTAGAAATTGTGATTCTGAATCGGATCATAGACACTCCAGTAGGATCGTATTTTAGTATCGAATCATTGAATCTAAGATTCTACTTGATTTTACCAAAAATATATTTTTTCAATGTGGTGTATTCCAAGAGTGATTTGAGTGTTTATTTGATCATTTAACATTTAATTTGACTGATAAATGTATAAATCGTAGTTTAGATTTCATATCATTCAGAGTTACAACTAAAATATTGATTTTATCAACTTTATCATTACCTGAATATTTTACATGAAAAGTAAAATAAATAAATAAAATATTTTTTATTATTCTCAGCCTCCAAATCTTAATGTCTAACCTACTAATTACTTAATATTTATCATACAACTTGAATTGAGGGGTAGGACACAACCAAACACCTATTTTTTTTAATAATTTGAGATGATATATGATTTTATCTGATTTTACGACTAGGAGCGTGATTTTACATAATTATACTATATGCAATTTGGATCGTATTGGTGTGGAGAATGATAGAATTCTACTTCTGCCACTAAGTCGTGATTTTAAACCCCTAGTTTTCGGTAGACGCCACAGTAGACGGCTAGTCACTACTCACTAGTACCATAGGGGAGAGAGAGAGGAGCAGGATACTGTACTGCGCTTCTCCGACCCCAACGGGCAAGCGACCGAATCATCGTTACGGAGGAGAGCAGTGGGCTGCAGCGGCGAGCTAGCGAGCGGGTGGCGATGGCGGCGCTGACGCTGAGCATTGGGCACAAGATGCCGGCGGTGGGGCTCGGCGTGTGGCGGATGGAGTCCCCCGACATCCGCGGCCTCATCCACTCCGCTCTCCGCGTCGGGTACCGCCACTTCGACTGCGCCGGTACGTGCCCAGCTATCTTCACTTCTCGGCATGTATACCAATCCAATTCGTACGAGTTGCTGCGAGTTGGAGGGTGTCTTGTGTTGGATACTTCGGTGCTTGCAGGATTTGTTCTTCTAGGACGCTTGTGTGCGTGTGTCACTGTGGAAGCGAAAATTTGTGACCTAGTCATACTTGATCTCGTGTTACGGGGCGGGGAGGATGGGGGAAAATCAGTTCTATAATGTCTCTTATATGATGTTTTGTCTCGGATAAGTAGCACATTTGTACAGATCACAAAAATCATAGAGCCAGGTTTAGACAGTATGCTGTGCTAGAGATGTGCGAGGTTTCTCTTTGGCAATGCTATTCTAGCTCTTAATTGACAGGGAATATGAATAATAATGGTTCTCACATCTTTTCGGAAATTTCGCCTCGATAATTTTACTAACTGTGCTTGCTTCCTGCTTTTCTGGTCCTGCAGCTGACTACCAGAATGAAGCTGTTGTAGCCAGCTTCGACTACGCAGGTTGTATGGGTGTAGTACTGGCTATTGAGGCCTTCGGTGTCTACAGAAGGGTGCTGTCGTTGAAGCAGCAGGGTAGCGGAGGCAGACATCTGTACTTGCATCCGCTCGGAAACCCCTTGCCACAAGACTTGATGATCGTCGTGCCAAAAGGACATTGTGAGGATATCAAAATCCCAAATGATCGGACTGAGACCTCGTAGCCACTGGATGCCTAGTACCATGTCAAAACCATCCAACGGAAGATCATAAAAATCAGTGTAAAATTTCTCATTGCTGATCTCAATCGGTAGCCCCTGAATCATCCCTTTGCTGAAAATCCGTTCCCCATTGGCCACCGTGACTTTCAGATCCCGTCGAGGTTGTAACACAATTCCCAGTTGATCGACCACTTTGTCCTGCAAGAAATTGTGGGTTGATCCGGAGATCCCGTCGAGGTTGTAACACAATTCCCAGTTGATCGACCACTTTGTCCTGCAAGAAATTGTGGGTTGATCCGGAATCAATAAGGGCCAGCAGTTCGGTTTCTCCGATGCGAACCTTCACTTGCATAGTCTAGCCTACGCAAATCCCGGTGAGAGCATGCAGTGATACATGAGGACTCTCCCCATCATTTACTTCCTCGGCAGCATCCTCGTCCTCATCCTGCACCAGCTCGAGGCAGTACACACAACGATGGCCCCATATGAATTTTTCATCACAATTGAAACACAACCCCTTTTCGCGACATTCGGCCATCTCTGCTGCTGTTAGCCGACGGAATTGCCTTCCACCAATGCTTGGTGCAGTCGGACCTCCTCCAGCAGGTGATGTCGAAGGTGGTGCTCCTATTCCAGCTGAGTTGGCTCCTTTGAACGGTGGAGTCCCGCGTAGCCACGGTCGTTGAGTTGGCGACGCAGCGATTAGTGCCCTTTGTTCATACGCCCTTGCGAAACTCATTGCCACCTGCAAATCTGGTAAGTTTTGTAATTCGACATCAATGCGTAAAAGATCAGTCAACCCCAACGTGAATAATTGTACTTGTTGCTCGCTCGATAAAGGTCCTGAACAACACAGTAAGGCCAAAAAAATCTTGATAATCAGCAACTGTACTAGTCATCCACAACTGTGCTATCTCCCCAAGAGGATTAGAACGGATCGGTGGACCGAAACAGAGGTGGCAGCGATCCTTGAAATGAATCCACGTCGGAGTTCCTTCGTCTTGTTCCAATTGGATATACCATTGTTGCGCAATTCCCATCATATGGTGTGCTACAAGCCAGACTTTGTATCCTTCATCGGTGCGTTGTCCCCAAAAGAACTGCTCACAGCGATTGATCCACGTGAGAGGATCTTCCTTGCCGTCGTATGTCGGGAAATTGAGTTTGTGATACCGAGGAACTCCTGTTGTGTCTGCGAGGTGAGGAACTGCCGCTGCGATCTGTGGAACGGCTACCCTCGGCGGAAACTGTCGGGGCACGAAAGGCAAGGGCGCCGAGCCAATTGGCATTGATTTCGAATGGTGTTGTGCCAGCCATTGGAACGGCCGGAGCCTTTGGGAACGAACCCATTGGAAAAGGGATTGTCTCTGTAGTCGGCTGGTTCCGCGGTTCCAATTTTGTCTCTGAAGCCACTTGCGGTTGGAAATTCCCCAAGATGCCGGAGTACCCTGGTTGATCTTCCAGTCTCTGAATGCGCTCGTCTAGATTGGATAGCCGTTCTTCTATGGCAATCACCCGGGCTTCAAGGGCTAAAAACTGCCTCTAATTTGTTTGCTTAGTTCGAGTTTCAAATCGGCGATTGTTGCCATCACATCGGATGGCTCGCCATTCTTTTCCGCACCGGAAGACATGGTGGTCGGCTTTGATATCAAATGTTCTAGCCGGCTTCGACTACACAGGTTGTATGGGTGTAGTACTGGCGATCGAGGCCTTCGGTGTCTACGGAAGGGCGCCGTCATTGAAGCAGTAGGGTAGTGGAGGCAGAAAGAGAAGTTCAAAGGACAGAGGATAGCAATTGGAAGATAAAGTATATTTCTTACTTAGTTCTGAGTTACAGACTCGATCTTATTTTAAGGAGTACCTCTTCTAATCCGACTCTCATGCTAACTCTACTTGGATACAAACTCGGTACTCATATTCGAAAACTACTGATTTATTTTCGTATTGGCTACAGGAACGATATTACTCATCGGGGCCTTGGATTCCTGTTAGAATTGCTATTGCGTGTGGGCTCCGATCTTCACGAGTCCGTGATCGTCGCTGGTAGTGCTTGCCCCAATACTAGTCCACAACAGAAGCTGAAGTCAGTGATGCACTTGCAGAGGCATTCCAAACTGGACTTGTCAAAAGGGAGGATCTTTTCATCACTACCAAGGTTACTATTTTTTTCCCGACACATGATCACAACCAAGGTTATTGGGACCAGAAAAATACTACTGCTTTCTTATGTTGGAAAATACTCACCTACTGTCCTGTTGGACAAGGACCTATGTCACTAAAAATTATGTCCTATGAGCAGATTAAAAGAACAAGATGAGTGAAAATGAAATCTTATGTTAGATTTCGATTTTGGAAAAGGGGTGTGGCTGTTACATCAGGTTCCTTCTCCTAATCATTCACTAGTGAGTGGCAACCTATTCAGTATTAGATGAAACACTAAAAAAAGATCAAGGGTGGCCCTGTAACTGCTGGAAAAAGGTTGAAACCAGTTGGTTTTCATTGGTTTTGCAGTGAAATTCGCACACCCAGATATACTTTGATATTTTCCCCATTGTTTTTAAAGAATGTTTTTGAAGTCATGCACTGACTTGCAATTATAACGTGAAACTTAAATAACATCAGTTGTGTGGACTAACTCAGCAGAAGAAGTCCTAAAAATCCTCTAGACTATCTGGCTGGCAAAATAACAAGACTGGCTTGTACCGATGATTTTTTTTTTCTTTCCAAACCATGGTTAGCATTACTAACTAATATTTGACTGTTAATGCTGATATTAAAAAACAAGTCACATCCCCTGGAATTCCAGGTTTTGTTCATCAATTACTGGGCATGGCCCACATGTGATTTCATTGATTGAGACCCTGATGCCATTCTCAATAAAATTACAAGTTTGTTGTTTACACCTGATTCTCAGTCAATAAGGATGTCTCTTGGGCAACACATTTATTATGTGATTTAAATCTCCATTTCTGTTGTGATTGTAGTTGTGGAACTCAGATCACGGGCATGTGGTTGAAGCCTGTAAGGATAGCTTGAAGAAGTTGCGGCTGGATTACCTAGATCTCTACCTTGTTCACTTCCCAGTAGCTACTAGGCATACTGGTACAATCCTTGACCTTATTTTACCTAACACAGAGGAAGAACATTTTATTCATTTTCATTGGGTCACAGAATGAGCATTTCAATTGTCTACAGGAGTTGGTACCACTGCTAGTGCTCTTGGTAACGATGGTGTGCTAGACATTGATACCACTATCTCATTGGAGACAACGTGGCATGCAATAGAAGATCTTGTTTCCATGGGACTGGTTCGCAGCATTGGGATTAGGTAAAGTAAAACGATGTTACCATTTGTTCTTCCCTTTTACCTTATCTTGTTCTCTGTTTTGATTTTTGAGGTAATCTTGACATGTTTAGCCTAACTCGATGTTGTGATGCATTACTGTGACAAATTAGTTGATTTTTTTTTCTAGTTGTAGTGACAGTTTAGTTTACTTAGTATTGGAACTGTGTAACTTAGCTGTTCCCTTATATTACCAGTACTTCCAGTGCAAAATTCTAGTATCATATTGACGTTTGCTGCTACTATATTTCATTAATTGAACCCCATTGCATCCCTATTATTTGGAGACTGTTACAGTCTTGGAAGTACGGGCTTCTCTTTCCTCAAGGTTATTGACAAATGGGTGTCTGTTATCATCTATGAAGTCCAGTGCCTTTAAAATTTTAAATAGCTTCTATGTGAATCATACTCTTGCATAGCATCCAAGTGAAAACCTTGCAATTTCTACGTGCCACATTGTCCAGATGAACATGCAGAATAAGTATGAATGATTTTTCATGTTTATTGTTTTGTACAGCGAATCCCTGTTTTTTCTCCTCACACAGCGTCCAGTCAGTCCTGAGTCAGCTTAGTTCCATACTTCCATCATCCAATTATAATATCTTGAGCTCCTGATCGTTGGAGCTCCAAATTTGCACATTACTGTTAGCATGATGATTCTACATGCTCTCCGTGACAATGTGTGATCTCTAACTAGCCGGAACTTGCCAGTCTCTACAGTAATGCCATTCTTTTGAACTACAACTACTTATAGTAGCACTCCAGGTATCAATTTTGAACTACTTGAGCTATACAGATTCAGAAGAACCAGAATGGAACTGTAATAAATCTTTGCACCTCCATAGTTCCATTCTACTGTCTCCGCCTTTGTTGTAATTGGAGTTTTGACGGCCTACCTTTCATGCTGGAGTAAGTATTTGACAAATCTAATTCTTGAGTTATTCATGCAGCAACTATGACATCTTCCTCACCAGAGACTGCTTGGCATACGCTAAGATAGAGCCTGCAGTGAACCAAATCGAGACGCATCCCTAATTCCAGCGCGATTCTCTTGTGAAGTTCTGCCAGAAGCATGGGATCTGCGTCACCGCCCATACTCCCCTGGGTGGTTCCACCGCCAATACCGAGTGGCTCGGCTCCCTCTCATGCCTCGACGACCCTGTCATCGAGGTGGTTTACCTCCAAATACCCAGAACAGTATCATACCATTGCTTCATGATTTACGCAGCATTACATTTCAGCATCTTACATCGTGCAAGCCTGGTGATAATTTCTCAACCTGCTCACCGTACCGGTGCAGTCTCTGGCTGGGAGGTACAGCAAGACGCCGGCGCAGGTCGTGCTCCGGTGGGGGCTCCAGAGGAACACGGTGGCCATCCCCAAGACCTCCAAGGTGGAGAGGCTGGAAGAGAAATTTTGGCGGTCTTGGACTTGGACATCTCCGACGAGGACATGGAGAAGATCAAGGCCATCGACCGCAACTACCGCACCAACCAGCCCGCCAAGTTCTGGGGCATCGACCTGTATACTTGATTATTCTACTGCGTGCTTCCGGACAGCACGAAAAACAACACGGGCTTTGTCTTTTCCAAGTGAACTTCTTGTTTACTAAATCGTCTGCATCTTGTCGTAACCTGCCTGAAAGCTGAAACTGTTGGGATCTTCTTGTTAAGGAAATGAACTTGATTTGTGCCTAAGCCTAAACTGTTCACGAAGCATACTTCGATTTCGATAGCGTGACAAGTCATATTTCGTGACAGTTGGTATTCCGTATTCGGCCCAACTCACATAACTTCGAAAGCATGGCTTCCAAACTGCTAGCAATTGTCTTCCACAGGGACTTGTTTAGCAGCTATAACCGCAAGGCATCCAGTCAATCATTAGAAAGACCTTGTAGAGTGTGTTTGTAAATAAATATATTCCGATTGGCTCTCTCTCTGGGTGTGAAAATCACTCGAATATATTTGTTTTGGGCACAACTAGCACTCGGACGTACGATCCAAGCGCTAGCGCCGTACGCCCGAGTGCAACATCGTTGTGTGCTAGACGCAACAAAATTCAGAACGCGCGCAACATATCAAAAAATTTATATGCATCATTTCAAAGAACATCATCGTGAAACAGACATATTAACATCATCTAAAAGAATATCACTATGAACATCATCTAAGCTCAGAATCAAAACAAAGTATCTGGAAAAAAAAACGCATTGAAAAATCTTACAACATCACCGTGAACAGTATGCAACATTTTTTTTCTACAGATGCAATATTTTTTCAACGGGTCGCAGCATCTCAAAGAACAGTATGAAACATTTTTTTCCAATAGATCGTAATATTTTTTTTCAACGGACCGCAACATCAGAACAATTCATCAGTTTCCAACAAAAATCAGAAGAAAGGGAAGGGGAAACGGGATCAAGCGGAGCCAGTGGAAGGTACAGAAAGCTCACTGCCTGCTGCTGCACCCGCAGCCCACACGGCGCCCGACCTCACTGCTACATGGCAGCGGCCACCGCCCACACCGGAGAAGCGGGATGATGAGGAGGAGGAGGAGAAGGCCCCGAGGAGGTTGTGGGCGACGGCGACAGGGGCACGTCATCGCCCGCGGCAGCGAGGTCGAGGATGTTGTGGCAGGAGAGCAAAGGTATCACCAACTTGAGTTTCCTATATGTGGGTGTTGCAGAGGGAGAGGATGTGAGGATGGCGCATGAAGAGAAATCTGGGAAGGAGAAGAGAGGAGGTGACGAGGTGGGATAGAGTTGGGAGATCTCTTTTGTGGAAGCTTCTAGATTCCAGGGATAAGAACGGTGGAGTGGGAGTGGGTGAGGAGCATTTGAGAAAGGGAAGCATTCTCGTAAGTCAGAGGGGTTAATAAGTTGGTGTGGTGTTGGACAGCGAGGCGTTCGATTTATTTCTCTTTATCGGACGACCGGACAATATAGTTTCCCATTTATCTTGAAAATACGTCGATAGTATCACATTTTTTTTGCGATTAATCAGTTTTATTAGGTCTTACAAGAAAATACTTGATAGTATCACATTTTTTGTGATTAATATCACAGTTTTATTAGGTCTTACCAGAAAATACTTCGATGATATGACAAAATTTTATTAGGTCTTAATGCAAATTAATGGTCAAATTCGTACATATTTGCAATTCGCATTTGTTTGTGCTACTGCTAGTGTCCTCTCTAGTCTGAATTCCGAACAGCTGCGGCATCGTCGTGTCAGTCTCGACTCCCTACCACCAATCCAAACCGCCGCAGCTGCAACCCAGCCATGTCAACGCCGCCGCGGCCGCTCCCAGCTGCCGTGTCCCTCGCCGACCTCCTCGAGTCCGACACCTTCGCGCCTCCCCCGCCGCCTCCTCCGCCGCCCTCCCCCTCCACCATCCTCTCCGCATGGTCGCACCTCCGCAACCCCTCCTCCTCCTCCACCCCCACCGCCCTCGAGACCCTCCACCTCCACCGCCGCTCGCTCCGCCTCTCCTCCGCCCACGTCTCGCTCCTCCTCCCCCTCCTCCCGCTCCACCCCGGCCTCGTCTCCCCGCTGCTCTCCACCTCTCCGCACCTCCTCCCCGCCTCCCTCCCGCCCGCCCTCCCACTCTCCCCTCGCCTCCTCCTCCTCGGCGCGCTCGCCTCCGCCAAGAGCTCCAAGAATCTCCCCAACGATGCCGGCTGGGGGAGTCCCGCCACGGAGAATCTCGGCGGTGGTGAGTCTGGCAATGGCCATGATGGCGATCCTGTTGTGGCTGTGAGTCGCATTCTTGAGAATGTGGAGCAGGGGAGTGAGAGCTGCGATGATCTTGATCACCTTGCGCTTGCTGGGATTGGTCCAGCGCTGGCCTGTGCTGATGAGCTGCAATTTACAAGGATCCTTGGGTCCTTGATTAGGATTTGCGGGAGGATTGGGAATCTAGGTATTGGTATTAGGGTACTTAAGCTTGTGGAGTGGCTGGTGTTGGGCTTCGTTGAGTCGAGGAAGATGCGGAAGGTTCAGGTGCTCTTTGAGATAATTTCACCAGAAAAGTGTGAGAGCGAGGATTATGTTCTGTTTCCTGTTGTGATGATAGCTTGTGGTGCATTGCGGGCATTGAGGGTTGCTTCGGTGAGATACCGGTTGGACTTCAATCCACGGTTGAAGGAGACGCCTGAGCGGACCATCCGGTTTGCAGCTGAGAAGGCAGTTTTAGAAGGGAGGCATGTTGACAATCGGCGCATCCTTCTTCAGTGTGTTGCCTTAGGATTGACACGGTGTGGGCAGGTCGCATTTCATGAGTCAGTGTTACGGTGTGTCTGTATGGCACTGCTGAAGGAGCTCCTCCCTCTTCCAGATTTGCTCAGGATGTCAGTGCAAAGTCCAGATGGGAATTCAGCTGAGGTTGTCAAGACTCGGGTCAAGCAACACCAGGATAGTGTCCTTTTCAAAGAGGCAGGACCAGTGACCGGGGTTCTTTGCAATCAGTATTCATTTGCCAATGAGAAGGCTAAAACTTTTGTTGAAACTTGTGTATGGGGATATGCGCAGGAGCTGTATTGTAATCTTCGTGCAGCAGTGTTGCTGCATCGGGGGAAGTGGGATGATTTGCTCATGGAGATTGAGAAGATTGCCGAGGCATCATTTCTTATGGTTGTAGTCTTTGCAGCCGAGGTCACAAAACACAGACTGAATATTAAGTCCTCAGAGGGGTTCCAACCAGAGGTTGCTGTCAGGATCTTGGTTGCATTCTCTTGTGTGGAACATCTGAGACGCCTGCGTCTTCCTGAGTACACGGAGGCAGTCCGGCATGCTGTCCTTGTCAATCAGGAGAATGCTGCAGCCAGTGCTTTGTTCATTGAGTCGATGCCTTCTTATGCTGAATTGACAAGTAAACCAGGTTATTTGAATCCCACTTCTCTCCTTATGGCATTGTGACTACTTGAATGTGTGCTTGCAACTGTTGATTATGATTCATCTTTGCCTTTGGTATATTGTAGATTTACTAACTTTGGATGGAACAAGATATATCTGGTACAGAGATGAGGTTCAGACATCACGCATATTGTTTTATCCTGCGGGTTTTGCCAACTTGTATCAGCCTCATTCCAGCTCAGATAATTCGGGATAAGTTAGCTTCCATCATGTTCTTGTATCCTTTATAGATTCCATTCTATTGTTTTGTGCCTTAGTATTTGTTTTTCTCCTTTGGTTATCTAGATGTTTAATTTAAAAAATTGTGCCCCTTAGTACGAACTTGTCAGATACATACAGCATTCAAATGAGAAAGTAACGCGTGCTTCACACTCTGTGATGGTATCTTTCCTGTCATCTGGCAATGATACTGATCAGGATGATCGAATGGCTTTGAAAGAGCAACTTGCCTTTTACTATATCGAGAGATCTTTGGAGGTAGTTCTTTCGATACCATTTTCCATATTTGATTTATGACTTGAAGACTGACTTACTTTGCGACTTTCTTCATTTAATAGGCATATCCTGGGGTAACGCCATTTGAAGGATTAGCATCAGGAGTTGCAGCACTCATTCGACATCTTCCTGCGGGGAGTCCAGCCATTCTTTTCTGTATCCATAGCCTTACTGTCAAGGCTAAAGATCTTTGCAATACCTCAAAGTTTCAGGACAAATCCTTGTGGAGATCATGGGAAGATAGCACAGAACCTTGCAAGAAAATATTAGACTTGCTGCTGCGGCTCATCTTCCTCGTGGATATTCAGGTAAGATCACGAGGTGATTTTTTTTCCCTGATGGTTTGTAGAGCAGTAGTTTTATTTCCTGAAATATTGATTGGTGGTTAGCTCCTTTGTTTCATTCAGGATGTGGTTAATCATTTTTTTAGGATAACAGTTTCATTACCGCAGAATCATGGAAATACAAATCAACTTTTTTTCTCATAACACAAACATCACTAGCTAGGAGAACCTGTTCGAGTGTTTTCATGTACTGGCTGAATGCTTATAAAAATGGAGGGCTGTCTTGGACTCTTGGTTTATTCAGCTTAAACGCCATGGTTATGTTCGAATGTTTATTCAGCTTGTAGCAAGTTTTTGCAGATATTATGCACTCAAAACACCCTTTTCTTCTCTGTTTGCAGGCATTCCCCTATCTGCTGAAGGAGCTAGCAGAATTCGTCACTTTGCTACCAAAGGAAGGCCAGGATGTGCTCCTTGACGACATGCATGCCCATGTCGCAGAATCTGATGATGTTACACGGAAGCCAGTACTTGTGTCGTGGTTGCAGTCCCTCTCCTACATAAGCTCACAGGCTACGCATCGCGAATCTCATAATAAGGATGCAAATGCTTGCTCTGTTGGAAGCGATGAGCCGGGCATGAACAGAACTATGGCACGTATGTGATACCATGTTTGCTCATACTAACTGTGGAACTGGAAGGTCCGCTTCCTGTGTCATGCTTGTACATTAACAGTATAGAATATAATGAAATAGATGCATGCTGCAAGTATCGCCAATACGTGCCATAGTTCTGAAATGTAATATTACATTCGCATCAATCCAATATTTGTTTATCTGATTTGACATTGTGGAGATAAGAGTTGGGTTTCTAAATCTTCCAAATATCACCAACAGAGGGAATATACAAGGGACAATCTGAAATGTTCATAGTTGACATTCCTTGAAATCTGAAAGGTTCGTAAGTAGGTTTCAAGCTAACCAAAATACCATGGAGCGTCGTATATACAAGGAGCAGCATCTGAACCTAGCTTCCAAGCTTGTAAAGTTCAAGAGGCCGAAAGTTAAGGCACCGTGCGGCAACGGTGTCATTTTTGCAAATACGGTTTCGCGGTGGTCATTTCTGCAAGTACGGGTTGAAAACGTACTGTATCTACAAAAAATTCGACACGGATTACATCGGATACTCGTTTCTCTAAAACATATTCGATTCGCGAGTCTTCGCTCGGATGGAAATTATCCTTCTTTGCGCCCCCCTACACGTGATATTAGATAGTAGGAGTGCAATCAGATTGAACATGGAAAGACTAATCGCTAAGATGTCAAAATAAAAACTCAGTATCTCATGTTTGCTCAGATGCAACAACGCACCTATCTATTATTATGTTTCTAAGTGAAGTCATAACAAACTTTCCCTATACCGCTTGACATACAGACACATACGGACATATATCGCTCATCCCGTATCATATTCCAAATTTTCCTCAGAGTCAGAGTAGGACACGGATTGTGTCGGATACCCATTTATCCCTTTCGTATTCGCTCCACAAACCGTCGGTCGGTTGGACAGGACTTATCTGCTCCGTTTTCACCATGGCCTGGGCTGGACCAGGTTCCCTCCTTGCCTATGTATATATAGCTAAACGGAGCAATTCCAGACCATATAAGGCCCGTTTAGATGGTCGGGACCGGGTTGGAATAGGTCGAAATTCAGCCCGGTCCCGACCACCTAGCCAACTAAAACACTTTCACTCACTTTGTGTCTGTGAGTGGACACCTAAGAATTTAGTGCTCTTAAAAAAAGAAATAATAATAAATAAAGAGAAATAATTTTATTTTTAGTGCTAATGGTTGATATGTGATGATTTTTGCTCTTTCTTATCATCCAAAACACAAGGAAGAAAAATAAAGAATAGTGATGAATTTACCAAGGCAAAGGAGCATGCGGCATCATGAGTACACATGCAATTATTATAATTTGTAACCTCAACACCCACTTTGTTCTCACATCCAGACCCAACAGACAAATGATTCATCGAATCAGGGGTGGTCCTAGCAATAGGGCAAGGCTGGACGGCCGCTCGAGGTAGACATCGCCGGCGGAACACCCCCCTCTCCCCTAGGCGCCGTCGGTAGTGAGCCACTAAAGATAGAAGCTCGATCTAGCGATGGAGGAGGCCATGGGCTGTTTTCGCTAAATCGCAGCCCACCCAGCCCAAGTGCCCAGCCCAACCGAGTATCACTGCCTCCACTCCGGCCTTCCAGATCAGGCGATCGGTAGATCCAATCCCCACTCTCTCTCTCTCAACCCTAGCCCTAGGCGGCGGTGGCGGAGCGTAGGCGGGGCGAGGTAGCTAGCACAGGTGCAGGCACGGGGCAGCCAACAGAGCACATAGCGTGGGCTGGGCGAGTGGGCGGCGGACGGAGCGCGCAGCGTGGGACTGGGCGAGTGGGCAGCAGACAGAGCGTGAGCAAGGCAAGGCCGCGAGCCATGGAGCACCGAGCGCAGGCGCAAGGCGGGCGGGCGAGCAGTGCTGCGTGGGTGGCTGAAAGCATTTAGGCCCCTAAAATTATTTTGGTAATTAATGACTACATGTGAATGTTGGATTAACATGTTTATTGAGTATCTACAAGGTGAAGATCCATTAGTGGTTATTGATGACGCAAAGATGCACGTCAAATGATTCAATGAAGATCTACTTGGCTCAAAATAGGTATAAGTAGACTAGGATCCTTTATATTTTAACGGTCTTAGGAGAAATATTTGGAAGACCGGATTTTAGGATAAACGCTGTACTATTAAAAGGGATCGTGACTAGTAGCTTGATAATATGGTCTTGTGCAATATGGATAAATTTAGGATCATGCATGCATTTGAATTCCTATTCTCAAAAGGTTTCAGTGTGGGTGTCAAAAATCGGTTGAACCGACGTCTTTCTGACGGTTGTACCGCTTGGTGCGGTATGACCGCATTTTACTTGGCGGTACTACCGGTTTTTGAACTCCTCAGCCAACCGAGCGCTAATGCGGTACGACCGGCTCTTTGAGCGGTACTACCGCGTTGCGGTCGTTCCGATTTTTAGTTGGCGGTTGAGTAATACCAGAACCGATGCATTTTTGACTCAGACCTCTCCAAGATAATCGATCGTACCGAAATTGAGAAATGGTCGTACCGATCTGCGGTTGTACCGATTTTTATATGGCGGTGCGGATTTTACAGAGAGCATGTTATCTCGTCGTTTCTGGACACCCTTCGATCGGTCGTACCGCTCCTACGTGCGGTATAACCGGATGTTGCGGTCGTACCGCATGTTAGTTGGCGGTCATACCGCAAGGGTTGTTCAACGGCTATATCAGAGTCATTTAATGCTACTGTTCTAACCGTTACAGTGCTCAGTCTTGGGTGCGATCGTACCGCACCTTAGATGGCGGTCATACCGCATTTCGTTGTTTTTCTAGGTATGACTCTCCAACGGTCGTTTTTGTTGGTGGGTATAAATACCCCCCCCCAACTGCTCAAGGGCTGGTTGTTAGACCATATTTAACATCCTTAGAGCCTTGAGCATTCATTCAACTCCTCAAATATACTTGTGCACTCTTTGAGAGGTTGTTGAGCTCATTCAAGTGCATTTATCATTCTAGTTGATCCTCTTGCACTTGAGTGTCGTCAAGCGAAGGTCATTGATTTGTTACTCTTGGGGTTTTGCCGAACTCCTAGACGGCTTGGCGGTGATTGCACGGTGATCTCTTCAAGAAGATTGTGAAGAGGTCCGGTGCCGAGATTGTGAGTGGTTCGGTGTTTACCATCTCCGGAGCGGAGGAAGAACAACCAATAGTGATCGAGAAAGGCTTAATTGGTGGAGCCGGCTTGATTTGTTCAAGCTCCCTCAACGTGGACTAGTGAAGACCGGCAAGTCTTCGATACCACGGGAAAAACCCTCATTGTCTCACTTGTGGTTATTTCTTGTCTTTACTTTTTCCGTACTTATAAGTCAAGCATTTATCTTGTGTTATTACTTAGCTAGAATTATATCTAGTATTGACATTAGCTCTTTATTGTAAAAAAAATTGCTTGATAGTTCTTTCATTACTTTGTGTTAGAAAGTATTTGCTAGAACTATTTAACTCTAAGTTTAATTTGGTCGATTAAATTTAGAAACCTCCTATTCACCCTCCTCTAGTCGGTTATCCTTGATCCTACAGTGGCTCCGCGGCTGGGTTCGTGATGGCCAGGCGCCGGTGCCGGGCGGTGCGACTGAGCGAGCTCTGCTCCCACCACCCAAGCACATGTGACACTACCGGCTGCTCCTCCCTAGCGCAATAGTGCTAGCGCAGCCGACGCCTGGCTGGACTCTGCTCCTGGGCCGGCACCTAGCAGGGGGCAGCGTCCGGGGTCCGGCGGTTCATGAGGTCCAAGCTTGTGCTGCTCGTCTCCCACGTGCTCTCCCTGTTTGGTAACTAATCGCTCGCGGTGATTTGTTCATGTGCTTAGTTTTCTCTTGTGTGATTTGTTCTTGTTACTTTGAGGAAATGTCGTACCATCGCAAGATCGGTAGATGGATTTAGAGTTTGCAGCAGTGTCCGAGCGAGTTAAGGTACTAGGAATTATGTTTATTTTTCCAGAGAGCAAACATAGAGGTAGGCTAGTGAAATTTCTACTTGATAGAGTAGCGTACTAACATGAGTGCTTAAGGCATCTAGGATGTTTGTATATTCCAAAAGAATCCATTTTATTAGTTTATTGATCACTTGTTCTCTAACAAAAGAGGTTAGTTGAACTTATTATTAATTCATTGAGTGGCACACTGCATGGAGCCATCGAGCGAGGGCCTAGTGACCAAGCTCCAGTGGCGTGCGGGAGGCGGCGGCGGCGGCTGGTACGCCTACTAAGGAAGCAGCACCCGACAATGTGGCGACGAGCCGCCATACTTAAGATTTAGTCATGGGTCCGCCACTGCATCGAATGAACAAAGCACAGATGATTCAATCCAGATATGATCTTGGATGTTTTTTGACACGCGCAAAGACGCATGCAGAATTGCAGCAGTGTGGCCATTCGTCATCTGAATGGACATTGTACAGACCAAGGAGTTGAGTTTATAAATCTTGCAAAAACATAAACAGAAGGAACACAAAAGCCAAAAGGGATATATATATATATATATATATATATATATATATATATATATCTGAAATCTTCAGAGGTCCTACTGCTTGAAGCCTTGAAATCTGAAATGGTTGACCCACAACCAAACTGAACATTAGTATGATTCAAGCTAATTCAAATAACATGAAGTGCACATGCAAGCAACATCTGAACATTAGTTTTCCTGCCTTCTAAAGAGGTGAAATGGTTACAGACAAGAATCACACATAACTGAGCATCGCAGAGACCAGGAAAAGAAAATGTGGAAAGGCTCAAAACCGCTAGATACAGCACGGTATGCAACAATCATCAACAGAAACTAGGTAAAGTTCTTGGAGGACGTTCTTGGTGATGAGGACGTGCGCGTCATGGAAATTGGATTGGATTCCGGCGGGGGTGCTCCGTTGTAACTTCAAGCCCCGTCACCTGCTCGACCTTGTAGCCACCGTCGGGAGCACTCGACAAGACTTTCATGGGCCCGGAGTAGAGCTCGGTGTTCCTGGAGACCATCAGGTTGGACTCGTCGAAGCGGGACATGCAAAGACCGGCTTCGTGGAACTCGGGCAGGGCGGTGGTTAGAGACGAGATGAGCTTCGTGCCCGGCTTGCTGGCGAAGAAGCACCTACCGAGCATCTCACCGACTAGCCGGATCCCCTTGCTCGGCACGCGCACCAACACCGGGTGCATTACGGAATGTAGTGCGTTACGAGTCCTTGCCGAAGTCCCATCGTCACCAGCACACCTGTCCAAATTGGTCATGCCTGCCGACCTGGTCGAAGCACGACACTATTGATCTAGCCCGACATGACATAGCCTAATAGCTAAACGGGCCGGTATGACACGACGCACTATGCCGTATTTGGGTCATGACTTTGACCTCGGATATATGGAGTGGTCAGGTTAGGGAGGATTATCTTAGTGTAGTTGTTCGTTATGTTAACGACGACGGAAAAATGGAAAAAGGAATTATAAGGTTTAAACTAATTGATGTAGCACACACGGGTGAGAATATTGCGGACTGTATTATCAAAATTGTGGAAGATTTTGGTCTTACAAAGAAATTTTTTGCAATAACTTTAGACAATACCGCCGCAAACTCTAGAGCAATGGATATTCTCACTCCGTTATTGAGCCATATTATTAATCTTATAGTTAAATATGATTTAAAGAGGTTGGAACTATATATTAAAACTTTTCGTGATGCAGCATCTTTTCTATATCATTCTAACCAACGAATAACAACATTTAAGAACTTTTGCATTGTAATGAATGCACGCCCAAAAAAATTTGGTTTGATATGTTAGTAAGATGAAACTCTACTTATATGATGCTTAAGAACATTTTACCATATAAGAACACATTTTCTATTTTTATTCACACACATTATCATAGCCATAACGGTAATACACTATTGACTTAGCAACATTGGTCTGTTGCTAAGAAGTTACTATCGTTTTTAGAACGTTTTAATTATTTCACTATTGTTTTATCCACAGTATATTTTCCAACATCTCCTTTAATCATGCATAATATTCTCGAAATTACTAGTCACTTGAAAGTTTATGAAAATGAAATAGCGTTATGAGAGGCTATCACGGCTATGAAAACTAAATATTCGAAATATTAAAATGATATCATATTCCTATATGCATTTGCATTTATTTTAGATATCGTAACTAAACTTCGAGGATGCGCTAATGTTCTCCAACTTCTAAGTGATGCTACAGACATAGATTATTCTAACTATTTTCATATGTTCATACTAAATTTTTTGATGTTTATCAAAAGAACGAACTAAAGTTTAAAAGAGTTCGCTTGCAACGACCTCCAGTACCACACTACCACCCACCATAGGTAAGAAGACAATTACGTGGGGCGAAATATGGGGTGCAGGTTCTTTCTTCAGAAAATCAGTTTCTACAACGTCAAGTTCTGAAGCAAGACATGTTGCCACCATAGCAAAGGGGAACTATCCACCTATATGTACAGTGATACCATGGATTACCAGAAAGAGCACTTTAAATTTTTATAATGGTGGCATAACCATATGGTAACATATAAAGTGCTATCCATATTAGCATGAAATGTGTTAACTATTCCTACTTTGACTGTTTTTTTCGAGCCTACTTTCAGTCTTTCTAAAAGAATATTGGAGGAGAGAAGAACAAATCTCACAAGTGAGATGGTGAAGATATTTCTAACTATGAAAAACTGGAAACAAGATGGTGCACAAGATCAACACTCTGTAAATAATCCAGAGTTGGCGGACACATTTTTAAAATTATTTACCTAGACAACGACACTTAGAACATCGATGTATGCAGAGGTATAGGATGTACTTTTTTTTTCTTTGACAAAGTTTTTCATGTTGAGTTTTTACTTAGCAAAGTTTTTAACGAGACAACCATCTAAGCATTAATAAAGTTCATTAATAGATTTTCAATATATACGTCTCTTTTTATGGATATGGAACTCATTTTTTTCTCTCAATTTTCAATTTATATTTTTGAATTCTATATATTTTTCCGGATTGTTTTGTAATTTTTAAAAAGTTTTAAACCGAGATGGGCTAAACGAGCCAACCTGGCCTGTCGGACTAATCGTGCCTAGGCCAACACGACACGAGCCATTTAAAATTTGACCACAAATTAGCCTCTAGTTCTCTTTTTCTTTCTTACGCATTTCATAACTAGATTCACCTCTTGAATGTACAAGACATGGCTAAAAACTAGAATAACATCCAAATGCACAAATACAAAAAAGCACAACAATAGTTCCAAGCTTCTAGTTTGGCAATGCCGAGTGGCTACGAAATGGGTCTAGAAAACTAGTTGGTGCGGTGCATATAGCCTCTTATGCATACAAAATTACAAATTAGTTGAGTTATAGTGGTTTTGCGGTAGCAAAAGAGGAACAAAGAGAACTACAGAAAAGTTGAGATAGTAGTAGACATCAGGAGAAAGTTCTTAGGAAGAAGGAATATAGCAACTTGCTTAACTCTATCTCATATCAATACTAACTGTAGAGTATTATTTTTTCCTGAGATACTAACGAAGTAGTAATTGAACATTAAGATAAAAATCGAGGACCTTAACTTTTGGGTCCTAAGCAGTTGAGCACTTCGCTCACGCCTCTGGTACGGGCCTGGTCGTCACGGACAAGGATTTCTCCTTGGAGGACGTTCTTGGTGATGTTGTCGAAAACATATATAATACCTAGAAGCAAATACACGTTCACAAGAGAGTAACATCTACAAATACTGAGATCCCTTCCGAAGGGTGAAATGGAGATTTATATTTGCGAGCAAATATTGGAATGACTTCCAAATTCACCAAAGTACAGATATCACTAACTGAACAACTGAGATCATATCCTTCGCGCACATACTCAGGAAGAAAAAGGCATCTCAAAATCCTTTCTATTTCCGTAGTTCATATTTATATATCGCCTAAAATCAACGCAGGATTCATTGATTCAAGCTTACTATCAAGTACCTATGTATCTATAAAGGGGCACCATTTGAAATCATAATCCCTTCTGCATCTTTAGACTCTAAAGATCATAATTTTCCTACGGACTAGATAGGTCAGAGTCAGACAAAAAAATTTGGTCGTAACAAACGGAAGAAGGATTTCCTATTGCCTAGTATCAGAAATCTGAAATTCATCCGAAGCAGTGCTCCAGCTTGAGCTTTTTCAGGTGATTTGTTTTCCAAAGCCCCCTTGCAACTTGGGCAGCAACTCGGGATAGGTGACAGTCGTCGCCATCTCAGCCTCCCTCCATGTGTAGCCCCCAGAGTCCATGAACCTGCGATATCATTTCCTCCTCCTCCTCTTGGGGGCACGGTGTCTCCCAGTACAAGTCAAGGAACTCGGCGGCACCGGCGCCGCCACTGTACTTCCTCCGGTGTCGGTCCAACGAGAGCTCCAAGAGTTGGTTCTTCTCCGCCCTCTCGGGCCTCGGCCCAGTCGTCGACGGGAAGGTATCTGCTCAAGAATGGTGGCCTCAGCGGCGGGATCGAGGCGCGGCAGGATCTTCCGGACGAGCTCGCAGCACTCCATGTAGAAAAACATGCGCCGGTTCGCGAAGGGCACCAGCGAGGCGTACGTGGCTAAGAGGTCCGGAGACGCCATGAGCTGGAACAGGTGCTTGACGTGTTGGAATTAATACAGGTTAGGCCTAATTTTTAATTCTAATTAATTCTTAAAAAATTCTAAAAGTCTATGTGCACATATTAAAACTATTTAGTTTTATATGAGAGTTGAATGGGAGTTACACCACTTTAAAAGGTAGAACGTGGTAGCCCCTTTATGGAATTGGAGATAGACAATACATGTGCGCGCTCGCTCGCTCGCATCGCCACGCCACGCCACGCCGAGCCGAGCCGTGTCGTGCCGTGCGTGCGCGCGTACACAGGCGTGTCGGGTGCGTGCGCGTTTTTCTTTATCTATTCGAAAATCGAAACGCACCGACTCGCAGTAAATAGTATTAACGAATGGCTGAGAGTAATAGTGCAGATACTAGTGAATAACGGCTGCACCGGGAGAGCAGGATTCTATATGATAGACAAACTCCACAGTTTTGTTGCTGTCTCTGGCGATCTCTATCCCGACGAGACGCGTGTACGGCTGCACCGGGAGAGCAAGCCTCCGGAACCCTCGTCCTTGAAGGGTTGCACGAGCGAGGATGAATAAGGTTTTTGGTCCACGAACGTCTCTGCTACATCCACTACGCTATGACTAACGACGACCTCACCAAGACTCCTGCTCCTTCCGCTGGTTCTGGGTACGCCTATCTTGCACTTGTTGTTTTATTATTTGTTGTTTACTTGAACACTGAGATATGTATGCTAGTTTCTGTCCTTTTAGAAATTTGTATATCTACAGTGTTCTTGTATACCTGTTTTGTAAAAATAGCAATAGTATTCTCCGTGATTTATCTTGTACATTTCTGGATTAATGTAATTAGAAAAATGCTCATATGTTCAACATGACGTCCTCGGGGATCCCGGCCTCCTGCCCCTGGAACATGGTGTCGACGATGAACACCCGCGCGTCGCCGTAGCTGGATTTGATCCCGTCGGGGGTGCTTGGCTTGAAATCGACGTTCTGGAACTTGAACCTGCCGGGGTCGCTGAACCCCATGACCGCTCGGCTGGCCCAACACATAGGGAGCCACCACCAGCGTCGGGAGGTATAGCATCACCATCGCGGTTGCTTCCCCTTCAGTCCTCCATCACCGCAACTTTCCCTCCTTTCCCTCTCCTCCCCCACGGCTGTAGCTCTGTGTCCCTCCTCCGCCTCCCCCCACCCCCGCCAGCGGCCAGTGGCAACCTCGCTGCGCCGCTGTCTCCCCCACCACCCGCACCCCGCCCAACCTAACATTCTCTAGCGCCGACGCCTTCTCGTGCCTCCCTCCGCCACTCGCACCCCGCCCAACCTAACATTCTCTAGCACCAACACACCTTCTCGTGCCTCCATCTGTCATCGCTCAACGCCCGCGCCACCCACCGCTGAGCTGCCGCCTCCTCGGCCTCCCTCTACAACCAGTAGGGAACGGTGAACTCGTAGCAGTGGAACCAACGCTCCTCTCGCTGGAGCTCCAAGAAGACAGGGACAAAGAGAGCTAGAACGCTCGAGCGAGGGGAGGAGCAGCGCAGTGATGCGGGAGCGCGAAGGAGGTGAGGGGAAGTACATGTACCGCCAAACGGTATACCGTTTTGTAGTCTTCCCCCAACACACAACGCTGGACCAGTGCATCTAATCCAACTAAGAAAATTTACCCTTTTCTTCTTCTTTTTCTAAATATATTATTAGTGTGTTTCTTTTCCTAAATACTCATGCGAGATAACGGAGCATGCGGCATCATGACGAACATGGCACCATATAATCTCTCTACTACGACTAATTGTTAGCATGGTCCAGCGATGATCCAACAGTACAACGATTATATAGTATACTGTATAGTATAGTATAGGAAGAAACATGTAGCTTGCAACACAAATTTCACGGCTTAAGAACAACCGAAGGGATTTTTCTCTCTTTTTTCGCTCCAGTATGTCCTGCATGGTAAACACACGGTATCATTGCATGCCCATTCTTAACATTACACCGATATACTGTATAGTTAGATTCGCAGCTGCCACCAGGTGAGAGGTAATGTGGCCGCAACTTAGCAGCCTATGTCATAAGGCAGCAATGCCAAATCTGGCGAGGAAATGGCAGGTACAGACAAGATTGGGCTCAAATTCATTGTCAGCTACTAAAACAAAACCCATCAACCAGCTGACATCAAGCGCAAAAGGTCCGTCGTGGCGAATCAACAAGGAAGCTCTCAGGCATTTGCAGGTAAACATATCCCCATACTTATGAGCCAGACGTGTATGTATATCGTGTCTGAGCCCCCTCCAATAGCTCAACAAATTTACCTGCAGTGAATTGAGCATGTAAAGCTTATTACAAAATGCTTCGTCTTAAGACTATGTAGGAAAGAAATCCATAGAAATGGGGAATGTTTGCATACCCGTAAGGAAACCGATAAGCGGCACTGGGTTCAACACTTTCTCAGCCTTCTCGAGATGGCGCCTGCCATGACAACAAGTGTAACCATGGGCATAAAGGGAAAATGATCAAATCAAGAGTCAAAACATTATCATCTTAGGGTGTCATGTTCATTACTTGGTGTAGTTGGCGAAGAATGGATCTCTCACGACATAAAGGGCCCACATCATCTTTCGCCTTTTCAACTGATGGAATTGGACCAAAGAAGAAGAGCTAATTCAGCACCAGAGACAATATGAACAAACAAAATTGAACAGATTAGAAAACTGAAATCATCTTGCCTCGTCCCTCTCAGCAGATGAGAGCTGATGAACTTTCCCCGCTCTATGATTTAGATCTGTCACATGTGAATGGATGCCAAGACTTGTGAGCTCCACAGCTAACGACACTAACCACGGGGTCCAAGATCGGATTCCAAACTTTCTGATCAAAAGTACGTATACAAGTGGCCTGAATATGTGGACGACCTCCCCCACGAAAAATAAGCGCCTTGAAACCCCTTTAGAAGACCAAATACTTGCCAAAGTTGGCTTCTCAACCACCATCACTGCACAGCACAGAACAAATGACTCGCTATAAAAGGAAATGCGATTCAAAAAGTAATCTAATGGAAATATCAAGACAATTAATAGATTAATCTAATGGAAAGATCAAGACAATTAATAGATAACTGCCCCAACAGGGAACCATAATAAGATTTTAGTGGGGGGAAATTACCAGGAGGATCAGGAGTAGGTTGGAGCCTCCTCATCCACGTGGGATTTGACATCATCTTTGCATTCTGGCCAAACTTGTTCAAAGCAGCTACTGCTCTTCCCTCCAGACTCTTAGATACAAATTCAGCTTTTCCATCCAGACCATTAGACACGACCCCATGACCATTTTGGGAATGCCCATTCATCGGATAGATGACTGGCACTCTGTTATTTTTTACTCCATAATTGTCTGCAAGAACATTCATCTCTTCTTCATTTGCCACCTCCCCTCCTTGTAAGAGCATCTTGTAGCCACTCTCCCTGAAAGCTGCTAACCTGACACCTACTCTGAAACGTTACACAGCAATTATCAATTTTCTGAGACCAATATCAGATAGGTAACCGAGAGAAATAATACATAAGCAATCATCTTACTTCACCGCTTCTGTAACAGCAAGGAAGCTCCATTTGCGATCATCTCCAACAAAGTGCTGGGCAGCAACCTCAACAACTGCCTCCGCATCCTTGAGTACAGATACAACAAGAGCCCATGGGATAGATTGCTTCTTGGAGGCCAGTGACTGACCTTTGGTTGGTGCGTCAATTATATGCTGGTTCACAGAACTCACAATGCCCAGAAATGCATATACTGTTCAGAGAAAGCAAAGACGCCTTAATGTCAAATGATCAAGCTCATACTACTCAAAACTGACTTCTTTGATTCAAAAAAGCAAATGATGACCTCAAAACAAGTCATCTTAGTATACATATGTTTACGAAGTGAACAAATGTTGTTCTGCTGCCTAGGGGATAGAGTTTCCTTCAAAAGATTTTAGCAAATCAAAGAGCTAAGCTCTATGGATTTTTTTTCCAGATAAGTAACAAATTAAAGAGCTAAGCTATGTGATTTGGATTCGCCAACACATTATACCCAGAAACAAATACATGTTCGAGAATACTATCTACAAACAATGAGATCTTTTCAGAAGGGTGAGTGAAATGAAGATTTACATGGCTAAAGGCTGTCTTATCATATTGTCAACAAACAATGAGGTGACTTCAAAGTTCAGCAAAATTGGATATATATTTGCAACTTCTGATAATCTCCTACATCGAATAGTTCAAAATGAGTATGACACTAATGTTTTTTAGCCAACTGTGTCGAGTGCAGATTAAAAAAAAAAAAAAAAGGAACGCGAGTTCGGAAACAGGCTTAATCAGTTTAGTGCTGAGGCCACCTAAGGCAGTTGCATATTAGTTGTATAAAAACATTGGGATCTGACAGTAATGAATAATATTTATTGCCTCAATGTGATACCTCGAATAGCTTTCATGGTAACACAAAGTGAAAAGCCAAATATATTACCTAAGTGATTGTATTCGCACTTTTCAATAACTAAAAGATGGTTGGTAGCGAAGTGTAACAAACAGATTATTTTGACTCAACAATACTGGTTGCATTCTTGTCCTGAACTACAAAAATCTCACGCTCACCTCCGTGCACACGGACGTGAGAACAGTTATGGTAACACTGAAACAGGGAACATGACTGCCAAATTATGCATCACCAGATGTCATTTACAAAGCAACAATACATGGTGATGAAACAAAAGGACCAGTTGGCATATGCGTCACATGCAACATGAGCGAAGGGCCACGGGGCACCACACGTCAAATCTCATGCCTGAAATTTCGCATTTGAGCCTTAGGTCATAATTGTTCCAGTAGATTCTACTTTCTACCAGTCAAACATGTATTTGTTGCAACGAAATGTCATTTTACAGACCCTGATTTTCATCTGATTAACACATAATAGGCACTTCAGCACTTGCATTTGTAAATATAGCAACTTAGTACTGCTTCAGGGCCAAACACCATGAGACAGTAAACATTTCAAGTGGTGATAGAATATTGAGATAAACAAATTGTGCAGTGGAACTAAATGTTACTCCTACTGGAGGATCATCATTCACAGCAAATTGTGCAGTGGAACTAAATGCTACTCCTACTGAAGGATCAACATTCACAGCACCTGCTTCTGGTGCGATCTCGGAGTTGGCGAAGCGCTCGGGAAGTATCCACGTCAGGCCCTGAAAAGAGTTCAAGCAAGCATAAGCAAAAGTTATCACTTCTGGCCATTCCATTGGTAGCCTGGTAAGAAATCGCGATCAAAACCAGCCATCCTAACCAAACTCTATGACACTAGAGCAGAACCAGGATGAAATTTTGCACACACACAAAATAAAGAATGTGAAATTAATCCTCTTCTGTGGTCTGCCAAAAGCCAGGGGGGTTCCATCCAAGAAACAGCCAAACCACACGAATTCGAGTAAACCCCAGGTGAGGAGTCCCAACCAACCGCAGAACTATACAATTCAACCAACTCAAACCAAAACCCACATCGCAAACCCCAACAAGAGCACCGAATCGACGAGCTCCACGCGGGTTACATATCACGAACTCCCGCGGACCGCAGCAAGCACCGGACTTTGACGCGCCCAAACAAAAGCAAGCACTTGTTCGCAGCAGGGATCGGGGATTACGTTGGCCAAGGACTCGAGGGAGCGGACGAGGTCCCGGTTCTTGCGGACCCAGAGCTTGTAGGCTTCCATGGCGACGGCGATTCAGCCACCAGGGCCTCCTCCCCTCTTCCTCCTGGAGAAGCTAGGGGAAGAAGAAGAAGAAGACACAGCACCAGCTCGTAAAGGACGACGAGTGGAATCGCGGCGGGCGGCGGCGGCGAGTGGGGAGGTGTCAGGCGTCGTCCTGTACCGGGGAGGAATGATTGGTTTTCTAACTCCTTTGCAGAGCTACTCCGGTTGGACCGGACCGGCGACTCACCTGACTGGTGGGTCCGAGTGTTCAGTGACTTCGATTGTTCTTTTATTTTTGAGAGGATACTGGGAGAGGGCGATCTCGTTTTTCCTTTGGCGTTCAGGCTTCAGAGTCCATTTGCAAACCTTAATATGGTTTGCGAAAAGTTTAACGCGTCTAATCATATTTCACAGCAAAACATAGGAAAACGTTCCAGAATATAAGACGTTTAGACATCAAACAGTCTCTAATATGCAATTTGATCGTTACTTTTTATATAAATATATTCATAAAATTATATAAATTATCATATTATGAAAATATTTTTATAACTAGTCTAATGATACCATTTTCACATGACAATACAAGTAGTTTTTATATATATTAGTTATCAAAGTTAAGCTAGTTTGATTGCACACTTTTTGAAACGTCGTATATTTCTAAATAGATGGAGTATATAAACAAGAACCAAAAAAACACCATATATTTCTAAACGGATAGAGTATATGAACAAGAACCAAAGAGTGTATGTACCACTATTATATATCCTCGTAATATACAATATTGTGACGTCATTATCAGTGGCTTAGCCAAGAATCTGCAGAGGATAGGGTGGACTACCGGCCTCCATATTATATGCACACGTGTTTGAGTTGGAGTGAAACAATGACCAACACATCTACCACAACAGATGAGAGCTTCTTTTCTACGATAACAATGATCTACTTTTAGATCAGCAAATCTTTTTGTTATAGTTTTTGTCCTTGTAAACCATTTGTTGTACCATTAATTGGTCATATTGATCTGACTATTTTAAGCTACATATGAAGATGCTCTCATCCCCCAAAACCACATCTGACAATTGGTATTCATCAGGCTAAGAAATGTAAGCCTTCTGCCATCACCATGTGTGTAGACTTCAGAATTTTAATTTCCTTACCATTACATATCAGCTCAATCCCTCTGCATCCATACCAATCTTCAGGTGTGACCGACCGGTTCAGATGAGCTTGCTTTCCAGCTACAATGACGGCAGGTGATAGCAAGTGACACGTCAGATTCTTACAGCACACTCCATTGATGATGGATGATGATGACGTTTACCGAGTACCAAACATCGTCACATCACATCAGTTAGAAACTCTGTGACAACTGACCATTAACTGTATCACATAACTAAATGACCAGCGGCCACCGGCACCCCTTGACTAACAATGATCTAGCATCCAGGCACGACAAAGTCCAGCGATGAAGTAAATACGACCAAAATTGCAATACAGAGCTCCCAGAACACAAGGATCTTTCAATTGGTTTGAGTAACACAGAGGGGTAACCAGGTGCAAGTTACCTTCTCTTCTCATCTCTCTACACAACCAAAACATAGGGGGAAAGGGGCACACCATCTTAGATTAAGGAAGCCAACAAAGAAATCAGCGGAGCAAACAGCGCAGTCTTAATGTACAGAGGGGCAGGGGGAGGCATAATCTAAACTACTTCGAGATCCTTGAAGTACTCGTGCTCGAGGGCAGCCCGGGCATTGATTCTTCTGCTTGGATCTAAGCAGAGCATTTTCTGCATGAGGGTAAGGACAGCAGTCAGCAATGTTATGAATGCACATAAATAGAATCATGTGCGCAGAGCAGCAAAATAAAGGGTACATGTCGGCAACAACATATTATCTAGTTCAATGGTATTAAGTGCTCTAATGTACATCACAGAAAGTACAAACATAAAATTTGTAACTTCGTATGCACCCCCCAAAGTAAGTGGAAAAAAGCTCGTTAGTGGGGCTCGTTGGTTCGGTTCAAAATTGTTCCAATTATGCTCGTTAATTGAATAAACATTGAAATAAGTCAATTTCGAATGAAATTGGATTTCGCACTGGCTCGGCTCGTTAGCTCGATTCTAAAAATACTTCCAACTATAAATAAAATTATATTAAATCAAACTATGCCAATTTCAGAAAAAGCTCGATAAGACGAGTCCCTGGCTCGATATCCACCCCTACCCCCAAGTGCCCAACTTGTGTGATATTTGTATATCAGGCAATACAATCTTCTCTTACATGCTCAATGTAAATGATTGTGGAGCCATGATGAGAATGGAAAAATTGGAGTTTTGGGCTAAAATGGCACTATTTCACAACTAAATAGCAAATATAGCCCCCAACGAATTGACAAAAATGTCACCGTTGTTGCGCTCAAAATCCACGGGAGGGTGTGGTAGGCCATGTGGCGGCCACACAACACGTCACCTACCAGGGCCCCAATTCGCGGCAGGTGACCTACTGCTAACTGCCTAATCATTTTCATTCTTTACGCTTCATAACAGTGCCATTTTAACCAAAGACTCGAAAATTTGCAATATCTACTAGACTACTACTCTAACACCTTACTCTGCCAAGATACGACCAACAAGGCGCATCGGGACCAACAGTGCAAGAGAACTACCTACATGGCTACATTTTGAAAGTCCAAGTGCACCTGAAGTATGTAAAAGTGCTTACAACATGGCAAATTTTAAAGACAAAAGAGAATTTGTGCACATGTTTGCCTGAACTTTATGTTGCAAACACAAATTTATAACGCCGTTGTACAGTCCTAAGACTGCAAACAACAGGAGAATGAGTAAGTGCCTAGAGACAGGATCGCAGGGATAGAGGTACCAATTATATTATTCGGTTTCCCTCTTCCTCCCAACAGATGCACCCTTGGATTATTCAAATGCAATCAAACTGTAAGTCCATACATAACCCCGACAAACAGAAAGCCATGTTGTATAACCACTAAACAAAACAAATGCCAACAAGCAAAACATAAAAACAAGCAAGTGAACTAGCATAAAAACACAAGCCAGTGAACCCACTAGGCAAAACATAAGAAAACACAAGCTGTATCATGGAATCTGAAAACATTCATAAGTCTGACTTACTGAGAGAAGATCAATCCCTGAAGGTTCGAGTGTTGGGACCAAAGTTGCCAGATCCTGCAGCATGCACCTCACGTTAGAACTAAAAAAATCCAGCATCCCAATCACAGGTATAGATGAGAGAGGTCCAAAACTTGTAATAGCGAGCGGAATACAATAAAAAGTTTTGGTCCCTATCTGCAACTTCAAACTCTATCCCTTTTTTCAGTGATAAAGAAAATTCATTTATAATTTACCACAGGTGGCCACTTGGGGAAAGATGATTTGTAGTCGGGTAATGAAGCAATGCCTGGCCAAGTTTCTTCGTTTGGAGTGCCCAGAATTCTACGTGAACATAAACACAGAACAGAATGTATAACCCAGGTTAGGTCTTTGTTCATAAACTCAAAAGAACTGAAAACAAGATCAAACAACATCTGTAAACGAAGACCTGAAAATCTTGAACAGCTCATCGATCTCAGAATCCCCAGGAAATAGTGGCTTCTGGTTCACCATTTCAGCAAAAATGCAACCAACTGACCACACGTCAACAGGGGTGGAATAATGCCTTGCACCAAGAAGAATTTCAGGTGCTCTGTACCACAGTGTCACCACCTAATAAATCACATTTTGGTTAGATTAAAATGAAAGGAAGCACAAAAGGAGGAGGCAAAAGCTGAACATCATGAGAACACCTCGATGATATGAACACCAGCTCCAATCAAGCTTGGAGCTAGGTTTGCCTAAAGACAAAAGGACATCAAGTTCAAAATTCGGCAAAAAAAAATCTCATTTTCTTCTCCTTTGTCCATATGAACAAGAGCTGTAACTATGTATGCATCATTCTGTATTCTGGAAATGTGGACATTTACCTAACCTAGTTAACAATTTCAATTTCATCTAAATGCCATATTGTTCCTTTTCTCGTCCCCTTTTTAACTTCAACACTTGCACTGTTATCTTGCAGGAGCTGTCATGAAGGATAAAATGGATGGTGTATGGCTGTGTGCTGAAGAAAAAGGTTTGTATATTTGTGCGGAGCTTATAGATGTTACCAGATATCGCCGTGCAGGAGAGTAAAAGTCATGTTGACAAGGAAGCACTATGACAGGAGTCTGACATAATCATCTACCACCAATTCTTAAAGGAAAGAGAGAAGCAAACAATCTTAAGATGCACCACAAAACAGTGGGCACTAATGGGAGACATCAACCTTCAGTTGGCAGCCATGACATAGTCCATAATTTTTATTATTTCTATGAATGCATGCGCAATATTCGAAAGAGTCAGGCGGTAGTGCACCATGAAGAAAAGTGTGCACATGTGCCCTTCTGAATTCAACTACTACAAAATGCATTGCAATGAAGGAGGCAATGCTAATTTTCAGTGGAGCATATCAGAGGTAACTGCATTCTATTCCCTTATAAAAGCATAGCAGGGCAATTTTTCATCTACCATGGTCTGGCATGGAGGCACCTTAAATCACAATGTACCAGACCGACAACATGTCGGGCAGTAAAACGTACCTCGTGAGTAAATGTCCGGACAGGAATGCCGAACGCCCTGGCCAATCCAAAGTCGGCAAGCTTCAATGAGTTGGTACGCCGATCTATCAGCAGGTTCTGGGGCTTCAAATCCCGGTGGAGCACGCGATGCGAGTGGCAGTACGCGATGCCCCGCAGAATCTGGTAGAGGAAGGACTGCACGCAGAGCACTAAACAGCATTACCATTTCACATTTCAACATATTCACATCAGAATGGAGCAATGGCCAATCCATTCCCATACTTGGCAGTGGAGTTACTGTCAGTAAATGATAGCAGTACATCGGAGCAAAGGCAAAGCAAAGGGAAACAAAGGGGAAGGGGGTAGTGTTGGTGCCTGACTTTGACTATGCGGTGGTTCTTGAAGTCCGGGGAGGAGTCCATGTGCTTCTTGAGGTCGAGGTCGAGGTACTCGAAGACGAGGTATATGCACTTGTCGTTGTGCACCACGTCCTGCAGCCTGCACGGCGACACTCGGACCATTCAATTCATAATCATCCACACATCCAAATAGCAACCAAATCCAACCCCCCGACGGCGGCTGCGGAGAGGAGGGGAGGGAGGGAGGCTTGGTACCTGACGATGTTCCTGTGCTGCATCTCCTTGAGGAGCGAGATCTCGCGGATGGCGGTGGAGGGGACGCCCTCATCCTCCTGCTCGAGGCGGATCTTCTTGAGCGCGATCGTCTCGTTGGTCTGCCGGTCCTTGGCCTTGTACACCACCCCGTACGTGCCCTCCCCGATCTTCTCCACCTTCTCGTACTGCACAACCATGGCACCATTACGTCGCATTGACCGGACTGGGGTGGAATGAGGAGCGAGCGAGCGAGATGGAGGGAACAGCGGCGCGATCGGAGGGGTCGGGCGAGCTCACCTGGTCCATGGCGGCGCGATCCGGGCGGCGAGGCGTGGGCTGGGTGGGGGGTGGGGGAGAGAAGGGAAGGGAAGGGAAGGGCGTGGCGTGTGTGCGTGGCGGACTTGATGAGTTGGGTTGTGGTGCGGTGTCGACGCTGTTACAATAAATCCTACGGGGTTCGCGCGTGCGTAATATAATGCTGCCAACTGCGAAATTTTATGGCGGGGAAGGGACGGTCGCAGGAGCGGGTCTACCAGTTCAGCCGTGGGGGTTAGTCATGTAGAGAAAACCATTGATATCTTTATTTGGGCTTATCAACTACGGTTATCTCTCCCTATCGTATGTTTTACGAGTAGAGTGTTCGCAATACGTAACGTTTATTTCGGCTGACTTGACATGGAATGTTTTCGTAACTCGAGTTAGTCGCCGGCTTGAAGATGGTAGATAATGGGAACAAACTATGCTCGTTCAAGCTATAACTCACTTAGAAGGTTAGGAAATAACAACTTAACAGGGAAAGACGGAGCGCTTCATTGGCTCGCGTCCGGTCTTCCTTTATTCGGTAAACATGCACGACATCTATTTATGAAATTCGGAGAATGTGATTAGTGTATTAATGAGTTTATTAAGTGTTCCAAATCGGGGAATAATAAAGTGTACCACGACTCAAGCATTGACAAAAATTATGAGTTTAACCTGCAAAATTACTTCAACCCTGTTTAGTTACTTAACGATATGGTTATTTCACAAGCTCTTCTATCACTTTATGTCTTGAATTAACAGAAGTAGTCATATGTTTGTATATATTTCCATGTCATGTAAAGTTAGCGAACACATATTTGTTCGCGAGTAAATTTGTTTCCATAAGGGCATGTGTAAGTAGTGAAAAGTAGAGATAAAAAACCAGGGGCGGAACTAACACTAGGCCAGGTCTCGGGTTGACCCAGCTACTTTTGGCCCAAGATCTGATTTCCATTTTTTTTCCCGAGATTTTCACGTGGAATTTTGACACTCCACCTATGGTAAGAACGAATTTGAGGGCTTCGAAACGGATCTACACAATGCAATGGGATCTTGAGTTTGGTTGAGACACTTAATACACGAAATTACTTGGAGCCTGCTCAAGTTGAGGTCCGAGTCCAATAGAATTAAGAAAAAAAACTTAGAGAGAATGGATAGACAGGGAGCAAGCAGTGATCTTGAGTTTGGTTGAGACTCTTTTTTTAAATTTTGCGGTGGGTCCCATTATAGAACAACAAGGAGTAGATCTAGACATGGGAGGGGAAAACAATGTAGACTTAGCTCTTGCGTGCGTAAGCCATTGCACCAACAAATTATCAATAACTCACGAGCAAAGCCCACGGTACACGCATCCATAGCCCACATATTATCAACCACTAGTACTGATGTGGCAGACCAAGTCCACCTCATTTCTTCTGGAGAAAAAATTCCAGAGCTAGTGTATGGCGTGACTCAAGTCCTAATTGCCGCCCACTTTTTCGAGCTTAAGAGCGGGAAGAGGCCTCATTAACGCGAACTAATCGCGGGGTCAGCGGGGCCGCCTCCGTGCGAGTACGACCGGTCCGCCAACGCCGCAGCTCCACCGCACCACGCGTCCTAGTCTGGAGCCGGGGAGGTCCACGTGGACCGGGCGTTGCTGAGTCCGTGGATCGCCGGTGGTCCGGTCAGGTTTGACTCGGTCCATGCGGGGAACGGGGCGCGGGGGTGGTGCGGTCACCGCCTGCGACGGGAATTTTCGGGCCCGTTTGGCGCCGAGCCGGCGGAGCAACGGACGGTCCGTGTCACCGGGCGGGTGAGGGGACTCGCGGGGTCAAACCTGTTCCCTGCTTGGTCAAGCGCTGGGCACCAAGTTGGAGTTTGTCGAGCGCGCAAAGACGCGAGGCTTGTTTGGATGGGCCGGTATCGCGGCCTGATCCACGAGGAACTTCTCGGCCCGGGAAGATTTTCCGGTCTAGCTCAAAACTATGTTTGTATCCCGGCGTAGGTGCGGAGGTTGGAGAAGTTGGAGGTGGACCGAGCGTGTGGTCTAGTGTGGCCTTGAGCCCTTCATCTTCATCAATAGCTCCATGGCGATCTCCCTTTCCTCTGGGATCGCCATGGAGGTTGGATCCTTGATGTCGTCGCCCATGGCTTCCCGAGCAACAGAGTGGGTCGTGGTTGGATCCGATACCAATTGTTACGAACTTGGCCAGTAATTGGTAGCTAGGAGAGGAGGAATAGAATTTAGACCAGGAAGAGCAAAGAATTCGAGGTAGAACAGCAAGAAATCATAAGAATAATAAAAAAAAGACGAGAGGAATGGAGTTTTTGGCTCATTTGCCATGTTTTTGCGACGAAATGGCAAATCTAGCCTCTCTCTCTCCCATGAATTGGGAAAAATAGCACCACAGATGGATCGCATGTAGTGTTCTTGGAGCGTGGAACGGGCCTGCCGCTTATCTGAAACATGGTAGGCCACGTGCTGCGCAACGGGTGTGCCGCACTCCTAGACGTCGAAGGTGACGACCTCGGTTCGCGATGCGAAGTTGTCGTTGAATGTCACATCTAGGTCAATTTGACCTAGGGTCGTGACGGGTCTTCCCCCCGAAACCCACCAAAGGTATACCCAGCGGCGACAGGCGGCTCCGGGGGATCATCATTTTGTTGAAGGCATCCATGAAGAGTAGGTCCGCGGAGCTTCCTCCGTCCACAAGGACACGCCTGACCTAGGAATCCTCGACGCTAGCGAAAATGATGAGGAGGTCCTGGTGGGGGGAGTACATGCCTCCGGCATCCCCGAAACCGAAGGTGATTGGTATCTCGGTGTAGCGAGGCGAGCTCGCGGCGCGGTATGTCACAACATGGTGTATTTGTCGGGCGACGCGCGGCGCTGCCTTTTGAGGGTGCTCTCCATGATACCCTTCTATATGGGATCTCTACGGCAGTGCGGCGCTGGTTGCCCGGCCTCCGCCCTTCCTCCCGCTCGGCCTGTTGCAGGTCGCAGTTCATGTAGTCCTGTATGGCTGCAATGGTGCGGCAGTCCCTGGTCATGTGCGACCCTTCGCCGTGGAGGTCGCAGAATAGCGCGAGGCCCCCGGCACCTATCCTGGTGTCCAGTGGCGCCCTCGCCATGCCCGCGCTTCACCTTGCGCCTCTCGCCTCTATTCTTCTCCGGAGGTTGTCCATTTTCTACGTGGCAGACACCTCGCCCCTTCGAGCGGTAGTCATTGGTTCGTGCTTTGCCATACGTCTCCGCTATGGTCGTCGTAGAATCCCCCTTCTTCCCAGACGGGGTGCTGGCGCTGGGCCGCTGGTTTTAAGGTTTCAGCCCTTCGGGTGTTGTCTTCTTTCGCTCGGGCGTATTCTTCCACCTCGTCGAGGAGCTCTACTACCGTGCGGGCAGGTTTGCGGGCCAGCCTCTCAGATAAGGGACCCTTTTGAAGTTCGCATGTTGTCGCGTTAATGACACCTATCTCATTGACCCCTTTTCACCTCTGTGAACTTCTTAAAGAAGTTGCACATGGACTCACCCGGGGCTTGCTTTATTGCGAACAGGTGCCCCGCGTCTTTTGGTTCAACGTAGTTTCCTTGGAAGTTATTGCGCACGAGGTCCCGCAACTGCTCCCATGCATATATGGACCAGAGGGGAATGGTGAAGAACCAAGTCAACACCACGCCCTCGAGGGCGAGGGTGATGCTCTTTGCCTTGGTGGTGTCGTCTCCCCTGGCCGCCTTGTAACATCCCAATCTTGGGCTTGTGTTTCAAATGTAAGAAAATCAGTAGAAATTAAAACTTTTTCTTACATCATGTATTTCCTGTTGTGCCAAACAATTCTTGTACAAGGGATTATGGAAATACATTGTCACAAGTCTAGTTGATCCAAATCTTGTTATTCCAAAAACAATCTTGTCAAATTTTGTGATCATCCTCTGAAAATATTTTTCCTAAGTCTCTGTGATGGTATGTGACCCCTCTGAAAAATTTCACAATTTTTAGAAATTGTTTGAATATTTTAGAGGCGATCAAACTGTTTGACTCTCACCAAACATTAAAACAGAGCTTTGCAGATTTTTTGGAGATTTATTCACAGTATAAAACCTCTGAAAATTTTACTCCAGGTTAATATCTGAGTTAGCAAGCTCCTGTAAAAATTTCATAATTTTTGGAGTTAATTTGCTACCTCAAATAAATCATTCAAAGTCTCTGTTTATTTCAAACTCAAACTTGGTTTTATCATTACTCGTTCGAGTCGACTCGGCTCGAGCAAATTGACTTGGTCCACCAACTAATCGCACCGAGCCACTCTTTAAAACGCGCTGGATCTCCACCGTTGGATCTATATCGCACGCGCCCGCGCGTGTAACCCTTCTGACCTTCCGCTGCAAGTTTGAATGTCAACCGTTAGATCTCCATCCAACCGCCGAGATGCGCCAAACTTTCGGACCCTCCGATTGCATTTTTGAATCGAGCCGTTGGATTAAGATCCAACGCCCGCGTGTCCCTTCGTTGTAAACGCGTTTGCGACGTGGGGCTATCGAGCCGCTCGCTTTAATCGTAAGGCTCGCAATCTCCCGCTATGCTTTGAACTCGGGAGGCGTGGCGCTTTCGAGCCGTCCGATTTAGATCGTAGGCTCAAAATCGCCCGAGCACCTTTCCCCGGTCTTTTTCAACCTTGAGCCGTGCGAGCACAGAGGGGTTATGGCGTTGTCATCTCATGCTTCCTACGCCGCCTCTAGTCAACAGCTGAGGGTCGTGGAGACACTTTCGCCATGCCATGCCCTAGTGCACCGCCTTTTTCTTTTCCTTGTCTGGCCGCGCATTGTGTTCTGTGTTTTGCCGCCGAAAGATGTGTGGTGCAAACCCTAATGCTTTCATGGCTTTATAAGCACTCTCAATGCCTCCTCGGTATTTCTTTAGACCACCATCAAGCTTCATTCCCAATATTGGAGCTTAACACCTCAAAATGGCAAATCGCCATTGTTGACCCGTGGAGCTCCATTGGTGTTCTTGGTGTTCCAGTGGTCCTCCTTCATGTTTCTTTGCCCTAACCTTATCTATTTACTTTCTTGAACATTTCCTCACTTAATTTTGGATTTGATTCTCGTGAATTGTCCAATTTGGGGTTTGTTCAAATTCGCCAAATTGGTCATCTTCTTCCTCACCAGTGAGTGCTCCATTTTCTAGTTACTTGCTCATGTAGCTTCTGTGGACCTTAATGAAGCTATGTTGATGCTTTGGAATCACTCATTTGGCTCAGGGTATCTATCTCGGGTTTTCTTCTCCAAGTCCGCCAAGCTTTCACCGTGATCAAGCAACTCCGCCATCTTTGAAGCTTCTTGTCACTAAGGTAGCTTCTTATTAGTCCTTAGAAGCTTTAGCACCCGCATCCTAGGCTTGCAGTGGAGCTCATCGCGATTTTCGTGTTTAGCAAGAAGCTCCCATTTTCGTTTCAGGCTAGCCGGCGCTTCTAGTCCTTCGCCACGGTGAGAATGCTACCATTAGATTCTGTGTTATTGCGAATCCATTTTGGTCCTTGGTGGCGCCGCCACGCCGTTGTCGCCGGCGATTTGCCGTTGAAACCACTCGGGTTTCTGACGCACGCTCCCGTTTTCGTCACTTAATTAGGACACATTAATTACCAATCATGAGTTAATTAATTATGTCTTAATCATTGTCGTTGAGCCACTGACCAGTGGGCCCACCATCCTTAAATCACTCACCGTTCAATCTCGCATCGTTCGACATCATTAATGTTAATCATTGGTTAATTAATGTGTCGGCATTTAAATCATTGTTTAATTTACCTCTCGCCGACTTGTGGCCCGAGGATTAAAATCAAATTCCAGATTCATTAGTGCCTAATTAATGATAATCATTAGAATCTTTAATCGCCCTAACCGCCACTCGATCGCCGACTTGTGGGCCGATGCAGACCGTGCACGTGGGTTAAACCAAGCGCTGGTGACTAAGTCACCGACATGCGGTCCCACATGTCGCACTCTTTTGAACTTCGATCTTTAGCCACCGCTCGTTTCTAGATCCGCGCCCAGATCTGCGGTGCATTCGGACCTCCGGATGCCTTCGATCATTCTCGGCCGTCGATCTTGAGATCAACGGCCGAGATCGTGTGCAATCGGACCTTCCGACGGTTGGTGCGCCTGGACCGCCCATCTCGCAGATCTGCGGTGGGGTTGGCCCAAGCAACCGCACCGTCCGGATGCATACACTCGTGTGAGCCGTTGGATCGTGATCCAACGCTGGGCTCGATTGAGTTCGCGCGCGCTGCTTTTCGCGCGCGTGAGCCGTAGGATGTTAGATCAAGGGTTGGGAGTTGTCCACGCTGCTTTTATTTGGAGTTTGTCTGTATTTCGGTAAGTATTTATTTAACAACTGAAAATGATGTAAAAACTTTAGAAACTCATAACTAATTCATTTTAACTGCTTTTTAGATAATTCCAACTGTAATAAATTGTGTTATCACTTTAGTTTATTATAAAAATGGATTTTAGCATGTTGCAGTAGCAGAAAATTGTGTAAGTAGGAATAACTTGATTTCTGTCATTTTGAATATTCCAGAAATAGTTTTAATCTTGAAAAATGCATATCTTTTTCTGTATAAATCCAATTTGTGCAAAATCAATTTTGTTAAATTCGTCTGTTAGTATACTTTCATATAAAATAGGATTTGAGCATGTTCATAATTCTGTAAAATGATTTGCATTAGGTTTACAACTTAGAAAAATCATAAGTAATTATGTATAACCCCAAAATTAGTAAATCCAACTTTGCTGTTATTAGGATGTCATAATCTATCTACTATAAAAATTTCAGACCTTGGATCATTCTGGAAAATTTCGTCATGAACAGTGTTAATTATTAATTAGATTGTTATAAAGCTGAGAAAGAGCATTTTGTTCATATCTTTTGTATGCTTAGTTCAAATTGCATGATTCTTGTTCCTGTCACTTTATAAAATCATTCCCTAGCTGTAGTGTAAATTTTATTAGATTTGGATGTGTTTTGTTGTTGGGATTTATTTGGTGTTCTTCGTTCTTATTTGCTTATCGCCTTTTCGCGTTAGGTTCCGAGGATAATATTATTAATCTTGATATTGAGCCACGCTGACCATCGGACTGCACTTCACCATGTGCAGCGGATGTAGCATTCATTTGATCATATTGTTCCTACTATTTTCAAATTCTAATATATTGTTTGCAAATTCTATGTATGCATTGCCATGTTGTTTTAAACTATTGTCGATAGTTGGCCTACTAGATGCATTATCGAGGAAATGTTTATTCCTCTACTACCAAGCCTAAGTTACTTTGCTGTGATTTTGGGTTCATGGATGGACCCTTGTCACTTAGTAGTTTACGTGTCATTATGCTTAGCCATGCTTAGCTATCGGTAGAAATGGGCGCTATCGACTGTCGATAACTTTGATCACACAAACTATTACTATGTGTATATTTCACCTTGTGCTTTGTCTAAATTGCAAAATTAAAGCGAAAATGAAAACAATTTAGACTTGGACACAATGGTAAGATGGTGTGATCTTTTGGGTGTGATTGGAATGGTGTCCGGTCAATTAAGGACCGAACTACTTGTGAGTATCTCATTATCCGAGCATTCAGTGCGTGCTAACCACACTAGAGGGATATGGGACCTCTCTTAGCCGAGTACTTTGGTGTGTTAATTAATGAGTCGCGTGGTGGGTTGCATATTTGATTATATGCAACATGGACACGTTGTAGGGAGGAGAACACCCGCCGAGGCCGGTGTATCTTGCTCCACGTATGGGTCCTTGTGATCCATATTTCGTCGGCAGATCACTAAGGATTAACCCCCATACGTGTGTCTCTTGATTAGCATATTCCATTGGAAAGGGTTCGTAGGACTTAGCCGTGTATGCATACCAAAGGAAGTGTGCTTAATAGCTTGGCAAAAGGCGATGCAAGTGTGGGTACATTGGTACACCCTCGCAGGATTACAACTATTCGAATAGCCTCGCCCTAGGTTATGGACACGCTTGGATATGCTTTTCAAGAGTTAGACTACAACATTTTAAAATTAAAACTTGATGGTGGTATGAATCGTGATTCATGTTATGTTGTGGTGACTTTTGGGAAAGTCACTTCTAGGTGGATACTTGTTACTTATGTTTACTCGCTGTTATTTAAATGCTTAAAAACAGATTTTACAAATCTTTGCTCAATCTATTACAATATTGCAAATGAAACTTGCTTTATGCGTCCAAAGAACCATATAACCACATTCCTTTGAATACAACTTTCATGTAGCTATGTATAGGCTTGCTACAGTAAGTCTTATGAGTACATTTTTGTACTCACTTGCATTGCTTGTGTTGTGCAGAGGATGATAGTGAGTCCGATGGACCTCACTTTTGTGAGTTGTCTTTGTGGCGCATTTGGCGATTAGCTTGGCGGCCGGTCGGTTGCCCCTGTGGTGTTATGTGGCTAATCGGTCGTCTTTTGGTTTGAACCATCTTATGGCAACTTTTGCTTCCATTGTTACTTATTTGCTACTTATGTCATTTGGCCATTTATTTGTGTTGTAATAACTTATAATATGTATGTCTTTGGTAGACTTGTTATATTTCATTGTATGGAAATGATGCATGCCCGAATTGATGTATGTGTCGCTTGTTCTGGGAGGCACATATTCATCGAGACGCGGATTATTCTATTTGTGATACTAGAACCAGTGGAAGGTTAAGTATTACAAGTTTAATAAACCGGGGTCTCACACGCCTCGATGGAGGTTTTATACATCTAGAGGAATTCCGAGGGGTCCGTGCCCCCCTCGTACGGCCGGTCTCCAATCCTATGCTCAACGGGGAGTTCGGGTCCCCCAATGATACGGACCAACTAGTAAAATAGCTGATGCGTGAGGGTGGCCCGATCTTTCGTAGTACAATCAACGGAGCTTCCCTTCTTCTTGCGGCTAGAGTCCTTCTCTCCTTGAACCTTGCGGTGACGAAGACAATAGCAGCTCCTTCGACCACGCAGCAAAGTAGATAGATCTCAAGATATTCACGTACTAATCAATCACAAGGACGATTAGAAGCATGAACTCGAAGCCTCCCCAAACTGTGAACAGTAAAGATCACGAATTGAAAGAGATGAATCGTGTAGATTCCGTGGGCAATCTCAAGAACGAGGTGTTCTTACCTTGCACCAACTTCAACAAACCCTAGTTGGTAAAACCTCAACAACACGCACGATATGCACCACAAAGTCGCCATGATTTTTCTGTATTTCTTCCAAAATTCCACTCCTTCACAATGGGCAATGCCCTGGCCTTATATTGACACCTACAGGTGCGGCCAACTCACACACGGCCTAATGCCGATTCTATCTCTAACTCTCGTGATCGCACAAAGATGGTCTCACACGCCTCGATGGAGGTTTTATACATCTAGAGGAATTCGAGGTCCGGTCCGTGCGGCATCCCTCGAAGCGACGGCCAACGGCCGGTCTCCAATCCTATGCTCAACGGGGAGTTCGGGTCCCCCAATGATACGGACCAACTAGTAAACTAGCTGATGCGTGAGGGTGGCCCGATCTTTCGTAGTACAATCAGCGGAGCTTCCCTTCTTCTTGCGGCTAGAGTCCTTCTCTCCTTGAACCTTGCGGTGACGAAGACAATAGCAGCTCCTTCGACCACGCAGCAAAGTAGATAGATCTCAAGATATTCACGTACTAATCAATCACAAGGACGATTAGAAGCATGAACTCGAAGCCTCCCCCAAACTGTGAACAGTAAAGATCACAAATTGAAAGAGATGAATCGTGTAGATTCCGTGGGCAATCTCAAGAACGAGGTGTTCTTGCCTTGCACCAACTTCAACAAACCCTAGTTGGGAAAACCTCAACAACACGCACGATATGCACCACAAAGTCGCCATGATTTTTCTGTATTTCTTCCAAAATTCCACTCCTTCACAATGGGCAATGCCCTGGCCTTATATTGACACCTACAGGTGCGGCCAACTCACACACGGCCTAATGCCGATTCTATCTCTAACTCTCGTATCGTACAAAGATTCTCTCCTAATACAGTTATAGAAAGATTACAACCGAATCAAACTAAGAGATATATACCAAATCTTATCTACAAATGAAATATCTCAGCGCCAAGAATCCTTCTCATGATTTAGTTCGGATCTCTCGGTAGTGGACTTGGTTGTAGGCTATCTGGTCATGGTCGTGGGCCAACTAGTTGTGGTCGTAGACCAATTGGTCGTGATCGTAGACCACCTGGACGTTGAATGTTCCCACCGAGTACTGTTGGCGTCGAGCACTGTTCCCATCTAGTACGCCTCCCATCGAATATTGTTTTCGTCAAATACTGTTCACAACGAGTGCTCCTTCTGCTGGGTACTGTTCCTGATGAGTACTGTTTCCGACAAGTACTCATTCCACCAAGTACTATTCGTAGAGCCGGTGAAACTAGTCGTATACCTTCTTGAAGTGGTCGTGGATCCTGTGGAAGTGGTCGTAGACCTTGATGAACCGATCGTAGGCCTCCAGGAACTGGTCATAGACCTTGGGGATCTGGTCATAGACCTTTAGGAGCTGGTCGTAGACCTTGTGGAACTGGTCGTGGACCTCGCTTCTTCCCGGCTCTACTTGCACTAGCTTTAGCTTGTCTCTATGTACCCAAACAGAATTGATCATAGGGATATCCGAGCTGGTCATAGGGATGTCCGCATCACCTGGAGTAGTGGTCTTGGTGGTGCTGTGGGGGTGTCGAAGGGGTGGCCCGTTCTTTGTGCGATGATCTCGAGCCGGGGTGGGGCCGCGGGGGTCGTCACTACCGGTTACCGAGGGCTCAACATCTCCTGAAGGTACCCTTGGTACCATTTGAGGGGATGTGCCTTCCTATCCATGCCTTCGTCCTTGGTCCCTATGGGCCTTCGGGTGTGCTTCGCTGCCCTTCGTGGCCTTCCCGAAACCATGGTTAATGCCCTTCGGGAAGGCACTGGTCGTGCCTTTGACCTCAACCCTCATGGCCCTTCGGGTGGCCCTTTTGTGGCCTTCTTGAAGGCATGGCTGGTGCCCTTCGGGAAGGCACTGGTCACGCCTTTGGCCTTGGCCCTCAGGGGCCTCCTTGTGGCCTTCGTCTGGTCATTGGAGCCAGTGGGCTGCCTCTGGAACAGTTATATAATAATGTAACCTAAACAATGGCTAATTAACAAGCTACTAAATGTGTGCTTAAAAGTTAATTCGTAGACAATCACCTTAATAGTTTTCATTACTCAATCTACATTTCATACATCGTCAAAGAAACTAAACTTTGGTGATCCAGACCTAATTACGTTAACTAATCAGTGCATAATTAACACACTAGTAAATTATTATCGACTATCTTCCAAATCACGCATGCACAAAAATGTCATAACCATCAACGATCATGTTTAAATATTGTTCTTGCATAGGCAACAATCGTGCTAAACACATTCGCAACATGTACTACAATTTGTACACAACCACCTAAACAAATTGCACTATTTATTATACGTTTTCCTATGTCGTCAAAGCAACTAAACTTCTATAATCCTTTTCTAACTATACTACGTAATCAATGGCTAATTAGCAAACTACTAAATTAATGACAATTATAATCCTAACATTGTCAAAAAGCTAACTTAACATTAATTACACAGTTAATAAATGTAATGCATGCGAAAAAAATACCTCTCCTCAAAGATCTTCACTAGATGTACCACATTTTGTACTAATACAACCGCTAAACACCGCTCTAAAATCGCTCAAATCGGAAATGAAATCGAAAAAATATTCAGCCGAATGCTCTTTCTCTTACTTGCTCGCTCCTCTCTGTCCCTCTACACCAAGTGATAAAGCTGGTGTGGGAGTTGAGAGCGACGAGAGCGGGCTTTTATAACCACGGGCGGCCACCTCCATGGCTTTAGGTGAGCGGCAGGGGCAGGACTGGCCGACCGCGACGCGATGCGGGTGACGTTGTTGGTGCTAATTTTTATGCTTTACTCGCCCATATCATTATTATTTACCTTGGTATTTGTGCCAAACTGTGCCATTTAGCATATAACCCTAACGAAATCTAGAGATATGTTGTAGTTCAGTTTGTTTCGCATGAAATTGACTAAAAAGAGCGTTAAAGAGCTTCTGATACAACACCAAGCAGTATTATTACTGATTTGGCCAAAAGTAAGCTAGCCAGAAGAGAGCAAGGCCCATGACCAGTTCCTGAAGGTCTACGACCAGTTCCTAAAGGTCTACGACTAGTTCCTGAGGGGCCACGACCAGATCCACAAGGTCTACGACCAGTTCTGGAGGATCTACAACCAACTTACAAAGGTCTACGATCAATTTCACGAGAGCTACGACCAGTACTCGGCGGAAGGAACACTCGTCGGGAACAGTACTCGAGTTGGGAACAGTACTCGACGGGAACAATATTCAGTGAAAGGAGTACTTGCTAGGAATAGTACTCGACGGGAACTGTATTCGGTGGGAGGGATACTCGGCGTCAACAGTACTTGGTGGGAGCAATCTACGAAAAGGACCAAGAGGCCCACGACCACGACTAGGTGGTTCACGACCACGATCAGGTGGTTTGCGACCACCACTAGGTGGCCTACGACCATGTTCAGTTGGCCTACGACCACGTCCAGATGGTCTACGACCATGTTCAGGAGGCATGCAACCACATCTAGAAGGGTTACGACCACGACCAAGTCAGTGTCCAAGTCTTCGACCAGGTGGTCCAAAACCAATATGGCAAATGAAGAAGATGGAAAGATCAAAAGCCAGAGATGGGTCAGGAATAGAAGAACATACGATTTTCCCAATTAGATACATCTGGATTGGTTCTATACCAATTCAAATCAATTTATTAGAAAAGTAAGAATCCGTTTTGGATGTTTAGTCTATTTCTTAGGGATAGAGTCTAGGTAGATCACATTTCTTAGCTTGTTTCGGCCTCAGATCATGTGTGTACGTGTTTGGCCACACCCTTATGTGCCAATATAAGGCCAAAGCATAGCCCATTGTAAGGGTAGACAAGTTATGAGTTAAGAAATAGATACTAGAAAATTACCATGGTTTTGATGGCACGTTTGACGTGGTCTTGAGATTTCCGAGAGGAATTACTCTTTGGTGTGTTGAATCTAATTGAGGTGATGGATGTGATGGATTTTTACTCACTATAACTTCGGTTCTTCTATCATTTGTTCACGTGCTGCAGTGTGTGTGGGAGAAGGTTTATCAAGAAGGCTTTGTTATTCTTGTCGCACAAGTTCGAGACACCTCTCAACTTGCGCCTCCTGGCTCTTTTCTGTGCGCGCCCAACACACCACCTTTGGAGACCCCATTTCTTACCGCATAAGTTCGGGACACCTCTCCCCCGAGCCTATATAAGCACACGGAGACCCCCATGCGGAAATCAATCCCAGAGAATCAAGTTCCGAAGCCAAGAAGTCATCGAAATCGTTGGATTAGGATTTCACCAAGCCAGAAGGAGAAGTCACCGAGGAAGCGTCGACTAGCGCTAGGTCTGCGCCGCCGGTGCGATGCTTGTGCCGAGTGGCACTACACCCTGCACCGAGCGGCGCCCAGAGCTTTTTTGCCGCGATGACTTTGTTGGAGATATGCCCTAGAGGCAATCATATTGATGATGATATTTCATTGTATCCATGATTTAATAAATGTTCCTTGAATATTGCCTTTGTGTTGATTAACAAGTATGTGACTTGTTTGTGAAACTCTTTACTTGTATGGTTATTCTAAAGTTGTCCCTAGTCGGAGTTCATGTGAGGACACACGTGAATGATGGATTAGCACATGTATCGGTTGATGACCATGTTTCACAGGTCATAGACATGGAGATGTCAAACCAATAATGTGGACACATGTTTAGAACATGGGGTTGGACCAACCCAACATGAGACATAGTAATTAGTCTTATGGTTCTCTCTACACAATGTGTACGCCTTGTCCTTAGACACGAGATTGTCGCATGTACTTGAGATGTGAATCGACCTACTTAGGGCTATCAAACGCTACTCCGTGAATCGGGTAGTTATAAAGGTAGCTGGGTTTGTCATGAAGCATGCTGCGAGGCATGGTCGGTCGAGATGGGATTTGCCCTCTCACGAGAGAGATATCTGGGCCACTCGAGTGATCGGATCCGTAAATGCATGGCCATGCTACTTAAGGTTAAGAGTTAACCTAGTAAGGGATTCCGGATCACGGGATCGAGAAAGAGTGGTCACTTGGAGCTCGACGAATATCGTGATGCAAAGGGATTGGCATGTACATAACGCTGTGATGGTTCGTCCGATATGATCTTTACGTATGTTTAGGAGTTGACACGCCTTGCTAGAGGCGCTACCAACTATTGACCAAGTATGTGTACTGCGTCATGTCTAAACATATGTGAACCATAGGTCACACACTTAAGGGGTGAAGCCTAATCGGATTGGATCCGAATTTGATCGGGCATTGAGTCCTAATGGGCCTCTATTCGTAAAAACCCATTATAAGGACGCCTATAAAAGGAGGCGGGCGCTATTTGGTTGAGGGTTGAGTTTTTCGTGACATCTCCAAACCCCGCCGCCACCCTCCCACGCCTAGTCGCCGCGCGGATCCGTAGTCCGGCGGCGCCGCTTCCTCCCGCACGCGTGTGGATACCTTTGAAGGCGCCGCACCGTGGCGCTGGGACGAACCGCAAGAGAGGAGTTGTACGTGGGACGCCACGACGAGGACGAGGAAGTAGTACGACTACCGCCCGACGCATCGCATCAACTTGCACGACTACATCGCCCGACGCACGCATCAACTTCCGCACTGCGCGTCTAGTGGTAAGACCGTGATCTATAATCTGCAGTGATCTTGGTTTACAGGTAGAATTTTTTTTAATTTGCGCTAGTGTAGCCTACCCGTTTCCCTACAGACTTCCCCTTCGATTCCTGCTTCTTCCATGATGTTTCTTCGAACCAGAAGGGGGTAGATCCTGTTCTTTCCCTGAAGTTATGGGGATCTTGCAATGTAATCAATACATTATTATCTATAATGCTTATGAAACTTTATCGCTTCGATCGATCCATTTGATATTGCGTTTTTTTGTTGATTTCTAGAATCAACATATTAATTGCTAGATTGAAATATTGTGTTTGGATTTAGTCAACTAATCTATATCAAATAGTACGGAGCTTGCTACGCTTATATTAGTCTTATCACGTGACAGGTGAACCGATGAGAAATGTAGTATTGATATGTAGGGTGAGAGCGACATTAGCCTAGTACCAATTCATCGTATACTTGTTGATTTACGCGTAAGTGAATCTAGCCCACGAGAAGATCTAGTTATTCTTGGTAGAACCTTAGTGATTTCTATTATCTCGTAATTTACTTCTTGAGATTAATTCTTTCGTACAACGTTCTTGTCAATAGTAATTGACAGCCTTAGTTGCAATCTCAACCATTCCCTGGGATCGATAACCTTGGATACTCAGGTGAAAAGCTACAACCGACCCCGTACGCTTGCAGTTATCATTGTACATGCATAGATCGCGTCAACAGTTGAAGCGACACGAAGACACGACCGGGTGTGGCAGGTGCGGTGCAGTGAACGGGCTCGCGGTAGAGGGGGCAACGACGTGACGAGTGAGCGACAGGGGGCACGGAGGCGATGGGTGACGTGACGGCGGGCTCGGGCACACACGGCAGGGGGCTGCAGGCCACCCGAGGCGTGACAGGCCGCTGCAGCTCTATGGGAGTGCGGTAGGCCGGCGCGACGCACCCGGTGCGCGACACGTGGCTTACTGTGCTCCAGGTGAGCGACATACCTGTGTCGCCTCGCACTTCGGGAGCACTGCAGGTGACACATGTCGCCTACCTCTCCATCCGTGGCGTCAGTTTTGCCAATTCATCGGAGAATGAGCTAGATTTGCTATTTCATCGCAAAAAACATACCAAATGAGCAAAAAAAAAAAACAAACTAAGAGCAAGGGAGCAAGAGAGAGGGGCAGAGGAGGAAGAAGGCAGATACATGTTCATTTCTGTTCGATCCTCTCTTCGCCCATTGAGTCTGCGTGAGGCCCGTCCGTGACAGGGACCAACCAGAAAATATCTAACAATCCACCTCAGGCCGCTGTCCACGTCTTCCCTATATACCCACCACCCGAACCGCACGGGCCAATCCCCGCCTCCGCTCTCCTCCTGCCCCGACTCCCTTGCTCGTTCGCCGGAGAAGCTAGGGTTTCGTCGCCCTCGCTTCCTCTTCCCCTCCTCTCCAAAAGGTGAGGAGCACAACCAACCTAGTGATTCTCCCGCATGCTACGATCCCGTAGGATACTACTATGTTTGTACTTTTTTTTTTTGCTTTAGATCTGGTACAGACGCTTAGAAGATTCCTCAGATCTGTTGCTTATTAGGGTTCTAGTCGGGATTTGCATTTTTTCTAGCGTTTGATTCCGTTTTGGCGCTATGGCTGTCCGTTAGGGTTTGGTTGGGGCTCTGGTGGTTGTTGGTTGGGCGGGCTTTGGTTGCTTCAATGCTTAATACTAGCTACTGTTGAGGGGAAATGAGTTAGGGTTTTGATCTGGATGGGATTGGGTTAATCGGGTGGTATTTTTGGCGGCTTGTGGTGGCCATTTTACAACCCGAACGGAAAATAACCTCATCCACACTGCATTTAGCCGGGGAAACCAAACGGTTGAGCTTATACGGTACTCGGTGTTTGCTGCAGTAACAAATTCTACGTTATTTCTTCAAGTCAAAACTCAAGAGACCGAAATATCAATTGAGCTGTATATATTTTTAGGGGATGTGAACACTGAGCAGTAGAAATGCCATGTTTCATGGGCTGTCCGTAGTTAAGGGATAAAATAAAACCCACTGTCAAATCTTCAGATCTCAGATAGTCAGATAGCTCAATCGTCAACCATAGCCACATTGTTGCATTTGTGTCATGGCTGTGTAACTGGGGGTCTGGGGTATTGTGAGCTAAGAGCTAACAAGAGGGGAAAGGACGGCGGCGCACCATGCTGAGTCCTCCCTGTCAGGCTCTCCGGCTTCTGATAGGGCCTCTCGTGCCATCCAGACTCGCTTTTCATTTTATCCTTTTCTGGTGTACTAAATCAAAGGTATGTGTCTTCGTCTTGAACACAATTTCACTCTGTGTTTGCAAGTGCCTTAGTTTTGTATAGTGATTTGATTCAGTGAGCTCTTTTTTTCCTTTTCTTTTTGTCTTTCTCTTTGTTTAGTTGTCTTAGTCCTTTTTTCAATGTGTATCATTTTTCTCTTTGTTTGTGGTCTCTGTATCAGTCCTTGTTTCAATGTGTATCATCTTTCTCTTTGTTTGTGTTCTCTGTATAGACATATATTATGGTAAATACTGAAGTACCAGACAAAAAATTGGCTACCAGGCGTGGTTTCTGAATATAGTGCTATAAATTCAGTGTACAGTTCAAAATCCGAATTTCTAGAAACTGTATAATCTGAACCAAACCTATAAAACTAACACCCATCCCTACTTACCAGGATTGTATGTTATTTGAATTGTGACTTGCTCATTGTGGTTGGTGCTAAGTAAGAGCTACTGCAATGTTGTGGTTGATTTGATTTTGTGTTCTGGTTTTTACCTGTGGACTGTGGTTGTTAGTAGTTGGGGGTCTAGTCGATTTGAATCAATGGCTATGTTGTCACGGCGACAAGGCGAGGCGAGGCGCTCCGGAGGCGCCAGGACGCCTAGGCGATGATTAGATGATGTGTTAGAGTGTTAGACGGTGTGTTTATCCAGTGAAAAACACCACAGAATACTTGACAGTGGCCATAGAAGATCCTGCCCAGCTGCCCGCTGCCCAGCTGCCTCTTTACTCTTCCCATACTCCCGAGCAGCTCTTCTTCCCACACACAAGCAGCTCTTCTCGCATCTTCTTCCTCACCGGCAGCTTCTCAGCTCTGCTCTTCTTCGCATCTTCTTCCTCCTCACCGGTGCTGCTCCTACACTCGAGCCTCGGCTGCCGCCCCGAGCTCTACTCGCTGCCACACGCTGCCCGACGCTTGGACCGCGCCGCCCCAGGCCGCGCCTCCCCTACCTCGGCCTCGGACGGGCCGGTCGCCGCACCGCGCTCCGGTCGCCACCCCGAGCCCCTACCCCCGGATCTGCGCTGCCCCGCACCGGCCGAGCTCGAGCTGGGCCGCCCCGAGCAACCCGACACCCAAATCCGCTTCGGACGAGCTCGGACCGCACTGCCCCGAGCTCTGCTCGCTGCCCTGCGCCCCTTGGCCCCGGATCTGCGCCGGCCCGGCAAGGCTGCTCTGCGGCAAGGCGGGGGCGACCTAGGCGAAGACTCCTGGCGTCCACCCTGGAGCGCCAGGACGCAAGGCGACACCTTGATAACATAGATCAATGACATATTAATATTGTGTGGTTGGTGCTAAGTAAGAGCTACTGCAACGTTGTGGTTGATTTGATTTTGTGTTCTGGTTTTTACCTGTGGACTGCGGTTGTTAGTAGTTGGGGGTCTAGTCAATTTGAATCAATGGCATATTAATATTGTACTCCAATGTTATTGCTGTTTGACCTGTATTATGTGTAAGAACAGATGAAGTGGTACCTTTTTTGGTGTTTTTGTTGGCATATTTGTCTGGTCAATGGGTCTATTATTCTCTGGTTTTGATTTGATTTTGGGCAGCCCTTTGTGTGTGATGATGTTTGCCTTAAGAAGTTTGGAGTTTTTGAAATTGGTTCGGTGAGTCTGTGATTGGCGATCTGTTTAGCTGGCCTTGAAGATGCTATTTGGTGTGTAATTTAGCTTCTAATGTGCATGAAGTAATTTAACTTTTTTTGCGACGAATTTAACGTTGGTTTTAGAGTGATAAGGAACCTTCTAATCTTTACTATGTTCGTTTGTGCTCACTTATGTTGCTAGTGAGTATTTTTGTAAAGCTAGATTAACTAGAAGCTAGTTCAGTTCCCTATACTCCTATTTAAAGTATTCCAATATAGAACGCCAGAATTTCAGCCTAGAGGACTGATTGCTATGTGGATTGTGGGCTCAAAACCAATTTAGTGTAAGGGCATCATATTTGTTTAGACCGCACATTAATAAAACATATTTCCATTGACCAATTGGCAGGTCATATGACCTCTTCTGTGGAACACCTTTTGATTTCAGCTTTCAGTCTTAAGACATTCAGTCATCACTACATTTCATATAATCATATCCCATTTTGGAAAAAGCTGAACCTAGCAATACCTATGTCCTAATATGTTACCACAAATGTGCTAATATTTTGCAAAGCTGCCAGCGATCTTCCGTTTCTCAGATTTTGTTGATTATAATTTTTCTGGATTATTTACTCTCGGGGATTTGTATCATAATTCTGCTAGCACTTGATAACATGTTTAAACTTGTAAGTTGTATTTGTACATGAGCTAACTGTTTCTTTGATTTTTTTGGGTAGGTTTGGAGAAAAGTTGTTTGTCCAGTAAAATGAGGCCAGTTTTCTGTGGGAACCTTGATTATGATGCTCGCCAGTCCGAAATTGAGCGCCTTTTCAGCAAATATGGAAGGGTGGACCGAGTTGACATGAAGTCAGGTAAGACTGTTCATGTCCATCCTGTTCTTAACTTTAAGTTGCCTTTTTTTGGAAATTAATGTGCCATTGCACCTATATGTTGTTTTGAATCAAAAGGCCTCATGGGGTTAGACCTCAGTAAGCAGTTGATTAATACACCAAACTCTTCTAAGAAAATCAGCTAGAGTGTACTGCTGATATACACCGCTGTAATTTTTTTTTTTCATTTCAGTTTTTCTATTTTACTTCCTGAAGTACTATTCTATAGATTCACAAGGCAATGCATCCGGAATCGTGTCATTCCAAATACTTAAAATGATTTAACTGGTGTAAAAATGAAAAGTGACACATTTTTTCTGTAAATTTTGTTTTATATTTTGTTGATAGTTTGATACTATTGCATAAAAAAAAATTAAAAGCAAATTGCCCTTTCCACCAGGGACTTTTACATGCTTTTCACAAAACATGCCAATTTACCTGGTACAAACTGTAATGTACTACAAAGTATATGCTGTGCACAGATACATGATCTCCACTTAAGTCTTCCAAGTGAGTGTGCACTCAATTGACTATTAACAAGATCAGGTGGATGTCAACCGGAAACTGCTATCCTTGATGCGGCAAAAGACTGTCATTTTTTCTTCGACCATCCCTGGTGCGGGACGCTGCAGTTTGTTATAAGATATGATACGGACAAAGTTGTTTTGCATCCACTGTGAAGCCAGAGAAGTTTCAGCAGAATCAGATTATGCTTATGTTATATTGTCGAGTCATTGGACAAGTGCGATTCAGGATAAATTTAGAAAAAGAAGTTATTTCTTAAAGTTTAGGTCCAGTACTCAATTATTTCTTTGCCGCAGGAATATCATGCAGCATCTGTGCTCTTCCTGGTTGATGGACTGGGCTCTACCTTTCCTGCCTGAGCCCCGCCTCATCTCTTGTCCATTTCCAGGAGTTCACAGTCCACCCTGGCATCTGTTCACTTGGAAACAACCACCTTGTGACTGATGTCTTACTTTTACGTCAGCGTTGCACCCTCCTCCCCCGTCTGATTACAATTTCCCACGCCAATCCAACCACGCCAATCTCACGGCCGGCTGGAGAAGAGTGGAGGTTGCACCACCACCTCTTTGATGCACCATGAACGTTTGGATTGTTGTACCCTGACATCATTTAGTTCGACATATAACAAGGTCTGTTCCTGTTTATTCTGGCGTATCAGTTTGTAGCTTTGCGAGGTGATCTTACAGTTTTTTCCTTGCAAAGATTTTATTCATCATGGTTTATCTAGTCACCTTACTATGTTTACCTAGGGTTTGTACCATGCTGTGATTTCCTTTGAATAAGTAGTCACTTGTTTTAAATGTTCAACATTGAAGGGTTTGCGTTCGTCTACATGGAAGATGAACGTGATGCTGATGATGCTATCAATAGACTTGACAGAACTGAATTTGGTAGAAAAGGAAGGAGACTTAGAGTTGAGTGGACAAAGGTGCACAGCTGTAGAACAAAATAATAACCAGTTAGCTCTCAGTGGCCTATTGTCTTCTTAATACTCAACTATCATCTATTATTTGTGTAGGAGGATCGCAGTGGTGGTCGAAGAGGCAACTCGAGGAGATCTCCAAACAATTCGAGACCAACCAAAACCTTGTTTGTGATCAACTTTGATCCAATCAACACAAGAACAAGAGATCTGGAGAGGCACTTTGATCAATATGGCAAGATCTTGAACATCAGAATCAGAAAGAACTTTGCCTTTGTCCAGTACGAGTTACAGGAGGATGCTACTAAAGCACTGGAGGGTACTAACGGAAGGTACTAGTAATTGCTTCTTGTCATCTGCTTATTGGGAGTATTGTAGCTGCTGTGACATTTTATTGCTACGTCACCGTTAGTAATAACTCCACTATGTGCATCTTACACCTTAACTGAATCTATTGGTCTTATGGCAGCACACTGATGGACAGGGTCATCTCTGTTGAATATGCACTTCGTGATGATGATGAAAAAAGGAATGGATATAGTCCAGACAGGAGAGGTCGTGATAGATCCCTAGACAGAAGGGAGTATCGTGGGCGGTCTGCAAGTCCTTTTGGCAGAGGGCGAGAGAGGGGTAGCCCAGACTATGGCAGAGGCAGGGAGAGGGGTAGCCCAGACTATGGCAAGGGTGGTGACAGAGGAAGCCCTGATTATGGCCGCGGTGCAAGCCCGTACGGGGGCAAAGGCGATGAGAGGGGCAGCCCCAACTACGATCGTGAACGTCGCGAAGCTAGTCCTGGATATGACAGGCCCCGCAGGTTAGTATGCTGAAATGCATCCCACGTTTGTTAAACAGTGTCGAAGCGTCGTCGCGCTGAATTACTGAAAGCTTGTTTGCACTGTGCAGCCACTCGCCTGCAAGGGAAGACAGGGCTTGAAAGTGTTTCATGCCTGCGCCCAACCCACCTGCTTCAGACCAATGGGCGTACTTATGTTGTCATGCTAAAGTTGGTGATATTAGGCCGCAGAAAACTTGTGTGCTGTCTCTGTTAGCAATAGCTCTAGCTAAAATGTTCTGTGGATTTGTTGTACTCGTGATGTTAGCTTTTCAATCTTTTCGGCTTCGATACGAAGTTACTCCAGTGAGACTGTTGGGGAGTGAGATGTGTCGTGTATTGACTAGCATCATGTTAGTTCGCAGTGCTAGTAAACCTGCTCGTTCTGTCGTATATCTATTTATGCATTTGTTTCTGTTTCGAACTGATGGATATGTCTAGATCGCGGTTCTATTATTCATTCCCGGCAGCAGAGCCCTGTCTGCGATCCTTCCTGGCGACTGGCAAGCAAGTGTTGATGGTGTTCTTTTGATACTGCAAGTGAGGCTGAGAGTTGTACTTGGATGTGCCTTCCCAGGCGACTCTCAGACTGATTGGTGTTGCACGACTTAGATGAGCCCACCAAGTTTCCAGGAGCCTTAACCCGTTGCCAACACAAATGATAGCCGCGACTGCAGCTTTGCATCACCCAGGCCATCATTGTGCAGAATAGCATCTGTGATGCTGGTTACCAATATTATATTCCATCAGCTCTTGCGTAGATGACATTTAAATTACTGGCTTAAGGTCCCAAATGGAAGCCTTTTGCAGTTGCTTTTTTTCAAGCTGGAAACCGTCATAACATGTGGAAGCCGGAAGCTGGCCGCGAGGGGCTTCCCGCCGCTTCCTCAGCTCTTCGTTCCGAGAATGCCTTTGAAGTTCTGGGTTATTACCCGCCCCGTATCAACTACAAATTCACGGAGTTCACCCCACTCCCCTGTTCCCACATTGCAACACCACTCCCTTGGCCTGAACTCTAGCGCTCCTGGTGGCAGCTGTGCCTCGTGCCCACCCCTCACGCTCGTGCCTCCCCTGGCTGCTCGACTGTAGCTTCGCCCTATCGCGCCCCCGAGTTCCTGCCTGCAGCGCCTCTTCCTTCTATCGGGACCGCGCATTGTCTCACACCTCTGGCCGGCCGTATGCCGCCTCCCTCCTCCGATCGACTCCGCCCCCAAGGGCCTGCCCGTGGCACCTCCCTCCTCCGAAGCTGGCCTCCACCCTGCGCCCGGTCGCCCGCCCACACCTTCGGCCACCTCCACCGAGCAGGCCACCCGCACCTTCTTCCTCGATCTGAAGGTACAACCTCCCTGGAACCTGCTCCTCTGAATCTATGGTTGTGTTGGTTCAGATATGATGTTTGTCCCTCATGGGAATGTGATTTGTACATGACAATGTGTCAAACCCCAATTTTGGAAACTTGGGACCCACTCTGTATAGTTGTGTCATTCTCTGGATCGGTAGATGACACACACAGTTACATCATCGGTACAGATACATATCACAAAAATGTAAAGATATTGCATAATATTGGACAAAACACAAATATACCTTACGACTTTTATCTTGCGGAATGGCTGACCAGGCCAATTATCTCCCAGAGGTCAGCAGCGGCAGTCAGAAGTGTGGAATAACGCGTGGAATCCCACTTGATATACCCACTGGCAGTCGACTGTGGGCTCGTGACCTTGTCCTTAGACTTTGTGATCGTTGGTCTTGATCAACATTTATAACTATCCATGCTGCCTACTCGTTCCTCAGTCTTGATCAGTCCCCAAAGTCAGCCCAAGACGGGCCTACCTCCACGTAATGGCTGATGGGGTGTGTGTGTGGGGGGGGGTGCCGTGTAGGGAACGTTGTTTAAGTCTATGGCCACACCTAGTACAGAAGCAGATCCCTGGGTGGTCCTGGGTGGTCCTGGAGTGATCCTAGAGTGGTTCGAAGAGTTCGAGAAATTTTTGGACCATTTACATAACCATGCCGTCTCAACACAGACCTACGGTTAGGTCCACAATTTCGGCCATACTTGGTTGAAGGAGAAAATGGGGGAGGTCTTTGAAGAAGTCCGAAAGGTCCTAGGGAGGTCCTATAGTGGTCCTAAAGGGGATCTTGAAATGATCTTGAAAAGGTCCTGGGTGATCCTTTCGCTGGTCACTGTTCCCTTCGGGTACTATTCCTGGAGTGGTCCTAAGCAGTCATGAGAGGTCCTGAGAGGAGGTCAAGGGCGAGTCAGATGTGCTCAAGGGAGGTCCTGGACGGTCCAAATAAGGTCAAGGAGGCCCTGAACGGCTCAGATGAAATCAAGGGAGGTCCTAAACGATTCAGATGAGATTAAAGGAGATCCTGGACAGTTCAGATGCAACCGAGGGAGGTCCTGCGAGGAGGTCTGTGAGGTGATCGAGGGAGGTCCTGAGGAAGTCTTGGAGGTCCTGTAGAGATCCTGTAGTTCAAGAGGAGATCATGGGTGATCCTAGACCCACTAGAGCTGGTTACAAACACTTTGAGGATGGTCATGAGACATCTGGTAGTAGTCCTAGGTTGACCAAGGGTAGTCGTGGATCATTTGTTAGAGGTCCCCAACCAACTAGGGGTTGTTCTAAATCATCCAGTAGTGGTTTTGGGAACATCCGGGGTGGTCGAAAGGTATCCGTTTAGCGGTTGTGAACAATATGGTCGGAAACCTTGTCCATTAGGAGTGGCCCTGGACGCCCTGGAGGTCTCGAGATGTCTCAAAGGAGGTCATTGGGGTGGTCTCGAAGTGGATCCTACACCCACTGGGGTGGCCGTGTGACATCTGATGGTGGTTCTAAACTAACGGGTGGTGAACCGTGCTCGATGTGTTTAGTGTCCGCTATTATCAGGGCAGACCCCAAAATAACATCTCTATATACCTGCCAGGCTTGTGCGGCCATTTGTTTTACAAAAGAGCCAAGAAAGTGGAGATCTTACAAAAGCCAGAGTACCGAAATGAAGATAAGTGCGAAGGCAGAACACGTTGTAGTGGGTCCATTCACTCTACCCATAGGCAAGCGACTGGAATCCCGACCTAAGCTTCATCATCTGCAACGCCATCCTGTTCAGCCCCTAGGAGGTACTGGTAGGGGTCTTGATCATTTGGGTCTGAAAAGATTATAATGACAGAGCCTGAGTATACAATCGTACTCGCGAGCCAACACACAATGCAATTTTCATAGATGTAGGGCTAGCCAAGGGAGGTTTAGGGTTCTTTTATTTGCACAATGCCAAGTTTGAACTAGATTTAGTAGAAAAGCCTGGGACTTAGCATTTTTAACAATCGGGTTTTGCAAATGAGTTTTTATTTGTAAAGTACTGGTGGAGGTCCAACCTCCTATACCATTGAGTGGCTCCAACGGCTCAATGCTCGGGCTATCCTGTAATTACCACTGGTCCCAGATCAGGCTTTCTCAAACAGCTGGGGTGGGATCCACCTTTTTCATTCCACCCACAAATGGTTTTATAAAAATGAAGACTATATCCAGCAAGTTCTCAGCACCGCTCTTGACTGTGAGCACGGCTATCTAGATAGTTTTCTTACTCTGCAGAGTTTGTACACTTTACCCACAAGAGGTAATCGCATTGACATATACACATGTTTCCTTAGACATGTGAATGAAGGGGGGATCACCACAAGGCCTTTACAATGCTAAACCTCGACGCAACTCCACCCGCTAAGGTTTCCACCGCCCGGTGCCATGCACTTCCAAGAGGCCCCCACTTGTGTCGTGCGGTTTTCCTGTGGCTTTATTCTCCTCTATTCATGCCACATTCCCCCAATGGCGAAGCCACGCCGAGACGAGTAAATTAGTTAGCTAGGTCGTACTCATTATAGACTTGTGGTTGCATTGTTCTTACACGAGAGATCATCACCAGATTCGGTTCTTAATGGACTTGGGCGGTACATCCACATACCATTACCATCTCGTGCCCCCGGCACCAGCCACTCTTTCCATCCGTCCAAGTCGAAATTTGTTTTGGGGTTTTATTTGTTTTTGAAAATAGCCTTTAGTCCAACATACCAGCCAGGCTCCCAGCCTCGACTGCCCAACTATACCAGCCGGGCTCCCAGCCCCACTGCCCAAATCATTTTCCAGAGTTTTAAGTGATTGTGGTCGGACGACTTAATGCCCACAAGACATGGTATCTAAGCAAGGCTAAGCATGACAACTAGATACTGACTTATCAGCTAGTGGGTATTCCATTAATTCTAGGGTGACAAAGGATAATGTCCAAGTTCAAAGGTTGGAAGTTTATACGCAATTACAGTTAAGGCATTAACTATGAGCTAGACCAATTTAGCTTGATAAAATATAGCAATGCAGTTTCATAATTTAAAGCAATATACTTTGCAAAAGATAGGTGCAATATGGTCAAAGTATTGACTCACCTAGTTTAGGGTACTGCTGATCGTGATCCTGATCCCCGCATGGTTCTTCAGTCTCCTCGGCTTCTATAATCCCGAAACAGCCAGAAGGCAAATAAATAAACGTACATTCAACTCAAATCATTTGAAGATATGCAAGAAATTCCATATGATGCAAGGAGGTAGATTATGGGTATTAGACCAACATAATCGAAGGACTAAGTGGTCGTAGGTTCTGTGGTTATAGGAGGATGCGACCGGGAGGTCGTGGAAGTATTGTGACTTGAGGAGGTCCTAGAAGCACTGTGGCCAAAGGAAGTTCTATGAGTGTTACGACGAGGGGAGGTCGTGGAGGTACTGTTGTCAGGGGAGGTATTTGAGAGTACTGTGATCTCAAGGGAGGTCTTGCTATCACTATACCTAGGGGAGGTTCTGGGCATACTGTTGGCCTAAAAAGGTCTTGTGAGTCTTAAGACTAGGGAAGGTCTTTTGAGGTACTGTGATCCAAGGGAGGTCTTGGAATTACTATACCCAAGGAAGGTCCTGAGAGCACTGTTGGCCTGGGGAGCTCTTGTGAGTTTTAAGACTAGGGGAGGTCGTGAGAGTTCTACGACTTGAGGGTGGTCTTGATAAATTGAGAGGTCATGACCCAGAGGGTGGCCTTTGTAAAGTGGGAGGTCATGACCCAGAGGATGGTCTTTGTAAATTGGGAGGTCATGACCCAGAGGATGGTCTTTGTAAATTGGGAGGTCATGACCCAGAGGATGGTCTGTGCAACAAGAACAAGGAGATGATCTTGAGGAGGAGATCCTGGAATCAAGGAGATAAGGTGCGATGAGGTGGAGCCGTCTGATTCTGATCGGGTGGTTCAAATTGAGATGAACTCTCGGCCCGTCCGAGCCTCCCATCTCAATCGGGCCACCTAGGTTATATCGTATGGTCCTAAATGAGATAAACGTTCGGACCGCACAAACCTCATATCTCCATCGGGCCGTTTGTTTGATCGAACGGTCCGAAGGAGTGGATGGCGCAACTAGATGGGTGGTCTTTGTGGATTGGAAGGTTATGGCTAACGAGGGTGGTCTTTGTAAAAGAGGGGGTCGTGGAAATACTATGACCCGGAGAGGTCCTAGAATTCCTATAACCAGGGGGTACTGGATGCATTAAGACCTAGGGAGGTCTGGAGAGCATTACGACCGGTGGAGGTCATAGGAGTGCTATGACCTAAGTAGGTCTGGTGTGGGTTACGACCAAGGGGTGGTTTTGTTTACAAAATGAAAGGTTTGGTCTATACGGGTAGTCTTTGTAAAGGTCTCGGGGAGGTGGTCCTTGAGGAGGAGGTCTTGTGGTCAAAGGGGTAAGGCGCGGTGAAGCGGGGTTGTAGAAAAAGCCGAGGAAGGAGATTTTATTACCAACGGCTCCAACAGACTCAAAGACCCAGCTTTTTGAGAGTAGTTGGGGTCTAATTTAGTCCTTTATCGACACATTCGAATGAACCAGTGTGGAAACCATAGGAAGAACCAAAGAAACCCCTAGAAGAAGAACAAGGTAGCCTGAGCTAGGAAAAACATCTGGTCGTTAAGAACATACCAGCACAGAACTGGGGAACAGATAGCCGGAGCTGAGCTGTCGACGGTGGATCGCGACAGCGAGAGGACTCCGCTACCGTGGTGGCTTGAGAAACTCTGATCTTCAAGGTTGCTTCGCAAAATCTAGTGGATGGTCTTCTCACGTGGGTCTTGAAGCGCCCACGCCGAGGGGGGACTAAGAACAACATCCAAAGCGGTTTTAATAGGTGCTAATGGCGAGGGTGGTGATGCGATAGCGCTCGGTCGAGGCAAGCGCTTGTGCCCAACCGGAGTTCGAGCTCACTTGTGGGAGGTTAGAAGTGAGGCTAACACTGGAATGGTAAAGAGAGGCAGGCAGGGGTTGGGAGTGAGTATATGCGTGCGCCCTGGTGCAATCGACAAGGAGGAGTGGCTGGAGCAGTTGACGGCATGGCAGCACAGGGTAGAGGAATGACATCTTGTATAGTGGCTATTGATGACTGTTGTGATGAAACAGGTCGACACACTGCGAGGGGGATGCGGCTGTCGCTGGTCCTATGACCGAAAAGAAAAAGTTATTTTGGTTGAGCGAGGTTCGGCCCGGAGCTGGTCGAGCTAGACTCGAACCAGGCGGACCAGTGCTAAACCAAAGGGAGAGCCAACAACAAGAAATGGCTCAAAAGACTTTGGAAAGAAGACGAAACAACAAAACTTTGGGCTTGCTAGCATCCATAAATTTGCTTCAATGAATTCTTAGGCGACAATAGAAAACAAAAAGCAAAGCAAATTACGAAAGCAGAAAGACGACTCCCACGAGTAACTCTCCAAAGATATAGGCAAATGGTACGGCAACCGCTATTGTTACAAAAAGTTTTAACAATCCCGTATTTTTGCATTTACGTGTTTTTGGGCTTTTACACAACGTGAGTTTATCCAAAGCATATATTCTAGAGTGTCTGGATTTATCTTGCCTGCACAAGTGTTCGTACAGCTTGATTAGTTGCCTAAGATTTAGGTTTGCAAACAAGGTAACAATAGAGTATATCATTTTACAAACAAAAAAAGTTGTGAGTTGGTAATAAGCGAGAGAAGTTCAATAAACAACAATTGCTATAAGAATCTTCTGTCAGGAATCAGCAATTGCGTATCACATATATGATCTTCTCTGTTCCTGGTAGAAATATCTTCTATTTGTGAACAACAACTCATAGTACGTTTGAATCAGCCTAGGCATAAATGGGTCAAGAACATAGTATGCAACACAACAAAGATATGTAGTTAGAAATTTACAATTATCCTAGTAACAAACCACCCTTGTTAGATGCATTATTACAAACCAGCCTCCCCATGGATTGTTAGATGCATTGCTACATGATTTCCATGTTATAATTACATATTTGCTGATATGCATGACACGTATAGATGGATAAAGCACAAGCCTCAAACACTGCAATATGGGATGCATTCACAAATGAAGTGTTCATTGATATCTGTGTGGAAGAGGTGGTAGCAAAAAATAGACCCTTGCAGTGTTTGAATAACAAAGGGTATCACAACCTTATTACAAAGTTCAAAGAACACACTAAGAGAGAGTATAGCCATAAGCAATTAAAGAACCATTGAGACAGCTTGAAAAGGGACTATTCCAATTGAAAAACATTGAAGCTCCATGCATCCGGGCTCGGCATCGATCCTAAGACTGGATCCATTGAGGCAAGTGAGGAATGGTGGTCTGAACAGATTAAGGTATGCAATCTTTAATGTTGTTGCTTGTGCATGACAATTCAATTGTTCCAAATTTGTAATGGATTCTTGCATTACGTTAATTGCAGACCATGCCACATTGTAGCAAGTTCAAGAAAGCACCCCTGCAGTATGAGGACAAGCCTAACATCATTTATGATGGTGCAAGTTGTACGAATGAATTCGCTCTAGTACCTGGAGCAGAGGGTACCGCCCATGTGAATCTTGAGGGTGATGAGGGTGAGGGCGATGAGCTTCCGGTTGAGGAGGAAACCGCTACAGCGAAGAAGTCACCCCATGTGGACAAGGCCGAAGAGAGCTGCCCATGACTCACCAAGTGGGAAGAAGCCAAATAACACGTTCAAAGATGTGCAATTGAAGCATTTAGTGGATATTGTGGAGAGGTCTCATGGTAACAAAAATTATGTGAACAATGCACCTGGTCCAGTGGTTGATCCCGTTTGGCAAGAGATAGCTGAGATGATTGATTTGGTTATTGAGGCTAGGGCCAAAGAAGGGAGTGATGAGCATTTCTATGCCACACAACTACTCATCAAGGAGTATTGAGATGTCTTTCACACACTAAAGACAACTCAAGAGAGGCTAGCATGGCTTAGAAGGACATGGGAGGAGAAGAAGAGGCGTTAGATAGTTTGAACTGTATTACTGAGAGTTGAACATATTTATCATTTATGTCATGTGTTATGTAATGTACTATGTGACTTGTCATGTCACTTATCTATGCTATCTCTTATTAATTGTGTCATCTGTTTATGCTATTTGGTTGTCACTTAGTAATTGTGTCTTTTCTGTATGGTGTTTATGTTATTTGGTTGTCACTTAGTAATTGTGTCTTTTCTGTATGGTATGTGGTTTTGCCTTATGAATTGTGTCATTTTTTTATGTCCAGTGGTGGTCACTTATTAATTATGGTATTTTTCTGTACCAGATGAGCTCTTGTTGACGATTAAGTCGCCGATCTTACGAAATAAAATGAGAATATTGGCTAAGAGTTCCTGGAAGGTAATGGGGTTGCTCTTTATTGCAATGAACTGGCTATTACAAAGATGCCTTAGGCAAGACGACAGATTAGCCCTAATTACATTGAGTATATTGCTTGCTACACTTCAATTGTCTTCAGATAGAATCCAATTGCCTTCTAATCCTCCCTCTGTTGTTCATCATCCACCTTTAAATAATTGGCGAAGAGGTGACAGTTACTCCTAGAGAAGACACCTTTTGGGAGTGACGCGTTTGGCCGGGGAGACAATTACTGTCAGTGAAATGCTAACTAATCGCCGGTTGGTGTTAGCAGGAGATGAAATAACTGTGAAACAGTTATTGTCAGAGACTTAAGGCTGTAAACGTTGTGTGGTTTGGGGATGATAAGGCACATGTTCTATTCTTCAAACAGAGGGAATGTATTCGGAAGCGGGTCCAAGTACCAGTTCAAAAACTCTTCGAGCAGTCGTTTGGTCGAGCAATGGGTATCGGGCCCCCTCCGACCAGGTTACTCACAAAGCAACCTCTGGAATTCTAACGATCACATGGGTCGTTAGCCACGAGGTTTACGACCACATAAATTGTGTGGATTTTAATTAAATGTAAAACCAATATTTTAGGAATTTAATCCTCGTCGGCTCTTCAAGTTCGTATGGTTCAAGTAATGATGAATCAACTCATGAAGGTGTTGTGGATGATGGAGGACCGGATATGTTGTTGCCGCTAGTCGTGATTGCCATTTTTGATGTTTGGATAACTATGGTGACTCCAGTACCAAGAGGCCAAGGGAAATACCTACAATCACGGTGATCCAATGGGTTAAGGATACACTTAGTAGTGCACAAGAGTGTTATGACATGTTCAGAATGCAAAGGTCAGTTTTTCTTCAGCTTCATAACACTCTTGTTAATAACTATGGCTTGAAATCAACTACGGAGGTGAATTCAAAGGAAGCATTCACAATGTTCGTGTGGACTTGTGGAGCTCCTCAATACAGCCACCAAGTCAAGAACCGATTTGGTCATTCCAAAGAAACCATTAGAAGGAGATTTGCAAAGGTTTTGGAATGTGTGTATCGTCTTGGTATTGACAACATAAAGCCCAAAGATCCTCAATTCTCTATAGTACATCCTAGACTTAGAGAGGCAAGGTCCCCCCCTCATTTTCATAATTGCATCGGTGCAATAGCCGGGACACATATACCTGTGACGGTGCCATGCGAGAAACAACCTATGCATTTCAACCGGCATGGATACACTAGTCAGAATGTCATGGCTGTTTCTGATTTCGACATGAGGTTCACTTTTGTTTGCACTGGATGGCCAGGGTCTGCACATGACACGCGCATATTCCTTGATACCTTGGTAACGTACAAGGACTGCTTTCCACACCCTCCGGAAGGTACTTTCCTTGTTTGCTTTCCACACCATCCTAGACTTTACTTGAAGCACGTACATTACCAACCTTTGTATATGGGCCAATAGTTTTTTTCCATTTGAATTATAGGAAAGTACTATATAGTGGATTCGGGATACCCAAACCGCAAAGGTTATCTAGCTCCCTACAAGAACCAGATGTATCATGTACCTGAATTCTGAAATAATGGTACACCGGTTGGACTAAAAGAGTGTTCAATTTTCATCACTCTTCCCTTCGAAATGTCATTGAGCGTATGTTTGGTATTTGGAAGATGAAGTGGTGTATTCTACTGAAAATTCCAAGTTATCACGAAGACAAGCAAAAGAAAATTATCGTTGCAACAATGGCTTTGCATAATTTTATTCGAGATAGTGCTTTGGTTGATAATGATTTTGCTTGTGCAGAGAGGAATGAAGATTATGTGGACGGGGATATGTCCACTAACCTCAGCACACATGATGTTACAGCTGCTATGGATGATGTTGACATGATCGACCTCCGTGATGCTATTGTAATGGCTTTGGTAGCATGACGATAGGGTAGATGGAAGATCACAACAACAACGACATATATGTAGAACTTTGTATGTAGTACCTCCCAATTAGGATGAGGTTTTGTATGTAGTACCAACTGCCCTTGCATAAACCTTGATTAGTCATGAGAACAACCCTCAATATTATAGGCCTACTTCATGTGCCTCAATATTATAGTTGTAACATCCAAAATTGTGGATTCGCGAGATCTTCAAAGTCCAAGAACGCAAACCCCAAAAACTTCCCAAATTGTTGAAGATTCGGATTTCCCCCCAAAATTGCACCGAGCTTCTTCCCCGTTTCTCCCTAACCCTAACCCTAGCCCCTCCCTAGCTCGGCTCCGCCATGCCCTGCATCGCCGCCTCGGCCGCGCCGCCCGCGTCAACGCTCCGCGCGCGCGCGCCTCGGCCGCCCCATCCTCTACCCGCCTCGACCGCCACAGTAGCCCCGCCGCGCCCTCGGTCGCCTCCCCGGATCCAAGCCCCCTCCGGCTATAAAAGCCGTGCTTCCTTCCCCTTCCCCGAGCAAGAAAAGAGAGAGGGCAAGAGCACCGAGCAAGTTGGAGGACTCACCTTCGCCGTCGTCGCCGCCCTCCGTCGCCGTCGCCGCCTCCCGGCCGAGCCCTCTCCATCGCCGGCTCGGTGAGCCTCGCCTTCGCCGCCTCGTGGCCGCCACCGCCCCTGGGCAGCCCCGCCGCCACGCCGCCATCCTCTCGCTCGGCGCCTCCTCGCTCCCCTCCCTGCGCCGCCGCGCCGCCCGATCCTCTCTCTCGCCCTAGCCCCTCGCGCCTCTTTCTTCCGGTCGAGCCGGCCGCTTTGCCTCTGCTTGGGCGCGCTTGAGGCAGCGCACGCGCCTCGCGCGCGGTTCGCCGCGCCGTGGGCGGGCGGAAAGAAGGCCGTGGGCCACTTTGTCTTTTTCTTTTTGTGGTTTTTCTTTTCTTTTTCTTTTTAATTCAAAGAGAGGCTCCAAAATCTCTTTTCTCCTCATTTTAGCTCCAAAATTGCAAAGTTTGTTTCTAAAATTTCTAAAATCAAGCTCTTCCTGTTGGTGCTAGTTTGGTTTATTTTGGAGTTCATTTGATGAGCTCTTGTTATTTATTTAATTTGTTGCTCGCTTGTCTCCTTTTCCGGTACGATCGATCGCGTAGAGTTCGGAGAAGCCGGAGACCCCCACTTCGATCAAGCTCAAGAATATCAAGATCATCTAGCCGTAGACCCAGGCGAGTCGACACTTTGATCATATTGAGCCTACATTTTATGCAAATTATGTTCTTTTAAATATCAAATTGCATGCTTTATTTCCCTTATGCAAATGTATGTTAAATACCCTAAGGTAGTTAAATGCCATGTTGATGCTTTATTATTAATACACCATCCCTTGATAATTGAATTGCCATACACCCTTGTCACCCTAGTAAATATTTGGTAACTATACTAGTATAGGCTATACTTAAGCGCCATGCTAGTCTTGCTTAAGTATCGGGGTATCATCTACCCCATTCATCATCTTTTGAAATGAACATGATTTTGGGCAGTCATTGGGTGTAAATGACTGGGATTGGTTATGATGTTGTATTTCTTTTTTTCCTACCTCTTAAAAACCCTAAAGAAATTGCTTGTCACATCTGGGCGGATGGTATGATGGATGGTATGTTGGTGGGTGCTAATGCAGCCCAAGGAATGTTGGTATGTGGTATGAACCGCCCAGATGGTCCCTAAGGACTTAATCCTGTGATGACCTCCCAATGTAAAACAGTACGACCACATGTCTATAATGGTGTCGACCCGGCTAAATAATTTGTATCCGTTAGTATGAGTTGCACCAGGCAGATGACCCGCTACGCCATAAGCCTATGTGGCTATGGGTTGGGGTGTACGACTTACGGGTCTATGTGAGCGTAAGTCGTGTGGCGCAAGAGGGGGTCTGGGAAAGAGTTGACGGGTCTACGTGAGCGTAACTCTTCTCAGGTGAAACCTTAGCGGGTGTAACAAATACTGGTGGATGCATTGTAAAGGCCTTGTGACGATCTCCCCTTGACTCACATGTCTACGGAAACATGTGTATATGTCAGGATGATTGTCTCTTGTGGGTAAAGTGTACAACCTCTGCAGAGTGTAATGAACTGTTCGAATAGCCGTGCCCACGGTCAAGGGCGGACATGGGAACTTACAAGAGTTAGTTCTGTTTATAAAACCTTGTGGGCGGGATAAAATGTGTTGGGTCATTTGTGACCTGTTTTGGTTTTTCCACGGGTGGATGTACCCCAGTGATGTTAAGTGGTGGAAGTAACCACTATCAAAAATAAGCATGAGGTGGAAGTAACCTCTACTGTTATAAATATTGCACAAGTAATCCCTTTAACAAATGCAATTTGGTTAAAATGCTAAGTGATAGGACTTTTTAATATTGGTACTCAAAATATTGCTTTGTGCAAATAAATAAACCCGAGCCATCCTTGTTAAGCCTTGCATGTATAATATTGCATCTTGTGTGTTGGCTCGCGAGCACGGTAGTTGTGCTCATCCTCGCTCTTTCCCCCAACCCTCAGAACCCGTGGATCATGGAGACTACGTCTACTACGAGGACCAGGACGCCGAGGAGCAAGGACATGAAGAAGAGTAGCATAGTTCCGTAGTCTGAGTCTCGCCTCAGTCTGGTTGGCCCCGTTGGTACTCGTGTACATCCTATATTATCCAAGCCTGTGGCTAATATCGGTCGTACACATGGCACTCCAGTCGCTTGCTGTGGAGAGACTTGTTTCACCCCTTTGCTTCCGCTAACGTGCTCGAGATTTTGTAATGAACTCATTTGGCCCGACGGCCCTATTGTAAACTCGACCGACGTGGTCTATTTGAACTCGGATGCTTGTATTAATGAATGGTTTGGTCTACGCGATGTATGAAATGGTTCAACAATGTGTACTGCGCGCGCTATCTCTCGATCCGTGGAATAGCGCACTTTATCACGAAGGATTCGGATTACGAAACCGGTCCGGCAGAGGTGGTATCGAGCATACGATCGTAGGAGCCTTGGTTAGTTTGGTCGTTGCCTAAGGTCTTGAGTCTTATTTTCAAAATCCAAGAAAAGCTTTGGCAAAATATAGTGTATTTATCGCTTACTTGTCATTCCTAGTTCGTACTTATCCTACTTCACTTTGATTTATTCATTCTCGACTTCCTCTTGTTTTCAAAATTTTAGATGGTCGCTCAGTCGCTCACGGCTCTTGGGACTTTTTCTCTCACGGAGAAGACCTCGGAGGCTTCGTGGGGATTTTTCGCCGGTGATGCGAAGATCTGGTTACTACCATCCGCCTATCTTCATGGGCCGGATGACTCGAGTTCTGGACCGAGAGACTTGGAGCATGGAGGTTTTCCTCTATGCTAGGGAGGTGAGTTCAATACTCACACCTTCAAGGCCGAAGCACCCCAGAGCCGTGCCTTGGATGTCGCCCGAGATGTGGCACGACTTGCCGCGCCTCGCTTGTGCGGATGCACGGAGACCTTCTGCGAGCTCGCCCATCGCTTCCACCCGACTCTCGGGAGGAGAGCTCTACCCGGTGGTCCGCCACGTCCGGCAGATGACCCGCACTGTCACATCGCTCCGGCCACGCAGCTTTGTCGACTTCCCGCCAACGCCGTTGGCGAGATCGGGGCGCCGCTTTTCTCCTCACCGGCAGCTACGAGCACTCAGACACCCTCCGTGGCAACATGTTCGAGAGATGATGAAGCCCACCGCGAGGTAGAGCGGAGAGAGACGCCGCTGCTGCGAGTTGGCCCGCCTAGAGCCGCCATCGCAGCCGCCGCCCGCCTCTGCTGCGCCTCGCCTCTGCACTGCTGCCGTCGTCGTTCAAAGCAACCGGTGCCGGCCGACGCTTTCACCGGAGGACCCACACCACGCTCACGGCGCGCAGAAAGCGCGCCCACCGCCGACCGACCGCGACCTTGGAGAGTCCAACAGTGGGACGCCCGATCGCGCCCGCTGGATTCGACGAGTTCGACCGCGGGCGCCACTCGCCGTTTCGCTCGCCGACCATCGGGCGCGCACTGCTTCGATCCGGGTAATCGTACCACTTGTGGTGGTAAGCACCGATGGAGGAGTAGTCGGGATAGCTAGGTTAACTAGCGTTGCTTGCTAGGTAGTCTTTTGGTTGCAAGCACTTTCTTTATCCACCTTTGTAGGCGTTGTGTTTGTATCTCGTGTCATGGCTTTGCATGGCCTATATCTTCGTGTCTTAGAGTCATGTAACACTTACCCCTAATATTAATGAATTGTAGCCATTCGGCTTTGTTTCGCATTTGTGTTGTTGGTTCAATTTGTTTTCTTTCTTCAGTGTGTGCCTTAGAGGGCGGTGAACCCTCATATACCCCTCTCTAGTTCTAAGCCTTAGTGTTTCTCGGATGGCACCAAGGAGAGCTGCCTTGATCAGTGGTGCTTTCGCGAAGAGCCGTGGAAGAGGCCGTGGAAGAGGCCGTGGTCGTGGACAAGACCTACCTCCCCCACCGCCAGAGCATCCAACAATGGCACAAGTTATGCAACAACAAGCCCAAATCCTTCAAGCCTTGCTCGCCAATCAACAAGCAGGAGCAGCCAGTCGTCACTCTAAGCTGGCAGATTTCCTCAGGACAAGACCTCTTACCTTTGCCTCAGCAGATGAACCCCTGGAAGCAGAAGATTGGCTCAGGGATACTGAGAAGAAGCTCCGCCTAGCCCGATGCTCTGAGGAAGACAAGGTGGACTTTGCCACTCACCGATTGAAAGGAGGCGCGCGGTGGGAAAACTACCTCATTGCTCAAGGTGGTGAAAGCCGATGGCGAGAAGAAGAAAAGCGAAGCGATCGCATCCGCGATCGAGATCAGCAGGATCCCCATTGTTGAAGCAATTCTTGAAATGCAATACCGACGAGCCGCACTCCGCATGGCGACCAATCTCCCGAACGAGTTCAAGCGCGCCAGGACTAACTTTGTACCCTTTGGTACAATGAGGCTAAAGAAGAATGAGTTTAGAACTCTCAAGCAAGGTCAAATGACATCAATGAATATCTAACCAAGTTTAACAGACTTGCTCGCTACGCTCCCGGTGACATAGCCGATGAAGAAGAGAAGATAGACCGCTTTGTGGAAGGAATGCGTGGAGACATGAGAAGCCGACTTATCCTCCATGATTTCCCTAGCTTCCACCACTTGATCAACAAAGCCTCGTCTTGGAAAACGAGAAGAAGATTGCGGAAGTTAGCGGTAAGAGAAAGATGGTATTCCGAAGCCGCAAGGTGGCTTTCCTCGGAAGTCAACATTCCTGGCACTCATCTTTTAAGCCGGTGTAGTTTCTCCACAAGGAACTCAAGCCCCACCCAGCGTACCAATGGGAATGGTTTCGCATCCTTCGTCCCACGGACGACTGCAACAAGCAACCCAAAGACTCATCTCCATTGTTTCCATCGTGGAGTGAGAGGGCACTTCGCCAATCGATGCCCTCAACGTCGAACACTCCGCGAAGTTCAACTCAGAGCCACACCACTCAAGGTCAAACATCGGCTCAGCAGAACCATCGGGCCCGCAAGCACCTAGATCTACCTCGACACCAAATCGCGCCATGTGAACCATGTCACGGCCGAGGAGGCTCGAGGAAGCTACAGGAGTTCTAATGGGTGCGTTCTCTGTTAAATCGATGCAAGACAAGTTTTGTTTGATTACGAGCTTCGCATTCTTTCATATCAAGAAAATTTGTTGAAAGGCTTAAGTTGCCAACCTTTAAGCTAAAGAAACCCGTGGTACTTAGTTCACCCGGGGGACCCTTGACTACCACCTTAGTAAGTCCCCGAGTAGAGATTGCTATGGAAAATTCTGGATTCCTAGCAAACCTCTTAGTGCTTCAGTGCCAAACTCTGGATATCATCCTAGGGATGGATTGGTTGGCCCGATACCAAGGTATGATAGATTGTGCCAACAGAAAGGTGGTACTCACCAAAAACCCGGGCACCACAATCAGGGTTAATATAGACCGCTCCTCAGGTTTGGATCGTACAATCCATAACCTCGAGAAGGTGACTCTGGAAACAACACCTGTAGTTCAAAATTACCCGGAAGTTTTTCCAGAAGAATTGCCTGGCATGCCACGCATCGAGACATAGAATTTGTGATCAACCTAAAGCCGAGAAACATTTAATTGCCAAGAGGCCATATAGGATGGCGATCGATGAGCTTGAAGAGCTTAAGGTACAAATGGAAGAATTACAGGAAAAAGGATTTATTAGACCTAGCTCATCCCCCTGGGGTTCGCCAGTACTTTTTGTAAAGAAAAAGGATGGCACCGCCAGATTGTGTGTGGATTACAGAGCCCTCAATGAGGTGACCATCAAGAATAAGTATCCCTTGCCCCGCATTGATGATCTATTCGACCAACTGTCAGGAGCAACAGTGTTCTCCAAGATAGACCTAAGGTCAGGATACCACCAGGTTAAGATTAGGGCTGAGGACATCCCTAAAACAGCTTTTACCACCCGGTATGGCTTGTATGAGTTCACGATTATGTCGCTTGGCTTGACCAATGCGCATGACCTACTTCATGAACCTTATGAACAAAGTATTCATGGAATACCGGATAAGTTTGTTGTCGTGTTCATAGACGACATCTTAATCTACTCCAAGACTAATGAGGACATCTTTGAACATCCGCATTTGGTCTGGAGAAGCTTAAAGAACATCACCGTATGCCAAATCAAGCAAGTGTGAATTTTGGCTTCAAGAGATCGATTTCTTCGGACATATCGTATCCATTGGAGGAGTCGCATGGACCCATCCAAGGTAGAAACCGTGTTGGGATGGAAACAACCAACCTCGATGACCGGCGCGTAGTTTTCGGAATGGCCGGATACTACTGGACGCTTCATTGAAGGATTCTCCAAACTATCCAGACCAATGACCCACCTACTCAAGAAGGAAAAGAAGTACGAATGGACAGAAGCTTGTGAAAAGAGTTTCCAAGAGTTGAAGAAGAAGTTAACCACTGCACCAGTGTTAGTCTTGCCAGACATACGCAAGGACTTTGAAGTCTATTGTGATGCTTCGCGCCAAGGTCTTGGCTGCGTACTTATGCAAGGAGGAAAAGTCGTGGCATATGCATCCAGACAACTCCGCCCACATGAAGACAACTATCCAACTCATGATTTGGAGTTAGCAGCCGTAGTGCATGCCCTAAAGATTTGGCGGCATTACTTGATTGGGAATCATTGTAATATCTATACGGACCACAAGAGTCTTAAGTACATTTTCACCAGTGCACCTCAACCTCCGACAAAGGAGATGGTTAGAACCGATTAAGGATTACGACTTGGATGTTCATTACCATCACGGGAAGGCTAATGTAGTGGCGATGCATTGCCGTAAGTCCTCTGCAAAAATGTTATGGTTCAAGAGTATCAACTTTGAGCTTTGCAAGGAATTAGAGGCACTTAACCTCGAGTTAGTAGAACAAGGCACCTTAGCGACTATGGAAGTTCAACCAACCTTAGAAGAGCAAATCAAGACCGCTCAGAAAGGACACCCTGGAGTTCAGAAGTTTAAGCATCTCATGGCCAAAGGAAAAGCCTCAAAGATGGTGGAAGACCAACAAGGAATCCTATGGTATGGGAAACGTCTCTTTGTTCCCACCAAAAGGAGCTCAAAGAATTGATTCTAAAAGAAGCCCATAGTTCAACAGTATACCATACACCCAGCAAACACCAAGATGTATCAAGATATGAAGGTTCTATATTGGTGGCAGCGAATGAAAAGGACATCGCCGAGTTCGTAGCTTGTTGCGATGTGTGCCAACGGATCAAGGCAGAACATCGAGACCCGCAGATTGCTGCAACCACTTGCAAATCCTCGGTGGAAGTGGGAAGAAATTGGAATGGATTTCATTACGACTGCTGAGAACCAAGACCGGATATGATTCCGTATGGGTCATGTCGACAGTTAACAAAAGTTGCCCATTTCATCCTGTGAAGACCACCTACAAGGGAGATAAATTAGCCGAGTTATACATGGCTCGTATTGTATGTCTGCATGGAGTACCCAAGAGGATAGTCTCGGATCGAGGTTCTCGTTTACCTCGCATTTACAGGCTAGTCTCCATGATGCACTTGGAACTCACTTAAACTTTAGCACTGACATATCACCCCTGCATGATGGGAGACGAGAAAAGAGTAAATCGATTCTAGAAGACATGCTTCAGCGCGTGTGCTTTAGAGTTTACCGTAGACGGGAGAGATGTCTACCGTATGCGAGTCGCCTACAACAACGATTACTGATCCGGTTTGAAAATGTCTCCGTTTGAAGCACTTTATGGGAGAAAATGCGAACTCCCTTGCATTGGTCGAATCGGGAGAAGGTTATATCTTGGACCGATACTCTCAAGCAAGCGTAAGAGAAAGTCGATTGATCGAGATCGTCTACAAGTCGCTTTCGATCCAGACATGAAAAGTTATGCCGACAACCGTCGTAGAGAGTTAACTTTCGAAGTTGGAGATCATGTATATCTCAAAGTGTCACCCCTTCGAGGAATGCGAAGATTTAAAGTATATCTCTGATTTCGACATGAGGTTCACTTTTGTTTGCACTGGATGGCCAGGGTCTGCACATGACACGCGCATATTCCTTGATACCTTGGTAACGTACAAGGACTGCTTTCCACACCCTCCGGAAGGTACTTTCCTTGTTTGCTTTCCACACCATCCTAGACTTTACTTGAAGCACGTACATTACCAACCTTTGTATATGGGCCAATAGTTTTTTTCCATTTGAATTATAGGAAAGTACTATATAGTGGATTCGGGATACCCAAACCGCAAAGGTTATCTAGCTCCCTACAAGAACCAGATGTATCATGTACCTGAATTCTGAAATAATGGTACACCGGTTGGACTAAAAGAGTGTTCAATTTTCATCACTCTTCCTTGAAATGTCATTGAGCGTATGTTTGGTATTTGGAAGATGAAGTGGTGTATTCTCTGAAAATTCAAGTTATCACGAAGACAAGCAAAAGAAAATTATCGTTGCAACAATGGCTTTGCATAATTTTATTCGAGATAGTGCTTTGGTTGATAATGATTTTGCTTGTGCGAGAGAGGAATGAAGATTATGTGGACGGGATATGTCCACTAACCTCAAGACACATGATGTTACAATTTGCTATGGATGATGTTGACATGATCGACCTCAGTGATGCTATTGTAATGGCTTTGGTAGCATGACGATAGGGTAGATGGAAGATCACAACAACAACGACATATATGTAGAACTTTGTATGTAGTACCTCCCAATTAGGATGAGGTTTTGTATGTAGTACCAATCGCCCTTGCATAAACCTTGATTAGTCATGAGAACAACCTCAATATTATAGGCCTACTTCATGTGCCTCAATATTATAGTTGTAACATCCAAAATTGTGGATTCGCGAGATCTTCAAAGTCCAAGAAGCATAAACCCCAAAACTTCCCAAATTGTTGAAGATTCGGATTTCCCAAAATTGCACCGAGCTTCTTCCCGTTTCTCCCTAACCTAACCCTAGCCCTCCTAGCTCGGCTCGCCATGCCCCTGCATCGCCGCCTCGGCCGCGCCGCGTCAACGCTCCGCCGCCGCGCCTCGACCCGCCCCATCCCTCTACCCGCCTCGGCTGTAGCGTGGCCGCGCGCGCCTCGGTCGCCTCCCGGATCCAAGCCCTCCGGCTATAAAGTCGTGCTTCCTTCCCTTCCCGAGCAAGAAAAGAGAGAGGCAAGAGCACCGAAGCAAGTTGGAGGACTCACCTTCGCCGTCGTCGTCGTCCTCCCGTCGCCGTCGCGCCTCCCCGAGCCGAGCCCTCCTCCATCGCCGGCTCGGTGAGCCTCGCCTCGCCGCCCGTGGCCGCCACCGCCGCCCCTGGGGCAGCCGCCGCCACGCCGCCATCCCCTCCTCGCTCGGCGCCTCCCTCTCCTCCCTCCTGCGCCGCGCGCCGCCGCCCGATCCTCTCCTCTCGCCTAGCCCTCGCTCTCTTTCTTCCGGCCGAGCCGCGCTGCCGCCTCGTGGGCGCGCCCGCAGAGCAGCGCCACGCGCCTGCGCCGGTTTCGCCACACAGGGCGGGCCGAAAGAAGGCCGTGGGCCACTTTGTCTTTCTTTTTGTGGTTTTTCTTTTCTTTTTCTTTTTAATTCAAAGAGAGGCTCCAAAATCTCTTTTCTCCCTCATTTTAGCTCCAAAAATTGCAAAGTTTGTTTCTAAAAATTTCTAAAATCAAGCTCTTCCTGTTGGTGCTAGTTTGGTTTATTTTGGAGTTCATTTGATGAGCTCTTGTTATTTATTTAATTTGTTGCTCGCTTGTCTCCTTTTCCGGCACGATCGATCGCGTAGAGTTCGGGAGAAGCGGAGACCCCACTTCGATCAAGCTCAAGAATATCAAGATCATCTAGCCGTAGACCCAAAGTAGTCGACACTTTGATCATATTGAACCTACATTTTATGCAAATTATGTTCTTTTAAATATCAAATTGCATGCTTTATTTCCTTATGCAAATGTATGTTAAATACCCTAAGGTAGTTAAATGCCATGTTGATGCTTTATTATTAATACACCATCCCTTGATAATTGAATTGCCATACACCCTTGTCACCCTAGTAAATATTTGGTAACTATACTAGTATAGGCTATACTTAAGCGCCATGCTAGTCTTGCTTAAGTATCGGGTATCATCTACCCCATTCATCATCTTTTGAAATGAACATGATTTTGGGCGATCATTGGGTGTAAATGACGGGATTGGTTATGATGTTGTATTTCTTTTTTTTCCTACCTCTTAAAAACCCTAAAGAAATTGCTTGTCACATCTGGGCGGATGGTATGATGGATGGTATGTTGGTGGGTGCTAATGCAGCCCAAGGAATGTTGGTATGTGGTATGAACCGCCCAGATGGTCCCTAAGGACTTAATCCTGTGATGACCTCCCAATGTAAAACAGTACGACCACATGTCTATAATGGTGTCGACCCGGCTAAATAATTTGTATCCGTTAGTATGAGTTGCACCAGGCAGATGACCCGCTACGCCATAAGCCTATGTGGCTATGGGTTGGGGTGTACGACTTACGGGTCTATGTGAGCGTAAGTCGTGTGGCGCAAGAGGGTGCAGGAAAGAGTTGACTGTCTACGTGAGCGTAACTCTTCTCGGGTGAAACCTTAGCGGGTGTAACAAATCTTGGTGGATGCATTGTAAAGGCCTTGTGACGATCTCCTTGACTCACATGTCTACTGAAACATGTGTATATGTCGGGGATGATTGTCTCTTGTGGGTAAAGTGTACAACCTCTGCGAGTGTAATGAACTGTTCGAATAGCCGTGCCACGGTCAAGGGCGGACATGGGAACTTACAAGAGTTAGTTCTTTATAAAACCTTGTGGGCGGGATAAAATGTGTTGGGTCGTTGTGACCCTGGTTTTGGTTTTTCCAGGTGGATGTACCCAGTGATGTTAAGTGGTGAAGTAACCACTATCAAAAATAAGCATGAGGTGGAAGTAACCTCATCGTTATAAATATTGCACAAGTAATCCCTTTAACAAATGCAATTTGGTTAAAATGCTAAGTGATAGGACTTTTAATATTGGTACTCAAAATATTGCTTTGTGCAAATAAATAAACCAGAGCCATCCTTGTTAAGCCTTGCATGTATAATATTGCATACTGTGTGTTGGCTCATGAGCACTGTAGTTGTGCTCATCCTCGCTCTTTCCCCAACCCTCGTAACCAGTGGATCATGGAGACTACGTCTACTACGAGGACCAGGACGCCGAGGAGCAAGGACATGAAGAAGAGTAGCATAGTTAGTAGTCGAGTCTCGCTCGATCTGGTTGGCCCGTTGGTACTCGTGTACATCCTATATTATCCAAGCACGTGGCTAATATCGGTCGTACACATGGCACTCGATCGCTTGCTGTGGAGAGACTTGCTCTACCCCTTTGCTTCCGCTAACGTATCGAGATTTTGTAATGAACTCATTTGGCCCGATCGGCCCTATTGTAAACTTCGACCGACGTGGTCTATTTGAACTTCGGATGCTTGTATTAATGAATGGTTTGGTCTACGCGATGTATGAAATGGTTCAGCAATGTATCATGCGCGCTATCTCTCGATCCGAGGAATAGCGCAGCTTTATCACAGAGGATTCTGGATTACGAAATCCGGGTCCGACAATAGTCCTACTTCATGTGCGCATATTTGTACAATAACTTCCTGTGCATTATTTTGGAATGAAGTTAATATGCAACTACTTATGACATTTCTTTGTCTCAACATGTCCCTTTTTCTGATTGACACAAGTTCATTTTCTGGCTTGCCATTATCCCTCCACAATAGATTTTCTGACACAACAGGTTAAAAAGGGGTATATTGCAAATAATTGGAAGAGCTGGAGTTCTTTCTACATAGAGTATTATTGTACTCCCATTTATTTGAACATTGTCGACGATCGAGTCGTCGATCTTACGAAATAAAAAAGAAAAATAGCTAAGAGTTCTTAGGGGGGAATTGAGTTGCTATTTATTGCAATGAACTAGCTATTATAGGGGTGTCTTTGTAAAAGCGACAGACCAGCCCTAATTACATTGAGTATGTTGTGTGCTATGCTTCAGATTGCTTCAATTGTCTTCAGGTTGAATACAATTGCCTTCTCCTCCTCCTGTTGTTCGTCATCCATGTTTAAATAACTGGCAAAAAGGTGACAGTTACTCCTGGAGAAGACACCTCTTGGAACCGTTGCGTTTGGTCGGACGATCAGTTGCAGTTAGTGAAACGCTAACTGATCGCCAGTTGGTTTTTGCAAGAGACGAAATAACTATGATATAGTTATTGTCAGTGACTTAGGGCTGTAAACGTCGTATGGTTTGGAGCTAATTAGACACGTCTCATTCATCACAAGGAATGAATATACTTGAAATTGGGTCTAGGTATAGTTCAAAGCTTCTACGAGCAGTCGTCTGGTCGAGGTCGAGTAATGGGTACAGGGCCCCCTCCGACCAGATTACTCACATAACAACCTCTGGAATTCGAACGACCACAAGAGTCGTTAGCCATGAGGTTCACGACCACATAGATCGTTTGGTTTTTAATTAAATGTAAAACCAATATTGAGGAATTTAATCCTCGTCAAACATCAAATGTGGAATAGCTGTGATCAAATCCAACTGCTAACACCTTGTCACTGGAATCAATTATTCAATAGAGAAGTTGAAAGGTTATGATCTTCTGGTAGTTTTGTTGGTTGTCAATTGCATGTTGCATCTTTCTTTTGATACAAGGTTACATAATAGAGTTATTTGTATATATTATTTGGACCTACGTATGACCCCTTTTTGCCCCTGATCTTTCTGCAGATGTACTCTTCACTCCAGAAAATTGTAGCTTGCTGCAATTACAAATAATCAGAATATTTCGTACAATTGAATTGACATATGTCAAGTGTTAGTGATGATACAATTCATGGACTTCTGACGGCATATATAAATCTGCCTGGTTTTGTTTCAGTTTGATTTCTAAAACACTTTGTACAGGTACTCTAGCACATGTGCCACCTATGGAGAGCCTGCCAAGATGCCTATCACTGAAGAAACTCCCCAGGTCAGCTGTTGCTTCTGCAACCTCTTCTTTCTGAAAAAAAATAGTTGAAGGCTTTGACATGTCTTTCACAGTTGTTCTTTGAGGCATCTAATTAGACATGTCTGCAAAACACATACTTATAGACTGGATCTCTTAAATATGAACACATCACTTATTCTGTTTGTAATCTTGAAACCCAACTTTAGTTGTGTTATACTGTTCTCATATTCCTTCTTTTGCAATGCAGTATACTTGTGAATAGCTTGGACTAGTCAAAACTCAGACCAAATCTCCCATGGCTTGTAGATGCTGGAGGATTCTTTTGTATCCTTTGCAGTTTGCACCTATGGTATATACTTAAGGATCTGGGGCCTATGTCGTTCTGCGTTGGACATATGGAGCAATTGTTGCACTGGAAGAATCCCTTAGCCATCTTACACAGATTATTCTTCGGTCTAATCTTCATTCTCAAAATTTTGTATGGACTGGAGAAGGCACACGACCTGCTAACCATTCGTTTTTTCTTTTGTGTGTGTGTGTAACTTTTCTGTATTTCAGACTTGAAGGTACCTCCTGCATCGGGCTCTTTCATTTCTGAAACTGCCACGATGCATTTTTTTGCTTGAAAAGGCCGTCTTACATACGAGTCCCTCCCCGTGCAAAATTGTAGAGCGCATGCAGTTTCATATGTTGCTTGGAGGTTTATGGACCACGGCATCACATGGAGAAGGCTTCTCGCAATTTGCTTTGACAGTACATCAGAATTATATCAGAATGTGTCGTATCATACTATCTCATTGTGGTTGTCGTGCTTTTGTTTTATGCTGCCTGTAGTTTTTGTGCTGTGAAAAACTTGCACCGGCAATGATTTTTGTCAGGGATTTCCTCCGTTGTACTGGCTGTTCATCTACATTGTCGTTAGTTATTGTTAATTATCGTTAATTGTCATTAAATATCATTAATTGCTATTAAATGACATCAAATAAACCATTATTTGACTTAAGAGCATTTCAAACATTATTTATTTCAGAATCTGCAACCAATCTACCTAAAAGCCATATGGTCAAACACCAAATCTCTTCAGCTCAGTCGTTCGGCTATTCAACCATGCAGCATAGCTGAAAACGGTAGAACATGGAGTAGACTGTTGGATTCAGTATTTCAGCTGTTCCTGAGCTCAATTACAGCTCCCCGGTTCCCACACTATTAACACACCAGCTTCACCCTACAGACATGCTGATTGACAAACTGCGTTTTCTCACTTGAGAGCGGCGTATCACATAGCACCACCACTAAACTGAAATTAATAGCCCAATCCAAAACCCTCATTGGCATAACTCGATTTTCGCAAGGGATAGCTGTGGTGAACTGGTGGCCTTGGCCGGTAGTTGCGGCGTCCAGGCGCCGTGGTGGCTACCTGCCGCCGGTAGGGGAGAAGAAGGGATTGGGAATATGGAGGCTGGGAATAGAAGCTCTTCAGTTCATTGCTTGCCGAGACATACTGACTGCCGTATGCCATTTATGGAGATGGCCGGCTCTAACAATCAAATCAAATCAAATCAAATCAAATCAAATCGCTAGATTATTTCTTGCCTAGCAATTCAAGTCACTAATTCATCTCTATCCTGATAGCACCGAATCTAAGGGATAACATACCAAATTTAAAGACTAAATCTTGATTGATTGATCTCATGCCGCCGGCTTGGCCGTGTCCATTGGTGGTGCACGAGTGGACCCAGAGCGACGATAACGAACCCACATAACACTCATCATCTTAGGCTTTTGGTCCTTGGGATGATGAGAACATTGACAGATAATCATTCATACCGGATAAAAAAGAGATGAACAGAACATAACCCCTTTGCCATTGCTTCTCTTAAATAAATACTGTACCATTCGATACATCATGTTTGACGACAGGGCAATTCCTTTTTCCATTCCCATGTTAACAATCCAATTTACCAATTAGATGAGTATCTCTCTCTCTCTCTCATTCTTTTGGGGGATAAATATGCAAGTTAAACACTAGGCACTCTAGGTTCTAATCCCCCCTTGTTAAACTAGAACTAACCACAGAAATTAAAGGGGGGGCTCATACGAAATGGTGAGTCGGGTACTCATGCTCAGACCCATTGTAATCGTAGTACAGCCTCTCCCCCTTCGAGATGTCCCTGTTCGCCACCAGGAGCACGCGGCACTCGTCGTCGACGTCGTAGCGCACGCATTTCAGGTTCTGCTTCTTCCTGCCATCGCTGTGATCACACGAGTTAATTCAGACACGAGCCCAAGGCATCAAATGTGCAGAGTGAACGCAACTCTGCAGTATCCAGATACTTACGGCGTGTGGTTGTTGATGCCATTGATGAACCGCGCGATGTTGCTCCGCTTGTCGGGGCAGATGACGAGGCTCTTGGATGCGCTGGCGGCCGAGAGCAAGGTCATCATGCTGTCGCCGTCGTCGTGCTCCCGGTTTCTCAAGTAGTCCACGTCGCCGACGTACTCGGTGATGATGGTCAGGTCCTTGATGAATCTGTCTGCCTCAACCGTGAACCTGTGCAAGAAATTCCACACTAACATCAACAGGTTCTAAGATAATACTAGAAGATTAGAAATCAACAGCAGATCATACAAAGAATACTAACCCTTCGATCGGATCGTAGACGACGAGAAGAGGAGGGCATTCCCCTCTCTCCATCATCCTCTTGCACAAATTCAAGGTCTCCACATCCTCCTTTGGTAGCACCTGAATGATGAAATGGCACCAAGATTTAGCAACATGGCAATTTGGGCGGCGCTGAAATCAGTAGTAAAGATCTAATCTTTGAGGGCATCCGACCTGCATTCCTCCTGCTTCGAGGGCGGCGCGGTTGGCCGGCCGGGGCGCCATGCCGGGCACGTAGGTGAGCTCGTTGCTGAAGACGGCGCCGGTGGCCGTGAGCGCCGTGGCGAGCGACGCCATCTGGCGCAGGCGCCTGGCCGGGTCCTCGCTGGGGTTGAAGGGCAGCAGCTTCCTCTTCTTCTTGGACACCACCAGCACGCCCGCAGGCTTCCTCTTCCTCTTCTTCCCCTCCGGCGTCTCGGCCGCGGCGGGGCTCCGCTGGATCTTGAAGAAGTCCACGATCTTTGTCTGGACCAGCGGGAACTCTGCAGGCAAAGAGAATCCCCAATTTAGCAAACGAGCGGACTTCACAAGCGCAGATGGCCGCATTGCATCGATAGGCTGTGCGCTACTCACGCTTGGGCTTGTTGGTCTTGGAGGAGGCGGATTTGGCCGAGGCGGGAGCGGCGCAGGAGGGGCAGAACCAGTCGCCGGCGGGGACGCGCGGGAGGATGGGGCGGAGGCAGAAGATGTGGAGGCCACGGTCGCAGCCGTCGCACAGCAGCAGCTCCTCCGCGGCGTCGCCGGACCCGCACGCCTCGCATCGGACGTCGTCGGACATCCTAGGCGGTCGCGCGCGCGTCCGGCGTCGCAGCTGCGCGGCGGGCCCCATCTGCAGCGTCCGCGTCCGCGTCCGCGTGCGCGCGCGCGGGCTCCGGGGCTTCGGTGGGGAGGGTGGTTTGTGTCGCCGTGGAGAGGAGGCGGCGGTGAGTTGAAATAAGGGGCGGGCGAGGGGTTGGGTTTTGGCGCGAACGTGGTTTGGCTTCGCGGGAAGCTCCTTGCCTCGAGCGCGCTTCCTTTGCGGGTTCGGATTTTAGCGCGAATCAAGAACCGAGTCCGGGACGAAATTATGAGATGAGCTGACCCTTTTTTTTAGGTTGGGCTGCGGCATTGGTAATTAGTTAATTATTAAACAGTAGATCTTTCTTTCTCATCTTCTCCATGGCCCCTAAACAAAAAAAAAAGAGCAAAATTTCGCCTCCCTCTGATTAATTTAGAATCGAATCCGATTCAAAGAAAAGCTGTGCATATCTATCTACCCTGTTGGTTGCTTCTTCTTGCGTACTCAACTAATAAGCAGGGGCCAAGCTTAAGCCAGGCTAAGGTGGCCATGACCTCCCTTTCAAATTGACGGCCCATCGGAAAGTATTATTTGTTGCTAAAAAAAACAAGTCGTTTTGGAGTGTGTGTAGACATACTTTGAAAGCTAAGCTTTGGCATATCGGTATACCTTCTTAAATATTTAGACGAGATACATGAACATCATGTGTGTAGATTCGTCTCGGAAAATAATATCGTAATTTTATTGAGCTTTACAGATGTATTACAATAATAACCAGTGATAAAAGTTACATTCCAAAACAACTTATTTTGCGAAGCAGAGGAAGTACTAATCCAGCATTTAGTTGGCAAATGTTTATTAAGAAAGAAAGAACGGCAGACAGGTCGATCGATCTAGAGTCGTCTTAGCTTGGAGTTAGACGCGGCCGTACAAATATCCGTATCCTGCTAGCCCCCGTCGGCTGGCTTCCGGGAAGCTTCGTTCGTTTAGAAGATGGCGTCATGTCAGATCGCATACACCCAACTGATTAACCAACGGCCTACGCGCATCTATCATACTAGTAATTACTCGTATGATGATAACAGCTGCGGTGGCCGTCCAAGAACGTCTCCTCGCTCCACGGGCAGCTTCCTGGAAGCTCTCCGATGGGATACGTTGCTCCTCAGGGACTCTCCTGTAACAAGTTATAGGTTAGGCTATTATTTTTAGTCTGCATGTTTCACGTTGGAACACACCTGATAGAAGCAGTGGCGGACCCATGATTAAAATTCATGGTTGGACGGAGTAGACGGTGGATCAATGGTAGCATCCTAAGTTGTCCCGATACGCATGTACGGCAATACAAATTCGTCAATACGGTGATATATGATGTTTCTTAAATATAAGGATATGTTGATTCAACTAGTATATGTGTATTTAAAAATATACGACACAACCGCCATTACGAGTTTTTAAATGTCAAACCAGGATAACAAACAAAAAAAACAATGTCCTTCTCCTTTATCTAAACAAGAGATAAATTTGCCACAATCAAACTAGCATAACGAAAACCAATACAGGAGTATGACGGCAAGCAACTTGAATTTGCATAGGACTAGAGCAATAGCACACTCTCCTTGTAATGAAATGTTCCTTAATTGGGTTAACTAAAACTCCGAGAGTCACATTCACCAGTTTAATTAACATCAACAAGCATCACGGAGAAAAACTAACTACTAAACTAACCACGACAAGAAAAGCTCGCACCCTGCCCTTTGTTGCTTTGGTCTCGCAGCCACTCCCTCACCCTGTGTGCCCGCAGCCCAATGCCCGCACGTCGTGGTGCTTCCGTGTGCTGCCTCATGCCTCTCTCGCTTGAGTCGCTTCGCTAGGATTAGAGAGGGAAGTGATACGGCCCCAAGTGCAACCAAGGCATTGATTTGCATCCATACATTGCAAACTAATGCTAGCAATCACATTGGTGCGCTTTGGCAAAACAAATCAAGCAGGAGCAAGTGTTGATTATGAAATAACTTATTTCCCGGTCATAAGCGGAACTACCTTTATATATTTAATCTCAATGGCAGTAAACTTAAATTTAGAAATGAAATTAATGGATGTAGTAACTGCATACCTTTATGGGAACTTGGATTCGAATATTTATATGAAGGTACCTGAAGGTATCCCAGTCCCGAACCAAGACAGAGCAAATAAAAATATGTATAGTATGCAACTCCGAAAGTCACTGTATGAATTTAAGCAATCAGGCAGAATGTGGTATAATCACTTAAACGACTTTTCATGTAATAAAAGTTACACGAACAATGAAGATTGTCTCTCTGTATTTATACGATAATCTCAGGATAGATTTTGTATAATCTCAATGCATGTAGATGATCTGAATATCATCGGGACCCTAGAAGATATTAAGAAAGCAAGATCTTACCTAGAGTCGGAGTTCGAAATGAAAGATTTGGTTAAAACCAAATATTACCTAGGTTTACAGCTTGAGCATGCCCTTGAAGGGATTTTAGTCCATCAATTAACCTACAATCAGAAAGTGTTAGAAAGGTTCAGCTTTGAAAAGACATACCCTTCGAAAGTGTCAATAGTCGGAAGATCTTTACAGCAAAACAATGTTTCGTACAGACCTAGAGAATATGGGGAGGAAGTCCTGGGACCGAAATTCCCGTACTTGAGCGCAGTAGGTATGTACATATATGAGTACCCAAAGGGGTGTTAAGAAACCGGACCTAGGTCAGGCAGGCCGCAGGCGTGGCCCATGATTAGCTCCTCATCCACCCTGTAGAATATATAAAGGGGCCCTAGCCATTGTACATACCTTTTGAGAAGAGAAATAAAGAGAAGCAAGAAGCCCCCTCTCTACAACTCTGTGTTCAATCTACTATGTTGTTCTTAATTGTTCTGTGAGAATCAACTTCCATCTACGAGGTGATTACTCGGACTATACTCGTCAGAGATGGTTCCAACACCATATATGTACTTGATCTTTTCTTTGCGGGATTAATGCCATGGTCGATTTGAGAGAGAGAGAGTTTTAGGTCTTAGCCGTTGAACAGGGACAGAATCAGAAAATATTTATCCATATGGGTCATATGGTGAAAACTAAACATCAAAAGATACCAGTACAGATGTTTTGCTATTCCAGGTGAGCAAAATATATATCACCTGCGTGCTAATACAACGGGATGAATAATGCAGGGTGCTGGTCCACGAAAGCCGCAGCCCGCCCCGCAGGAACAGCGTACCAGGCACATCATCCTCTCCCCGTGGCATCCTGTCCCGAGCTTCGCTTTATACAAGAACGAACCTTCGCGCACGCAAATGCCAACACAAGCCAACTAAACAACAGCGACTCTTACCTGTTTGCTCGCAGATTACGACCCGACCACTTGAGAGCTCGGATCGGTCATGGCCACGAGCCCTCGCGGCGAGGACTACGAGGACCTCCTGCCGGTGATGGCCGCCCGGCTCGGCCCGGCGGGGCTGCTGTCGGAGCTCCGGGCGGGGTTCCGGCTGCTGGTCGACCCGGCGCGGAGCGCCATCACCGCCGAGAGCCTGCGGCGGAGCGCGGCGGCCGTGCTGGGCGTGGCCGGCATGACGGCGGAGGAGGCGGCGGCGATGGTGCGGGAGGGCGACCACGACGGGGACGGCGCGCTCAGCGAGGCCGAGTTCTGCGTCCTCATGGTGCGCCTCAGCCCCGGCATGATGGCCGACGCCGAGGGGTTGCTCGAGGAGGCCATCGTCGACGAGCTGCTCCGCCCCCCGCCGCCGGCCGCTGGAATCAATTAGTTGGCTCTTAATCTACACCACCATGTACGTATGGTTAAGCCTGTGTGAGGTATAATTACCGTGGTAAACGGATGATGACTGCTCCTTCCATGTACTGTTGCCATGGACTGTTGGTACGTCATAATAAGTAACATGTGACGTGTATTTGTGTTCCAATATATGTTTGTTCTTGCAGCTCATGCTTTAACTTTCTCTGGTTCCTCAAACACTCTTCCGGTTTGGTATTGAAGCAAGCGAAAATGGGAATTTGATAGGATTCACACAATTTTATATAAGGCTGCGTTGGCTTCAGGGGGCGGACCGAGCACTAAATTTTAGGTAGGGCGAAGTCGCAAGCGTGAACTAAAGATCTATTGTTGCCTTGTCTCGCCGACTACTGCCTGCGCGCCCGAGCCTTCATCGCGCCTCACCCAGTTGGCATGGACGAGACCGTTGTCGTAGCTATAAACTAAAGTAGACATTAGAGAAAGGGATCCCGGTTCTCTAGCCCTAGGGATGCAAAAGGGGCGGGTCGACCCGTTGACCCCCCAAAAGTTTTGAAATTTATGTATATACCTTTGCTAGTTATATGTTCCAATTGAGTTTAGACTTTGTTGCAATTTGACAATACTTGTAGGAATTATATGCAAATTGTATTCTATGTCCTCCATTTATATTTTGTAGAACCACCATTTTTTTGGAAATTTATTTACATATCCTTGCTAACTGTCGGTTTCAATTGAGTTTGAACTTCGTTGCAATTTGATAACACTTGTAGGAATTATATGAAAATTGTATTCTATGTCCTCCATTCAGAATTGGTAGAACGCCTTTTTCTCTCTACCTGTGCATGTCACTATGTGAATGATACGAAAGTGCTTTATTTCATTTACCATTTATGATATTTTAAGTTTTTTTACTCAGAAATAAGTGTCTAATTGTCATATTAATAAAAAATTATGGAATAACCACACATTTTAAATAATATGTTCATGCACATTTAAAATTAGAGGCTGACTATTTATAAGGTGACTGAAATTTTCTTAAGCATATATCACCTTTTTTATCAATTGGATCAATATCCAATTATATGACACATCAATCTCTACATAAATCCAATGGTCACAACAAGTGACTTAAACTTAAAAATTTTAGACAACTTAAAAGTAGCAAGACTGTTAAAATTATTATTTATCAACGTTAGTATTTATTATTGTTGCCACTCCATAAAATAAGTTGTTTTCATAACTAATTGTGTAAATTAGCCAATTAATTGGAAAGAAAGCCAACTAATTATATAGGAACGTTAAGCACCATATGAATACAATATTCATAATGCATGGTTTACACAGCGCACTAATGATTCACCCCAATACAAATTTTCAATCTCTGCATGGATGGAGTCAAGGCAGTGGCAGCACATCCGGATGCTCATCGCTGTCGGCGCTGAGGGTTGTTGAGGCGTAGGTGGAGGAGCACGGCAACGACGTTGAGGCCACTGCGTCATCGACTCACTGCCGTAGGAGCACGTCAGTGAGCTCAAGGACTCGGCGGCGCGCGGTTGCCTGAGTCGACGCCTCAACACCCCTCAATGACCTACCGTCGCTCAAGGCAACGACGACCACGACGGCGCTGTCGCTGATGCTAGTGCTCCTGCCTCCCGACGCGCTGGCGACGGGGGGCGAGTTCGGGATCCTAGAGGGCCAGAGTGTCGCACTGGTGCACCTGCTGGCCTCTTCGCCTACACGCTCTGGGCGGGCTACCTCGGCTGGCAATAGCGCTCGGTCGCACACTACTACACAAAACGTCATCACAGACGGTTTTGTGAACCGTCTGTATTTATACGTATGTGATAACAGGCGTTCATCACGGACGGTTCTCAAACTGTCTGTGAAAATAACTATCATAGGCCGTTCTTAAGCGATGCGTGAAAATAACTATACGGCGGTTACGATAAGCGCGCTCGTGACGATATCAGAACTCGTAAGAACCGTCTGTGATAGTAATTATCACAGACGGTTCTTGTTCAGAACCGTCTGTGATAGTTTTTTGTATTGCAAAAAAAAAACGACATACGTTGTTTCCATTCTACATAAAACAGTGTTTGCAGCACACATTGTGGAGCACCAGGCTATCTAGCACACCCAAACATGATCACCAAGAACCCACCAACACACATTGTGTAGCACACCAGGCCATCTAGCATAGCCACGGCCATCTACAATTCCACTAGCAGCAATAACCGGAATGCAGCCTTAGGACCTTCAGCCGGCTCTCATCCTTCCTTCCCTCATCCCTTTTTCAGCATCCACCTCTCTCAGCATACATGATCACCAAGAACCCTATAGATAGCGGCTTCGCCCCTTTTTCATGCATAGAACAAACCACATCAAGCAATCTCAAAAGCGCTAAAATCAAAATCAGCAAAACATCAAAAGATAAATAATACTCAATATGGAACAAAAAAGGGAAGGAGGGGAGAGAGGAGGAGGAGCTGTAGCACGCAAGTGGAGGTGGTGGAGGAAAAGAGGCCGGAGGGCGGAGCAAGCGGCGACGGGTGGTGGCGCTGTGTTGAGGGCCGGAGGTCTACAGGCCAGAGAAGGCGGCACCCAGTGGAGCAAAGGAGGAAGGAAGAAAGCCAGCCCGAGGTCCCAAGGGGACCGAGAGAGAGGAAGACAACGCTGGGGTAGCTATAATATATAAGGACAGCGTCAAAATACTTTGCATCCCGCGCACGCGTTCAAATTTTTTCGAACTCCCGCCTCCCGCGCTGCGAATCACAGACGGTTTCATACAAAAACCGTCTATGATGACATATCACAGACGATTCGTATCATGAACCATCTGTGATAAGTATATCATCACAGACGGTTCTTAATATGAACCGTCTGTGATAATGACCTCATCACAGATGGTTGGTATTAAGAACCGCCTGTGACTTGAATTTTACCATGGCTTCAAATCTCTAATTTTACCATGCCTTCAAATTTTCCTTATTCTCTGATTTTACCATGGCTTCAAATTTTCTTATTGCCACTCCACTACACCACCTGCCTGCCCCTTCCCACCCCTTGCACGCATTTCTCCCGATCCCCAATTCCTTCCGTCAGAGAAAACCCTAGAGAGGAGGCGGCGGCGACCGAGGCAACGGCGACTTCTCTCCCGGCGTCCTCGTCCTCTCCCCATCCTCCGCGGCCTCTTCTCCGTCCCGGCGTCCCTCCTCCTCCGCGGTGGCCTCTGCGTCGTGGAGTGGTGAGGTCTTTGGAGTGGCACGAAGTGGAGGACCTCCCGCCACCGGATCAACCGCGAACAAGCTCCGGCGGGGCGTGGTGGCGAGTCTTTGGAGGCGCGAGGTGAGGACCTCCGGTCTTTGGGAAGGAGGTGCTCGTCAAGGTGGCCCGCACGGGGTCAACCACGGGACATGCTCAATGGGGAAGGCCGCCACCCGCCGCGGCCGGCGCCTCCTACCCGGGCTTGAGTGCTCGGCAACATACTCGCACTTGGGCCCCGTCCCCTCGTGTTGGTCGTCGGCGACCATGTGATTCTTGCTACTATTGTGATTGGTTTTGTGCATTTGTGTTTGCCTTGCGGTGTGCGCGTTGCTTAGCGGCGGTGGGTATCGCGCGAGAAGGTGGTGGTTCGGTGGGGCATTTGCTCTCGATCTGGAGAGGAATCTCAGCAGCAGACACGACCGGCTTGCGAGGTGGCTGCACGTGCGGTTGATTGTCTTCATGACTAGCCACCTCTCCCCCGGTGAATCATTCTTCGTAAGAAAGCTCTCTTTGTTTGTTCTCCATGACTCCGTCCATGGGACTATAACAACGGCTTAGCAATTCACTAGACTTGCTTATTCTTGGAATCTTGGGGATGTGATTGCCTATAAAAAATATGCACATGCCTTTGACTCCAATGTCGTATAGATCAATCAGTCAACACCACATATGATCTCTATGTGCTGAGCATTCACTAGGATCTCTTTTGCCACAACAAATTTGGCATGCCTTGACTAACTGAAAAATAGCAAAGTAAAAGATGCCTTCTCAAAGGAGTATGGAATACTACCGTGAGCTAACACCAATGGGCTACTTGATTCACTTATCATTAGCATTTTGTCTGGATGAGTATCTAGAGGCACTATGGCTGAAGTGAACCTGCAGGCTGTGCTTGCCAGGCGATTGACCATACAAGGTTGCATTGATCTATAGGCAATAATATCCCCTCTAGATTTATGTGATTCTCACTCACCATTTGCTATTTACGATCTTATGTCAATGTTTGCTTTATTGCTTGATGTGATTGTACAATTCCTAAATGTTATCACCGATCTAAGCACTTGGTTTAATTTCCATGATTTTGTGCGATTCTTTGGATGCATGGATCGTGTAGGCGAAGCCTTACTAATAAAGCTCAGATCGTCGTGAGGTGGAGAAAAATGTATGGCATTGTCGCGCGGAGCAAGGTGAAGACAGTGGTTTACAAGATGTTCCCTCTATCGAAGCGATTTAAGCTCACAAGTTGATGGAAACAAGTTCCCACATCGGCAAGATCTCTTGCTTCCATGGTGGTGTTGTGTTGTGTCCGCTCTCTCATAGGAGCTACTTTGAGCACCACTTGTGTACTAAACTCTATTTATGTGTTAGCATGTCTTTTTATCTTGCAAGTTTGTCCTTGAAGTCTTGATGGCGTAGACATATATCTTGAAAATTATCTTATAATACATGTTGGGAGCCTTGTTCTCTAATCTAATGGTCGATTTCGTCACGAATAAACCGCTTGGATGAAGCCCTCGAGTTTGTGTGTCTTGATGATGATGTTATTAGATCAGATCTTACTAAGCGGATAACCAAATGACGGCAGCGATGATCGCAATCTATTCATTATTACTTCAGGCATTTCAATAGGTTGCTGAGCACTGGGTGTTGGCTTGGCGAACAGTGAACACAGACCAAACACAGCGTTATATTTCACCATGATCAGGGGAACTTTACAGAATTTCACACTAGAATATGCTTGCTCTCATTGACCAATTAGCATCGGTCAATGAAAAATTTGTACATATGCTTGCAAGAAAAAAGAACAGGATATGACCATTAGTACAATGTATAATAGTCCTACCTTTTGTAATCAGATTGATTAGCAGGGGTCAATGAAACATTTGTACATCTGCGGAAAGCACTATGCTCTTACTCCAGATGTCCAAAAAATTATAAAATAAAAGCACAACATGACGAATAAAAGATTACAAGTCACAAAACGAGGGTAGTGCAGTCTTTTTACCAAGATCTTTCTCATTCCTAGAGCTAGAGTCAACTTTCTAACCAAACATCTCCTCAGACTGCTCCAACTTCTCATAGGAGTGGATCCAAGAGTGAAGCTAGAGTTGGAGCTACAAAAACTTGAAGCAGAGCTGTACCAAACAGGCCCTTACTCTCTGATTTTATCATGGCTTCAAATTTTCCTTACATTATCACGAGCGATTTTTTAATACCAAATGCGTGACGGTCATTATCATGAGCAGTTCGTATTAGAAGCGTATGTGATCTGAACCATCGTGATACTTCACGAGCGGTTCTTATCTGACAACCGTCTGCGATAATGACCTATCACGAGCGGTTTCAAAAAGGCCGTCGTGATAAGACAACACATACGGTTCCAAATAAGACAACACGAGCGGTTCCAAAGGAACCGTCTGCGATGGCGTCTACTATGATACATTTTGTAGTAGTGGCACCATCCGAGGCGAGATCAACGAGCTAAAAAAGCAACTCAAGTCGGTGATGTGACCCCGCCGCGGTTGGCGCCAGAATCCGCTTCCCGCCGCGCCGCGATGCGTTGTTGCCAAGTCGCGGTCAAGATCAAGATTGACGAGCTCGCGAGGTATTTGACACTTCAACTCGTTGTGGCGCATTAGAGTGAGTGATTACAGCGATTAAGTGAGAATCTTTGATCCTCGTGTGAGACAATGGTTGGTATTAAGAACACTTTGTGACTTGAATTTTACCATGGCTTCAAATCTCTAATTTTACCATGCCTTCAAATTTTCCTTATTCTCTGATTTTACCATGGCTTCAAATTTTTCTTAGGCCCTGTTTGGCATAGCTCCTGCTCTCAGCTTTTTAGTTGGAGTAGGTGGAGCCGTGCCAAACAGGGTAACTCCAGAAAATTTTTGGAGTTGGAGTTGCTAGGAGCGGAGCAGGCCGTAGTACAAGTTTTAGGAGCGGGTGAAACCTTGCTTCAAATGAGGAGTTGTGAGGCAACAAAGACAAATACCCTAGAAGTTGAGAGAAATCACCCGCAATTTGCCACTCCACTACACCCCGCCTCGCGCACCCCTTCCCACCCCTTGCACGCATTTCTCCCGATCCCCATTCCTTCCCGTCCGAGAGAAAACCCTAGAGAGAGAGGCGGCGGCGATCCGTGGCAACGACGACTTCTCCTCCCCGACGTCCTCGCCCTCTCCCATCCTCCGCGGCCTCTTCTCCGTCCCCGCTGCCCCCTCCTCTCCGCGGTGGCCTCTGCGCCGTGGAGTGGTGAGGTGCCGGAGTGGCACGGTGGAGGACCTCCCGCCACCGGATCAACCGCGAACAAGCTCCACGGACGTGGATCGCGAGGCCGAGGGCGCGAGGTAGAGGACCTCCGGCTGGGAAGGGAGGTGCTCGCAAGGTGATCGCCACAGGGGTCAACCACGGGACATGCTCCAATGGAAGGCCGCCACCGCCGCCGCCGGGCGCCTCCTACCCGGGCTTGAGTGCTCGGAGCAACATACTCGCATTTGGGCCCAACGCCCTCGCGCGCTGGGCGTCGGCGACCATGTGATTGCTTGCTACTATTGTGATTGGTTTTGTGCATTTGTGTTTGCCTTGCAGTGTGTGCGCTGCTTAGCGCGGTGGGTATGCGCGCAGAAGGTGGTGGTTCGGTGGGGCATTTGCTCTCGATCGAGGAATCTCACCGATGACACGACCGGCTTGCTCGAGGTGGCTCGCACCGCCCGGTTGATTGTCTTCATGACTAGCCACCTCTCCCCGGTGAATCATTCTTCGTAAGAAAGCTCTCTTGTTTGTTCTCCATGACTCGCCCATGGGACTATAACAACGCTTAGCAATTCACTAGACTTGCTTATTCTTGGAATCTTGGGATGTGATTGCCTATAAAAATATGCACATGCCTTTGACTCAATGTCGTATAGATCAATCATCAACACCACATATGATCTCTATGTGCCGAGCATTCACTAGGATCTCTTTGCCACAACAAATTTGGCATGCCTTGACTAACGAAAAATAGCAAAGTAAAAGATGCCTTCTCAAAGGGAGTATGGAATACTACCCTACAGCTAGCACCAATCGGGCTACTTGATTCACTTATCATTAGCATTTTGTCCTGGATGAGTATCTAGAGGCACTATGGTGAAGTGAACTCGCAGTCGTGCTTGCAAAGCGATTGACCATACAAGGTTGCATTGATCTATAGGCACAATATCCTCTAGATTTATGTGATTCTCACTCACCATTTTGCTATTTACGATCTTATGTCAATGTTTGCTTTATTGCTTGATGTGATTGTACAATTCCTAAATGTTATCACCGATCTAAGCACTTGGTTTAATTTCCATGATTTTGTGCATTTGTTGGATCATGGTGGATGTGCAAGGCGTAAGCCTTACTAATAAAGCTCCGATCGTCGTGAGGTGGAGAAAATGTATGGCTTTGTCGCGCAGCAAAGGTGAAGACAGTGGTTTACAAGATGTTCCTCTATCTGAAGCGCTTTAAGCTCACAAGTTGATGGAAACAAGTTCCCACATCGCAAGATATCGCTTCCATGGTGGTGTTGTGTTGTGTCCGCTCTCTCACTTCTGGAGCTACTTTGAGCACCACTTGTGTACTAAACTCTATTTATGTGTTAGCATGTCTTTTTATCTTGCAAGTTTGTCCTTGAAGTGCTGATGAGCGTAGACATATATCTTGAAAATTATCTGTTATAATACATGTTGGGAGCCTTGTTCTCTAATCTAATGGTCGATTTCGATACGAATGAAACTGCTTGGATGAAGCCCTCGAGTTTGTGTGTCTTGATGATGATGTTATTAGATCAGATCTTACTAAGCAGATAACCAAATGACGACGACGATGATACGCAATCTATTCATTATTACTTCAGGCATTTCAATAGGTTGCTGAGCACTGGGTGTTGGCTTGGCGAACAGTGAACACAGACCAAACACAGCGTTATATTTCACCATGATCAGGGGAACTTTACAGAATTTCACACTAGAATATGCTTGCTCTCATTCAGCAATTAGCATCGGTCAATGAAAAATTTGTACATATGCTTGCAAGAAAAAAGAACAGGATATGACCATTAGTACAATGTATAATAGTCCTACCTTTTGTAATCAGATTGATTAGCAGGGGTCAATGAAACATTTGTACATCTGCGGAAAGCACTATGCTCTTACTCCAGATGTCCAAAAAATTATAAAATAAAAGCACAACATGACGAATAAAAGATTACAAGTCACAAAACGAGGGTAGTGCAGTCTTTTTACCAAGATCTTTCTCATTCCTAGAGCTAGAGTCAACTTTCTAACCAAACATCTCTCGATCGCTCCAACTTCTCATAGGAGTGGATCCAAGAGTGAAGCTAGAGTTGGAGCTACAAAACTTGAAGCGTAGTCAGACCAAAAAAGCCTTACTCTGATTTTATCATGGCTTCAAATTTTCCTTACTCTCTAATTTCTAATCAGAGAGTAAGAAAAAATTCAAGCCATGGTAAAATCAGAGAATAAGGAAAATTTCAAGTCTGTGATAGGTCATTATCACAGACGATTTTTAATACCAACCGTCTGTGACAGGTCATTATCACAGACGGTTCGTATTAAGAACCGTATGTGATACGAACCATCTGTGATACTTCACAGACGGTTCTTAATACGAACCGTCTGCGATAATGACCTATCACAGACGGTTTCAAAAGGAACCGTCTGTGATAAGACAACACATACGGTTCCAAATAAGACAACACAGACGGTTCGGCGTCTACTATGATCTGTTTTGTAGTAGTGGCACCATCCAGGACGAGATCAACGAGCTAAAGAAGCAACTCAAGTCGGCTGATGTGACCCCCGCCGCGGTTGGCGCTGGAGATGCCGCTTCCCCGCCGCCGCCGCAGTCGTTGGCTGCCAAGTCGCCGGTCAAGATCAAGATTGACGAGCTCACCGAGGTATTTGACACTTCAACTCGTTGTGACGCATTAGAGTGAGTGATTACACTGATTAAGTGAGAATCTTTCAGTCCCTCGTGTAGACACCGAAGGTTCTTCTTTTATATTGTATAGTCTTTCTCTTTACGACATATACTAATAAAAAATTTATAAAGTGACAGTACATTTTTAATAGTATGTTCATACACATTTAAAATTATTATTTATCAACGTTAGCATTTGTTATTGTTACCACTACACAAAATAAGTTGTTTTCATAACTAATGGTGTAAATTAGCCAATTAATTGGAAAGAAAGCCAACTAATTATATAGGAACGTTTAAGAACCATATGAATACAATATTCATAATGTATAGTTTATACGGCGCACTAATATGATGCACCCAACACAAATTTTCTAGCTCCTCCATGGATGGAGTACTAAAGGCAGTGACAACACATCCGGATGCTCGTCGTTGTCGGCGTTGAGGTCGTTGAGGCGTAGGTGGAGGAGCGCGGTGACGACGTTGAGGTCGCTAAGTCACCAACTCGCTGCCGAAGGAGCGAGGCGGTGAGCTCAAGGACTCGGCGGCGCGCGGTTGCCTGAGTTGACGCCTTGTCATTTGCTGATTTTTTATCTTCATTCTGTGATTGCCATCGATATTGTTTGCTGATTTTTTTCTTCTTCTATATTTCGTGGGGTGAGTGATCTCTTAAGTTTCTCTTCACAGTGGTTCAATAATCATGTGATTCTGTGAATCCTCTGGTTCAAGTTTATAATCATGAGACCTTTCCTCTTTTCCGGTATTCCTATTCTAAACTTCTCTTTTAGGCCGACCCATTGAACCTAATATTTTTTTAGTGGCCAACTGACTGCATTAAAGAAAGGTGAGGTGCGCACCGAGCATCTAAGCCTCAAGCATAGGCAGGCAGGGGCCTAAGAGCCCCTGTGCCAACTGAGCTCCATTGAACCTAAATATAACCTTACGTTTCTACGTGGCAGTGGGTCGGATGACCCATTGCCCTAATAGTTTTAAATGGGTCATAGGGGCCGAGTACTGGGTAGGCCCGGCCCGCCCTAGTTGGGCCAGCGCTGCGCCTGCACGCACGTCTCACTCCTAGTCTTCCACCCAGGCGGGCCACCAGTCGCTCGGCTCTGGAGACGTGGTCGGCCCCAGCGCCGGCCGCACCGCAGCGTGGTACCGTACGGAGAAGCGTCCGGCCGCGCGCGTCGAGGCACCACCAAAACCCGTCGTTTTTGCCCGGAAAACGCCGGAAACCAAAACCAAAAGGTTGGTTGGCCGCGCGCGTGAACGCCACGTCCCTCCTCGCCTCCCCCGCACGGCGCGTGGCAGTGTCGGTACCACCACACTCTCGAGAACGCACCGGTGCACCACACCAGCTCGCTCGTTTCCGTTCGTCCGCTCGTCCCCTTATCTCCTCTCTTCTCAATCCCACCAACCACACCTCGATCGATCCATCACATCGCGCGCGCGGGAAAGACAGCACAGCACGCCCGCCGCCGGCGTCACCGCACCCATGGCCGCGCCGCTCACGGCCGTCCGCGCCTGCCTCCTCCCCGCCTCCACCTCCAAGAACGCCAAGCAACCGCCGCCGCCCCCACCGCAGCTACCGCAGCCGCCTGCTCCCCTGCCGTCGCTCAAGGCAACGGCGGCCGCGGCGGCGCTGCCGCTGATGCTGGTGCTCCCGCCGCCCGACGCGCTGGCGACGGGGGGCGAGTTCGGGATCCTGGAGGGCCGGAGCGTCGCGCTGGTGCACCCGCTCGTGATGGGCGGTCTCTTCGCCTACACGCTCTGGGCGGGCTACCTTGGCTGGCAGTGGCGCCGGGTCCGCACCATCCAGGACGAGATCAACGAGCTCAAGAAGCAGCTCAAGCCGGCCGCCGCCGCCACCCCCGCCGCGGTCGGCGCCGGGGATGCCGCTTCCCCGCCGCCGCCGCCGCCAGCCGCCAAGTCGCCGGTCGAGATCAAGATTGACGAGCTCACCGAGGTATTTGACACTTCAACTCGTTGTGACGCATTTGAGTGAGTGATTACACTGATTGCTCTGCTACGGCCGCTGCATCCATGCTGATGCAGGAGAGGAAGAAGCTGCTCAAGGGGTCGTTCCGGGACCGCCACTTCAACGCGGGGTCGATCCTACTCGGGCTGGGCGTCTTCGAGTCCGTCGGCGGCTCGCTCAACACCTGGCTCCGCACCGGCAAGCTCTTCCCGGGACCCCACCTCTTCGCCGGGGCGGCCATCACCGTGCTCTGGGCCGCCGCCGCCGCGCTGGTCCCGGCGATGCAGAAGGGGAACGAGACGGCCAGGAGCCTGCACATCGCGCTCAACGCGCTCAACGTCCTGCTCTTCATCTGGCAGATCCCCACCGGCCTCGAGATCGTCGGCAAGGTCTTCGAGTTCACCACGTGGCCATGAATCCATCGAACAGTTCGATTCCCTTCCATTAGCTTCTTGACCTGATACATTCGCAGCAGGGTTATTTGCTTCATGCGGGAGAGTTTTCTCTTCCATTATCTAAAAAATTTTGCTTCATCTTTCTCTGTTCATAAGATCGCGAGTCGACTGTTAAGTGCAAAATTTTGATGTCACAAAAGTAATTTAAAACGGGTTCCGTGAAGGAGTTTAGATGTGCTAATTGTCATGGTAAACTGTTGCTGATCGATCGAGCTATGTGACGCTTCTTGAATGTTGCCTGCTCTCTGTCTCTGGTGAAAACTTGGCCGGAGCTCTGTTTTGATCTTCGCTTGCAGCTTCTTCTTGAAGCTAGAATCTTTACTAAATCCAATGGTCATAAATATTGACTTAGACTTTAAATTTTTTAAGCGATTTAGAAATAGCAAATCCGAAATAAATAAGGTCGAAATAAATAAGGTAAGATATCCTGCACCCCTCATTACTAAATAAGCCAAACTTAGTGTTATAAATATACATTTCTAAATTCAGGGACTTAAGTAACGCATTCTACATGATAAGTGCCCATGGCACACTTTACTCATAAAAAACTTTGGCTTCTGGAATCTATACACAAAACGGTTGATCCTAAAGTAATCAAAGTGTGATGATATGGATCCCATGAATCTGCACGTGAATGTGGAGTTTATTTGTAGGCATTGTTGTGATATGTGATCTTATGGCCTCTTTGTTGCCTACGTCGTTCAACTACGTTCTCTCCTTAATTACGTTAGATTGAACCATGATTCAGGGTCTATTTGGAACATTACAAAAAGAAGTTCATAATAATTCAACAGATGAAGTTTCGCAGACGTCAAACCAGTCGAAACCCCAGAAAACCGAGCGCACAAAAAGCATCCCAACCTCGGCAGCCAAGAAAGCACGAAGCAGGTTTTTGCTCCTTTGAGGTGTTTTCGGATGAAACAACAATTCTAGTTATCTCCTCGACGAATTGACAAAAGTCACAAAGTAGAAGGATAGCCAGACGACATGTGTCACATACAGTGCTCCCGGAGCACTTTAGGTTATCTGTAGGCTATGATAATAAGATGCGGTACACAACGTGTGACTTTTCATATAGATAACATTTGTAACATTTGATTCCTTAGGAGGCTAGTATTGTATTTCGTTTCGAAAGGAAGTTGGAAAAAAAAAACACCGAAACAACGAAGCAAACGAGGCAGTCGCTCAGGCTGGCAGGCTGAAACCTCCCTCCTCCTGCTCCGCCACCGCCGGCGATGGAGGGCTTCCACAACCTCCTCGCCCGCCCCAACTCCGCCCCATTCGCCTTCTCCCTCCCTCGCCCGCGCCCGCGCTGCAGGCCGCCGCCTGACCCCGCCGCCAGCGGCTGGGCCGACCGCCTCTTCGCCGACTTCCACCTCCTCCCCACCGCCGCCCCGCCGGTCGCGGCCTCCACGTCCCCGTTCGTCCCGCTCTTCCCCGACGCCGCCGACCTCTCCCTCCCCCTCCAAGTCGACTTCTACAAGGTTAGGCCGTAATTTTCTCCACGGGCATCTCGTGTGATTTACTAATTATTTGGACCTAGGGATATCAACTGGTAGAGAACAAGGACATTATTCCTGATATGCTATGACACTTTGTCGTAGAATGGCTGTATCTTTGAACATTCTGCTTAGTTATTCCATTTTAAAGCTTTTTTCTAGGCTATTGTCTCCTGCAACCTCATCAAAATCGAACCCTTTACCTGCTTTTGTATGGCTGGTTAACTAATTGCAACGCTGAATCCATCATATCCTGCAAGTCACATTGTGCCCTACCTCCTTTAGTAAAGATGGCACTATGTATTGGGCTGTCTTGTCGCTTTCCGATGTGGTAAATAAAACCAGCTTTCCGATGTGGTAAAGAAAATCACACCTTTGATCATTTTGGTAAATGATTTGTTGGACTAGCTCTGTTCAGGTTCTCGGCACAGAGCCGCATTTCCTACGCGATGGCATCAGGAGGGCATTTGAGGCACGGATAGCCAAGCCACCGCAGTACGGCTACAGCACAGATGCCCTTGTCGGTCGTCGGCAAATGCTGCAGGTTGCCCATGATACTCTCACAAACCAGAGCTCCCGCAACGAGTACGATCATGCACTTTCTGAGAACCGTGATGCAGCGGTCACAATGGATGTTGCTTGGGACAAGGTGAGGTTGTAGGGGTAGCAAAGTGTGCACTTGGATCTTGTAGGATTTCAAACAGCATTAGGATATAGTTGGTCTCTGCTTATATTGGGCGTCTTGCCAAGCAGGTTACAGGTGTGCTGTGTGCGCTTCAGGAGGCTGGGGAGGCACAGGTAGTTCTTGCAACTGGGGAGCAGTTACTGCAGGACCAAACGCCCAAGCTGTTCAAGCAAGATGTGGTGCTAGCAATGGCTCTGGCTTATGTGGACCTATCAAGGGATGCGATGGCGGCAAGCCCTCCAGATGTAATTCTCTGCTGTGAGGTTCTTGAGAGGGCTCTCAAGCTCTTGCAGGTGAGCTATTTTCACCATCAGACATTGCATTGCAGATTTAACATGTCTAGGTGGCTTTGCACTAACATCTGTTTATTAATATTAGAGTCATATCTCGACTCAGGTGAGAACATAAATTTTGTTCTTCTAGTATTGTATTATATCAGTTGGAGATCAAGCCATCATGGTAGTCTAGATTGATCTGATTGGCGTTGATGCTGATTATTAATTATTCTTTTGTTTGACAAACTAAGTCCCTTTATGGTAAAAGTCAAATGCAACAATTTGTCCTTTAGTATTTTTGCATGTAATTTCTGTTAATTAGGACTTGTCAAGATCTTGGTTCCATGTCAGTTTTCAAAGCTTGAAATTAATCAAATTTGGCCATTACTGTTAACTTCACTACATTGTAGCCGTTAGTCCTTATATTTTGCGCCTAGCTAACAAGTGACAACCAACACAGGTTACAGATAATGAATGATGCACTTTTTTTTTTTCTGTTTTCATGTTATCATTCTCAAATTTATTAGTCCATCATTGTAAGCGGCCAACACCTAAGAGGCTGTAATTAAATGAGCAAATAAACATATAGTCATATTTACCTTTTTAACCATCTATCTCTTTTTAGGATAACAGTAGGGGAGGACCACACTGAATTAGAATGTATTAATAATATAATAAACTGTACAAGAGGTCTACAAGCCCCAAAAAAAAACTCAATAAAAGGACGATATTTTCGCTGTCTATCTTTTCACTGGGATGATATTTGAATCGGATAAAATTAGATAAATATGTGAAGATTGGCTTGAAATACATAGGCTGTATTTTGGTAAGAAAGATGCTCGGGAAGCAGTACTAACAGAAGTTTTGTACTGTAGGAGGATGGGGCAAGCAATCTCGCACCTGATCTGCTGTTGCAGATTGATGAAACTTTGGAGGAGATCACACCTCGTTGTGTATTGGAGCTTCTTGCCCTTTCTCTTGATGACAAACATCAAAATAAGCGCCAAGAAGGTCTTCAAGGTGTGAGAAACATTTTGTGGAGTGTTGGTAGAGGAGGTATTGCTACCGTTAGAGGAGGATTTTCTCGTGGAGCCTACATGAATGAGGCTTTTCTGCGGATGACATCAGCTGAGCAGGTTTGTATATATCAATTTTCATGTTGCCTTTGCACATTTTTCAGAATATGTTAACTCATTTTCTGTTACAAATCTCAGATGGATTTCTTTTCGAAAACACCAAATAGCATACCGCCTGAATGGTTTGAAATCTATAGTGTGGCACTTGCACATGTCGCTCAAGCAATTGTAAATAAAAGGCCACAATTCATCATGATGGCAGATGATCTTTTCGAACAACTCCAGAAGTTCAATATAGGTTCTCAGTATGCTTACGATAACAAGGTGGACCTTGCATTGGAAAGGGCTATTTGCTCATTGCTTGTTGGAGATATTAGTAAGTGCAGAATTTGGCTTGGAATTGATAATGAGTCCTCACCATATAGGGACCCAAAAATTTTAGAGTTTATTGTAAACAACTCTAGCATCGACCAAGAGAATGAGCTTCTTCCAGGGCTGTGCAAGCTTTTGGAGACTTGGCTAATCTTCGAGGTTTTCCCTAGGAGCAGGGATACTCGAGGCATGCAGTTTAGGCTTGGAGACTACTATGATGACCCAAAAGTTTTAAGCTACCTAGAAAGGATGGAAGGTGGTGGTGCTTCTCATTTGGCTGCTGCTGCTGCTATAGCAAAACTTGGTGCTCAAGCTACAGCTGCACTTGGTACTGTAAAATCAAGTGCTCTCCAAGCATTCAGCAAGGTTTTCCCATTGATAGAACAGCTAGACAGATCAGCCATGGAAAATCCTAACAATGGCCTTGAGGAATCTCTTGAAAGTTTTGACCAGGAAAATGTTGCTGGATATGCCATCCATGATTCCAGAAATGCGCCTTTGAAGATTATCTCCGCTGGTGCATTGTTTGCGTTGTTGACAGTAGTAGGCCTGAAGTACGTGCCTCGTAAGAGGCTGCTTCCTGCTATTAGGAGTGAGCATGGGTCCACAGCAGTTGCTAATGTTGTGGACTCAGCTGATGGTAAGTAAACGCTCTTTTACTTCCTAAGTAAGTTTAACAACATCGAAAATTTCTGCTCATGTGTTTACTGGGTATACTTTCTTTCTTATCTTGAGTTAGCAGCTTTGTATTGATGTTTTCAACAAAGCTATGTACCAAATGTTTGATCCATACATAAAATGTTTCTGAAACCATAGTACTTATATTAATTATGTAACATACATCATAGCTAATTAATCCTTGCATGATTATTTGTTGAAGATCCTGCCGCAGACGAAGAGCCAGGACAGATTCCCAGAATGGACGCGAAGTTGGCAGAAGATATTGTTTGCAAGTGGCAGTGTATCAAATCCAAGGCCTTGGGACCAGATCATTCTATTGCATCATTGCAAGAGGTAAGGCTCAATACATTGACCTTTGTTGCTGGCCAGTACTTCCACTCATGAGCTACCTTCTTATGGAGTCAGAGACACTTCACATATAGTCATATAGGTCATGCTGTACACTGTTTATAACTTGTGTATCACTAAGCTTGCTTGTTTGACTCGTGTATTAATACTTTCAGTGCCACTGCATAATTTTTTGACAACTATTTTCACTGCCTACTTATCTCTGTGATGATGGAAAAGTCAAACACTGGTACTGATTTCCCCCCATTCTATCAGGTCCTCGATGGCAACATGCTAAAGGTATGGACTGACCGAGCAGCGGAGATCGAGCGTCATGGCTGGTTCTGGGAGTACACGCTATCCGACATGATGATTGACAGCATCACTGTTTCCCTAGATGGTCGACGGGCAACCGTGGAGGCAACAATTGAGGAGGCGGGTCAACTTACTGATGTAACCAACCCCAAGAACAACGATTCATATGACACAAAATACACTACTCGGTATGAGATGACCTCCTCCAAATCAGGAGGGTGGAAGATAACCGAAGGAGCAGTCCTCAAGTCATAGAACAGTGCGCAGCAGCTTAATTCCTTCCAGTTTTCGTTGTGTAAATAAACAGTGTAGGCACTTTTCAGTCTTACAGACAGGTTTTGTTAGGTTGATCAGTGATGAGTTCCTCCCTCCAGTGTTGTTCTTCAGTGTCTCTAAGAGAATGTATTTAGCTGTAACAGTCGTTTGTTGCTAGGTCAGATGATTGGAGATAAAGAGAAAACGTAGTGCCAGATCTGCAGATCAGATCGTCCCAAGGAAAGTGGTACTGATCAGATCCTGTAACAAAAAAGTAGTACAGGATCAGATGCTAATGGTGGGCTTCACTGCTCACTGCATCAGATCATCCTTCAGAAGTGTCGCATGATATCCTCCTTTTCCCCCCCTCCTTTTCTTTTGTGCTTGACGATTTCTTGCTTTCTTAATTCAAAGGTGCGCAGTCCTTCCGCGTGTTCTAAAAATAAAAATACTATTTATTGCCATGATCATAAATCATATAATACACAAAGAACAATCAGGCTACAATTTTAGTTTGACAGGATCATGTTACTGCTTCTAAACTTTCCAAACCGGAAAAAAGAGATGATGTCATGCAAGAATCAAGCAGGTGGTTGCAAGAATGAGGGGCGCATCGACGTACCATGTGAGCTTTTTCATCGGACCTTCTTCTTCACCGTCAAAAGTCATCTGGTCTGATATAACAAAAGTCGATAAGACGCAACAATTATTTAGTAAACCTGCAATAAATTCATATATGGTGTAACAAACACAAGAAGGTAAAAAAAATGCAACATAGGAGAACTTGATACAACAAATAATACAATAACATATTGCAACGAAAACGAAAACATGTTGCAACAGCAACGAAGAAACCATCTGCAACATCTAAGCGCGCTTGTTGTTGCAACATTTGGAAATAACTACCGCAACAACTCAGCTTACTGCGTACTACATTTTGATGATGAGTTGGCCGACACCCACGTCGATGAGTCGCTCAAGTTGGACCTGCCCCTGGGCCATTGCTGCTACTTATCCTGAGCTTCCTCACCCATACGCCTGCAGCGACTAGCAGATCTCGCCGGAGACCATCTCCGCGCGGTCGAGCGGAGACCCCGGTAACCGACGTTCCTAGTCCTCCCGCCGTGCTGACACCCATTTGTCTCCTCTGACCTCGCCGCCTCCGCTCCATCCCGACCATGGCCATGTGCGTCGAGATAGGACGGAGAGTCGAAGAGAGACTCACGGAGGGATCGAGTAGTGGAGCGACCGTTCGATTTTTCTACGCATCGGATGTCTGTGCGCTAGTGTTTTCATCACTACAAAGGTCCTTTGAATTCTAGTATTTTTCAGTCGCCAGGATTTCACTGGCTGCATCAAATAAAAAACTCTGAGTACGTTCGGTAAACTCTGAGCGTGACTGCCGAACAACGCTCGAACGCGGGCGGACGAAGACTCAACATCCTCCCATGCCTACTGGGCTAGTGCCCGGTCCTCCTCCGGAATTCTAGTATTATTCTTACATATTCTAAACAGCCCTTACTTCAAAAATCAAAAGGCGAAACCAGCTAATTTTACAACTTTAGCGGTTCCAAATAAAAAATGATGGATTTAGGGTTAAGACGTATGGGAACGCATCTCGTACGAACTCCCAAGCAGCAAGACTGAACAAATCCGTTCCGTTTCGCTTTCGTGTAGACATCCCCTCCGTCTAATCAGAAATCACAAACCCGAGAGGGGAAGCGAGCGAGTGAAACGAAGAGTATTTTTTTCCTAGCACTGTTGGCGATATGATTAACAAAAACGGTATTCTTGTCATCATAATACCAAAAATAGCAAAATGGATACGCGGATCGTCGGCACGTGTCCAAAGGGGGCCGAACACGATCTCCAACACTCCCTGGTAACCCAGATGAGTGCCGTGCCGCCACATCAGCGGTGTCGTGTCACTGGTGTTCGGATGGGTCGTGTCTATGGCTTAGTGCCATAGTACCACCTCCACCGATCCTGTAGCTCGAACGAGTGCCACGTGGCTCATCCGCTCCCCTGGCCCGGATGTCGCTAGGTGAGTGCCCCCAATGCATGGAAATAATTAACCGCGTATCTCGCTTAGTTGTTTTGCGTTGTGGTAATCTTTCTACGATTGAATCCCAAAGTAGCTGTCTGAACATTGAATACCTTCGATACAGTGTCCATCAGTTTTCTTAGGCTCCTAGTTAGCTGCATATTCATGCGAGAAATGAACTTTTCCTGTTAAATTTCTACGCTTAAAATATGCACTGAATCCTTGGTGGCAGCAGTACAACAACAATATTAAAAATACTATAGTATACATAAAATTCGAGCTATTTTCACATCAAATTTGGAACTGGAGTTTACGTTGCCATCAAAGTAGCACCATATAGAAGAAGCCAGGCAGCAGCTCAGCTGCTTGTACACAGCTTAACTGCAGAACGCTCTCCCTGCACGCACAGCAGTAACACGCACGGCCGCACGCTGATTGGCCATGCGATTTGCCGCCGCTGGCCTGTGAGATTAACTTAATTGGATTCGTACACTGGATCGAGTTAGTACTAAATTAAAGCAGAAAGATTTGTCTAGTTATTCGTAACCTCACAACTGCATTTATTACTTACTGTACTACTTGGTGTCAGTGGGAGTTTCATTAGAGTTTTATTCTCATTAAATGTGTTGCCACATAGGCATTTTAGATGACATGGCAGTGTATTTAAGAAGAGAGAGAGAAATGGGTTTCATCTAGATGAAACTCTCTTGCACTATACCAACTCCTCCGAGTCATGAAATTAAATGCTATGAATCGTAGAATGAAACTCTCCATTGAGAGTGGGTATTTCATTCGAGTTTCATTTCATTTCATATGACATGGCGCTCGAAACAACACCACGAAACTCCATTGAGGCGCCTAGTGCGTGCGCTAACGCACAACGGCGTGCCATGATGCCACCGCACGCGCGATCCGGCACGTGAGCGGACGAGCCACGTGGTGCTCATCCTGGCTACGGGGGACCGACGGAGGTGGTACATGGCACCAGGCTACAAACACGGTTTGACCGGGCGTCAGGGGCACGACATCGCCGACGTGGTGCACAACGCTCGTCCGGGCTACCGAGGAGTGGTGGAGATCGCGTCCAGTCCCTGGGACCGATTTGGACGCGTATTGATATTTGTTGTGTTATTTTTGGTATTACAGTGGTAGGAGCGTCGTTTTTTAATCATATCGCCAACAATGCCATTCAATGCTATTTAGATTTAAAAAATCATCGAAACGACGCCAAAACCAAAAGCCAGCTAGGCAGAGCCCAGCCCATCTGGCGGGCCTGACTCCCCCACCCTTTCCCCTTCCCTTCCCCAACCCTCCAGAAACTTCCTCCCCCAACCCTTCAGAAACTTACTCCCCTCCCCCCGCCGCCGCCGCCTCCGCCTCGGCCGCGGAAACCCTAGCCCCCCGCCGTCCACCCCCTCCTCTGGCCGCTGCCTTCTCCTCGTCCTCCTCGCCGCCACTCCACCACCGCCAAGCGATCAGATCTCGAGACCGCCAAGCCGCGATGGAGGACTGGGGTGAGCACCTCTCTCTCTCTCTCTCTCTCCTTCCGATCCCTGGCTATCGTTTCACCGGAATCTCCGCTGATGTGTTCCCGACGCGGAGCTCACCATCCGATGCGACTAGTTCGTGGTGCGCTTTGCGACGAATCATGAAACCCTTGCCTGATGTTAATAGTCGCCGAATCTTAAGATAGCCGTATGTTATTTTGTGAATACAACTTCTCTATCGGATGGTGGACAAACGTCCCGAACCATCACATCCGAAGATATTTGCTAGTTGTGGGCTGTGATTGCGTAGGCTGCACGGTGCTCGTGAAATCTAGGTGTGTAGCCTACAATTAGGATTTTTGGGTTTATGGTTTTGTAGGAGTTATTTATCCGTGAGCAATGCGCCTAGCATAGATTGGTGATGTTTTATATACCCTGGCATGGAATCAGCGACTCATTTGCATCTCTTTGTTTCGGTGTAACGTAGTGTTTGCGTATTTTTATCAAATACTTAGTGCTTTTCGTTATCTATGAAATTTTTAAAGGACTTGAATAGCATTCGCTGGTCCTTGTCCCACACATGATTCGTGGCATCTGGTTTGCATCTGCCTCCAGGACACTTGATTTCACACCTCATTTTTGGTATGGGTAGTTGTATGTGCTACTATGAATATAGGAGGCCTTGATTTGATCGAATTATTGCCATGATGTGTGTTGTTTTAGCTGTGCCTGAAAGTGTTCTCCATTTTGTGTGAACTGGTAATCAAAACATTGCCCTCGTAAACTTTTTGGATGGTGAATGCGTCACTGTGAGTCTACGCCAAAATGGTTGGTTGGAACCACTGTTTAAAATGATGGGGAACAACCTCAAATAGTATAGTTCTGCTCTTTTAGTCTTGGTGTGAAGGGCGGAATATAGTATACAGATCCCAGTCACCTGCTAATTGTTCTATTATAATGCTTTATTGTTGGCCTACTCTTTCAACGCTTTTATTCCTATTCCTATTTCGAACTTGCTGTGAAGGTAAGTGTGAATATATGCCTTGCACAGTTTATTTTGGGAGGTCGATGATCATTGATCAATCATGATGCTTGCCATGTTGTATTAAAGATTGTTATAATACATGCAGAGATTACTCCTTTCTACTCTGAGTTAGCATAAGTGCATCATCAAAAATTTTGCAGGTTGTAGGAAGACCTGTTTATTGAATTCGATAACCAGTTATGATGTTGGTTTGTTCAGGCACTTACATTTTCTTGTTTGCATCTTGAAAACAAATCTACATTACATTACAGATTCTGAAGATTTTCAGCCAGCTGCACCTGCTGCAAAGGCTGAGCCACTTAAAAAAATGTGGGAAGATGAAGATGTGGAAGAAGAGGATGTAAAAGATTCATGGGAAGAAGAGGAGGAGGTAGACTGAAAAGATTTACCACGATTTCTTAGTATGCATACACAATTTTCTGTTCCTGTACGTAATACAAAATTCCTTCATTATTCCTTTGGTTCCTCATTTTTTGAAAGTAAAAGGAAACAACCTGGTTTATTCCAATTTTGGTATGCAAATTTATTTTTTGTGACACCATTTTAATTCGGGGGAAATGTGTAAAACAGCACTGCAAAGATGGGCAAATTGGAAAACAACAGCTGACAAGTGTGACATGGGCCCACTTGTCAGTGATCCACCAATGTTATTTTCCAACTCCATGATTTTTGTAGTGTTGCTGAACAATTCGCCTCAGATAATCCTTTGCATGCCATGAATTTCAGTTGATTTCACTACGACGTGTATGTGAATCTTTAACTAACTCAAGCAGCTCATTATCTGCTTGGAGCTTGCGTTATGTTATGTAGTCTTTCACCTGGTCTATGATTTCTCTTACAAAAGTATGATCTTCGGGAAAATGTTAAGTAATAACCATATGCTGCAGTATGTATGGCTGGTAAGCTGGTTTTATGCGAATTAATTACCTACACTTTCGTGTTGATTCTTTGGTTATATTTGCTATTAAAATACCAGCTATCAGTTGTAAGCTCTTTTTGTGGATAGTGGATACTTGTTTACTTGCCACCTAATACTGAACTGTTACTGATTTAACACTGGTGCTTATGCTTGAAAAATGATGCAGAAACCTAAGCCACTGCCTGTAGAAAAGGCTGTGTCAAAACCTAGTGGGAAAGGTGCCGCAAAAAAAGGAAAACAGCAAGCATCAACGAGTACTGAAGTAGTAGAAGATGAGGTTCTTGATGATCCTACTAAAGAGAAGCTTCGTCAACAACGGTATGTCGTTTTTTATGGTCTGAACTTTTGGGCGTAATGAAGAAACTTATACTGCTAGGTTCTGCTTGCTTGTTCGTACCTTCTTTTCTCAGTATAGTCTATGACTTTATGCTCTTGAGCTTTGTACAACAGCCCTTGCCTAGTTGCATGCATATTGATTGGTTTTATTCAGATTTATATGCATGATGGTTTACTTATTACAGGCTTGTCGAAGAAGCTGACTTCAAGTCAACTGCAGAGCTTTTTGCAAAGAAGGATGGCAGTGAAAAGTCACTAGATACTTTTATCCCAAATTCCGAGAGTGATTTTGCAGAATATGCAGAGCTTATCGCAAATAAACTACGTCCCTATGAGGTATGTTGAATATTTACAAAGCTATCTGTCTGCTTTTGTTGGGAATCTCCTCTCCCGCATGATCTGACCTCATTGGTTTCATGTATACAGAAAAGCTTTCACTACATGGGTCTACTCAAGAATGTCATGAGACTTTCCATGACATCGTTGAAAGGTGCGGACGCGAAAGATATATCTTCCTCCATTTCAGCAATCGCTAATGAAAAGATCAAGGCTGAGAAAGAAGCTGCAGCAGGCAAAAAGAAACAAGGTGATGATTCTTGGATCTAGGTGCTTTCTATTTATCGGCGGACCCGTTATCCAGTGCTAGGATGGAAATATGTTTTGTCTGTCAAGTGCTGATGTTGACAATGAAATCCTCAGGTGCAAAAAAGAAGCAGCTCCACATAGAGAAAGGAGACGATGACTTCATCCCTGGACAGGGTGGATCCTACGATGATCCGGATGATTTCGACTTCATGTGATGGGCTGGGAGGGAAATAGCTTCTTCTATGTATACTTTGGCAAGCAGAGATTAGAGTTTGCGGCATAGTCTGTATTCCCTTCAGAGGCACCTGAACACTTGGAACTGTTGCGTGGAACATGTCCCATCTATTTGAGGTTGATTTTGACTCTAGAGGAAAAGAAAAGCATTTGTGGTCTGGATCCATCAGTCGTTTTTTCTTGTTCTTAATCCGTTGTGTGTTTATACTCTCATCGTGTGGGTTCGGATCTATTTTTTGCCAACTGTACTATAACGTGTATCTGGTTATATTGTTTTGAGTCATGCAAGTGAGGATACCAGAACCTGCCAGTGTAGCCATACCTTGTCGATCGAGTCTGTTTGATGCTCATTTGATTTCATTATTCATTCTGGGATGGTTTCGAATTCGTGAGTTGCTGGCCGCTATGTTCCAAGTCGGCTGGTGGTTCAGAAGGTGGAATTTTTCGTTCAGGTGTACGGCTGTTTGTGCCAAGTGCTGGCACGTACGTTTGTTGTCTTTTATCTCAGACGAGACATATCAGCCACCCAAATGCCTGACTGATGTTTCTCTGACTGACTCCTGTCTGAGTCGTTGGATCATTTCAGGCCATGTTTTGGATGCAAGAATCTCACAGGAAGTAGTTCCTAGTTCCAAACCCGGAGGATTCTATCCGGTGTTTGCAAGTAGAGGATGTCCGGATTGAGATCTCTGAAGGAGTCCACGCAGAAAATCTACAGTACATAGGCATTAAGAACAATCCTCACAGTCCGATAAAAGGATGGGCTCATGTGCTACGGTACTCGAGTGTTACTGTACTTTTTCCACCGTTGTTGTAGTGCTTCTTCCTATAGTGCTACGATATAGTACTGTTTCACTCTATCACGTAACATTGTTCACATAGAGGAACTCTACGGTAACACAGAGGATCACATCCGAGGCCGTCCAAGTGCCAGGTAGGCAGGCTCAGGACAGGAAAAAAAAGGTCATTGTCTTTGTGTCACGCTCCTGAAAAGGTTCAAGAAGAGCGATCGAAAGATGCTGCACACACGCATCAGCTCCAGATGCAATCCAGTGGTGGTGACGTTTTCCCTGTAGCTAAGCTCGAAGAAGAGTCTCTGTGGTAGCATCTGGTCTGAAGATGTGCACAAGCGCAGCCAGTCTAATGATACCACAATACCTTAGAAGTTTGAGGGATGAGTAGCCTCTGGTCTGCACACACAACTCGCCTCTAAGCCGGACTTAGCATTTTCCTCTCTAAGATGGACCCACAACATATTAACTTACGGAAACCGAGATGACGAAACATTAAGGGTTTGTTTGGATACGTAGTTTATTTTTGAGTTTTAAGTAACACCATGGTTTCTCAAAAACACGTGTATGAGCGTTTACATGTTGTATCTGGTGATTCGTAAAAAAAAAAAAAAACTTTGATGTGTTTGGATGCAGTAAAAACTGTGGTGTAGAAAACCATAGTATCCTAAATACCATGGTATTTTTTGAAGTTTTAAAAATCTACTCCCGACCTCTTTTTTCTAAAAGGAGAAATGCCTGGCAACAGCCGTGCTCTCCGAGCTTTCCGTGCGCTTGGTGATGCGCCATCTGACGTCGGGACTCGGGACTTGTTCAAAAGAACAACAATCCACACGCCACACAATATACAGTACCACAACCTTCATCTGTTGACGTTGTGATTTGCTAAACTATATGACATGTTTCATGGTCCACACAAAAAGGAAATATAATCAGGGCTTCTAATTATAACAATCATGTATTGTTAGGCGTACAAGCTAGCTACAATAAAGATGTGTATGCATCTGTCTAGCTTGTTTAATTTTCTTTATAATGGCTAGTTAGCATGCTAGTTGTTTTACTAACACAAAATATTGCACGGAATACTACAAATGTCAAACACATCATGATTTTTTCTTCTAAATAGTAAATACTGTGAAAAACTGTGGTATCTATAAACTGTGCTATTCCATGCCTAGTACATGAAAAATCTGTGGTTTTACCAGACTGTACTTTCCAAATGCTTTAACATCCAAACAATCCCTAAAATAGTTGTTTCTTGTATTTCCTCGATCTTGGCTTGAGTTTGAATAATTCAGCAAATTGGTGAAAATTGTTGAAGATGAATGGTCCGTGTTTTTCGATTGAAGCGTTGTAGCAATTGCACGGGCAAGTGTTGTACGAACATTTCGTTGCATAGGACGTGTCTAGCATGTGCGTAACGGCCAAACTGTACAGCTTGCAACAATCATCCAGTATATCAACAATTTAATATTGCATTACTTGGCTGCTGCCTCTAAGCCTAGGAGGTGATGCTAGGCAAAATGGCTTAAGGGTGCGTTTGATACGAATAATCTCATATTCCTTTGTAATCTAATATTTCTCTCAATCTAGTTATTGGTAAATACATTACCAGTAATCTAAAATTCCAATGTTTAATTGATTTGAATGAAACCACGTATCAGTCTTTATTATAGTTCAAATATTTCATAACTCGAACCACCAAGTCCACAAAGTTAAATTACAAGATTTGAAATTTCAAAACATGAAGGTTAACATATATAAATTTTGAATTTACAATTTAAAATTTCAACATTCCAAATTCATTTTTTTATTATTCAAAAGTTCAAATTTTGGATTTTGACAATTTAAATTTTGAGTTCTGGAGTTTAAATTCTCAGAATTTGAATATTTGAAATCTAGAATTTGAATTTTTTTAATAATGATTTTGAAATCCAACCTTGAAATTTTGAATTTTCAAATTAAATAGTCTGAATTTAAGATACCAAAATTTAGGGATTAAATTTTGATATTTTGGTTTCAAAATTCATTTTTTTAAAATCCATACATTGGATTTTGAAAGTTCAAAAATTGACTTTGATGTATCAAAAGCATATGACAAAAAGCACAAATAACAAAGATTCCTTTCCCATGGTAATTTAAGATAGACGCTCTTTTCTACGGGAAACAGTTTCTTGAAATTGATAGTAATCTGTTTCCCAAAGTAATCTTAGATTCTTGGTTGTTTTTATCAAACAAGGTAATCTCATTTGATTACTAAGAGCATCTATAATAGTTTGTTTCTTAGCTTGTTACTAAGAGGAGAGAGAGTACCCTGTCTAATAAAAAGAAACAAGCCTTCCAGTGGATTGTTTCTTAAGTTTATATCTAAAACTTTAATTGCTACCCACAATTTTTTTTTTAGGTAACAAGCAAGTCTTTAATAGCTATTTTGTTGTTTCTTGTGTCTTGATATCAACAACTTCTTGTTTCTTCATCTAGAAACAAGCTCACTTTCTCTCCTTACCATGTCTCCTCCACGTCACCTAAATGTTGATGTATTAATCTCTTAGTAACAAGTGACATGAACTATTGTAGATGCTATAAAGGATTCCTGGTAATCCTTGGAGGATTCCACTAACCAAACGCACCCTAAAGGATGTTGGGGCTGATGTTTGGAGGTAGCTGTAAGAGCAACTTCAATGTGAGAATTTTGCCGGTACCAAGAGGAGAGAGGGAGATTTGGTACTGACATCTCACACAGGAAGGAAACCTGGTATAGCTATCGAGGCTAGTACCGCTACTAAGTTTAGTACCGAATCCAAGGAAAAATTTGCGCGGATCCACCAGTCAATCGTTGCTCACATCGTGGCATTCACACCAATAGGAGGAGGTCTCATCGTCGCCGGACCGAGCTTGACGACGAGGAAGCCAGTTGCCATCGGACCGGGGTAGAGGACTAGGATGCACGTGCCCACCGCCGTTGGACGACAGTCGTGAGGAGGAGGCTTTGATGTTTGTCGCTATGGTTGTCCAATTGAGCTCGCCATTGCCGAATCTTGGGAAGGAAGCCGCCATGCCGCCTTGACCACTATCCACATTGTCATGGTCACCATCGTTGCCTTAAGATCCAACGGTCTCCTTCGCCTCCAGATTTGGCGGTCGCGGAGGAGGGCGGCAGGCAGCCGGATCCAGACAGAGGTAGTCGTGTCGCCGCCGTGCTCAGTGATGGCCAATGGGAGGAGACAGGAGAGACGAGAGGTTGGGAAAGATGGCGCGGAGTGGGGTGGCGGCATCGGTGAAGAAATGGGAGGGCATTGCATAGAATTGCGAGGTGGAGGGGGGAGAGTGGATATTGTTAAGAAACCCTGGATTAAGGGTTGATGGACATAATACCGAAACTACTCTCGGTGGGTATTAATTTTTAAATTGGACCTCCTTACTCAGAAAGAGATTGATCAATGAATATGATGGCTCCTCCATATTGTGTTTTCATCTGTTATCTCTCTGTTGATTGTATATTGTTTGGTGATTGATTGATTGTCTCCCTGCTACGACTACGTTATTTAACACGCTATCAACACGAATTACTCTACATGGCCAAATTGGTATGTCGTCGGGATTCTATCTTTCAATCTCTAATTTCGCTATGAATTAATCTGGTAGATTAATTTTGCTCGAACCCAATTAGATCAGTTAATTGCTAATTAGGGTTCTAGATCTATTTAATCGATATCTACGATTAATTACTACTAATCGTCACAATTAGATCAAATATGCACTGTTCAACCATGATTATTGTTCATACATGAAAAGAAGAAAGAAATGGCGACATGTCGGCCTGATGCCGCCGGTGTCGGCCCGACGCCGACCACCGTCACCGCGCCACCACGGACGCGCCCGTTGCACAGCCGCGCCCGGAGCCTCGCCGTGCGAGCCTGGGGCCGAGCTGATGCATCGCGGCCGTGCCGCGTCCGAAGGCGCCAACCCCACTGCCCACCGCCGCTCTGTGATTTGTAGAGCCGGATGGGCTGAAAAGAAAAAAAGGCCGGCCCATGATTTTTTTTTGGAAAAGAGGAAAATCCGACAAATTTGCAAATAAACCCTCAAAATTCTAAAAATTACAAGGACATTTTTGCTGGTAAGGAAAATTTGCGGAAAGACCCTCAAAATTTGAGGATATTTTTAGTATTTAAATAGGGTCTCCTTGTACTTATAAAGAGATTGATCAATGAATAGAGATGTACTTCCATATTGTGTTTTTATCTGTTGTCTCTATGTCGATTGTTTATTGTTTGGTGATTGGTTGATTGTTTCCATGCGATGAGTACATTATTTAACAAATACTGCTGGGTTTTATTTTTTAATCTTTGGTGGGACCCAACCTAAAGAGGGAGGAGGTACTAAACATTATAGAGGAAAAATAAAGTTGACGCCGCTCTGATGTGACAATTCTTAGCGTTGGTGGTGAATGCTCAGGCTCGATTTTTTTAAAATCATAATATAATTTTAAAAGATATTTACAAAAATAAATAACCGTCTCAAAAAATTACAACAATATGTCTCTTCAACTGGTGACAAGAACCTATCGCCAGTTGAACTGGCGACAGGGATCCTGTTGCCCGCCTGTCGTCGGTCCTACCTATCGCCAATTGAACTGACGACAGGAAGTTGAACATGTCCCTGTTGCCGGTTCAACTACCTATCGCCAGTTGAACTGACGACCGAGACATATTGTTGTAATTTTTTGGGGACGGAATATTCGCAAGTGTTGCTGTAGAGGAGACCTACAGCAACGGCCTCCGTCACTCGCATCATCCCCTTGCAGGCTTCCACACGAGCCGGCCGCGGCCGGATCAAAGCAAAGCACCACTCCTTGCTACTACTGCGGTGTGCCCGTACCGCCGCCGCCGCCGCCGCCGCCTTTGGACCGTTGCACGCACAGGCGCAGCGTGGCTAGCGTAGCTTAGCAGTAAGGAGCGAGGCGGCGCCATGTCCGCCCACCTCCGCCTCCTCTCCGCCGCCGCCTCCCTCCCCGCCCTCCTCCCCACGCCCACGCCCGCGCCCGCCTCTCTACGCCGCCTCACTCCCGCGTCTCCTCTCACCATCCGCTCCCGCCTCCTCAGCTACTCGCCAGAGCCGCGCCTGCCCCACGCCGTCCGCGGCCGACGCGCCGCCGCCGCTGTGGCGGGAGCAGGCGGCGGCGAACAAGAGGACAGCGACGAGGCAATAGCGAGCGCGGGGATATGGGGGCAGGTGCGGGACATCGTGGTGTTCGCGGGGCCGGCGCTCGGGCTCTGGATCTGCGGGCCGCTCATGAGCCTCATCGATACCATGGTCATCGGCCAGATCTCCTTCCTCCAGCTCGCCGCACTAGGTGGGTGCCTAGTGCCTACTCTCTCTGCTCTCTGCTCTTGTCTTTATGTGCCGTGGGCATATGATATCGTAAACTAGGAACTCTGCTAGTGATACTTACGGCGGGCAGCGCGGCGTTAATTGGGAGTGTGTGGGTTAATTCTGGGGCAAGTTAGCTAATGTTGCCAATTGTCTAGTACTTGATGAACTGCAATGTAAATTCGGTGCGTTTGCACAGTAGGTTCATCATCTTACCTCATCTCAACTCAGTGTAATGTGCTTATTTTCCCTCTCCTTTCAGGGCCTGGGACCGTCTTCTGCGACTACCTGTGCTACATATTCATGTTCCTTTCAATTGCAACCTCCAACATGGTGGCCACCTCCTTAGGTAAAAAGGTGCGCGTATCCATCCCTCTGTGTTACATAAACAACTCGCAGGGAAGCGTGCAATGCTTGGGCAATAGTATGAGACAGAGATTATCAATTTAGTTATAGAGTATGGTCCTACAGTGTTTTAGCTACTTAGAATTCTTCAGAAGCTATATTTCAGTTCACTAAAACATGCCAAAGTAATAACTCCACGAGAAAATTCACAAAAGCTAATGTGTTCGAGTTCTCTTGAAGATGAGATAAGTTCGTATTCTCTTCAGGAACTAGTCATTTTGTTTGCTACCAAAAATAATAAAAAGGACATACATCAGATATTATCTGGCAATTTATAGATTAATCAGAAGCTAAGTTTCTTCAATTATTGGTCTCGCAGCAAGAGTGTTGCCATTTGGTAAATTCCTACAGTCCTACCTTATGTGCATTTAGTGTTTGTTAGTCTTTAACTATGTATTGATCACCTTCTTGCTCTATTTATAAGCTAATTTTGATTGCAGTTACTATATGCAGGATGAAGAACTTGCACAACATCAAGTGTCTATGTTGCTATTTGTTGCTCTTGCTTGTGGTATAGGGATGTTTTTGTTCACTAAGCTTTTTGGTACTCAAGTATTGACTGGTAAGTCTCTGGGTAAGCATTTCAAAGAAAAAAAATTCCTTGGACTTAAACTATCATCTTGTTTATCACACTTCTTTGAAGCATTGATCATTGTAATTTTTCTAATGAAGAGCTGCAGTTTTTTCTAATATATAATTGGATTTTTTTCTTCTCTTTTACTGGTTTTTTACATTGAAAATCCAATCTGTCCTCCCAGACTCTACTAAGCTTGCAAATGCTGTTTAAAGTTGGGATTATGTATTGCTTTTATCTCGACTGTATTATTCTTCAATTTGATTATCAGATTTGTATGTGTAGTTATGAAAAAGATGCCCTTGTATTTGTTCTATCAGTTTAGAGTTTCACATGCATCACGTTTGGTCCCACCCATCTCATTTGCTGAACTTCATATGTGGTATCTTCGACTTAATTTTACTATAGCTTCTACTTCTTGTTTTGCTTTCCAGCTTTTACTGGATCAGGGAATTATGATATTGTTTCTGCTGCCAATTCGTATGCACAGGTTTGTATAGGTCGACAGATATCTTAATAATTTTGTTCTTTAGGCTATCTCCTTTGTTGTCCCAGTTGAATGGCGAAGAGTGGTCATGTTCAGGGAAAAAATTCCCGGCCGGTTTTCTCGGGTTTTGCAAGTTCAAATTTCATTTTTTGAAATTCGGCTGGTTTTTAATCAAATTCAAGTGATTTTTATCTGGGATTTTTCCGGTTTGAACGGTAACCGGCCGGTTACCGTTCCCGGCCAGCCAGCGGGAAGTGATCCGGTACCGGTTTGCTGATCCCTGGTCATGTTTCTCTGATGTACTTCTGGCAGTTTATGGTTACCTCATAGGACAGTACAAGTAGGAAACATGCGGAGAAGTATAAAGGAATTACGAAAAGGAGATTATGCTCATTCAAACTTTTCTAACAGCTCTACCTTCACACAGAAATATTCAAATAGTTGTGAAGAGTTATCTGTATAGGTATTGTTAATAATGGAAAGACTTGCTGGTCATAATCCTGCACTTCAATTCTAAATACGAGGAAGCCGCGCTTTTGCATGTCCTGTGTGCATCTATTTTCTTGTATGTGATAGCCTTACCTACCTAACTGTTGAATTTACCTAGTTGGTCTCTGTTATAATCATTTTATTATTTTGTGCCTGGACAGTCTGCATAGGTCCTTTTCCCTTACTTTCTTAGTGATTTCGCAAACTGGAGCAAATTTCATGAATGGTTTTGAGTTTCTGACTGTAAGGTTTATTGTGGTTCTTGTTTTGTACACTTCTAGCATTCTTCTAATTCCTTATTCTATAGGATATAAAATTGAGTTTCCCTGTTTCATGTAAAGTAACATAGATCAATATGTGTACTCACTCACTTTCAGATTAGAGGCTTCGCATGGCCTGCAGTTCTTGTTGGCTTAGTTGCTCAAAGTGCTAGGTACAATTTGTCCCATTCTCTTTCTTCTATTACAATGTGTAAATTTTGTTCCTGAAAAGTTATATTTATTTTGTGCCTGCTAGTTTTATTTGCTTTTCTTTCTTTGACCTTCTATTTTGCCAAATTAAATATTGTGGAAGTTTACATTTATTACTATTTTTTTCTTCCAATAAAAAAACCTTATGCACGAAAGAATGTAACATTAGGGCAACAAAATTCAAACTGAGTTCAACTCTTAAAATAGAATTTCAAATGAAGACGAGGTGATGACTAAATATATGTCTCTACATGAGAACCTTACCAGTTATTGGATTCTTAGTCTAAAATCATATAATCATCTTTAGAGCACTGCAATACTGCATCTATCTCAAGAGCACCTGTGAGAACCAGCGGAACTGTAAATGTTTCTTTGGAACACTGGTAGGCATCTCTTTTGAGTTGCAATGTCTTTCACAATTATATTTCTAAGAATGAATATGGTTACCTTAATGCCAATTCAATCTTCATATTTCCATTGAATGAGCAGATTGGGTTTAATGGGTTATATACAGTGGCGGAGGACGGAAAAAAAATAAGGTGGGGCGGATCGAAAGCAATACCATTCAAGCTATAATACTAATCAGACCTATCAACAATAATCCAAGTGCAAAGATATTTAATACTGCAAGACATTGAAAAGTACCTCTAAAAATTGAAGAATCACAATAATATATCACCAATTTAACATATAACCTTGTAGAGCATAGTAATGAAAATAATCTGCCAAAGAAAGAGCAAACATAGTTAATATTGTTATGTATAGTGTAGACAACACAAAAGAGACAAGTGGAATCAAATGAGAAATACCAATATTAATCTTGTTAATTGCGTCTAGGAGACTTAGGCAATTGCATCGCCTATCTTTCTTTTCGAAACATCTTTTAATTTTTCAAGATCAAGTCCTTTAAATATCTCCTTTCAATGTAGCACACCATCAAATCATTAAGCCATCCATCGGACATCTTGTTGCATAATTCGGTCTTGATAATCTTCATTCTTTGAAAGCCCTTTCAACCGATGCCGCCGCCACCAGTAGTAGCAATGCCAACTCAATGAGGCGATAGACAAGTGGAAATACAATATGCCTCTCGAGTTCAACTAGTTTTTGGCTAGACTTGCAAGATTGTGACAAACTTTAAACTCATCAAGCCTTCTTACATGAATAATAAATATCTTTAGTTGATCTTTTATAGCCTTGCGGTCATCAAAGGAAAAATCCTCATAATAAATTTCCGTAAGCCGAGCAAGCTTATCCACATCAAACTTAGAGAAAGAATCTCTTGGATCAAGACAAGAAAAACAAACAAGCAATTCGAAGATACCTCGTTAAGCGATGATCCAACTCGTTGGTAATAGCATCTATAGCGACATAGAAGGTATCAACACGGAAGTAATGATCTTGAGTGATATTGTTTCTCCTCCTTTTCTTGAGCGGCCAAATCTTGGTACTGCATCTTCCATATTTGGTATGGGAATATTGTTTGCCTCACAAAATGCTTTAGCTTCTTGAAATAATGGCTCCCAACCTTCACTTCTCAAATTGATCAAACGTGTTTTGACATCAACAACCAAAGATATAGCTTGAACAACATTTTGATCCTTCATTTGCAAGATTAGAGATAAGTCATTTGTAATGCGAAGGATTTGCAGCATCATTTTCATGATGAGCACAAAGCTAAAAGATTCCATTATTTGGACCAAACCTCCTGCCCTTGATGGATTACGCTCATCTTGTTGCACAATTTCTAGGACTTGTATCACAGAATCCCACATTGATTCAATTCGAAGCAATGTCTTGTAATGAGATCCCCATCTTGTATCCCCTCCTCTCCCTCCTGAAATCTCTCCACTCTCTAACTTAGCCAAAAGGTTTCGACGATGCTTATCAAGCAACAAATCCTTCCTCTTGCATGATGCACTGGTGCTACACACAATCAACCCCACATATTCAAAGAAATCCTCAATTGATGAACAACACCTTGAGACAAAGAACTACCACTAAGCGCAATTGATGAGCAAAACAATGAATGTAGAAAGCATAGGGATTCTCATCACGAATTAGTTTCTGAAGACCATTAAATTCTCCTCTCATATTAGAAGCTCCATCATATCCCTGGCCCCGTAGTTTTGCAATAACTAAACCATAATCACTAAGTGCCTCAACCAATGCTCTCTTCAATGCTTCAGATGTTGTATCTTTGACATGCTTGATACCCAAAAATCTTTCTATTACTTCTCCTTTATTGTTCACAAACCTACACAAGCAATGACAAAGAATAGAGTAAGAACATTTCTCTAATATAGTTTCAACTTTCATCGTAAGATATTAATGAAACATTTACCTCACAACTATGGCCATTTGTTCTTTGATGGATACATCACGAGATTTATCAATAAGAACAGAGAATAGACAATCCCTCATTTCTTCCTTTATTGCCTTGGTGACCGCCTCAGCGCAACAGTTTGCAAGCTCCTTTTGAATTGTCCCGGAAGTCATTTTTGCATTTTTAGGGCATAGCTCATCAAAAGCTCTCTTCACTTCCTCATTCCTTTGTTTGTACCAATCAAGCAATTCTAAAAAAATTCCTTTATTCAAGGAATTATCAGTTTCATCATGTCCACGGAATGGTTCACCTTGCAAAGCCAGAAAACTCACAATACCCAAGGATGTTTCCAAAGCGAGTCTCATACTTGATAAGTGATTCTTTGCTATAGCTTGAAACCTTATGTTTTACACTTGACCTTTGGTTATCAAAATCATCAAAAGTTGTTCTAGCTTGATTATGTATGCTATTAGCCCACCAACATGCACTCAAGTGACATGTATGCATTCTTCCATTTTTGAAACCCAACTTTTGTAAAGACATCATAACCAAATTTATCATCCATTCGATCATGTTTAAAAAGATAACAATAGAAGCAAAGGCCCTATCCTTCTCCAAACTATACTCCAACCAATTATATTGTTTAAACCAATTTTTTGAAAGGACCTTTTATCCTTTGATGGGAAATTATGACCGGTTGGTTGAGTTGGGCCCTTAGCTATGAAAGCCCTCCTAACTTCATCTCTAATATTACGAGCAAATCAATCAATTGGAATCGAAGCCGGATCGAAACAATATAATCAGGTTGAATTCGGTTATAAGATCACCTTGCACTGTCTCTTCTTCAATAACCTCTTCCACTTGCCCAGCCTGTGACTCTCCCACCTCCACTTCAACATTTCCACTTTCACGAGTGCTTGGGTTTGTGGCACTTGAACCCGATTAAAATAGCTCTTCAAATCTAAACACGTAAAAACAAATAGACAAATAAATTGACCTATGAATTTGCAATATGTAAATTGACAAATGGAAGCGCATATCAATTATCAAATATCAATGACACTCTAATATATGCCTCACTCTCTGTGATTTTCCTTTTCCCCTTCTATCCATTGCTCAAGCCTCAAATCAAAATTCACAAATCACAAATTTATTTTAGCCTAACACCAAAATTCACAAATCACAAATCCATTCACATCACAAATCCATTCACATTTCACAAATATCTGCCTCTGGCCCTCAGGCCCTCTGCGCCTACGCCTCTGCGGCTCTGCTGAAGTGCCGATCGCTGGCGACCCGCCTCCGAGTGGCTCAGCGCCTCCGCCTCCGCCGCCGCCTCGCGAAGTCCCGAGTGGCTGGCGCTCGCCGCCGCCTCCATCGCGGGATGCCGAGTCCCGCCGCCGCCGCGGCCGCCGCCGCCGCCTCCGACGCTGAGTGGCGGCGAGTCCGCCGCGGCCCGCCTGCTGCCGGCCGCCGGCCGCCGCCGCCTCGACCTCGAGTCGTCCCGCCGCCGGCCGCCGCCGCCGCCTCCCGAGACGAGTGGCTCGGCGAGTCCCGCCGCCCGCCGCCGCCGCCCCGCCGCCGCTCCCGAGCCCAGTTCCTCGTCGCGCCGCGCTCTCGAGTCTCGGGAATTTTTTTGAGGCGAGAGAGAGACTAGGGTTTGGGTTTATGTTATTGGGCTATTGTATAGAGGGGTATATGGGGGTCCATTGCAAAAAAAAATTGAGGTATGGCTTGGGCCATAGCTAGCCCTATCGGGCCCTCCGCCCCTGGTTATATACCTACATGAGTACAATGGTTCAGACAACAATATGTTCCTTTGAAGTTTTCTATTTCATACTTTGATGTCATATTACAACTATCTTGAGTGGATGCTTCTCTGATTATATTGGATGCTTTCTATAACTCAGTCTAGGCATGAAAGATTCTTGGGGTCCTTTGAAGGCGTTGGCAGCTGCTAGTGTTATAAATGTCGTTGGTGCTATATTTCTTTGCTCTGTATGTGGCTATGGAATCGCTGGTGCTGCCTGGGCAACTATGGTTTCGCAGGTAAAAAATGTATTTTCCAATCACCGCAGCATGTCTCCTTGGTCCTTGCTGGCACTTGAGCATTTTTTTGACGAGACACTTACTTGAGCATTATTCCACAAAGTTGTGGATCATCCAATCTGTTGACTTAATGAACACACAATCTAATTTTGCGTTCAATTGAATGAAACACTACATTGAATGGCTCAATTTATTGTTTGCCAGACTGTACCCTCCACCTCTAGCCACTTATGATGCTGATCACATGGCCCACTTCTTTACAGATTTGAGTTTTTTTTATCACTTTTTTTTTTCATAAGTAGCTACTTTCTGACACACACTCAGGTTGTTGCAGCTTTTATGATGATGCAAAATCTAAACAATAGAGGTTTTCGAGCTTTCTCATTCACAATCCCATCAACAAGAGAGCTTCTTCAGATATTTGAAATTGCAGCTCCTGTTTTTCTGACAATGACATCCAAGGTATCATCTTTTGGGGTCTAATGATCTGTCCTTCATTAACTTCACTATAACTAATTGTTTAAAAAACTTTTTCAGGTAGCATTTTATGCATTACTTACATATTCCGCGACTTCTATGGGAGCAATAACTCTTGCAGCCCATCAGGTTTACACTTTTTAACTTTTGGAATGCTTATCCACGAAGACATATCTAGAAAAACGTGACAAATCTATTATTTACTTTATGCCGTGAAGGTTATGATTAATGTCTTGTGCATGTGCACTGTTTGGGGTGAGCCCCTGTCTCAAACTGCACAGTCATTCATGCCGGAGTTGATATATGGAGCTAAGCGCAATTTGATGAAGGTATAGGTGCCTATCTGCAGTGCTCAATTTCCTGTGAATACCAATACAATATTATTATTGTCCTTAGTGATATTGTTAGCAATATTGTCAGGGCATATTCATAGAGAATCTGTGCAAAGTTGTGCTTGATGAACATGTATACTCGCACACTTTATATGTTTTTATGCTTTTCTGTGGTTCAGATAAATGAATCTAGTTGTAGCCAATGTAATCGACTGATATGCAACCTCTCTTCAATAGTGTGATTTTCAGCAGGCGATTCCTTTTTTCATTTCTTCTTCTACATATTTGGCATGAAAAACACTATTCATAGATCAGGCTTACTAAATCTTTCTGCTTCTTGAATTACATCTACTATAGATTTAAGTCGACCAACAAGTCAATTTTGTTAGGGTGAAGGGACTGAATTTTACTGGCCAAAAATTATGGTGTTGATATGCCATTTTGAAATCCTACAAATAAAAACAAGAGTTCAACTAAGATTCTTATAATCTTATTTGATAAAATTTAACAAAAGCTTGATACCATTACAATTTTGCTAGATTTAATATTTCTTAGGACTTGAGGCATCTTGACAGTTGACAGGTACTGTTGATCTAAAGTATGAAATATTTGAATTCAGACTTATGCATGTCCTGTACATAAAGGGTTTGCATACATTTGATTAGTATGCACCTACCTTCTTTTTCCTGTAATAGAGCAACAGCTGCTGGTGGGCCCAGCACCACTGCGCATACTTGATGCAACCTGTGCTGCACTGATGGACTCTGATTGACTAGATTAGTACCTGCATTTTACTTTGGTTGTTTTCTACATTAAATTGTATGAATATTATGTTCATTACTATGAAAGATACTAAAGGCTTCTTTAATCTAGGCAAGGATGCTATTGAAGTCGCTTGTCATGATTGGAGTGATCACTGGAATGACTGTGGGGACAGTAGGAACACTTGTTCCATGGCTTTTCCCCAGCCTCTTTACCAATGATCAAATGGTTGTCCAACAGGTTTGATATATTACTTTAATTTTTTTTACGTATTATCCTGGAAGCACATTCTATATGCATTGCTTCTCAGAAACTATCAATAGTGCCGAATGTCTATCTCGATATCATTTCCTGCTATCTGTAACTTGTTGGATAGCTTCGCTATATATTGTGTCTCTAGAATCTAAATTAGATCATTGTTTTAAATTCAGTACTCGTATATCTTTTGTCTAATTTGGTATCATTTCATGCTCTATATGGTACTTTGGAAGTATGTCTTTGTAGATGCTTATGCAGAAACTTATCTTTATCAATCTGCTTGCTAGCTCGTTGCTAATCCTGATGTCGATTATAAAAGGCTGTCCTCGATATATCAGTACAGTTAGGAATGGCTGGCCACATTTCTTATTAACTCTTTTACCTTTATAGTTTTGTGTGCATTTAATTTGCTTTGCTCTGTGGAGAAACTAGAACTTAATTAATTCTGCATTGTCTTGTCAACAGATGCACAAAGTGTTGATTCCATATTTCAGTATATTGTTGGTGACACCTTCAGTACACTGCCTTGAAGGAGCATTATTGGTAAGCTGATATATTTCATTTGGCTGACCCTAGGCCAATAAATTCTCCTGGACAGTACATAGGAGTCTGGGATAACCTTGTCAAAATGAATTTGCATGATCAAGCGTCATTGCTTCTGCAATAAGCATACCACTTGGCACTAGGGTACAATCAGTGTAATAATGAGAACCATCTTTGACATTTTATGTCATGATAATGGCAATTTAAGAGAATAAAGGGCCTATTCATGCCAAGTTTATAAGATCAGCAGAATACAAGCCTGGCATTTAATTTACTGGAAAATGTGATGACATGCCTGATATCTTTCTTCCTGTTTTCAGGCTGGAAGGGATCTTAGGTATTTGAGTCAGTCAATGGGTGCATGCTTTTGCATAGGAACCTTTCTACTAATGGTATGCCTGTTTCCTTTGTTTCTTTACCTGTGGTGAGTTATCCATGGGAGACCTCATGAGTTTTTCTACTTCAATTATAATGACGAGTCAACTTCAGTGAGAAAAAAAGGATTGGATTTTTTTTTTAATGATTATGAGGTCTGAACAATCAACAAGAACTGTCTTCCTTCTGGTCACTTTTGAATGATGTCAGTTGATAAAGCTGTGAAATGGCTACCCAGCAAGTAAAAGCGCGGAAGTCCAAAATATATTCTGACTAGTTAAGTGCCCGTGCGTTGCTACGAAACATCTCTTGAATGTAATCGTTTATCAAATAAAGTAGATATAATACATCTCAATTCGTCAAGGCGTGTGGAGTAGAGCAAAAGAGCGAGGGCGAAGAGGAGGAAGTGAGTCCCGTCCATATTCGACCGATGGAAGCGACGACAGGGGAGGGGGCGGAGGTGCGCGGAGCAGAGCAAAAGAACGGGGGTGGAGGTGAGGGCGGAGAAGAGGAGGAAGCGCAAGTGGCGTTGCAGACGATGCTGATAGAGGAGGAGTAGGGAGCGCACGATACGAGGAGACAGTTTGCTGATAACATGGTCCACATGTCAATAGAGAGGGACATGAGAGGCTAGGAAGGACGGACAACCATCAACTTTAATTTTTAAGTAGCAGAGAAAAGCCTTTGTTCGGTTATTCTTTGTAGTTTGGAAGACTCGTATATAATAATATTCAGATAATGATGAATTTTCTTTTGTTGTTATCTCTTAAAAGCTTGTCCGCAACAAATTTGGTAGCTTGCCAGGATGTTGGTGGATGCTTGTCTTGTTTCAGTGGGTATGGTCATTTCTCTATATTGAGTATTCTATATTTAGCATCTAACATCTTACGATAGTCCTAATCTGGTCTCTTTGAACATCGTTCCCATTACAGTGCCGGTTCGGAAGTGCTTTACAACGGCTTCTTTCTACAACGGGCGTGTTGTATAACGAAAACTTTAACCAGCCTGAGTATGTCAAGGTCAAGGCCACGTAAGGATGTATTATTGGTTGAACTGAGGTGACAACAAAGACGCACATCTTTGCACAGGCCTGGAAATATCATTATGCAATCTATGTTCATGGCCAACATCCTTCCACAGAAGTCGGCCATAGCTCTATGTTTAGAGTAGGAGCTGTTGATGATAATCCTTTGGCAGCGAGTTCAAAACTTGGTCGAGGAGGTTAGGACTAGGAAAGTGCATTTGGCTCGAGGGTTTAATTCATCCTCTTGTCAATATCTTCTGTCCTAGGAACTAATATATCATGCATTGCTGCTACCGAGAAGGATATACTATTTCCACTGTTAAACACTTTGTAACGCTGTAAAAGTGCATTTAAGCGAGCACATACAGAGAATTATTCATTTTGTTAAGAATTACAAAATGGTCAATATTGTCTAAGTTCTTTCATCGGTACAAGAAATTTCTTTTTTTATATATATCAAAGTTGCAGAAATCCTGGAAAGTGAGATTGCAATCGGCAACATTGGCCTCTTTCAGTCTTTCCTATGGTAACTCCACGCAATTGCATGCCATCAATGGCATCCGCTGTCATTTCCCCAAATCAGGACATTGAGTTTGCCTTTTCAGGTGAGCAGAGCATAGAACATGAGTGTGTATAGGCTACAGTGAACTAATTGCAGCCTGCAGCTGGGATACGCGTCTTACCTACACGATTCTTGCCATCAGTTCTTTTCTGCAACGAATCACAACGCATCATCTACCCAATTCGATTTCTGAATGCAACCAGTTGTTTTGATTACCAAATATTTGAGCAGTTCGTTATCTGAATCTTCACTTCTTGTCTGGACTTTGGAGAAATACAATCTGAATTTCCCGGCGCTTTTGTGATGATCAAAGTTCAGAATGGTAGGGCTCAAAAAGAGCCACGCAGGGGTCATCGTCATACTGCAGTATGCCAGCAGCTCGCTCAAACTCCTCCCTCAGAATCCTGATCGTCTGCCTGTCGACCACACGGCCAAGGTCATGGCTGGTCTCGAACGGATCCTCAATGCACATCAGATGACGGTCGTTTCCAACGCGAGTCGTCCAGTTCTTCTCCTGCTTGCTATCGCCGAGACATCACACCGAGTAAAAAGATGTAAAATTCTCTGAAACCTACATGGATTTTGACGAAACCGGCACATAAGTTTGTGTTTGAGAAAAGATTGTTGACTCTCACCTGACTGGCTTCCCCATGCGAACGGAGATTACATCGTTTCTGTAATCGTGGTGGAATGCCCAGTAGTGGAAGAATGCCCAGAGTAACTCCGAGATGCTCTCCTTGTTTTCAGCACCGAAATCATGAAGCTGATGAACTTCGTCGAAATACGCACATTCAGTGTCATCAACAACCATGGTATATGTTGGCTCCATAGCCTAAAAATGGGGGCAGAGGAGAGAACATATTGCATTAGGATGAAATTGACCAAACTGATGCAAAGCATGAAGCTGAAAACATGGACAGGAATTTTGGTGCTCCTTCTGACTTATCTGGACAATTCTAAATGACATCAACCGAAAATGACGTAAAGTGGGGGAAACTCACAGAAAAATGGACCTACTTCATCAGGAAAATGAAAGAAAAAGGGAAGAAAAGAAAATTGACCAACCATAGTTGAATGATGAGCCATCCAAAGAGAATCATGCATATGAAGGGATAATGTCAAATGGTGGAAATCCAGGACGAATAGAGCATATCACATATCACTCCACCAGCAAATAAAAAGAAAGAAGAAATTAAGTTTTAAAAGTGAAAAGAAAAAAAGTTTATAAGTGCAAATCATTGGTTTAACCTGTACCAATATCATGGATCTAAATGCAGGAGCAAAGTACGTGTGATCTTATCCTAAAGTGTACTTGCAAAATATCGGCAGTTCAGTAGTTCTTGCACTTGCAGAAACAAGATGCTTTATTTGAAACAAGTTGATGCGATAAAAGTAAGCTGCAAAACCTGCAGACATGGAAGAATCTTGGGCTCTCTTAGCTGCAAGAAGTTAATGCACATAAGCACATACCTGCAAGTTAATATAAACAAGATTAGGCCCCAAATTTTCAGCAATTGAAGCCACAGAGCTTTGGGAAGGAAAAAGAAAGAAAGAAAATGAATGCACAATCGTTTAACTCACGCATAGCTAGAGAGGGTTCCACGGTATGTTTCGTTAACACCCCTCAGCTTGGCCCAATGTTTTACAATGAAGGCCAGCTGAAGCAATCTCTCATCAATCTGCGCATAATCCTTGAGAAGCTTTGTGTTGGCAACAGCAAAGAGATTGTTGACGCAAATGTCACAGGAAAAACCACTCCCTGGATCTGACATCCTTACAATGGGAACTCTAGCACTGGTAATTGCCTGCATCAATTCAAAAGCACATTAGAAGATCAAGAACCTCAACCTACAAATAATTGACACTAGAACTAGGAATAAGCTAAATCAAGGAAGAAAGAGAAAGCAATGTTAAATCTCAAGTGATGGATTACACACATTATGCCCAGAGCAACAGAATTCACTTTGGAAGGGAATACTTCAGTTGTAAAACTCCACATAGTGAAGACTTACCTCCACATTCTCGAAAGCATCGGTCCGCAATATCTCCGCTAATGTGAGAAGAACCTCAGCTGCGCTCCCAGTGCCAATCTCAATTTCAAGACAGACATCAACATCACTATGGGAAGTTCCAAAGGAATTAGCACATGACCCGTACAGATGCAGCTGGGCATTGGGCCATTCTTTGCGCACAGACTTTGCTAGGGAGTCTACAAGCTGCTTCTGTTTGGACTTGTGCTCTTCTGATGGCTTGAGGGATTCGTAGATAGAAAGCAAACCAGATGTGAAGTTGTCAATGTCATGGCGGCATTCAACCCACCGTCTGCGCATTCTGACTCGCAAGTGCGGCGCTTGATCCGATTGTGAATTGAGGTGCTGCAGAGCAAAGGAATTTGGAGTAATTAAGCAAAAAGAAAAAAAAAACTGAGCAAATCAAATGTGATCAATCAGACGATCACTTGAAGCGATCAAGATCCCCAAAAAAAAGAGAAAGATTTTCACTACCTCACTTGGCCGCTCGTCGTCATGGCACTCGTGATCACCACCGGAGATGACAAGAGAATCCTCCACGTAATCCCCAAGAAGCCGGCCATCGCCGTCTTGTTCGTCCTCTGGTTCCAGCTGGTCTTCAGCTTCAAGGCCCCGCTCATCTCCACCCGCATAGCCCCCACCCGCCGCCGCCTGATCCTCGTCACTGCCGTTCACACCCTTCTTCTCCACGGCAACCCACACCTTCTTCTCCCTCTGTGCCGCCGCCTTCCGCCTCTCAACACCGGCCTCGCCTCCATTTGTTCCGGTGAAACCTCCTCCCACGTTTCTCCTATCAAAACCAGCGCGGTCTCTATTCCCGACGAAAGCTCCAAGCTTTCGCCCCATCGGACCATTCCGACCTCTGAAGTAACCCGCATTTCGCATTCTTGGCTCGGCGCCGGCCGGGAAAGGCCGCGGCGCGGGGAGAGGAGGAGGTGGTGGTGGTATCCAGGAGGGGCGCGTGGGGGGAACGATGAATAGGCGCTCGTCGGGGCGGGGCCGGGGGCCGGGGAGCGCGAGCGGAGGAGCGATGAGGCGGTGGGGCGGGGCGAGTTGGGCGGGAGGGGAGGAAGGGGCGGGCCCGGGATTGGGCTTGGGGGCCGGGAGGAGGAAGCGGAGGAATCCATCGTTGGCGAGGGGCCGCCGCGGGGGCTCGCCGTCGGCCATGCCGCGCGGCGGGGCGGTGGTTTGTGTCCAGCGAGCGAGCGAGGAAAGCGTGAGCGGTGAAGTGGGAAGCGTGTGTGCGCTTCGCCTTCGCTTGCTTTTTCAATGCAACGGGCGATCGGGTTGGCGGGTTTTCGGGTCCACTTGGGCTGTGGATCCGTCTCCTTTTTTTTTTCCCCCGGTTCCCCTTCCGTACGAAGGACCACTCTTGCGAATTCTTGACGGTTTTGGCCTCTATAGCTCAAATTAATTTCTAAATTAGCCTTTTTAGCATCAAAAATTCAATTTTAGCCCTATACTAGCACCTAGTTCATGCCATACCGATTAGCGAGATCTAGGTGCCGCGTACGATTAAGCAAGACCAAGATGTTGCCGAGCCCAAACGCGCCGCGACTTCTTCGCTTCGCTGCGTGCGAAGCGCAAAGAACAAAGTTGTTGCCGCATGCGGCAAGAAGAACTAGGTGTCGCGATCGGCACAGCGCAACATTTCGATGAGAGTTGCTGTCTGCATAAAGAAGACGCGAGAGAGGTCAAAATGGAATTTTTTAGATATCAGGGCCATTTTTGGAATTACATTGCTTTATGGGGCCAATTGGGTCCAAAGCTCCACTCTGCAAGTAGAGGCGGAGTCGCCGAGCTATTCGCGCGCCCGAGGTCGCCAAGGCATGACGGCCAGCACGCCCTGCACGCCACGTGGCGGCCTGGCCGGGCAACGCAATTTAACGTCCTGCCTGGGCTGGGCTCGAAAGACGACACGGCGGCAGACGCCTTGGTGTGGCGTGCCGTGCGTGCCGGCCGCCAAGACGGCCGACACTGGGCACACTCCCGGCAGCCGCACGCACGCAGCGCTGGCGCCGCGCCTCGCCGCCGCCGCTCGCCTCTCCGCTCGCCTCCAAAGACATCCAACATACATGACCAAAAAGCATCACAAATTTGTGGCTCAGGGACGAGCCGAACCTGCATCAGGACCATGGCGCGGAGGAGGCAACTCCGGGTGGCCGAAAGCACGGAGGAGCGAGCCGGCCGGGAGAGAGCGCCGGCGCCGAGCCAGCACCGGAGCCCTGGCGGCGCATGAGCCGCGCAGGCACACACGCATGGGCCGAGCCACTAGGGTGCAAGCGGTGGGCGCAGGGAGGCATGGGCACAGGCGGCGGCGGGCCAGGCCGTGGAGACCGGGGTGACCCCAGGGGCAAAACTCCCCAAGGGCAGAGCTTCGGTGGAGAGCAAATCAACCGAGGAAAATGAAGGAAAGAGAATGGGGAATGGAAAGGAAATAAAGCAAAGGAAGAAGAGGACATGGGTGAGTTCTGCCGTGTGGAGATAAGGAGGAGAGAGAAGAAAAGAGATCAGTGGAGGTTAAGTAAACAAAGAAAGGGATTAGGAAAAATGGTTTGGTGGGAGAGTTAGAAGATTATGTGTAGAAAGATTAGAAAATCAGATAAAGAGTAAAAGGGGTAACTTCTAGTAAATATTAGTGGTAGCAGGTATAGCCATAAAAATGAACACCGGGATTTTTTTTCGTGTCAACACCATATAATTAGTAGACCAACAAATTTAAAGGAGAGAACACGTACAGTATACTGGCGAGTTTCAAACAAATCGTCAGAAAAATGAATTTATAAACTCCATTATGCTACCAAGGAGTTCCCGAGCGCTATGCTACCGAGGAGTCGTAGCACGAAAAGGGCAGCGGGGCGACTTAGTGTAAGCTCCCGCCACGAGAGGAATGAATATGGTGGTTGCCATCGCCGTCGCCGTCTCCATTGCCGCTCCGCCAAAAAGAAAAAAACTGAGCAAATCAAATGTGATCAATCAGACGATCACTTGCTTGAAGCGATCAAGATCCCCAACAAAAAAGAGAAAGATTTTCACTACCTCACTTGGCCGCTCGTCGTCATGGCACTCGTGATCACCAATCGCCGTCTTGTTCGTCCTCTGGTTCCAGCTGGTCTTCAGCTTCAAGGCCCGCTCATCTCCACCCGCATAGCCCCCACCCGCCGCCGCCTGATCCTCGTCACTGCCGTTCACACCCTTCTTCTCACGGCAACCCACACCTTCTTCTCCCTCTGTGCCGCCGCCTTCCGCCTCTCAACGCCGGCCTCGCCTCCATTTGTTCCGGCGAAACCTCCTCCACGTTTCTCCTATCAAAACCAGCGCGGTCTCTATTCCCGACGAAAGCTCAAGCTTTCGCCCCATCAGACCATTCCGACCTCTGAAGTAACCCGCATTTCGCATTCTTGGCTCGGCGCCGGCCGGGAAAGGCCGCGACGCGGGGAGAGGAGGAGGTGGTGGTGGTATCCAGGAGGGGCGCGTGGGGGGAACGATGAATAGGCGCTCGTCGGGGCGGGGCCGGGGCCGGGGAGCGCGAGCGGAGGAGCGATGAGGCGGTGGGGCGGGGCGAGTTGGGAGGGGAGGAGGAGGGGCGGGCCAGGATTGGGCTTGGGGGCGGGAGGAGGAAGCGGAGGAATCCATCGTTGGCGAGGGGCCGCCGCGGGGCTCGCCGTCGGCCATGCGCGCGGCGGGCGGTGGTTTGTGTCCAGCGAGCGAGCGAGGAAAGCGTGAGCGGTGAAGTGGGAAGCGTGTGTGCGCTAATCGCCTTCGCTTGCTTACTTCAATGCAACGGGCGATCGGGTTGGCGGGTGTTGCAACTGGGGTGGAACCGAGCGGATAATTCGCGACCGACCGATCGAAGGTTTGCAGAGAGAATACGGAAGATATAAATGATTATTTGTGTCCGACTCTGAGGAAAAAATGTGGAATATGATACAAGATGAGCGATATCTGTCTGTATGTCAAGTGGTATGAAAAGAGTGTTGTGACTTCACTTAGAAACATGATAGCAGATAAGTGGATTGCTGTATCTGAGTAGGTAAAGAATATTGAGTGTTTTTCCTTCGATATCTCAGCAATTAGTTTTTTTGTGTTCACTCTGATTGCACTTCTACTATCCAATATTCTACGTAGTGGTGCAAAAGAAACGAATAGTTTCTGTTCGACCGACTGACCGAAAGCTCACGGAGCGGATATAGGATGGAGAAATAGGTATTTAATATTATCCGTGTCCAACATCGACTTCGAGAAAAAAATACAAAATATAATATAGAATATGTGATATCCGCTTCAGTTGCACCCTAGTCGAAACAAAGTGAAATTCATGCTATATCCTGTAAGAGCGAGCCGATAAGTACCGCTGCCAGTGGATATGACAATGCAATAAGCAAAACGGACTAACTCTCTTTTTCTTTAGTTGTCCTTATGGATATTACCAAAGTCCCCAATACGCTATTTCGATTAGTTTTTCTTAATTATTTGTTAGCAAAAATAAAAGTACAATAATACCGGTACTTTTGGTGATGATATTTACCAGTATATATTTTTTTCCAGAAAATTTAAATATTTTATGTATATTTATGGTCAATCGACAAGTAAAAAGGGCAGGAAGGGAGTATTGCTACTCGAACCATATTTGAGAGTTGCCATATGTAATTTCCAACGAAGAAAGGGTGTAAACCACAAAAGTTTAGGGTTTGTTTGTCTCGCTTCCAGAATCAAGAGGCATCCACACCGCGGACTCCTCCCCTCCCCGCAAAGAATCGGCGGCGGCGGCGGCGGCTGCGGCTGCGGCTGCGACGGCGAGCGCCTTCACTTGCTGACGACCAGGCAGCAGCAGAGCAGGTCAGCCCGCCCGATTCTGTGCTTCTTAGTTAGCGATTCTTTGTTTTGGGGGACAAACTAGTAGATAGATTCGTGCGTCCTGTGCATCTCCTGATTCGCGCCTCTCTTCTTGTTTTGATCTTGGCAGAGCCTTCTTCTTGTTGAGGAGAGATGGCAGGCATGGGCGATATGCCGATGAGGCCGCGACCAGGGCCGCCGATGCAGCACCGAGGGCCTCCTCCCATGCCTCGCGCCCGCCTCGAACCCATCGATCGCGAGAAGGTCAGGACTCCGGGACCCTAACGATTCTCTGGAGTCTGGACCAGTAGTAGTTAGATACTAGTACGCAATTTAACTGCATTAGGTTAGGTTAGGTTTTACACTGAGAGGAATCTGAGGGCTGGCTGGTTGATTACTTACTGTTTATCGTGTGCTTGTGCAGACCTGTCCCCTCCTTCTCCGGGTTTTCACAAAGGTAAGCATACTCATGTCTAGTTCTTGTTCTTCTTTTTTCTCTCTGTCATCGGTATTATTTGTTTCTCCGTGTTGATTGACAGTTCTTTTAGTGTGTGACTGCCAAGAGCATTTTTAATATTTTCGATTCACTTGTTTACATACTGCTGTAACCTTCGAATGAACTTATCATATGAATCGTCGGCAGTGAGGTAATCGGAAAGTATGTTGCTATCCCAATAATGCTACTAAAACATGGTTTGTTACCAGTTTACTTGCGCTGTGCATTCGTACAGATGTATAATTGCTGGTGCCTTGGTAGAATTGTATAAATCAGTTCATACATATGGCACCTGCAGTTGAATTGCAATTGAGTAGGTGTTTAACTGGTAACAATAGCTAGCAGTAATCAATAACACGGTAGAAAACCCAATAATACATATATTATAATGTTAGTTTTTCTTTTTCAGAGAGGCGTTATAGTTTTAGTTCAACATGAAGCCTAGATAATCAGCAACCAAAAGGAAAGCAAACATAATTTAACCAACCTATTCTTGAAGAACTCTGCAACAACTAGATCACATATTTCAAATGTCGCACTTCTTAAATCTTAATTAATAGCACTAACCTATTTATCGTGATTGAAAGGGCCTGCAATTCATATATTCTATATTGTTGAGCACACTAAGTTTAATAATTGGCAACTTACACACCTTAGATGTTCATTGCTCAACTTAGGAGAAAGTACTTATCTGCCCTTGTTGAGTTCACCACCTTTGGCTGAAAGTAACACTTGATTGATGGGTGCTATTCTTTTAAGGACTGAATTCTCTATTTTGATTTTGAAGTTTAGCTACAGCTATTCTTAATCCTTCCCAGAAAGCATCTAGTACTTCATAAGTTGGAGATAAATTTTATGTGGGTGATCTGTAAAAATAAATAATGATCCTTATGGTGTCCAGATTTTATCTTTTGTAACAGTTCTGAACAATGTCTTTTTAATACAGACTACAGATTGTTACAGAGATACTCAGTAATGCAGAAAACTGATTCTGGTGGTTTATTTGCAGGTTGGTGGCCATCACCAAAATGAAGAGTTTGCAGTGAGAGGGAAGGAGCCGAAAGATGAAGTTCAGATTTACACATGGAAGGATGCCACACTCCGCGAGCTCACTGATCTTGTAATTTTTCTTTTAACATATTTTCCTGCTTCTGTCGTCTTAAGGAAAAATGATTTATACTACTGAAGAAAGTGGAAATTCACAAAATACCACTGGGTGTGACAATGATAAGTGGGACTTGGGCCTACATGTCAATGACAAGCTGAGGGGTGTTTTGCACTTTCTGCAGTGCTATGGATGAAGTCTGATCAGCGCAACTATGATTATGTTATATTTCAGGTGAAAGAGGTTGCTCTTGCAGCAAGGAAAAGAAACGCGAGGCTGTCTTTTGCTTTTGTATACCCAGATAAGAATGGTCGTTTTGTTGTCAAACAGGTGAGAGTTCATTCCCTTTGTGACTATCTTGCATTCTTGCTATAACTGTTTTTTTCCTCTTCAATTACAATTTACAAATGCCAAGCAAATCAGTTATTGTGCTGCATGTGTGGAGCAATCATCATCTAAGGAACCCATTAGTGATATGCAAGCAAGCTAAAATGCAGAGACCCTTGTCCCTCATCCTGGTACCACCACATTCTTGTACTGCTGATAGGAGATGTCAGTTCTACCTTTGGGAATAAATTGAATTTTTCATTAGTAGCACAATACATAAGCTATTAGTTTGGTTCTGGTTACCTTTCATGAGCTTATATCCATGATATACGTCCATTTGATATCAAAATCTCTAGCGTTATCTCACCTTTTGTTTGGCCTAATTAGTAGCATGCTGAGCTACTACTTGCAGCTTGTACCGGTAAACAATTCTGTCCTCATATATGCATACCTAACACATAGCATTACAAAGAGCTCATCATTCACGTTATGATAATAATCAATTTTGTACTGATGATGCTTGTCACTAGTTCATTCCGTGCAGTTTAACTGCCAGCTACATCCATAAACATCTTCTGTACAACCCATGTTCCTTTGCATTCCCAACCTTCAAAGCTGAACTCATCTTATTGGATATTGTGAAGGTGGGTTCAACCTTCTCTTATGGTCATGGAAGAGGAGATGATGCCAAAACTCTTGCAGAGCTGGGCTTCCAGGTATGCATTAGTGCTGTATTATGCTATTACAGTCTTTCTTGTTGATGCACAAATTGATTGATTTATGCTACCTTGTTCTGCAGATAGGGGATTACTTGAGTGTTGCAATCCATTGAGTGACACCGTTGTGCGAAATAGTGCGTTTCTGCTGCCCACCGCACCTATTGTCACATCTCTCCTATTGTGATATCTTAAGCTGGGATTCAAGGGATGAATCATTCCTTAGTAGTAGGGTATTGAAACCAGAATTGTCTGTAATACTGATTACTTTGGAATTAACTAAAGACGTCCGGTGTGATTGCTTGTTATATACTTGGTTCTTTGTGTGTGTGTTTTTTAGAATTCTTTGTGGTATCTTGGAGCTGTCAAATCTGAACATCGTGCATTTTCCGTAAGAGTTGCACTTCAGTGTCTCCATTCTCCATGTAGAAACGGGTGAGAGAATAATAACAGCAACGCACTTAAACTGTGCTAGTTTTCAGCAGGATGTGGGTAAAAAGAAGAAAAAAAAACGTCGACTTGAGATGGAATCAATGGGCGTAGAAACAGGTCGTTCTCAGATTTCTAGTGCCGTATTGAGCTTGCATGATATTGAAGCGAGAGGATGTTAATGTTAGGCGATGAAATTGCTTTCCCTCTTCCTGGTTTAGCTCCCTATTTGAGCGAAAAGAATCTTGAAATAACATATGAACTTTCTGCAAGATGAAAAAGGCTATGCATGGGCACTTGCACACTGCTAAGAACCATATCCAACATTTCCAATAATGCTGGGCTATTTCTTGGTAAATTAGGTGACGGCCATTGTCGTTCTTAATATTTGATATGGCAAGTGGAAAAGAGTAAGACTCACCAGAGCTCATGGAATTTTTGCTTAGATGATTCTTCGGCGGACGCTTTGATCTCCTGCAGTTCTGCTCTTTTAAGTCTTTGGAGAAGACTTATTGTCATGTCTTTTCTACACTTTCTTTCCTCCAAATTATGGTCAGCCCACGAGAAGAAATGCTCCATATCCAAGCTAGATTATAATGACACAGAGAGTTTGTTTTGTCTCAAGGTCTGACCATCCAATGGCCTAAGCAAACCTTTTAAGGATCATTAACGAATATAGATTGATTTAGTCTGCATCCTTACATCATCAAACAGTCCTTGATGATCCATTTTTTATCAGGCAGTTGATCAGGTCACCAACTTGAAATCCAGCTTCAACATCCTGCTCTCTTCAAGTCTACACTACATTGACCTAATGTATACTGACACGTACGTCTGGAGCAGCCTGGAGTTTGCAATGCTTCTTGGAACAATACAAATCCTTAGACCCTTTGCCTAATTCCGGCAGTTGCACGCCTCATCTGTTTAGCAACAAAACCAGCTTCTTTCATTTTTCCATCTTCCTCGAGTGCATGATGAAGTGCAACTAAACTGCGAGGTGCAGCAGCAGCAGAAGTGCTTCTGTTCTCGATGAACTCATAGAAAAGCCGGAACGCCTCTGAAGCTCTACCAGTCATGCAAAGGCCATCCAGAACCAAACTGGGAACTGCCACACCTAAATCATGACGCTTCTGCAAGCTAAACAAAGTAAGTTCCGCTGCCTCAATGAACTTCTTTTTCTCGCAAAGGATCGCGATTAATTTTTCCATCTTGATGTAATAGCCATGGTCATATAGAGATGTGATAATCTTGTAAGCACGGTCATTTAGGTTGCTTTTGAACAATGCATCAATCAAATTAGTCGAAAGATCTAAATTCTGGCGGATCTTCCTCTCTAGCATTATCTCAATCAAATCTGCAGCTTCTTTTGCACAGCCATCTTTCTTCAAAAGCCCCAAAAGAACCGAGTGGAACGTGCTTGTGCTAGGCCGAAGACCACTATTCAGCATCCTGTGAAGGGCGTCCCAAGCAAACTTCATCCTTCCTTTCTGCAAAAATCCAACTACTACGGCAATGTAGCATTCATCATCAGGCACAAGATCCCTCTTCAACATTGAGAGCACCAACTGGTACCCTTCTTCGAAATCTCCCTCCTTGCAATGCCCTAGGATCAATGTTTTGAATGCAGGAAAGTCGACCTTGCTCCTCCGATCCAAAAGCTGCCCGAACAGCATCCTTGCCTTGTTCGCCTTCCCATTCTCACACAAGTACACAAAAAATGGGTTGTATGCCGCAATGAGTGGTACACAGCCCCCTCGCTTCTTGAGCACCTCCTTCTCCAAGAGCTCATCCACAAGCTCCTCAGCTCGCCCAAACTCCCCATTCTCGCACAATGCTCGGATCACCATGCTATAGCTTGCAGAGTCACGCCTCACACGGAGTTCCACCATTTGATCGAACACCTTTGTCGCGTCCTTGATCCGCCCTTCCCTACAATGTGCAGCCATCAGCGTGTTGAATGTGCATGTGTCCGGCTTAAACGAGTCCATCTCCAACACCCCCTTCACCAGCTCCATCCTGCCGGCCTCGCAGAAACCCTGCACCATCGTGTTGTAGGTGATCCTATTGGGCGCCACACCATCCGCAACCATCATCTTGAAGATCGCGAGCGCCTCGTCGGCGAGCCGCTTGGCGCAGTACGCCCTGATCATGGTCGTGTAGGTGATAACATTAGGAAAGACGGCGCCTTTACCTTGTTGTTCTCCAACGCGCATTCCGTCGAACAGCTTGCGCGCGGTGGGCAGGTCGCCGGAGCGGCAGAGAGCGGAGAGCAGGGAGTTGTACGAGATGGCATCGGGGGCGAAGGCGTAGGTCTCGGGCAGGAAGCGGAAGAGCTTGAGGAGGGCGGGAGGGGACGGGTGCGGGGAGGCGGTGGAGAGGCCGTGGAGGAGGGTGTTGAGGGTGGCCGCGTCGGGGGAGGCGGAGGGGGAGCGAAGGAAGGCGGCGAGGAGGGCGGAGGCCGCGCGGCGGCGGCCGCGGCGGAGGAGGGCGGCGAGAAGGGAGTTGAAGGAGTGCGGGGTGGGGTTGGGGATGCGGCAGAAGAGGGAGGCGGCGGCGCGGACGCGACCGGCGGCGGCGAGGGCGCGGAGGAGGGCGTTGAGGGCGTGGTTGGGGAGGAGGGTGAACGGCGAGGGGAGCGCGCTGAGGTAGGTGAGCGCCGGGCGCAGGTCGCGGGAGCGGAGTAGGAGGTGCAGCTCCCTCGCCGCCGCCACCGACGCGGGCTCCGGCGGCCGCCTTCTCCCTTGTGTGCTCATTAGATCACTCTCTCTACAACCTGTTGTGAGTTGTGACTACGTTGATTACTCTTAAACTTATCGTGATTTGAGTAAAAATAGGTGAGATTTTAGAGTCAAGTTCGTCAATCAAATGGTTTTCAGACATCTGTCAGTATATTTGTTTTGTCGCAGAAATTGTTTCATCCACCCAGTTTGCCTTCACCGTACGTGAATCCATGAACAACATTTAACCCCGTTTGAAAACATTGGAATTTTTCTCGATTTCTTCCGAAATTAAATTGTTTTCTGAAATTTATGCAAAGCTCTTGCGTACCGAACGAACGAGGCCTTACCAACTACAGGAACTTCGACGGTGGCTTCACAGAAACACGATTAAAAAAATATTCCATGATGACAAGCGTGTGGATCGCAACGAACTTGGGTAATCCATACGGCCTAATCGTGTGGATCAATTACAAAACGTGGACCGCCCAAATCGGTTAATGCTCCCATTCTAGTGACAATGGTTCCATTCGGCAGAAAGTAACGCGACAGATGTAGCAGTAGCAGATGTGTCCAAACGGGTGGCACGGTACGTTCAGCCTGACTTGGTAATAGGGCTGTGTCGGCTCGGGCATAGTTAGCTCGTCCAGCGCTGGTCTATTTAGTCCTTATGAAAAATTGATTTTTTTAAAAAAAAAAACCTAAAAAATATGTTTAAAAAAGCAAAATAAATTTTATATATTCATATAAAATTAACTACATAAAATTTTAAAAAACTACAAAATAAAATTATATAAATATTAAAAATAAAATAATACAATATAAATCTTACAAAATAAAAAATAAAATAAAATTTAAAATGAATGGGCCTAACAGGTTGTGTCGGGCTGAGCACCAAAGCATGACAGCTCGTCGGGCCATGCCAGCCCAACCCATCTATATATCGGGTCATGCTGTGTCTAGGCCGGATCAGCAGTGCTGTGCCTCGACCCAGTTTGACAAGCATGACCTATTTTGCCACCTCTAGAGTGTAGAAGGTGACATTAATTCACATGTGGACTGTTGTAGGTTCATGGCCGGAGTCATCGTCTGTTGTGGACTCTTTTGTTGCCAAGACGTACCAGCGAAGGCGACGGACTCGTGAATAGGTGCAAGCTTAGAATTCCGTACCAATGTCGCTATCGATGAACAACAACGCAACAACAGATGCAAGAAACGTAGTTATTAAGGATAGTTTGAGTAGTAACTGCATCAGAGTCTCGTAGTTATTAAGGATACAAGGGAGAGCGCGACTTAACCTTCTATCATCTTCGTTCCCGATAAGAAATTCACGGTCATCTCCGGCCGCCGGTTTCCTCCCGGTAAAAAGCTAAGCCGTATCACCATCGTATGAGCATGTTTGTTGAATGTTATTTGAGAGATTGCGCTGGCAATTGGCTCTAGATAGCCACGAGTAGAGCTGGGACTTGGGCCGTGCTTTTTTGGGCCGACCCAAAGCACGATCTGCACAACACGGTATAAGCACGACACGGCACGACACGTGGTGGGCTGGGCCAGTACGGCACGAACTGCGGGCCGGGCTGGGCCTGCGAATGCGGTCCGTTAGGCGGCACGGCATGGCAAGATCAGTTGGGCTGTGTTTGGGCCAGCCCGGCATGAAATAGACCCAACCTTCCCGTTCTAGCCCAATCCCTCCCTCTCTCGGCCTGGCTCAATCACTCCCCTATCCTGGCCTGGCCCAACCAATAACTCTCCTCTGCCACCCGGTCTAGCTCAACCAATAACCCCCCTCTGCCACCCGGTCTAGCCCAACATCCCTCTCGAGCTCCCCTAACCCCCATCCCCCAACCCCTTCTCCCGAGCCTCGGCTCCCAAATTCTCAATCCCTAATCACATTCTCTGATCCCCCTCCCTCCAGCTCCAACCACCTCCCTCCCTATGTGTTGCCGATCGCCGCCCTCCCTTCCCCTGTGCCGTCAGCCGCTCCTCCCTCCACTCCTCCAACCACCTCCCTCTCACTCCCTCTCTTTCCCCACGCGCCACTCTATAGTTACTTAGGGCTGGGCTTGGGCTGGCACGGCACGACCCTGGCATGACGGGCTTTGGGCCGTGCCTGGGCCTGGCCGGAGGTGAGGTGGGCCAGCACGGCACGGCGGGGTGACTGGGCCGAGCTGGCACGGCACGACGCGGCCCGAAGCACGACGGACTTGAGCCGGGCCGGCACGGCACGGCCCAATGCCCAGCTCTAGTCACGAGTAAGAAGGGGCAAAGTGCTGCCAGTCCTAAATTATTTGATGGAACGGCATTGATGGGCATTATTTACAAACCAATGTTTATTCTTCTTGTATAACTCTATCTACGAGATTATTTACACTTAATTTGCAGATGGACGCAAATCATGATGTGTATTCTCATCATCATTCAAATTAAACTTTTCACAACACAATATTAATACTTCCGATGCATGGTTTAACCTAACGACGACTCATCAATCCCCGCAGGAACCCGAGAAGATTTCCCACGGTTCCAAACGGGCCTATAAACTCGGTTAATATATAAAAGTGATTGTGAAAGCAGCTCCGGAAAAACCTCCCTATCACCGACGCTCGTCTCCACGCCCGAGGACAGAGAATCAATCTTTGTGTGAAAAATATATATATATCATGTGTCTGTAAGAACAAGGGTTGGAGATGACTCGAAGATGGAAGGAACGGCTTCAAGGTGCGTAACAATGTCGCTTTCCTTAAGGCTTATTTGTCCTCACCGGAAGGTGTGCACCGGGTTGTCAACAATAGCCTAGCTCTTAGGATACAGTGAAGTCTGTCGCTGACAAGTGCACTCTTGACAACGATCTTAAACACTCTTGGGATAATACGTGCAGGACTATCAAATACTACTAGAATGCAGCACTCTGTATGATGTACCCGAAGGTCCTATTGTTGGCCCGATCTTTCGATGAGAACGATAAGTCCGGTAGGTGTCGCTCAACTCTCACGATCCTGGCTACGAACACGCAAGGCTCGAAACCACGCAATCGTTGAACTGATTGACAAGTCGTTATCAACCGTGCACGAATACCCGGTTGACCTGACCACGAAGGTCGATTCCTGCATACACCGAAGAAGCACGCAAGAACAAGATAATAAGCAATCTGAAATTGCAAATAGGATTGAAATCTTTAATTGAGTTGGGATTCTGAAGCGGTATTATGGTTGGTCTAGTCGACACAAGCCAATACACGAAGTTGCAACAAGGCTAACTTTTAACTAAACAAAATTCAAGAAAACTAGAGGGTGTGGCTCATTACATAGGGAACGAGGAGCCACAAATCTAAAGGAACTAGCGGGGAGGGACTAAATTCGTGGGTACTGTTCATGTGAACAGTAACCACACCTCTAGGTGGGCCGCCGGCATATGGACCAAGTTGAGTTCGATTACAAGGCCCAGATTGGCCTAAACAGGTGATATGACGCATTCTTTAGATGATTGCGATCAGTCCAGAAGGAATTTGAAGATGAGGCCGGATCCGTTGGAAAGAGGACGAAATAAGCTTTCAATCAAGTACTCGTGGACCTCCAACGGACTCTGTATGTGAAAGTTATGCCCATTTGAAGTTAGTGGCTGTCAGGCTGATTCCGAACTGATCTGACCAAAACGTATCCAGCTTGGCACATGCAGTAGCACCATGGTTTGTAGACATAGTACCATGGCATGTAGGCGTAGCACCATGACATATAGACGTAACTCGATCCAATTGGGTAATATGATCTTGCATTAGCCGAAAGTCCTATTGACGAAGATGTTGTTGAAGTAGAGGATGCAGTGCAGCAGGTCGAAGCAGTGGTTGCATCCTTAGGTTTGATGTCCTCATCACTGTAGTAGTAGTATAACACCCTATCGATCTAGCAGAGAGAGAGCACCGTAGTATATGGCATTGTTGCCGTGCTAAAACACCCTCCTGAATGAGCCAACGAACACATGTATTTATAGCGTTTAAACACTGCATCAGAGAGACGCCTTCACCGAATAGCTCTGCTCGGAACCGGTGACAGTTAGCTCCGAACCGGATGGATAGCTCGTGTGGTTAGCTAGTGATCACATCAAACACCGGAAGGCTTACTTTGCTGTGTGCTGCTGCTGTACTTACCACAAACTGCTAGGTTGTGATCACTTAAGACTAGCTAAAATATAGTGCATGCATGCCCTCGAATTTATAGGAAGACCCCAGATATGCACGAGTGGCTGGCTGGTGTGCAGCGCAGGGTATGCGAAGCTGCAGTAGTGCACATTAGGGTACGTACAACGTGAGCTTATATACGAGTGCTTAAAAAAAAGAATATAGTCACGTCATCAAGCACTTATGTAAAAGTTATTTCCTCTAATGCAAACATCTATTTTATAAGTGCTTAGATGATTGTATTACCTATTAATTATATATAGTTATATGCATAAGCACCTCTTAAGTATTGATGTCTAATCAAGCACCGATGCTACAAAATAAGCATATTATCTGTCCTACGTGGTAAGAAAAATCAGTTTTTCTTTACTAAACACCTCCATTGTACATGCTCTTATACACATTACATCGTGTGAACTGGGAACGCCAGTTTACTTGCGCTGTGCATTCGTCTACATATTACTTGTGCTAGTGTCTCAATTTGATTTGCATTTTTTCTCCTATTTTTTTTCTCCTATTTTCTCTTAGGAAAAATTGACGTTAGGTATTATAATTCAAATTCATCTAATGGTCTTCTTACCACTGATTTTAGAATTTTGTGGTAGATTATTAAATCCTTTATTTTTATTTTTTGAAATGTTCAGCCCTAATTGATTCAATAGGAGATAGCTCACTAGAATGCTAGCTGAATTGGCGCGACTCGATCGTCGTGATGCCATGATTCACTTAAGACCAACTAAAAATGGATAAATCAAGCAGCAGTTGTTTAGAAAGGTAACACTGGTTTAATTTTTAGATAGACTACTACTGCATTTCTATGCAACAACAAACATCACAAGCTGATCATTTTCCTCAGCTAATCCTATTTACAAGACTTTCTACACTGTATCGAGTGTATTTCATGTTTGATGATTCAGAATAAGAGCATTCTTATGTAGTCCTCAAGGACAGGGAGCCTCTGTTCGTTGTCGTAGCCATACATGACGCTGACCATCCTCGCACCGTTCAAGGAGGCCTGGATGAAGCTGGGGGAGAAGGACCTCCTGGAGAAGCACTCTCTGTTGAGCTCCTCCCATTCACTCGCGATCAATCTGAACATGTGCTGCTCGGCGTCACCGGGGGTGCAGTGAGGGTTCTCTTTCAGGTAGGATTTCTTGTATGATCCATCGAATCCTTCTTGTGCTTCATCCTGCAAAATTTGCATGACAACATTCGACCATGAGAATTGTTGTGAGTTTTTTTTTTAAAAGTACTTTATATTATTATATAGTACATTTAGCAAGGACATGGTGAGGACCAAAAATAAAGTGTGTTCGATCTGACCTTAGCACTGCCCATGTCATCCCAAAGTCTCAAGATTTTTGCCGGGCAGGAGATGACCGGAGGGATGTGGTCAATGAGCTTTGCAGCATCCTTTGCTACATCACGCCCTAGCATAAAGAAAATGTGCGTATATACAAGTGGTCCTCCTGAAGTGACAACACCGTTTCTTAGATAGTCCTCGGGGGCAGGATCCTGATTAGTGGACAGCCATTTTGCCTCAATCATGAATCCATCAAGCAACATTGCCCACTGCAAAAGTAGCATTCTCAAGTGTTAATTGGTTATGTTATTTTTCGTAGATGCAACTAACTGTTGTCGCAAATTATATATTGGACAGAAACATAACTAGCTAGTCCTACAACTTAATTAGTTATCTAGACAAATCAAATTAAAGAAACATTCTAAGAGTCATACAGATTTCTTGAGATAATCGATAGGGTTAAAGCCATGCTCTTTTTCGGCCATATCTGCGATATCATTTGTGACGGTGTAAAGAGCCTTGTAGCATGATCTCATGTAGCTCGGGAGTGAATCAGAAGCTTCAATATCCCACCTGTAAAAATGCATTTATGACATGTGAAATTGTGAATCTTAATACATGACAACTATATATTGTCGATCCTGTAGTGTGTGGTATTTTTTATCGTAAGAATAAATATCCAAGCCTACATTTTGATTGCCTCCGTGAAGAGGGAGAGCTCCTCTTGTGTGCCAACAAGATCAAAGATGTCATCCAAAATATAGACGAATGAGATGATCTTTGTGAGCTCAATTCGGTATCTGGAGTAGGACGGCCCCTGGAGGGCAGTCAAGGGCCACATGTACCATTTCAGAACCTGGTCCCGGGCAGCCGGTATTTCTTGAGCCAATCCCAAGTCCATCCACCATCTGTGTCACATGGATTTGTCATAATTAAAATTACTTTATTTTGGGTGATGAGCAGGCAAAAAAATTTTAGGACTCCTTTTTATTTTAGGACTCACGAGCAAGCGAAATTAATAGTAGGGGAGGGTACTTATATGTACGTACGTTTTAATCTCTTGCATTTCCTTCTGATGCAGCGATTTGTTAAGCTGGAACTCTGCAAGTGCTAGCTCCTCCATTGCAATGTTCCTTGTGGGCAAACTCTGCAGATAGCTCAGGTGGTGCCTGGCCTTGTACTGCATCAGGCTCACATGGTAGGGATGGTCCAGTGACTGCCTCACATATCTTGCAAGGTTTGGCTCCAAGTTCTTAATGGCAGATTTAAGGTGCTTCCTTGAGAACTCCTTTGCCTTATAAAGTGGAACTTCTCCCATGTTCAGGTGTGATATGTCTTGCAAGCTCAGCAGTCCTCTGATATCTTTGCTATGAGCAAGGTTGAAATCACCCTTGTCGTCGGTGAACCTTCGAAGAACGTCATCTGCCACATCGAGGAGGGTTTTTAGGAAGGTAATATGTGATAATATATATTGTCTCGAAGAGAGTGAGTGCAATTTTAAATTTGACTACTCGTGAATTAATCTTAATTAGTCTATCAAAAGAATTACGGTGTCTTAATTAGTCTATCAAAAGTTAAGCAGCTAGCTAGCTCAAATCCAAAAAAAAAAAAAAAAACTTAATCTTTACCACTGGTAAAATGTTTGAAATGACCAGTATATTTGTATGCACTGACCTGCTGAAACATCGTATCCAGCTTCTCTCATCAGCCTGAATGAAAGGGTTGCATCAAACAGATCATCACTATGGACGAAATCCACGCATGCGTCCACGGCGCTCTCGATTTCGTCTTCGAAATAGTGGTCGATGCAAAGGAGCTTGAGGTGATGAACGATGGTCATGATCTCCCGGTTGCTCTTATGACGACGTTGATGCAGCAGCGCCTGTACATTCGTCAGGCCCTCCTGGTGTTCGATGGTGAGCAAATCCTTTTAAATATACGAAGAATCAGAGATGCCTGATATATCAGATATATTTATACAATTTACTACTAATCAAAATTCAACGACTCGCATGCATCCATATGTGTTTAATTGTACGACGATATACTTTTACATATTTTGAAAAAAAAGAAAACAGCATACATATGTTCCCTCTTAACAAATTAAGGCGTACAATCCACACGTAAGATATTTATGTTAGTTTCTATGTACTATATATGCTGCTGATTTGATATGAGACCTATATGAGCTACCTGGTTATCAAAATCATTGGACAGCGTATGGGACGCAGGCACTCGTCCGGGATGTTTCACCGGCGAAGGGCGGAAGAAGCCTCTCCGGCCGCCGTTTCCGGCCACCACCGGTGAAGCTGAAAGGAGCAACGGCCCCATGGAGGAGATTTGTGCAGCCATTGCTATAGTAAGCCAAACTAAAGCAAGGGCTATATAGATTAGATAGATCGATAGATAGCTCTTGTGTGGTTAACTAGTCACAGTTAAACACTGGAAGGCTTACTTTGCGGTGTGCTGCTGCTGTACTTACCACGAACTGCTAGGTTGTGATCACTTAAGACTAGCTAAAATATAGTGGATGCATGCCCTCTAATTTATAGGAAGACCCCAGATATGCACGAGTGGCTGGCTGGCTTGCAGTGCAAGGCATGTGAAGCAGCAGTAGTACGCGGGTGCATGTATTCCGAGATTCGTGCGAGGAATCTTTTTCGTTTCTTTTTCTGCATTTTGAGATTGACGATTGAGAAGGCATTTCCTAAGCAACCGACCGAAGCTGTATTCAAATCTATATCTTGTTTGCAGAAATGGCGGATTCTGATCAAAGGTGATGACCGGGAAGAGTTGGACAAGGTGATTCGTATGGTTGAAGATCGGATGAAAAGCTTGTTGAAGACAGTTTGAACTTGTTTTAGTTCTTGAACTTGGAAGTCGATAGGTGTTTGTCTTTTGCTTCAGTTCTTTTACTAGTTTAATTACTGGTAATCATCATGTATTTTCTTTTGGGTAACTTGGTGAACCGGTGATCCCAGTTGGTCTGTAATCAAGTAAGACTTGTTATATGCTTTCCATAAAAGCCTGTTTAACCTTTTTCAAAAAATAAAACAAAACAAAAAAGACTGAAGAGCGCTTGCGTTGCGGCTAATTAACTTAACTTAATACTAGTGCAGTGTGGTTCGAGTTCTCACTTCAGTGTGTAAATATGATTAGGGAAACATGCATGCAGTTTCCGGGAAAAGCTAGCCATCCGCAGCTATGCCTGCGCACGCATTGCATATTTGCACTGCATGGTCGGCGTCAAGTCAAGACAGATGACAAACTCTCTCTCTCTCTCTCTCTCTGTGTGTGTGTGTGTGAAAAACATCGCGCCGTTCCTTGACATATACGTACGCCCTGCCTGCCTGCCTGCGCGCCGCCGCTCATAGACCACGTTTGCTAAAACGTGCGATCAATTAGCGGTCATTTGATTGGTGAGTTTTGGTTTCCTGGTCGCATTTGTGCTGTATATATTAGCTAGCTAGCTAGTTACAGATGTTACAGGTGAGGTGAAGGAAGGGCGTGCATGCACTGCAGCAGGTCAAGTCTGATCGAGCTTAATTTGGTCTCGGCTCGTCAGGATGTACATACGGACCCAACTCTGACTTGCCGACAGCAACAGAGCCCAATTCCAACTACCGGACGAGTACATATACGTCAGGTTTTGGTCACGCATGCATGTCATGTTACCAGGGCGCGACGTACAGCCGCGCCCACAATGACGATTAATACACCTCTAAACTACCGGTCAAGTCAATGGTGAAGCTTTCCTCGGTCAAATTATTGGCTTTTTTCTTCTTCTGGAAATAAGGTGTGTCTTTGACTCACGCATGGGCGAGAGATGGAACTCGGAATTCCAGGGCCGTTTGGAATGCAGTAATTTCTCGAGAATTGCACGTAAAATAGTTCAGTTCTTATCGTAATTCCCGCGTTTCAAACGGCGTCTTAGGCTCATGCACCCTCGCATTCCGCCTTCTTCCTAAGCTCCTGATTAATATCAACAAAGCCCTAATCAGCTGAAGGGAAAAATTAAGTTTCAGATTGAGTTCAAACTCATGTTTCCAAAAACATAACGCATTCCGTATATTCCTGAACTTTGAATAATATTAGGTCTCCCTTTTCTTAACTGTCCAACTCAGAAGTCGTCCCCGTATTTGTCGAGACAGATCAACAATTGTCCTTATTTGAGACAAATTAATTTAGCACAGAGGTACCCATCTCTGCCCCCTGGCCCTTTCAAGGCAGAGGAACCGATCAGTAGAGTAACCAGATGTTTATATTAAGCCGGCCTTGAGTACGTACGGCTTACTGGCTTTTCCTGCCTGTAGACGTGATAGTGCCACGTACGACATCAACGACTAGTATTAGTTAGCTAGCTAGTAACCGTATATCTACATGTGCAATCGATATTTCATTTGCATAATAAGTTACATTAATCAAGTTGCTAGCTAGTGCAATTTTCAAAAAGAGAGAGAGAAAGTTGCTAGCTAGTGCAACCACGTTTTTGTTACCGGAAAATAAGAAAGAGAGACTGATGCATGAATAGAACACGGCAAGACTTTTCCTGATAGTGCCACGTACGACATCAACGTCCACTATTAGCTAGCTAGTAGCCGTATAGCTACATTAGCAATCGATATTTCATTTGTAAAATAAGTTACAAACTTAATGTAGGATCGTCAATGATAATCAGAGGATGGTGAATGATGGTAATTAGCAGTAGAAGTTTTTTCTCAAAATTTTGATGTTTTCTGATTGTGCAACCTGCTAACACAGCGAAAATACGAAAACAAAAAAAAAAAGAAAGGGAAAACAGCACACAGTTTTTTGGTACTGTAGCTACTGCACTAATACTGTAGCAAATAGTAGAGGGTACTGTAGCAAATTAAAAAACTAAGATTCTGTGTTGTGCGGCCGCCACAAACCCTTACAAAATTCCTGCTGAGAGTCTAGAGCCTCACGTATGCTCTGCACCAAAGCAAAGCCAACAAAACAACACCTGATCTAACCAATCTACTGCCGCCACCAGCACACATCTCCACGTGATGACCCACGGTAGGAAACAAAGCCACTGCACATATGCATGTATATAAAAACAAGCTAGCAAATCAACTTCAACAGCATACATTTAAAAACAAGCTAGCAAATCAACTTCATCAGCATGTGCAGCTGCTAGCAATCAATTCGGCCAAAAAGGACCACACGTACAAAGGCCTCATAGAACACCTTAATCAATCTTCTGTAGTCCTGCTAGCACATCAAGAATCCGCTTGCTCCAAAACTTTTTCTATTTTCTCTCAATCATGCACGCCTGCCCCCCCCCCTTAATGCACCTATATACTCCAGCCGCAAGCACACATGCGGCTCCCGTGAACCCCAATGCCTTCAGGCTTTTTTACCTAATCACCCACGTATGACCCAATAGTTTTTTACCTAATCACCCACGTATGACCCAATAATCCTAGGACCCAATACGTGGGTCTTTACATCATATTACAAAACCAATTTTGGACACCCCAAAATTACCATGTGTCGTACGTAGCCTACGGACCGCACATCCGTGGCTCTAACACGTATCATCCATACTTGATCTCCATGTTCTCCAACTCGAGCCCGGCCGTCTCCTCTAGTATCCTCAACTTTCTGGACCATGACTTCGCACTAAGCCACCTCCCGGTCACCGTCGTAGACCACAATCATCTCCGAGTTACCCTGAGCATGCAAAGACCAAAACACCATATTTTTCCGGCATAAGTTCTTCCCAACTTGACCGACATAAGTCCACACACACGACACGTCTTAAATAACATCAATACCCAACATTCTCAATTATTCATCAACTAAAATATCATAGACCAAGTCCCATGGTCTAACAATCTCCCCCTTGATGAATACATTGACAACACCTCAAGATAACATGATGAATTAGCTTCAAACAGATATAAGTGAAGAACTGAAGCCGAACAAGCATTTTAAGACACAAATCTCAAATCTCTTCTAAATCTATCCCCTATCTCAATTCTCTCTCACCCTTTGGCAATGTAATCGTCAAGAATCATCAAAGAAAGAATAATTCTAAGAAGGAGCAATGAGAGTAAAAAAAACAAGAAGCTTTGTAGATTATCCAAGTCACTTTGCATTGATTTAATAGAGTAACCAAGCCATCTTTTTAGTACAGCTATTAGGATCATATAAAGTCATATACCATACTTTAACAATGTCAAAACAAGTCTTTCGAATGATTAAGCAATTTAAATTAATGACAGACATCTCAACAATGACTAAATCGATTATAGAGAGCACAATGAGATATCACAATGAAACGTTAAAGTATAAAAGTGAAACAAACTTTAAATCTAGATGACCTAACAGTCTCATGTAGCAACCTATTGCTCTACACTCAATTTTTAAGCATGTGGCATGCTTGTAGCATACTTTTTTTCACTGATGGCATGCTTGAAGCATACTTCTTTTCATTTGAGCACTTACTTTTTATTATATAGATACATATATATGTATGGCATGCTTAAAGCATACATCTTTTTATTTGAGTTTTTTTTATAAAGATACATATATTTGTATGGCATACTTGAAGCATACATCTTTTCATTTGAGCATTTTTTTTATTTTTATTTATAACATGCCAAATTGAGTGAGCACAAAAAGATTGTAATAAGAAACAAACGAGCCTCAGCCAAGATTTAAAATAAGACTCACAATCAAGCTAATCATTTTCGTTGAACATCGCAAAGTAATAACGGTAATCAATTTAGTCAACGTATTCTGCCATGTCATACTTTAGTTTAAATGTGATAAATTAATTAAAACCAGTCATGATCAAAGCTACACAGTACATAAGTAAATATGATAACGAGAGTTCTACAACTCATTTGATTTCAATGGCTTGGACTTGATGAATTGTTTGATAAGTATAATAAACAAAGCTTCTAAAATGTTAAACCACAAGTTCCCCCTCAGAATAAGCCCATAGGATGCAACACACCCAACTCACTTCGCAAAAGAGCAAATCAAAATTCAAACTTAACAAGGTGTAGAGCAACATCACCTTTTTCCACATGGTCTCTCAGAAAGTGAATGTAACATCCCAATTCTTGTCTTGTGTTTCAAATGTAAGAAAATGTGAAAAAATTAAAACTTTTCTTGCATCTTGTTGTTGTATGAATGTTCTAAAAATTCTTGTAAAGGAATTATGAAAAATACAAAATCACAAGCCTCTTTTGACCTAAGTCTTGAACCTTTGAAAACTCTTTCTAGGTAATCTTGTGATCATCCTCTGAAAATATTTTTCCTTGGTTTTAGGGATATTGCGTGACTCATCTGAAAATTTTCATAATTTTTAGAGATTGTTTGAATATTTTAAGAGGTCAGTAAAACCAGTTTGACTGTTGGTCAAACCCTAAATCAGTACCTTAAGAAATTTTTAGAGAAAAATGCTTTGCATTAAAACATCTGAAAATTTTATACAAGGTCAATCCTGGAGTTGGGAACCTCCTGTAAAATTTTTTGAAGTTTTTGGAGTTGTATGGCTCTATTTAAATATTCCTCAAAGTTTTAGCTTCAATTCTAAACCCTAGTCAACTTTACTATTTGGGTCTGAGTCACACTCGGACTCGTGGTTGAACCCAACCACTTAAACGCACTCAGACTCGGTCCTAAAGGCGCGTTCCATCTCAGTCGTTGGATCTCCTTTCAACCGCTGAGATCTTCGTGAACGTTCAGACCTCCCGAAGGTGGGATTAAATCTGAGCCATCCATTTTTTATCGGACCGCTTAGACCTCTTTGAACTCTCGGGACCTTCGAATGTTACTTGTAATCTAAGCCGTCCATTTCTAATCCAACCGTCACGACCTCCGGGCTCAATCACGTGTCTGAGCCAACCCTTTTCTTTTTAGGACTCGGGCCACCCTAGCCCCTTTCACTGACTGTGGGCCCCTTTGTTGGTCTTGGTCATCTTCTTCCACGCGTGCGTGGTACAGAGCAGGGCGTGGGAGAGGCTATGCCTTTGTCAACTTCGGGCGTCACCATTCAACGGCTCCTGGTCCTCGACATTTAATGTTGTCAGTGTGTTTTTGCCCTCTAGGTCGTCGTCCTCAACTGCTCCCATCGCTTCTGTTGTCCTTGGCAGTGTGTGAACCGAGCTCACCTTTGAGCTCTATTTTCGCTATTGTTGTTGCCCTTCAGCTTTAAAACGCTCTTGAGCACCGCCTTGCACTCCTTTGCAGCAGCACTGAACTCCCTCTCTGTTCTTTGAGCTCAAAAAATCGAAGAACACCTTTGTCGCCATTGTTGGCCAAGGAGGACCTCCTCCCTCGCCAGCGCTCCAGTGGTCCCCTCACCATTTCTTTCGCGCCCTTGTGCACCTCTTATCATCTCAATCTTTTTCCCTAACTCAATCATGGATTTCCTTCACAGGGTTCATCTAATTTTGAGTTTGTTTTGTTGCGGCCGAAGTTCATCCCCTTCGTCCTCAACTCCGGTAAGGACCTCATCCCTTCAATTAATTGCTCATGGACCATCTATGAGGACTGTGGAAGTTGTCCTTACTTTCCTTTCACTTTCATTTTGCTCAGACCTTTGTCCCCGCGTTGTCTTCCTCAGCGTCGGCGGTGGTCGTCGTCGCCAGAGCTTCCCCGACCACCTCTGGGCCTCCTCTGTGCTCAGGTAGCTCCTCGTTAGTCCCTAGTTGCTTGGGCACTCGCTATCTGGACCACTGCGAAGCTCCTTTGCTGTTTTCGTTTTGGCCGTGGTTGTCACCGCCGCCACTTTCCGGCTCACCGACGTTTTAGGTCGGTTCAGCCGTTGAGAGTATTGGGTGCGCAATGTTTTTGCGAACCTTTTGCTGCCTTTGGTTGGGCCGCCGTGACCGGAGTCGCCTGCGGCAAGCCAACGAGCAAAGCCGCGCGGTACTTAGAAATCCTGTTGTCGTAAGTTAAGATCACCCCTTAGACAACCTCTTGTGATCTTGACCGTCCCGGACCTCCTCCGTGCAGATCTGGGCTGTTAAGATCACCCCCTAGTCTTTTACTAGGACCACCATCTCAGACTTCCCAAAAGACCACCCCTTTGGTATTTTGCAAAGACTACCCCTGGGTCCTCTTTGCAAAAGACCACACCCGTGGACTTGTGTAAAGAGAACCTTTAGGATCTCCCCGTGTAGATCTTGGCCGTTCAGGACCTCCCCTCTTTTAGATCTTATCGTTCAGAACTTCCTCTAGGTAGATCTTGACCGTTCAGGACCTCCCCGTAGAGATCTGGCCGTTCAGGACCTCCGCTCTTGTAGATCTAACCTTTAGTACCTCCCTTGTAGTTCTGGACTGTCAGAGCTAGATCCAGCGGTCCAGATCTCCTCAGCGCGTTCGAAGTTCCTAAATATCAAGTTCCCTTTTACCATTCATTTTTAGATTTGCGGCTCAGATCTGTTGAACGTTCGGACCTCCATTCACTCTCAGCCGTCCATCTTTAGATCTATGCTCCAGATTTGTTGAAGCATTCGGAAGTCCAAATGTCCCTCCCATTTTGGACCGTTGGATTAGATCCAACCGCTGTGTTTCGTGTGGGCTTTTTAGCGTGCGCGTGCGTCCAGTGCGCTTGGGCCATTCGATTTTATCTCAACGGACCAAATCTTTTCCGCCGTGGATTAAATAACAAAATCTACTAATCCTTTATTTGTGAGCTGTTAATTGTTGTTAAATTTCAAAATCGTGTAAGTATTTCGTTTTAATTCCTTTTAAGTTGAATTAAATTTTGTTAAATCTCTGTTTAACTGAACTTTAATCTAAAAACGTGTTTGAACCTTGTTCTGTTCCAGAAATAATTGTGTTAATGTATTGACTTGCTTTAGTATTTAATTGTTGCTCTAGAAATTCATTAAAACTTGAAAAATGCATAAGTTATTCTCTGTAACTCCAAATTTAGTGAAATAAAATGTGTTAGGTTCCTCTGTTAATATGCTTTAGTATAGAATAGGTTTTATTTATATCTTTGCCTCTGAAAAATATTGTGCATTATTTTCATAACTTAGAAAAATCATAAGTAATTAAATTTAAATCCAAATGAAGTGAACCCATTTTTGTTGTGCTTAGAATGCCATGACCTGTCTACCATATAAATTTGATGATAAAAAATCTTCTAGAAATTTTTGTGATGAACAGGAACAGAAAGCAATTAAATTGGATTTTCCAACATATTGAAATTGTTTAGGCTATAACTTTTGCATGCTTAGTCAAAATCAATTGATTCTTGTTGCTAAATTCATTCAAAATCATGCTCTACTTGTTGTGTTAATTTCATGGATGTTGGATGACTTTGGATTTTGAGTCTTTTTCGGTGTTCATAGTTTTTATTGGATTTTCTCGTTATTGCGATAGGTTTCGAAGAATTTGTTGAGTGCGAGAATAATCCTCAGCAACAAGATTGTGATCTCCAGTAAGGCAAGCAGATGTAGCATTTATTTTATCATATTGCTCTTATTATTTTTAAAATCTAATATCTTGTTTGCAAAGTCTATGTATGCATATGCTATTTTATTGTTAAACTATTGTCGGTTAGTTGATCCTCTAGATGCATAATCTATAGGTAAATGTTTATCCTCTACTACTGAGCCTAGGATTATCTTACTGTGATTTAGGGTTCGTTGGATAAGCCCTTGTCGCTTAGTAGTTTACGAGTTAATGTTGCTTAGTCATGCTTAGCTACCGGTAGAATTGGGCGATATCGACTTAGTCGATAACTTTGATCACACAAAAACTTATTATGACTTTATGTTCAGCACCTTGTGCTATGTTAATTGAGAAAACTAAAATCAAAAACAAAATGTTTCATACTTGGGCACAATAGTAAGATGGTGTGCTTTTGGGTGTGAATGGATGGTGCCCGAGTCAACAAGGACCGAACATCTTGTTACACTAAACCAAGCATTTTTTTATGCTAACCACACTAGAGGGATATGAGACCTCTCTTGACTTAGTACTTTGGCGTGTGTTGGCTCCGAGTCGCAGGAGGATATGTGTGTGTGTGTGTGTGTGTGTGTGTGTGTGTGTGTGTGTGTGTGTTGTGTTATGGTAAAATGAGGATGGTGTTTATGTGTTGAGTGCGCAGGAGTGAAATTCTTTCTAGATTCTCCACACCGAGGGGTGTAGTAGCTATCCAGGTTGCTTTAGCCTCTATGGGTAGTTGACTTCTGGCTTTACAATGACTCCGATGCAATGTATGGGTGTCTATCCATACGGATGACTCATAGTTGATACACAATAATAGAAAACGTCTCGTAGGACTTAGCCGTGCCGGTATACCTATGAAAGTGTGCTTAATCTTGTGGCAAAAAGGCGGTATAAAGTGTGGGTACATTGGTACACCCCTACAGGGTTCAAACTATTTGAATAGTCAAGTCCTTGGTTATGGACATGCTTGGGGAGGTCTTTCGAGAGTTAGAGTATAACTTTTCACTAAAACTTGAACTTGGGTGGTACGAATGGGGAATTCATGCTATGTTGTGGTGGCTATTGGGTTAGTCACTTCTAGGTTGTTATCTGTGTTACTTATTGTTGTCTCGCTATTATTTCAACATTAAAAACAGATTTGACAAATTGCTTTCAATCTATTACATTATTGCAAATAAAAATTGCTTTATGCGTCCAATTAACCATATAACTATCTCCTTTGTTTCAGCTTGCATGTAGCTATGTATAGGCTTGTTACTCGTAAGTCTTGCGAGTACATTCTTGTACTCATTTGCATTGCTTAATTGTTGCAGAGGAAGTGGATCCCCAAGGGATCGACTTTTGTAAATTTTGTTGCGGTGGGTGCGACTAGCTTGACGGCCTGGTCAGTTGCCTTGTGAGTTATTGGCTAACCAGTTGGCTTTTGTTATCACCATCTTATGGCATTTTGCATCCGCTGTTTATTGTGTTACTTTGATGTTATTTGGCCGGTCGGCCCTTGTGTAATAACTCTATATTTGTATTTTTTTTTGCTAGACTTGGTATTGTAAGTTGTATGAAAATGATGCATGATTTTGTAAAGGTATATGTGTATTGCATTTCTGGAAGGTACATGTTCACCGAGACTTAGGATATTTGATTGGTAATACTAGAACCATATGAAGGTTAAGTATTACGAGTTAAATACCTCGAGTCCTCACAGTGAAATCTCTTGGAAGCCAACAAGGAAAGTGAAGAACCATCAAGTGTTCTAATCAAGCAATGACGTAAAAGACTAGAACCAAATCAAGCTCATGTTCTCCAACCTTGTTAGTTGTTCTTACATCATAGGAAACATCGGTCTCACAATACTGGGGTTAGTGACATAAGATTTAGAAATCCAGTACTGAGATACACGATGAACAGGTGCAACAAAATTAGAACCAGAAATATGTGTGCGCGGGTGATCAGAACGCCAAAAAGAAGCATGTGTAACTGCCCATTGAAATGCAGACAATACTGAATAAAAATTATTTGAATTACAACCCAAACCAGCACGTGAAACAGATTTAAAATCATCATAAAAGTTCTCTAAAAACCTAGCTTTCGCATTAGTTCTAGGAGCAACAAAAGAAGACACACATTTTTGTCTTAAGGCATTCAATCTTTCCTTTTTCTCTTTCTTAACACGCCTAAAGCAAAATTCATGCAAGTATCCATCTCTACCACAATAGGTGTAATGAAATTTAACATAATTAGAATTCTTTTGAGATGATGAGCTAGCCCCTACAACATTAGTAGAAGAGCTTTGCACAAAACCAGCAGATTTAAGCATAGTTTATTTTGGTTCAGATTTCACTTCAAATTTTTCAGGTTCAAGAAACTTAACAAATGTAAGAGGATTCTTTTTGGAATACTCAACAAAATTAAATCTTAGACCATGATTTTTAACACTCACTTTTGACTTGTTTAGAATCATATTCAATTTTTTATTGCCAAAAGAAAATCTTTCTAAAATGTCCTTAAGATACTCAATTTCTTTAGCTAGAGTAGTACAAGCAGTGCATGTAACAGATTCATTCACAATCCTCTTAGAAGTACTAGACTGAGTCAAACTTTCTTTTTCAGCAAAATCATTAAGTAGTGTAGTCAAAGCTTTTATTTCTATGGTGAATTTAGGACAGTTAGAGCAAGAAGCTATTTCATGATAGAGCATCTGTTGAATTGTCTTATGTGATGAATTAAGTCTAGCTTCTAGCAACCCATAATTAGAGTAAGTTTTAATTTGAGCATTCGAAGTACTGGACTCTAAACATGTAGGAGAACTAAATTTAAGCTTTTCAATTTCATCATTTACAAGTTTTAACTTTTCATCACAAGAATCATGTGTCAATTTTAGTTCATCAAGTTTAGCAATTACATCCTCAAGTTGAACCAAAATTGATGCATTAATTGTTCTAGCAGTCTCCAGCTCAGAGTGTAAAACTTGACAAGATTCACAAGATTTATCATTAGGAATAGAAGCTCTAAGTCTATTAATTTCGGAAGTTAAGTTTTCAACAAGACAATTATTTTATCTCAATTTCTATTTAGTCTTTTTTAATTCAATAGCAAGTTTAATCAAACCATCTTCAAGCTCATCATATGATGGTCTTACCTCATCGGGATCACTGTCATCGTCGTCGTCGTTGTCCTTTTTTTTACCATAAAGCACATGCCCGTGAAGTCGTCGTTGTTCTTCTTCTTACCTTTAGCATCATTATTGTCATGATCATCGTCATCGCAACTCTCATATTCCACATCACTCAGATCAAGATGCTCGATAGCCGAAAGTAACTTTTTAGCCAATTTTCGACAAAAATTATCACCCTTGGTGTTGTTCTTGGATGGTCGACGATGGTAATTCTTGTCTTCCTTGACCACCTTCCCCTTAAGCTTAGGACAATCCACCTTAATGTGATCTGGCTCATCACACTCATAGCACCAGATCGAACTTGACACGCCGCCTCCCCCGGCTCCCCCATCCCTCCAGCAACCCATTTTGGGGATCTACGCCACCCCACCACCGTCGCTCCGCCGCCGGCGAAGTGTGCTTGTAGGACTCTGTGCCTCCCATGTTTCTCTACCGGTAGCGTATTTCATGGTTTTACGCTTTCTCATTACCAAAATGTATTTTTTTTAAAATTTTACACTTGTTTCAAGTCCAGGTCATCAATCAAATACCATACCTCAGGCTTGTCTGACCATAAAAAACTATTTACTTTTCAGACTACCTCTGGGCACCATTTTTTTCAGATATAGAATCTAAAACACGAACCAAACAAGCTCTACTACCGCGCACTGGAGTCGGATGAAGCCGTGCATGGGATAGCGTGCTGAGTTCAATTACAAAAGAAATAATATGTTAGTTCACGGAGTTTTGAGTCCGAGTCCAGGTGGAAGTCGTGTAGGTGTCTGAGGCCGAGAGTTTTTTTTCCGAGTTCTAGTCAGTTCCCTAGGCCGAGTGTTATCTTTGTCCGGCTAGGTACTATATATTTCTGTAGGATTGTTTTTTGGCTAGACCACGTTATTTAGAAAAGAAAAAAAATGCTCTTAATTCTTAGGTTTATGCTATGCGCTGATTTTAGAAATAGGGAGTATTTTCTGGACATTACCATCGTTCTTTTTATGATCTCCTCGTGTTTTTGCAGGAAGAACATATCTATTTTTGTGTGGTCGGGTAGACCCAGATCGGAGCGTGTAGTTAGGCAAATTATTTTATTATATGTTGTTGTTTTGACAGTAGTTGATACCATCGGTTCATCAGGTTGTACGGATCCAAAATTATTCTTGATCCTACGTCGTGAAGATCGGATACCTCGTATCACTTGAGCTCCACTATCGCCTTCGCTGGCTAGATTTGGTCCCTCGTCGTCACCATGGTTGCCACACCCGCGGACTCGCGTACACCGCGCCAAATCCCGCAAGAAATCTTGCCAAATCCTATTCCTATGTACTGCCTCTGTAAATCATTTAAGAATATGTATCGGTCAAGCATTTTTAAGTTTGATCATCAAAATATATATATATATATATATATAATTAGTACTATTAGATCCATCATGAAATACATCACAGCGCATCACAGCACACGCTTCGGTCGGTCCCTCTCTCTCTAGTCTCTCCCCCCTCTCTCGTCTCCGTCCCAAGCACCGCACCGCACCGCACAGCATGATTCCTCCCCCAATCCCACGTCCGCGTCCAAAACCCTAACCGCCGCCGCCTCCTCCTCCAACTCCACCAAATCGATCCCATCCGCTTCTCTTCCCTCTCGTAGATCGCGATTCGCACCGGCGCCCTAGCGAGGCTGCCTTCGTCACCGTCGTCGATCCCTCCCTCCCTCCCTAGCCGGGCCGCCCGGAACCAAGAGGTAAAATAGGGCGTGTATTAGGGTCTCCCCTGGATTGTCTGTTACTTCTCCTGGGACGCGCTCTTGTGGCGCTCCAATTTCACCACTGGTGCGGGGTTTAGATTGTCGACATACATGCCGTTTCTGTGGGCTAGGCTAGATTGGACAATCGCGCTTACTACCATGTGCCATGATTTTGATAAGCTATCCTTGCTTATACGTGAATTGAATGAGCTGTATCATAATTTACGCTTGTTTATTTTTTACGCATACTCTGATTAAAAATCTTAAGTTCCAAGCTATATACAAAATCCTAAAGCAAATGGTTCGATGTTTTATCTTCTTGTCGTTGGCAGATAAAAGTTTCTCAAGATATGCTTATTATTGAGTCGTTGGCTGAGCCTCCTTGGTATCAAGGAACGATTCTAGCACGAGGGTTGGTTGCAGATGGATCTTCTAGTGGTTTTATCCATTGTCTGGTACGGTTACGAAACTACATCCAAGGACATGTTAGTGATACGAGGAACCCTTTCGTTGAAGGCTATGCTCCTAATTTGTGCTTTATCGGGATTGACTGTAATTATAACAGAACAAGGGAAACTAGAACCAGTGCTATCTCAGCTATTCGTGTAGCGCCCACGCGTGTTTCTAACTCCATGTGTCCTAAATCCTTATTTTTTTTCTTATAGTAGCGTAGAAGCAGATCCTATCTTTCCTTTTTGCACTCGATCGCTAATAAGCTTGCATACTTTTCAATCTGAAATACTTGTATAGTTGTATGTGTAGCATTATTCTTATGAATTACCGGTGATACTGCTGACTTCATGCTCTGGAGTCACAAGATGCAATTTGTTTTTCCCCTCAAGCATTTTTTACCTATACTTAGGCCATGTTTGGAATGTAGGAATTTCAGGGGAATTTTCGAGGAATTGTTCTGTTTCCTGTAAAATTTCTGCATCCCAAAAGGGCCTAAATATTCTATAGTTATTACAAAATTTAGTGTATACTGTCATAAAATGTAAGTTGAGAAATGGACAATTGATTTCGGCGATAGTGGGTACGTGCAGCAGCAATGAATGTTTGTTGGATTGATTAAACAGCTGGAACCAGAGATGATTATAGCACTTCTGTTTCATTCGAAAGCTCCAGTAAAGGGGGTGGCTATATGGTGGTTTCCTTGTTGGCAATTGCTTAACTGTGTGATACCATGCATCTCTTACAGGATACGCTCAAAAACTCTACACCCAAAAGTTTGTAAGATCACCAAGAACCTTGCAGGATAACACTAGTGCTGAATTTTGGAAATGGATCATGGGCGTTATGCTCCACAGCATGGATGGGAGAACAACAGTGTAATTGCAGCCTTTTCCTTTATTAACTACCAAGGATGATGAAAATAGCAGATTTATTGGCCATGTGGTTAACCTCTGTGTAACCAGCGTTCTGAAGTTCAAGAAGCGGCCATTGCTTAATTGGAATGGATTTACATGCCTGTTCTGTAGAGTTTGTTGCTGACTCAACTTATTCTGTTGAATCTACAGGCACTGGATGGGTATGGTGTCATCAATGATCCCGATTTTAGGTAAGTCCGTAAGCTATTTTGGTGCTATGCTAGCTGTGCTATTTGTGTCCATTATTTCCTGTAAAATGTCTGTATTCATCTTTAATTTTTTTAATACTTCAGTTTATTTCTGAAGTGAACCCAGCTATATTGTTTGGGCGGTAACTGCAATTTTTTTATATATTTGTGATTCGTGATATGCATTTTCACTTTAAAGTGCTTTGTCATATTACCATATTTTCCGCTACTAACTCAATTTGCAGGGCTGGTGGATCCTACAATGGTAGGAGATTTGTGGATGAAGGCTTTAATAGAGATTCGTACGGAAGGGGTACATTTTGTCAGGATGTACATGATAGAAATATGTATCCACCACCACCATCTGTTGGCACCATGTGGTCTCAGCCTCGAAGAAATCATGATGAGCAACATGCAACTGCCAGAGATTACAGAAGGCATGACACCGATTATCGCAATGATGGAAAGCATCATGAATTTGATTCATACAGAGGAGTTGATAGACTCCGTGATAACTATCGTGCTGCTGACAACCACTATGAATCTGGTAGTTACTTTGATTTTGGTGTTGATAGGAACAAAAGGATGGGAAGTAGAGACCGTGCGGAGTTTCATGGTGACTTCGAAGACCGATACCGCAGTTCTCACCAAAGCAGAGAGGGCAGCTATGAGAGAGATCGTGAATATGGGCGTTACAGCTACGATTCGGACTATGAAAGAGGCAGGAGAGATAGTAGCTGGAGAAGGCGTGATTCATGTGAAAAGCTCATCCATCACTACTTAATGAAAATGGATAACAAACTTGAGTTTTCTAGATTGGTTTCCTACGGTGCAAATCCATTCTAATCTACCGCGAGCCGACTTGAAGTCGCCGGCCAAGTCGATCGGTGGATTGCATGAAAGAGTAGATGATGATTGTACCGTAGGTAGTATATGCAATCGCATGAAAGACACCATGTGCAAGACACCGCCTGCAAGCGGCTGTCACTACCTCCGCGATACGTTACCGGTCGACATAGTCCGCCATCACGTACCGCCACGGAGGCAACGACGGTGCCACGCCGCTAGCACGTGGTGAGCACGCACATGACGGCATGAAGCCGCGCATCTGTTGTAATCTTGTACCGTATTGCACCACATTACATTACATTGCATGAACAATAAAGGAAAAAAAAAACCCGGCCGGCATGGTCCCGTACGGCCGCGCCGTCGCCGGTCGATTGCTTGCCACCCACATGTGGCGGCACCGCCACCACCGCCCGTAGCGGTGCCTCCCTGAACGCCGCCTCGCTGCATGAGGCTGCCGCGCCTACCGGCCGCGTGCCGCCGCCTGCCCCGCTCGTCGCCGCTCGAAGTGGCCTCCCGCAAGGCGAGCACCTCGAGCCGCCCGATGGCGCCGCCGCCGCCGCCGACGGTCGAGCGCCCGAGCCGGCCGCATCGTCGGCCGCCGCCGCCGCCATCGGGCCTCCGCGCCTCCCGGCCGCCTGCTGCGCCGTGCTCGCCGCCGCCGCCGCGCCCCGGCGCCGCATTAAGCGGCCGCCGCACCTCGGGTTCTTGGACACCGGCCGCCAACAAAGAATGGAAAAGGAGGATGAGAGAGGATGGTGGCAACCGGCGCCTAAACCGTGATCGTACACAACCTCGCGGACCCCGCTCTTGCCGTCAACCCCCCTCGCCTCGCGCCCGCTCGCTCGGCTTCTAGGGCGGCGGCCGCCGTGGCCGCGCGCCGCGGGTGGCGCGCCACGCGCCAAGCGCTGCCTCTGGCCTGAGCCTTGGGCGGGCAGTTTTGTTTAATCGGGCGCTTTTGTTTTTCTTTTAATTCTGTGATTTGTTCCTTTTTCTTTTAATTTAAAAGCTAGACTTTAAATATTAATATCTCCCATTTCAACTCCAAAATTATGAAATAAATTTCTAAAATTTCTAAAATCAAGATCTTGCTAATGGCATAGGTCTTGTTCAATTTGGAGTTCATTTGAGTATTCTTGTGTATTTATTAGTCCTTTTGCTGTTGTGTCTTTTTCCTGCACTCGCTTGCGTAGATTTGGAGAGCGCCGAGACCTCCACGTCGATCAAGGACAAGACTACTCGGACTCTCTCCCTACAACCAAGGCGAGTCAATACTTTGATCATATTGAGCCTACATTTTATGCAAATTATATTCTTTTAAAATAGCAAATTGCATGCTTTAATTCTTTAATCAAATGTATGTTAAAGCTTAAGGTAGTTAATACCCATTTGTTGAATAATTAATTACTATGCCATCCTTGACAACTTGAATCCCTTAATTCCATTGTCACCCTAGTAATTATATGGTAATACTAGCTATAGGTTGTACTTAGCGACATGCTAGACTTGCTTAAGTGCAGGGACATTAACGTGTCCTAATCATCATCATTTCAAACATAAAATGATTTGGGCAGTCATTGCGGGTAAATGACTGAGATGGTTGAATTGTTGTATTTTACATCTCAAAAACCCTAAACTGCTAATACCCGTCTGGACGGATGGTAAGATGGTGGGTGCGGATGTAGCACGAGAATGGTGGGAATGTGGTTGAGCCGTCCAGACAACCCTAAGGACTTAATCTTGTCACGACCTCCTGTGTATAACAAGTACAACCACAAGTCGCAACAAAGCTGCGACTTGGCTTAGTACATTTATCAAATCACGAAAATCATCTCTTTGGAGGGTTAAAGGAGGCACAAGCTCGGGTATGTCGGGCTTGGATGGGACACCGAGTCAAGGGTGAAGTTCGCGATCGAGGTGTAGCCACGCCACGCCGATCACGAGGTGGACATCCCGCGCAACGTATGGGCATAACCCCATATGGGTGAGACGAGGAAGGGGCGAGATATTTAGAAAGTTATTGTGACAACCTCTCGACTACACGACTACGGAATCGTGTAGGCAACGAGTTAATTGTCTCTTGTGGGTAAAGTGTACAATCTCTGCAGAGTTACAAACTGCTGTTAAAGCAGTAGTGCCTACGGTCAAAGGCGGACATGGGAACTTAACTTGAGTTAGTTCTATTTAAAAATTTCCTTTGTGGGTGGTATGAAAATTGTGGCGGGCTCACCTAGCCCGAGTTTGGTTATTCTGGGTCTTTGTACCCGAGTGTCGTTTAGTGGTGGATGTAACCACAATCAAAACAAGCATGAAGGTGGAGGTAACCTCGCTAATATAAATATTGCACAATTTCTCTTTATCTAAAAATGAAATTGTTAAAATGCTAAGCGCTAGGAATTTGTACTTATGATATTTAAAAGTATTGCTTTGGCAAATAAAAGAACCGAGCCATCCTTGTAAGCCTTGCATGTATATCATTGCATTGTGTATTGGCTCGCGAGCACGGTAGTTGTGCTCATCCTCGCTCTCCCAAACCCTTGGATGACGCTGATGGAGGAGACTATGCGCACTACGAGGAACCGTGGTTGATGGACAAGGAAACGATGAAGAGTAGTCTAGGATCGTAGTTCAGGCCTCGACGCGATCTAAGTTGACTCGTTGGTACTTGCGTACAACCGATATTATCCGGTCCTTGGTAATATCGATCATACGAGTTGCTCCGATCGCTTGTTCGTGAAGAGATGAGCTCTACCCTTTGCTTCCGCTTATCGCATTCGGTGTTACGTATTGTAATCAATTTGGCTTTGATCGGCCCTGTTGTAAAACTCGACCCGGCGTGGTCTATGTCACTCGTTGCTTGTAATATTGATACTTGATTCACGCCATGTATGAATGATTCAGCAATGCTCGTGAGTGCTATCTCATCGATCCAGTGGAATAGCACGACGTTTTCACAGAGGATTCGGATTAGAAAATCCGGGTCCGACAGAGCTGGTATCAGAGCCCCACAAGATCCCGCTACCTCTGCCGCCGCAATAGAAGAAGTTGCGGAAATACAACAAGCTGAAGTTGAACCCGCATGGCAGCCGATTCTCTGGGAAGAATTCAAAGCCGCTTTCAGGGCCAACTTCGTACCAGCTGGAACAATGAGATTGAAGAAGAATGAATTCAGAGCTCTCAAGCAGGGTCAGATGTCAGTAAATGAGTATCTAACCAAGTTTAACCAGCTTGCTCGCTACGCCCCCAATGATGTAGCGGATGAAGAAGAGAAAATCGACCGCTTTGTTGAAGGAATGCGTGAGGACATGAGAGGACACTTATCCTCCATGATTACTCTAGCTTCCAAGTGATTAGTTAATAAAGCCCTCATTTGTGAAAATGAGAAGAAGATCATGAGATTAGCCGCAAAAGGAAGATGTCATTTCAGAGGCCACAAGGTAGCTTTCCCCAGAAGCCTACATTCCAAGGCAGCTCATCTTTCAGATCGTCTGCAGCCTCCTCTCAGAAAACTCAAGTTTCCACCCCGCGTCCCCAAGGAAGTGGATTCGGTGCTCTCCGCCCCCGGCAACCAAAGCAAAGAGTCAATCCAAAGAAGAAACCTCCATCGCCGCTTGTGGAGAAAAGGACACTTCGCCAATCGTTGTCCTACCCGTCGAATGCTCCAGCAAGACTCAACACAGAGTAACGCCGGTTCAAGGCGGGACCCGGCCCCAGCGAGTCACGGACTTCACAGCATCAAGGTCTACACCAACGCAAAGCCATGGCGTGTGAACCACGCCACACCGAGGAAGCTCAAGGTGCCTCAGAGTACTAATGGGTACGTTCCTGTTAATTCGCACCCGCACAAGTTTTGTTTGATTCCGGAGCTTCGCACTCTTTTATTTCAAGAAAGTTTGTTGAAAGGCTTAAGTTGCCAACCTATAAGTTAAAGAAACCCGTGGTACTTAGCTCACCCTGGGACCCTTTATGCTACCTCGTCAACACCCTGGTAGAAATTGCTATGGAACATTCGGATTCCTAGCAAACCTTCGGTGCTAGAATCTCAAACGTTGGATATCATCCTAGGGATGGATTGGTTGGCCAAATATCAAGGATTGATAGATTGTGCCAACAGAAAAGTGGTGCTCACCAAGAACCCAGAGACCACAATAAGAGTTAGTGTGGATCGTTCCTCTCCTTTGAATAGAACAATCCACCACCTTGGGGAGTTGTCCCTAGAAACAACACCTGTAGTTCAAGCTTACCCCGATGTCTTCCCAGAAGAATTACCAGGCATGCCACCAGACAGAGATGTTGAGTTTGTCATCAACTTGAAGCCAGGGACAGCCCCAATTGCTAAGAGACCATACAGAATGGCCGCTGACGAACTTGAAGAACTTAAGACACAAATTGAAGACTTGCAAGACAAAGGTTTCATTAGACCTAGTTCTTCTCCCTGGGGTTCGCCAGTTCTCTTTGTGAAGAAGAAAGATGGCACCGCCAGGTTGTGTGTGGACTACAGAGCACTCAATGATGTGACCATCAAGAACAAGTATCCCTTACCTCGCATTGATGACCTGTTCGATCAGTTGACAGGAGCATCGCTTTCTCAAGATAGACTCGAGGTCGATACCATCAGCTTAAGATCAGGAATGAGGATATTCCTAAGACGGCTTTTACCACCCGGTATGGCCTATACGAGTTCACTGTCATGCCGTTTGGCTTGACCAATGCGCCAGCCTACTTCATGAACCTCATGAATAAAGTATTCATGGAATACTTAGACAAGTTTGTTGTCGTGTTCATAGACGACATCTTGATCTACTCAAAGACCGATGAAGAACATGTCGAACACTTGCAATTGGTCTTAGAGAAGCTTAAAGAGAATCATCTTTATGCCAAGTACAGTAAATGTGAATTTTGGCTTCATGAAATCAGTTTCCTCGGACACATTGTATCCGCTGGAGGAATCGCAGTTGATCCATCCAAAGTAGCAGCTGTAATGGAATGGAAACAACCCACATCGGTGACGGAAGTGCGTAGTTTTCTCGGTTTGGCGGGTACTCTGACGCTTCATTGAAGGATTCTCTAAGCTTTCCAAACCAATGACCCATCTGCTTAAAAAGGAAAAGAAGTATGATTGGACAGAAGCTTGTGAAAAGAGTTTCCAAGAATTGAAGAAGAAGTTAACTTCTGCCCCAGTTTTAATCCTGCCAGATATACATCAAGACTTCGAAGTCTATTGTGATGCATCGCGCCAAGGTCTTGGTTGTGTGCTCATGCAAGGAGGAAAAGTTGTAGCTTATGCTTCCAGACAACTCCGTCCGCACGAAGACAATTATCCAACTCATGATTTGGAGTTAGCAGCAGTAGTGCACGCCCTAAAAATTTGGCGACACTATTTGATTGGAAATCACTGTAATATCTACACGGACCACAAGAGTCTCAAATACATTTTCACCCAATCAGACCTCAACCTCCGGCAAAGAAGATGGTTAGAGTTAATAAAGGATTACAACTTGGATGTCCATTATCATCCTGGAAAGGCTAATGTAGTTGCCGATGCATTAAGCCGTAAATCCTACTGCAGTAATGTCACGATTCAAGAACACCAACTTTGAGCTCGCAAGGAATTTGAAGCCCTCAACCTTGAGTTAATAGAGCAAGGCACACTAGCCATCGAGAGGCCCATCCAACTCTAGAAGAGCGGATCAAGGCCGCTCAAGAAGGACATCCTGAGTCCAGATTCAAGCATCTCATGGCAAAAGGAAAGGCCCTAAGATGTCGAGAAGATCGCAGGAATCCTATGGTATGGGAAACGTCTCTTTGTTCCCCACCGTAAGGAACTCAAAGATCCGATTCTAAAGGAAGCTCACGCTCGCTTACACTCGCACTCAGCAAAGCACCAAGATGTACCAAGACATGAAGATTTTGTATTGGTGGCCACGAATGAAAAGAGATATCGCCGAGTATGTAGCTTGTTGTGATGTATGTGTGAATCAAGGTGAACATCAAAGACCACCGGATTACTACAACCCTTACAGATCCTCGGTGGAAATGGGAAGAAATCGAATGGATTTCATTACGGTCTACCTCGAACTAAGTCCGGATGTGACTCAAGTATGGGTTATAGTTGTGATTGACTAAAGTCGCCACTTCATCCTGTGAAGACAACCTACAAAGGAGACAAGTTAGCCGAGTTATACATGGCTCGTATCGTGTGTTTACATGGAGTACCCAAGAGAATAGTCTCCGATCGAGGTTCTCAATTTACCTCGCATTTCTGGGCTAGCTTGCATGATGCCCTTGGAACACACCTTACCTTCAGCACAGCCTATCATCCGCAGACCGATGGTCAGACGGAAAGAACAAATCAAATTCTAGAGGACATGCTTGAACTGTGCTTTGGAGTTTACCGTAGGCGGGAAAATGTCACCGTATGCCGAGTTTGCATACAATAATAGTTATCGATCAAGTTTGAAAATGTCCCATTTGAAGCACTCTATGGAAGAAAATGCGAACTCTCTGCATTGGTCGAATCAGTGAAGGATATGTCTTGGACCGGATACTCTCAAGCAAGTCAAGAGAAAGTCCGACTAATCGAGATCGCCTTCAAGCAACTCGGTCTAGGCAGAGAAGAGTTATGCGACAACCGTCGAAGAGACTTAACCTTCGAAGTTGGAGATACCTGTATCTCAGGTATCGCCACTTCGTGGAACCCAAGATTCAAAGTTAAAGGCAAGCTCGCACTCAAGATACATAGGCCCGTTCGATCACCGCTAAGCGTGGAGAAGTTGCCTATCAACTAGAGCTACCGAAAGTTTGTCGACGCCCACAACGTGTTCCATGTCTCTCAACTAAAGAAATGTCTCGAGTACCAAGAGCGGACTCTGCCGAAGCCATCGCGACTTGAGAAAGATTTGACTTATCCGAGCACCGATCAAGATCCTCGACGCCGCCGAAGCGGACAAGACGTCAAGTCATCCGCCTTTGCAAGGTTGATGGAGCCATCACTCACCAAAGAAGCCACCGGGCGAGAAGATCAACAAGTGGATTTCCGTCCTCGTTCTCGGAGCGGCCGAATCTCGGGTCGAGATTCCGTTTAAGGTGGTAGGATTTGTGATGCCCGTTTTGCCCAAGTCAACCTCGCCGGACCCCACCCTCTTCCCCGTCAACCCCTTGCCGGACCCCTCGGGTTGTCCGTCGCGCAGTCGTCGCTCGCGCACGCTTACCTCCGCCGCCATCATCACCCGCGCCGCGCCGCCCTTCTCGCCCACCCGACCCCTTCCCCGAGCTCCTCGCGGCTTTAAAGCCCTCCCGGTGCCTCTCTTCCTCCTTCCCGTTCCTTCCTCTCCTCCCAAGCAAGAAGCGAACCTGAGGAGAAGAAGAAGAAAGAAGAAAGAAAGAGAAGAAAGCCGAGGGCTTACCTCGGTTGTCCCATTGCCGCCGCTTCCCAGCTCCGCCTCTCTCCCGTCTTGTCGCCGTCTTAATCATCGCCACTCGCCGGTGGGCTCCTCGCCGCGCGCGCGCCTCTCTCCACCTCCGCGCGCCTCCTTTCTCCCCGCTGCGTGCGCCGCCTCACCTCGCGCCCGCTCTTTCGGCCTAGGCGGCGAGCAGCCGTGGCCGCGCCTGCCCCGTGGGCGCGCCACGCCGCAAGACGCTGTCTTGGCCCAGCCTTGGGCCGGCGGTTTTGTTTAATCGGGCGCTTTTGTTTTTCTTTTAATTTGTGATTTCAGTTCCTTTTTCTTTTAATTTAAAAGCTAGACTTTAAATATTAATATCTCCCCATTTCAACTCCAAAATTATGAAATAAATTTCTAAAATTTCTAAAATCAAGATCTTGCTAATGGCATAGGTCTTGTTCAATTTGGAGTTCATTTGAGTATTCTTGTGTATTTATTAGTCCTTTTGCTGTTGTGTCTTTTAGGTACCTGCTTGCGTAGATTTCGGAGACGAGACCTCCACGTCGATCAAGGACAAGACTACTCGGACTCTCTCCCCTACAACCAAGGCGAGTCAATACTTTGATCATATTGAGCCTACATTTTATGCAAATTATATTCTTTTAAAATAGCAAATTGCATGCTTTAATTCTTTAATCAAATGTATGTTAAAGCTTAAGGTAGTTAATACCCATTTGTTGAATAATTAATTACTATGCCATCCTTGACAACTTGAATCCTTAATTCCATTGTCACCCTAGTAATTATATGGTAATACTAGCTATAGGTTGTACTTAAGCGACATGCTAGACTTGCTTAAGTACCGGACATTAACGTGTCCTAATCATCATCATTTCAAACATAAATGATTTGGGCGCTCATTATGTAAATGGCGAGATGGTTGAATTGTTGTATTTTACATCTCAAAACCCTAAATCGCTAATACCCTGCGGACGGATGGTAAGATGGTGGGGTGCGGATGTAGCACGAGAATGGTGGGAATGTGGTTGAGCCGCCCGCATAACCCTAAGGACTTAATCTTGTCACGACCTCTGTGTATAACAAGTACAACCACAAGTCCGCAACAAATGCGACTTGGCTTAGTACATTTATCAAATCCTGAAAATCATCTCACCGGAGGGTTAAAGGAGGCACAAGCTCTGGTATGTCGGGCTTGGATGGGACACCGAGTCAAGGGTGAAGTTCGCGATCACGAGGTGTAGCCACGCTACGCCGCCGTGAGGTGGACATCCCGCGCAACGATGGGCATAACCCCATATGGGTGAGACGAGGAAGGGGCGAGATATTTAGAAAGTTATTGTGACAACCTCTCGACTACACGACTACGGAATCGTGTAGGGCAACGAGTTAATTGTCTCTTGTGGGTAAAGTGTACAATCTCTGCAGAGTTACAAACTGTTTAAACAGCCGTGCCTACGGTCAAAGGCGGACATGGGAACTTAACTTGAGTTAGTTCTATTTAAAAATTTCCTTTGTGGGTGGTATGAAAATTGTGGCGGGCTCACCTAGCCCCGAAGTTTGGTTATTCTCGGTCTTTGTACCGGTGTCGTTTAGTGGTGGATGTAACCACAATCAAAACAAGCATGAAGGTGGAGGTAACCTCTGCTAATATAAATATTGCACAATTTCTCTTTATCTAAAAATGAAATTGTTAAAAATGCTAAGCGCTAGGAATTTGTACTTATGATATTTAAAAGTATTGCTTTGGCAAATAAAAGAACCGAGCCATCCTTGTAAGCCTTGCATGTATATCATTGCATTGTGTATTGGCTCGCGAGCACGGTAGTTGTGCTCATCCTCGCTCTCCCCCAAACCCTTCGGATGACGCTGATGGAGGAGACTATGCGTACTACGAGGAACCGTGGTTGATGGACAAGGAAAGCGATGAAGAGTAGTCTAGGATCGTAGTTCAGGCCTCGACGTGATACTTCGCTTCACGCCATGTATGAATGATTCAAAGAATGCGTGAGTGCTATCATCGATCCAGGAATAGCACGCGCTTTCCGAGGATTCGATTAGAAAATCCGGTCCGAACGGCCAGCGTGCCGCCGACCCGGCTCGGCGGCTTCCGGCCTTCCGCGCGCGCGCCGGTTGCCGGCCGCCTCCGCCGTCGTTCCGGCCGCGCAGCCGCGCTCGGGCTCCTCCCGGAGCCGCCGTTGGCCGCCACATGACTCCACACCGCCGGCGCGCGATGGCTCGGAGCGAGCGGCCGCCGCACCTCCTCTCGCGACCGCGCCGGCCGGCCGCATGGCCGGACGCCACGTCTCCCTGCCGCGCCCGCTCGGCTCGCCGCCGCTCGCAGCCCCTAATCGCCGGCTTGCACGGGGCAGCCGCCGCCGCCGCCTCCTTGCGTGAGGATGGGGGCAAGAAACCCTAGAGGACACCCCCTCCCCTCCCTCTCTTGATCCGGCCTGGGTGGGCCAAGAAGGTCGGCCCATGAAGGCCGGTCCAATGGGGAATCGGCGCATGGGCCCTTGAAGGAATCGACGGAAGAAAAAAAAAGGGGAGAAGGGGGGCAGCCGGTGGAAAAAGAAAAAAAAAAAGAGGGGCACGGTGGAAAAGTTTTTTTACAAAAGGCCCCTCGAGAAATATGGAAATTACGGTGAAGTTTTGCGAATAATGAAAATTTTGCAAAAAAGGGCCTCGGAAGTCCTGAAATTGCGCGTAAATTGTCTCAGAATTGATATTTTGCGTGTTAACCTCTAGAAATTGCAGAATTCGCTGAAAAATCATTTTTTCAGCATAAAAGGGCCTCGGGAATCCAAATTTTTGCATATTTTGAGCATTTGAAGCATATTTAATTTTGTTATTATTATTTCTATACAATTTATTTATTATATTTACTGTTTTGATTATCTGTAATTGTTTATATTGCTTTTAATCATTGAAAATAGCAGTAAATCTTGAAAAATGCGTAGAAAAATACGGGAACATTATGAGAATCCTTGCAACCTTTTATGCACATTACCAGCAGTAATCTTATGCACCTCTTGCATGAATATGCAGATGACTGGAATTACGAACCGGGAGTTCGAGGAGCTGGCCCAGCATGGCCAGAACTATTTGACTTGGGCATCAGATGTTGAGATCGTACTGGGAGCCAAGAAGCTCCGTGCTGCTATTGGACTCGGCGCCTCGCAGGATGCCGTTCCAACTGCTGAGGAAAACGATCAGGCACTTCATTTCCTCAGACACCATCTTTGTCTAACTCTCAAGAATGAGTATATGGCAGAGAAGAGCGCACTAGCTTTATGGATCGCCCTGAAGAAGTGGTTCGAGAAACTGAAGTACACCATCCTACCTCGGCGAGCAGAATGGACTCATTGCGTTTCTTGACTACAAGACCGTGAGGGAGTACAACTCTGCTTTGCACAGAATTTGTACCAATCTTCAGCTATGTGGTAAAATAATCACAGATACAGAAAAGATTGAGAAAACCCTCTCTACCTTTCACCCAAATGCGGTGCAATCCGCACGCAACTACCGTCAGGATGGCTACAAGGAATACGCCGAACTGATTGATATTATGCAAGTTGCGGAAGCTCAAGATGAGGTTCTCAGAAAGAACTACATCTCGCAACCACCTAGTAGCAAAGTTGGCCATGAAGTCAACGGCAGCAGCTACAAGGTGAGAAAGCCTCACTCGAAGCAAAGAGGCAAGAAGGGTAAGGTCATGAGTCACAAGACCAAACAAAATACTCAAGCCAAGAAAGGCGAACAAAAGAAGCGCGATGAGAAGCCCTATGGTCAGCAGGACTAAAGCTGCTACAAATGCGTCACTTGGGGACATTGGTCACGTGTCTGCCGTGAACCGCAGCACGTGATTGATGCTTTCAAGGCAAAGAAGAAGGGCAAAGGACAGCATGAAACGCACCTCGCCATTGCATGCATAGAAGACCCACATTCATTGGCTGCACCCATGGATGTGGATAGCCTTGCAGCAACTCCCATCACTCCTTTTTTGGACATTGCAGCGGCTGCATCCGTAGTTGCCGAAGAAGAGAAGATGGAAATAGACCAGATTCAGGCAGAAGTTTCTTCATACTTCGCTGATTCGATCTAGTGCATGAATAACACTTAGTTTTATAGCTATTTGCAGTTTATATTTATCATAGAACTTTGATTTTGAATAAAGGTTGTAAGCTCTAGAAGAGCATTTGCAATAAATTCTTGTGATGTGTCCAGCAAGACTTTCCCCGTATTAATAAATAGCAAGTTTGTTCTGTTTGAAGTATTTTTGTGTGTGGATTGTTTGCTACTCCATATTAATAAATACTTTACATATCAGAATGCGTGTGGCGCCCTATGGAAGAAGTGTGCTTAGCAGATAGTGACACAATAAATACCATATTGAGAGAGACGAAATTTTTCCAGTTGATCAGCAAGAATGCTGGCAGTCTTACGACAATCGCTGGCAGCGATACTTGTATAATAAGCTCAAGTAGAGCCACAATTATACTACCGATGGGCACGACATTGGTCATTGAAGAAGCCTTGTTGTACCCAGAATCGACTAGGACTCTCTTAAATTTTAAAGACATTCGCGCTAATGGTCTCTATGTAGAGACTGAAGAAGAGTATGGTAAGGAATACCTGCTCATTACAAAGCGTGAAGAGAATGGAAAAAGGGTATTAGAACGACTTCCTTCATATGAATCTGGGCTATACTACACTCATATTAAGGCACCTGCAGCCTATACTGTCCTGAAAACATCTTTTAGAAGTTCTGAACTTTTCTGTCTCTGGCATGATATATTAGGCCACCCCGGTCTTAGGATGATGAGAAATATAATTAACAATTCTCAGGGGCATAATATTAATGTAAAGAATTTCCCGAATCCAGAAGATTTTGTGTGTCCTGCATGTACCACCGGGAAATTAATTACTAGACCTTCTCCTCTGAAAGTGAAGGATGAAATCCCTGCATTTCTAGACCGAATTCATGGAGATATTTGCGGTCCTATTCAGCCCCTGTCAGGTCCATTTAGGTACTTTATGGTGCTCATTGATGCTTCCTCAAAATGGTCGCATGTATGCTTATTGTCTACGAGAAATCATGCTTTTGCAAAGTTGATTTCGCAGATAATTAAAATAAAGAATAATTTCCCTGATCATCATATGAAGTCTATCAGAATGGACAACGCCGGAGAATTTACTTCAAAGACATTTAATGATTATTGTATGGCAATGGGAATTACCGTTGAGCACTCGGTACCACATGTCCACACTCAGAATGGACTAGCAGAGGCATTGATTAAAAGAATTAAATTCATTGCCCGACCGCTTTTACAGAATTGTAATTTACCAACTACGTGTTGGGGACACGCAGTCCTGCATGCAGCAACTCTCATCAATTTTAGACCGTCGGCATACAACATCCATTCACCTATGCAACTAGCGCAAGGGTCAACACCGAAAATCTCTCATCTCCGAAGGTTTGGTTGCAAGGTTTATGTACCTATACCACCACCGCAGCGAACTGCAATGGGCCCTCTCCGAAAGTCTGGGATATACGTTGGTTATGAGACTGCATCCATAATCAGGTATCTGGACCCGATGACTGGAGATTTGCATACAGCCCGTTTCGCTGATAGCATATTTGATGATGATAGTTTCCCGTCATTAGGGGGAGGAAATCAACCTTTTGATGAAAAATGTTGGGAAATAACGTGGCAAGCCACGGGAATTAATGCACATGACCCACGCACTAGTGAAGCAGATAGAGAAGTCCAGAAGATAATTGATTTGCAAGCATTAGCGAATCAACTACATGACCACTTTAGTGATTTGAAGAGCGTGACCAAGTCGTATGTGCCTGCACGCAATGCACCGAAGAGGGTTGAAATACCAAAGAAAATAGAAGGTATCCCTAATCCCGTCCAAAGGCCTCAGAATAAAAGGACGAGAACTCCGGCCCCTCGAATCCCAAGTAACCGGGGACGCCTGGCGAAAAAGGATAAGAAAGACTTGTCACAGCCGATCACTGAAGTTCCCCAGAATTAGAAGGGGAGTTAGTTGAGACCTGGCACTGGTATGGAACCTCCAGCAAGAGGCATACCGGATTTGAATATTCCCACGGAGGGAGACATCAGCATGGATGTGTGCGCACACATCGGAGCTGAAAAACTAAAGGGACTTGCCCCGCAATTGAAAGCAGCGGTGAGCAAGTAGAAGCATTAGCAGAACCGACCCATGAAGAAATAGCTATAAATTATGTGACCATGGGAGAATCTATGAATAGAGCAACAGCTAATGTCGACATTCATTTTGCAAAGAAAATTGCCACAATCATTGATCTTGATCCAGAGCCTGCATCGCTCGCTGAATGCAAGAAAATATCAGATTGAAAAGATTGAAAGAAGGCAATAGAAGCAGAATTAATATCTCTGAATAAAAGAGAGGTGTTTGGGCCCGTAAGCCGTACACCTCCCCATGTGCACCCTGTAGGGCATAAATGGGTATTTGTTCGAAAGAGAAATGAAAACAATGAAGTTGTAAGATATAAAGCAAGGCTTGTTGCACAAGGTTTCACTCAAAGACCAGGAGTCGATTATGAAGAAACTTATTCCCTGGTCATGGGCGGAACTACCTTTAGATACTTAATATCAATGGCAGTAAATCTAAATTTGGAAATGAAATTGATGGATGTGGTAACTGCATACCTTTATGGGAACTTGGATTCGGAAATTTATATGAAGGTACCTGAAGGTATCCCTGTCCCGAACGAAGACAGAGCAAATAGAAATCTATACAGTGTGCAACTCAGAAAGTCATTATATGGACTGAAGCAATCAGGCAGGATGTGGTATAATCGCTTAAGCGACTTTCTCTGCAAGAAAGGCTACACGAACAGTGACGATTGTCCCTGTTTTTTTATACGACGATCCCAGGATGGATTCTGTATAATCTCAGTATATGTAGATGATCTGAATATCATCAGGACCTTGGAAGATATTGGAAAAGCAAGCTCTTACCTGAAGTCAGAGTTCGAAATAAAAGATTTGGGTAAAACCAAATATTGCTTAGGCTTGCAGCTTGAGCATACCCTTGAAGGGATTTTAGTACATCAGTCAACCTACACTCAAAAGGTGTTGGAAAGGTTCAGTTTTGAAAAAACATATCCTTCGAAAGTGCCAATGATCGGGAGATCCTTACAGTAAGACAAGGACCCGTTCAGACCTAGAGAAGAGGGGAGGAAGTCCTGGGACCGGAATTCCCATACTTGAGCGCAATTGGAGCACTCATGTATTTAGCAAACTGCACTAGACCGGACATTGTCTTCGCAGTGAACCTTCTAGCAAGGTATAGTGCAGAACTTACCAAAAAGCATTGGCAGGGAATAAAAGACGTCTTCCGATACCTCAAAGGAAGTAAAGATCTCGGTCTGTTCTACAGAAAGAACCAAGACCTAACAATGACTGGCTATGCAGATGCTGGATACCTATCAGACCCGCATACAGCTAAGTCACAAACAGGCTATGTTTTTCTGTGTGGTGGAACTGCAATTTCATGGAAATCGTCTAAGCAAAGCATGGTATCAACTTCGACGAACCACTCGGAAATTATAGCACTGTACGAGGCCGCACGTGAATGCTCTTGGCTTCGACGGATGATTCATCACATCCAGCAGTCACGTGGATTGAATACCGTACAACCCCCACTATTATCTATGAAGATAATGCAGCTTGTGTTGCACAAGTGCAGATGTGTTATGTGAAGAGTCCTCTCACAAAACATATCAACCCCAAGTTCTTTTATGCTCAGGAAATGCAAAAGATGGACGAAATTAAAATACTGCATACTAAGTCATGTGAAAATCTAGCATATTTATTCACTAAGTCACTTCCAGCATCTAGCTTTGCAAGGTGCATACGTGGAATTGGAATGATGAGACTTAGAGAAGTGCATAATTCAAGGGGAGAACCTTCACGAACTCATTACTAAAGCTTGATCACGAAGATCGAGTACCCAAAAGGTAAATCCCGGAGATTAAATGAAATTGGGTGGATTGTACTATTTTTCCCTTGACGAGTTTTCCTGAAATTTCTCGGCTAAGGTTTTTAATGAGGCAATTCGTGTAGCATAGTAGAACATGATTTATGTACTCTTTCTCCAAATTTTTCCCACTGGGTTTTTATGGAGTTTTGACGAGGCATGGACATGAAGAATGAGAGCCCAAGGGAGAGTGTTAAGAAACCGGGCCCGGCCAGGAGTCCGGGTCCAGGTGGGCACCTCATTCACCCATAGTCTATATATAGGAGGGGGACCCCGCCATTGTACACGTTCATTATTGAAAAAGCAATAAAGAGAAGCCTGCAGTCCCCTCTCATATCTGTGTTCATCTCCTATTTTTCGTTTCTTGTGATTCTTGCATCGTTATTACGATTCTCTATTTGTCTACGAGGTAATCGCTCGGACTGGACTTGCCAGCGATGGTTCCTTAACAAATTTGTCTACATCAACAAAGTTTCACGGCCTGTCACTAGGGGCCTAAAAAGGTAATTGATTCGTGGACCCCAGGAAACATAGATGATAAAAACAGTAGCAGAATTATTCAAGTTTAAAAAAATGAAAAATGAAAAACTATGAGGGTGCAAAAGGAGACACTAGTACGGATTGTCACTTGACACAACCTAAATAAATCATTATCCCACTTGGTTGGGCCAGACCTATTTTGCTCAGGGCATCAGAAATTTCCATCACCTCACACTAGGAACTAGAAAAGTTGCGACCTATCACCTAACAAACTAGATTCAGCAACATCAAATTATTTTCATTGACACGGTTGACTGGAAACCTTTTTTATCCTGCGCATGTTAGGCTCTATAGCACATGATAGTTTTAATTTTAAATAGCCTAATAGCCTTTTAACAATTAATTAGTTTGCTTGGGGGAAGATTAATGCGACAGTGCTATCCTCTTATATTTATAACACCGCCCATTGGTCCGGGTCCAATAAATAATTGAGCTTCAACCACATCCCATGCAAGCAAAGAAATACAAATAAGTTATTTCCACAGATCTTTTGGCGATGCAATGAAAACGTAAATTAAAGCAAATAATGGAGAATAGCTATAGTCAGGAAGGCATCATACAGAAAAATTAAATGGAGTTAAGCTACACAGATCTGATCGTGTGGATCAATTACAAAACGTAGACTGTCCAAATCGGTTACTGCTCCCGTTCTAGTGACAATGGTTCCATTCGGCAGAAAGTAACGCGGCAGATGTAGCAGTAGCAGATGTGTCCAAACGGGTGGCACGATACGTTCAGCCTTACTTGTATGGTTAGCTCGTCGAGCTGGTGTTTATTTAGTCCTTATGAAAAATTGATTTTTAGAAAACATCTAAAAAATATATTTAAAAAATCAAAATATATTTTATATATACATATAAAATGAACTACATAAAATTTAAAAAACTATAAAATAAAATCATATAAATATTAAAAATAAAATAAAATCATATAAATCTTACAAAATAAAAAATAAAATCATATAAAATTTAAAATGAATGGGCCTAACAGGTTGTGTCGGGCGGGCACCCAAGCATGACAGCTCGTCGGGCCATGCTAGCCCGACCCATCTATATATCAGGTCATGCCGTGTTTAGGTCGGATCAATAGTGTTGTGCCTTGACCTGGTTTGACAAGCATGACCCATTTGGCCACCTCTAGAGTGTAGAAGGTGACATTAATTCACATGTGCTACAGTACCATGGACCTGTTGCGTCTGGGGAGGGCAGCAGCTTGCTGCTGCGGCTAGGAAGCGCAGCAGGTGGCTGATGCGGTGCGGCGGCGCAGTAGGCGGCTTGCTGCCGTCCGGGGGTGCAGCAGGCGGGCTCAGGGGGCCAGAAATAGAATTTCGGTGGTAGGAAGGCTATATTTGAAATTATGGTTGTATATGAGGCCAAAAGTGTCCAAAGCTCAATATATAAAAGTGATTGTGAAAGCAGCTCTGGAAAAACCTCCCTATCATCGACGCTCGTCTCCACGCACGAGGCAGAGAATCAATCTATGTGTGAAAAATATGGGAGTGTCTATACAATATGTGACTGATTTTTTCCTTGAAAATTATTCACTTTTTGAGCTATCAGATGGAGATCCAATGCCACAGATATCACCCCTCCCCCTATATCCCTAACGGAAACTGCTATACATCTTGTGACTGATGCACTCTGTGATTGGTGAAGAAAGAGGGAGAGAGAGTGGGAAGTGAGATTGGATTGGGGATATAGGGGAGGGTGATATCTGAGACATTGGATCTCCATCTAATAGCTCAAAAAGTGACTAATTTCAAAAAAAAAAATTCAGTCGCATGTTGTATAGACACTCCCTAGTAGTTTACACACACTCGAAGATGGAAGGAACAGCTTCAAGGCGCGTAACAATGTCGCTTTCCTTAAGCTTATTTGTCCTCACCGGAAGGTGTGCACCGGGTTGTCAACAGTAGCCTAGCTCTTAGGATACAATGAAGTCTGTGGCTGACAAGTGCACTCTTGACAACGATCTTAAACACTCTTGGGATAATACGTGCAGGACTATCAAATACTACTAGAATGCAGCACTCTGTGGTGGTAGTATAACACCCTATCGATCTAGCAGAGAGAGAGCACCGTGGTATATGGCATTGTTGCCGTGCTAAAACACCCTCCTGAATGAGGCAGCGAACACATGTATTTATAGCGTTTAAACACTGCATCAGAGAGACGCCTTCACCGAATAGCCAGACGTCTGCTCCGAACCGGATGGATAGCTCTTGTGTGGTTAACTAGTCACCACATTAAACACTGGAAGGCTTACTTTGCTGTGTGCTGCTGCTGTACTTACCACAAACTGCTAGGTTGTGATCATTTAAGAGTAGCTAGCTGCTAGCTCTTGTGATAAAATATAGTGCGTGCATGCATGCCCTCGAATTTATAGGAATACCCCAGATATGCACGAGTGGCTGGCTGGTGTGCAGTGCAGGGCATGCGAAGCTGCAGTAGTGCACATTAGGGTATGTACAACGCGAGGTGCACATTAGGGTATGTCCAGCCCTACTTGATTCAGTTGGAGATAGCTCACTAGAATGCTAGCTGAATTGGCGCGACTCGATCGTCGTGATGCCATGATTCACTTAAGACCAACTAAAAATGGATCAATCAAGCAGCAGTTGTTTAGAAAGCTAACACTGGTTTAATTTTTAAATAGACTACTACTGCATTTTTATGCGACAACAAACATCACAAGCTGATCATTTTCCTCAGCTAATCCTACTTACAGGACTTTCTACACTGTATCGAGTGTATTTCATGTTTGACGATTCAGAATAAGAGCATTCTTATGTAGTCCTCAAGGACAGGGAGCCTCTGTTCGTTGTCGTAGCCATACATGACGCTGACCATCCTCGCACCGTTCAAGCAGGCCTGGATGAAGCTGGGGGAGAAGGACCTCCTGGAGAAGCACTCTCTGTTGAGCTCCTCCCATTCACTCGCGATCAGTCTGAACATGTGCTGCTCGGCGTCACCGGGGGTGCAGTGAGGGTTCTCTTTCAGGTAGAATTTCTTGTATGATCCATCGAGTCCTTCTTGTGCTTCATCCTGCAAAATTTGCATGACAACATTCGACCATGAGAATTGTTGTGAAGTTTTTTTAAAAGTACTTTATATTATTACATAGTACATTTAGCAAGGACATGGTGAGTGTTATGAATATTGTATGTATATTGAAGAGGCCCAATGGGCAATATATATAGGGTGTACAAGGGTACAGATAAGAAAATATAAAAGACTCCCTATTCTATCTCTAACACCCCCCGCAAATGCAAGGCGTATGCAATAGCATTGCATTTGGAAAGGGTGACACTAAAATATGAAAAATCCAAAGTCCGAGTCTTGATAATGTCGTCGTAGCATGCAGCTCTTGAAAAATATGTCGATAAAATATCTCCTCTCATCCAAGGTCCTGCGATAGCTCATAAAGCACAATGTGCAGGAGCAAAGTTGACCGCGGCAATATGACGAAGAAGATGATGAAACCGACAAAAAGATATAACTATCAAATCAAGTCGAATAGGAATAGATAGAAGTATGGCAGCGCAGATCGAAGCCCAAGACGGCGGCGACGCAGTACACAGGAAGTGCAACAGAGATACAGTGCACAAGAAGCGCAATAGAGACGCAAAGAGCACAAGAAGCGCAACGGATGCACAGTGCAAAAGAAGCGCGATGCAATGCACAAGAAGCGCAACAGAGACGCAGTGCCGAAGAAGCGCGGCGCAATGCACAAAAAGTACACCAGAGACGCAGTGCGGAAGAAGCGCAGCGGCCTTAAAAGCGGGGCGACAGATCTGCAGCGATTCGAAGAAAAGAACAGCAGCTGCTGCCATGCAAAAGAAATTCCTATGCTTTTACGACAGACAATAAATTTGTGGACTCGCGTGGCATAAACGAACTCAAAGATAAAGTTTGACGGATTTGGATGGACGCAGCGGAAGAAACGACACAAATAAAAAGGATAGCTAGCAGTAGCAGCAAGAATAGCTAGCAGCAGTAGCAATAGTATCACGCACATAGCCAAGCACCAGCGGCACATACTAGAAGTAGATACTAGCAGCAAATACTGGCCGCGGCAGAAAAGCAATCGCATCTCTCCTCCCATCACCGGTAGCAAGCACCAGCCGAGCCATCCCAATAAGATGACGCTCAATCTTCCTCGAGACGTAGATACAGTCAATATGGCAAGCACAGCCAGACATCACAATAGCCATCCCATCAATACAGCCAACCACCACCAAAGCACCATCGATGATACGAAGAGCAGCCGTGACTTCCGAAGAAAAATCAACGTGCCCAGATGAATCAATAAGGTTGATAAGGTAGTCATTCCCATCAACATAAGCACTGCAGATCTACCTCCTGCCCACCGTAGGCTCCAAGCAAGAGGATGAGCGGCGCATTCTCCACACGAAGAAACTCTCCACTGAAACGGGAGAGAGCAAGAGAGGGATTTGAAGCTCGCATCCAGGGAGAGAAGCAGTGCAGCATACGCGCACTGCCGGCGGCAGAGGATCGAGAGCCGGGCAACGGGGGACGAAGCAACTCGGGACGGCAGCGCGGATCCGGAGGGGCGGCTCGGGAGGCCCGGCGGCGGCGAGATCTGGCGCAGGCGGCGCGGATCGCAGCCGAATCCAACCAGAGCAGAGGCGGAGCCGGGTTGAGGCCGCGCCAGCTTGTCATATTGCAGAGGCTCTGATACCATGTTATGAATATTGTATGTATATTGAAGAGGCCCAATGGGCAATATATATAGGGTGTACAAGGGTACAGATAAGGAAATATAAAAGACTCCCTATTCTATTTCTAACATATCTCTAACAGTGAGGACCAAAAATAAAGTGTGTTCGATCTGACCTTAGCACTGCCCATGTCATCCCAAAGTCTCAAGATTTTTGCCGGGCAGGAGATGACCGGAGGGATGTGGTCAATGAGCTTTGCAGCATCCTTTGCTACATCACGCCCTAGCATAAAGAAAATGTGCGTATATACAAGTGGTCCTCCTGAAGTGACAACACCGTTTCTTAGATAGTCCTCGGGGGCAGGATCCTGATTAGTGGACAGCCATTTTGCCTCAATCATGAATCCATCAAGCAACATTGCCCACTGCAAAAGTAGCATTCTCAAGTGTTAATTGGTTATGTTATTTTTCGTAGATGCAACTAACTGTTGTCACAAATTATATATTGGACAGAAACATAACTAGCTAGTCCTACAACTTAATTAGTTATCTAGACAAATCAAATTAAAGAAACATTCTAAGAGTCATACAGATTTCTTGAGATAATCGATAGGGTTAAATCCATGCTCTTTTTCGGCCATATCTGCGATATCATTCGTGACGGTGTAAAGAGCCTTGTAGCATGATCTCATGTAGCTCGGGAGTGAATCAGAAGCTTCAATATCCCACCTGTAAAAATGCATTTTATGACATGTGATTGTGAATCTTAATACATGGCAACTATATATTGTCGATCCTATAGTGTGTGGTATTTTTTATCGTAAGAACAAATATCCAAGCTTACATTTTGATTGCCTCCGTGAAGAGGGAGAGCTCCTCTTGTGTGCCAACAAGATCAAAGATGTCATCCAAAATATAGACGAATGAGGTGATCTTTGTGAGCTCAATTCGGTATCTAGAGAAGGACGGCCCCTGGAGGGCAGTCAAGGACCACATGTACCATTTCAGAACCTGGTCCCGGGCAGCCGGTATTTCTTGAACCAATCCCAAGTCCATCCACCATCTGTGTCACATGGATTTGTCATAATTAAAATTCCTTTATTTTGGGTGATGAGCAGGCAAAAATTTTGGAGACTGTCTATTCATAAGTTGCCTGAAATTTTCTTAAGTTTAAATCACTTGTTGTTACTATTGAATCAATATTCAATCATATGATATCTATTGGATCAATATCCAATCATATGACACACCAATTTTTACATAAATCTAATGATCACAATAAGTGACTTAAACTTAAGAAAATTTCAGGCAAATTAAAACTAGCAAAACCGAAAAAAATTTAGGACTCCTTTTTATTTTATGACTCACGAGCAAGCGAAATTAATAGTAGGGGAGGGTACTTATATGTACGTACGTTTTAATCTCTTGCATTTCCTTCTGATGCAGCGATTTGTTAAGCTGGAACTCTGCAAGTGCTAGCTCCTCCATTGCAATGTTCCTTGTGGGCAAACTCTGCAGATAGCTCAGGTGGTGCCTGGCCTTGTACTGCATCAGGCTCACATGGTAGGGATGGTCCAGTGACTGCCTCACATATCTTGCAAGGTTTGGCTCCAAGTTCTTAATGGCAGATTTAAGGTGCTTCCTTGAGAACTCCTTTGCCTTATAAAGTGGAACTTCTCCCATGTTCAGGTGTGATATGTCTTGCAAGCTCAGCAGTCCTCTGATATCTTTGCTATGAGCAAGGTTGAAATCACCCTTGTCGTCGGTGAACCTTCGAAGAACGTCATCTGCCACATCGAGGAGGGTTTTTAGGAAGGTAATATGTGATAATATATATTGTCTCGAAGAGAGAAGTGCAATTTTAAATTTGACTACTCGTGAATTAATCTTAATTAGTCTATCAAAAGAATTACGGTGTAAAAAGTTAAGCAGCTAGCTAGCTCAAATCCAAAAAAAAAAAACTTAATCTTTACCACTGGTAAAATGTTTGAAATGACCAGTATATTTGTATGCACTGACCTGCTGAAACATCGTATCCAGCTTCTCTCATCAGCCTGAATGAAAGGGTTGCATCAAACAGATCATCACTATGGACGAAATCCACGCATGCGTCCACGGCGCTCTCGATTTCGTCTTCGAAATAGTGGTCGATGCAAAGGAGCTTGAGGTGATGAACGATGGTCATGATCTCCCGGTTGCTCTTATGACGACGTTGATGCAGCAGCGCCTGTACATTCGTCAGGCCCTCCTGGTGTTCGATGGTGAGCAAATCCTTTTAAATATACGAAGAATCAGAGATGCCTGATATATCAGATATATTTATACAATTTACTACTAATCAAAATTCAACGACTCGCATGCATCCATATGTGTTTAATTGTACGACGATATACTTTTACATATTTTGAAAAAAAAGAAAAAAGAAAACAGCATACATATATATGTTCCCTCTTAACAAATTAAGGCGTACAATCCACACGTAAGATATTTATGATAGTTTCTATGTAGTATATATATGCTGCTGATTTGATATGAGACCTATATGAGCTACCTGGAAGTCAAAATCATTGGACAGCGTATGGGACGCAGGCACTCGTCCGGGATGTTTCACCGGCGAAGGGCGGAAGAAGCCTCTCCGGCCGCCGTTTCCGGCCACCACCGGTGAAGCTGAAAGGAGCAACGGCCCCATGGAGAAGATTTGTGCAGCCATTGCTCTAGTAAGCCAAACTAAAGCAAGGGCTATATAGATTAGATAGATCGATAGATAGCTCTTGTGTGGTTAACTAGTCACAGTTAAACACTGGAAGGCTTACTTTGCGGTGTGCTGCTGCTGTACTTACCACGAACTGCTAGGTTGTGATCACTTAAGACTAGCTAAAGAGAGAGAGAAAGTTGCTAGCTGGTGCAACCACGCTTTTGTTACCGGAAAATAAGAAAGAGAGACTGATACATGAATAGAACACGGCAAGACTTTTCCTGCCTGTGGACGTGATAGTGCCACGTACGACATCAACGTCCACTGTTAGCTAGCTAGTAACCGTATAGCTACATTTGCAATCGATACTTCATTTGCAAAATAAGTTACAAACTTACCGTATGATCTTCAATGACAATCAGAGAGGGTGAATGATTGTAATCCACAGTGAAAGTTTTTTCTCAAAATTCTGGTGTTTTCTGATTGTGCAACCTGTTAGCATAGGAAAACACAAAACAAAAAAATAAGAGGAAAAACAGCACACAGTTTTTGGCACCGTAGCTACTGTATAAGTACTGTAGCAAATAGTATAGGTTGCTGTAGCAATTTGAAAAACTAAGATTCTGTGTTGTGCAGCCGTCACAAACCCTTACAAAATTCCTGCTGAGAGTCTAGAGCCTCACGTATGCTCTGCACCAAAGCAAAGCCAACAAAACAGCACCTCAATCAATCAATCTTCTGTAATCCTGCTAGCACATCAAGAATCCGCTTGCTCCAAAACTTTTTCTATTTTATCTCAATCACGCACGCCTGCCGGCCGCCCCCCCTTAATGCACCTATATACTCTAGCCGCAAGCACACATGCGGCTCCCGTGAACCCTAATGCCTTCAGACTTTTTTACCTAATCACTCACGTATGGTTCAATAGTCCTAGGACCCAATACGTGGGTCTTTACATCATATTACAAAACCAATTTTGGACACCCCAAAATTACCATGTGTCGTAGCCTACGGACCGCACATCCGTAGCTCCAACACGCATCATCCATATTTGATCTCCATGTTCTCCAACTCGAGCCCGACTGTCTCCTCCAGTATCCTCGACTTTCTGGACCATGACTTCGCACCAAGCCACCTCCCGGTCACCGTCGTAGACCACAATCATCTCCGAGTTACCCTGCACATGCAAAAACCAAAACACCATCTTTTTCCGGCATAAGTTCTTTCCAATTTGACCGACATAAGTCCACACACACCACACGTCTCAAATAACATCAATACCCAACATTGTCAATTATTCATCAACTAAAATATCATAAACCTAGCCTAACACTTACAATCAAGTTGCTACTTGCTAGCTAGTGCAATTTTCAGAGAGAGAGAGAGAGAGAGTTGCTAGCTAGTGCAGCCACGTTTTTGTTATCGGAAAAGAAGAAAGAGAGAGTGATGCATGAATAGAACACGGCATGTCTTAATTATGTATATATAGCGTACTTGTTCAAACCCTGAGTCAGGAAAAGTCTGATCTTGAATGGGCAGTTGTGAGCCTGGTCTGACCCGAAAACTATGTTTTTTAATAAAATAATATTGCTTAATTTTTTTAAAAAAATAAAAATTAATATTTCATTCATTTCAAGAATAAAAAAATACTTCTATTATTTTTATTATCATTGTCGGGCTTTTTTGAGATCCAGAGCAGGCCTTTGGACCGAAAATCAAGGTCCAAACCTAAATTTTTTTGGCCAGGCTCGGATGGTCCATGAACAAGCCTAATCTGATTTATATATCTAACATAATGGACTTAGATGACGATATCACGAATGTTGTTGTTTCGAATTATCCTACCGGGCAAAGGGAGACTGAAAGGGGGCGAGGCGAGGCTGTCCGCATCGACGTTTTTATGTTGCCCGTTCGATTCTACGTCGCGTTGGTTCCGCCATCGAATTTTTTCCGCCGTTGTTTCTGCGTGTCGCTTTGTTTCTTCCGCCGTTGGATGCTGCATGCTGGGTGTGCTCCGAACGGTTCGATGCGTCGTTGTGTTCTCCTTGAATCTTTACTGATCTGCGTCTGACTGCCCTCCTTGAATTCTGATATCTTTCTACATGTTATATTCCAGCACAATACTGCCCTTTTCTATGTACCTAGAATATAGATTGTCTGCCCTTTTTTGCTATATACAAAACATACACTACCTATACGCAAAACAAAACTTTGTCAGTTTATTCGGATATCTTTTGAACCACCTCTTTTGTCAGTTCTATGCACACTTGCAACACTAGATGCAGATTTCTTTCGTAAACTGCGGAATCTGTAGGTACAAACATGGTAGGCGTGGTAAATATGTTTGTGCTAGTGTGCGCTTAGATCGACGAAAGAACTCTCTCACCGTGTACATACGCTCGTAGCTATGCGGTATCATCTCTATACTCTGTTGTGCATTAATGTTACCCTTGTGACGTTACCACATAGCTACAGACCTACAGTCATACGGTATTCGGGAGGCAACAACTCAACAAATCTTAGTCTGCTTCGGAACCAAAAGGTAAAGATCTAGATCGTTATTTTCTCACAGCCATGTATCAACTGCAGATGAAATTTAGTCACTTCTATTTCAGCCTGCTTATACAGCGTCCTTATTATATAAATTACATTGTATAGATCAGATTGTGCTCCATCTAGGGACATTGCCGCCTCTACATCTTTGAGAAAAAGTCATCCAGGCAAAAAAGACAGCTAGATAGAGGTACATTGCTCATACTCTCTAATCCAAGAAATCATGCACATTCTGTTTTCTGTATAGAATATCTTGCCGCCGCATTGCCTCTACTCTAAATTTAATCAATTGTCTTTAGATTGGCCTGTCTCTACTCTAGACTGAAGATCCGCTCCCAGTTTTCTTGACAGTCATATTGAACTAACCCATGTAAATCGTGTTCTTCCTGCAGCATCTTCTACGAAGCCTCCTGCTGCGACGCATCTTTTGTGTTGTGCCTAGCTCTATCGTACCCTACCTATCGGCATCATCGATGTTGGCTGCTTTATGTCAGTATGTTCCAACTATGTATTATGTATATGGTTGTATGCTGCTGCCTAAAAACATATGGACTGTACGTTCTATCTTGCACCTCGGCTGCACGAATTCTCCATCGACTAATCTCGAACACTCTTGCTGTTAGTCAGCGAATCATTTATCGTTTTTTGTGTTGCCTCTTCATGGGTTGTGTCGACGTTTGGGACTCTCGTACAAAGAAGAATATAAATAAAATATAGATATTGCTATCTATTCGTCAAATGACTCAAAATGGTGATACATAAAGAGTATGTTTTGATTACAAGAAGAATGATTGTGAATAAACGTGGATCAGGGTCTGGATTACAAAGCCACATAGGTCGGGTTCTTATAGTCTACAAAATGTCGGCAGTTTGTTGCAGTGGTGCCTCTTCGCGCCAATGGTTGCGTCTCTTCAAGTTAATCGTTGCTTCCTTCATGATGACCGTTATATCTCTGAATATTACGGCCAATATCTTCTCTCCACGTGTAGTTGTCATTAACCACATGTGGGTAGCCGCTTTCCAGGACCTCCTCTGCGGGGGAGTGGTCCTGGAGTGGTATGAAGAAGCCTATAGGGGAGGTCGAATCGGACGTCCGGAAGAGGTTTCAAGAATGGTCAAAGAAAAGACTTTTAGGCTCACTTTTTGAAAGCTTAATTGATTTTGGCATAGAAAGCTATTTGTGTTCAGTAGAAAACCTAGCTTATTTATAAATAAGCACATAAAGATATACTCAGATAATTGACTAGCCAACACTTATCGTCTGGTTGTCTGGTTTCGTTTCTGCTCGATTGTTTCCTATTATGCATTGCATCATGCTCGGTGTCCTATTCGAATGGGCTGAGTTGATGTATGACTTTACTACTGTAGGTTTGCATACTCGACCTCTATATGCGTGTACCTAAATCATAGAACGAAGCGTCGCAGTTTGTCTTTCCCAGTACGATAGTCTACCCAGCTAACACACGGATGCTACATCATTTGTCCACACTAAACTTGCTTATCAACAGGCTTTTACTCCCAACATCATAGCATATATACTTCCTCTCATTTTTCCTACATCGTACGTATCAGCCCAACCATACGTTATTCTTTCGGGTCTTGAAATTAGTCACTCATGATTACAGTATATCGGTATCCTGATTCCATTCTTCGTCGCTACTTTGTTTGCTCTTACATGTTACTAGCACGTCAAGGTGCGCACAGGTATCTAGTATACATCAACACACAAACAAAATAGAGTACCCGGAATCAGATTTCTCCTTACGGGTTTTGTTATTCCTGACGGCCCCGCAAGCCTTTAATCTTTGAAAACACGATCCTTAATTTGTCGTTTTGGATGGCTCGGAATTCATATATAGATCTTAATAGAAACATCTCCAGGCCAATTATATCTAACAATATACTACTACTCAGCTAGAAAAGCTTGCAGACAAGTTAGCCTAATTTAAGATGGTAGCGCAGTTAAAACCACAAAATTCTAGTTGGGTGAAATATTAATTATATGAATTTTTTTACATGGATGCGGTACGGTCAGTTTGGGAAATGGCTAGGTTAAAGTAGGAAGCAACGAGCTTGGCGCAGAGAGAGAGGGAACACCGGCGGCAAGGGGTTGGTAAGGACGAGACGATGTCAGCTAGCCGACGATGGCAAGCAGCGTAGACTGTGAGTTGGTGGGATCAGCGACATGACGAATTGGACCCTGTCAGTGGTTACTGAGTTTCATTCACCGAATATTAGCCGCTGCTGGCCTAGCTCAGTACTAGCTGTGTCGTCATGTTTATGTAGCACGAGACGACAGAGGAGTGGCCGCGTCCCAGCCTCCCAGGATTCAGATTTTTTTTCTTTCTGTGTGAAGAGTCTGTCAGTATCAGAGGAAATGAAAGGAACCACATGCCAGCTTGAGCTCCTCTGTTCTTTCCATCGTGAGGTTCGCAGGCTCTTCGAGGCTCTAGGCTCACGGCCCTAAATCAGTCTTACGACTCGTTGTTTTACTGTTCACTAGTCGCTCGATAAAATACTTTGCTCGTTATTTTTTTTATATGATCGCTCTCACCTCTCCTTGACATCTAATCTCGCTCTCGCTCTCCTTTCTCATAATGACAGAAAACATGCGGCGGTTAGACAGGAGCGGCACGGCCGCACGGTGTCGGCAGCAAGCAGGCCGAGGGCAGGGGACATGCGACGCAAGCGCGGCTGGCCGAATGCAACTGATAAGGACATTAACCCTCCGGATATGACCACTACTTCACGTGCCACGCAAGAATTCAAGCTAGACACGTTCTGCAATACACTTCAGCCTCTAGAGATAACACTGATTTTAAACGTGCATAACTTTCACATACGGAGTTCGTTAAAGGTCCACGAGTACTTGATGGAAAGGTTATCTTGTTCTTTTTCCAACAAATCCGGCCCTACCTCCAAATTCCTTCTGAGAACGTCACAATTATCAAAAGAAAGTACTGTGACACCTTTATTTTAGGTCACAGGCCTTGTAATGCTTTGGTCCAAAGGGAAGGCACCATCCTAGTTGGCCTGTACTGTTCATGTAGTATTGTCTATGTATGAACAGTATCATAAATAGTACCACCTTGCAAGTCCTCCCTCCTTCCCCAACCTTCGAATTAAGCTCTCCCTCACCCGGTCGCCGCCTCCACGATGAGTTGCCCACGCCGCCTCGAGTCTTCGTTGTGGAACTACCACGCAACTCCTCCGCCTCCATTGACTGGTCGGGTGAGCTCCCCTCGTCCCCCTAATGTCCGTGCTCCCCTAACTCTTCCTCTCTCCCACATGGGCGTCGTCGCCTCGTTTCTTTCCCCGTCGTCGATAACCATGGGTCGTCGCCCGACCGCCTTGGTGCTGCCCGAGTTGCGACGCCGCCTTCCCCGGCTCCCTCATCCCTCCAGCAACCCATTTTGGGGATCTACGCCACCCCCACCACCGTCCCTCCGCCGCCGGTGAAGCGTGCTTGTAGGCTCTATGTGCCTCCCATGTTTCCCTGCAGGTAGCGTATTTCATGGTTTTTACGCTTTCTCATTAGCAAAACGTATTTTTTTTTTAAAATTTTACACTTGTTTCAAGTTCAGATCATCAACCAAATATCATACCTTAGGCTTGTCTAACCATACAAAAACCATTTACTTTTCATACTACCTTTAAACACCATTTTTTAGACATAAATCTAAAACACCAACCAAACAAACTCTACTACCGCGCACTGGAGTCGGACGAAGCCGTGCATGGGATAGCGTGCTGAGTTCAATTACAAAAGAAATAATATGTTAGTTTACGGAGTTTTGAGTCCGAGTCCAGATGGAAGTCGTGTAGGTGTGTGAGGCCGAGAGTTTTTTTTCCCGAGTTCTAGTCTAGTCAGTTCCCTAGGCCGAGTGTTATCTTTGTCCTGCTAGGTACTACATATTTCTGTAGGATTGTTTTTTGGCTAGACCATGTTATTTAGAAAAGAAAAAAAATGCTCTTAATTCTTAGGTTTATGCTATGCGCTGACTTTGAAAATAGGGAGTATTTTCTAGATATTACCATGTTTTTGCAGGAAGAACATGTCTACTTTTACATGGTCGGGTAGACCAAGATCGGAGCGTGTAGTTAGGCAAATTCTTTTATTATATGTTGTTGTTTTGATAGTGGTTGATATCATCGGTTCGTCAGGTTGTACGGATCCAAAATTATCCTTGATCATACGTCGTGAAGATCGGACACCCCGTATCACTTGAGCTCCACTATCGCCTTCACCGGCTAGATTTGGTCCGTCGTCGTCACCATGGTTGCCACACCCGCGAATTCGCGTACACCGCGCCAAATCCCGCAAGAAATCTTGCCAAATCCTTGGTTTATAAGCCCAAACATCCGTGTCATCCTCTTCCCCATCCTCCCCTCTATATTTCACTCGAGTTTCAGTTCTTGTGCCCCACTATTTTGATCGGAACACCACATTCTCTCATGTCTTTAGTGAGTGCATCCGTTGCATGTCGCCCGTGTCCCCGCCGCTCCGAAATCGCTCACGTCACTTTGTGTTACACCTCCCGAAATACATTTCCTCTCCGTCAATCTCTATTTTTGTGCAGCGCTTGGTGCAAATCGTGTTATCTTCTCTAGCTCCGGCCGCTGAGCTCACCCTCGAAATCCCCTTCCTCCAATGAGCTTCTTCCTCAAATGGATGCACAGTTAGCATACATGGCAACTCATCAACCATCATCCCCTTTGCTCCTTTGAAGCCTGTCGTAACTGTGGAGGTCCACCACCGTGAAACCACTCCTGCCGCCGCCGCTCCCTGTCGCTGCACCATTACAAGGCTCCTATGACTCAATAAACAGCTGGTGTGAGTTCCTGTGGGTCTCCTTTTGCTGGTGCACTAGATAGATGGATTAGCTCTATGTAGCGTTCTACGCAGTCGCCGCCATGGTTGTGCTTAGTCCCACCGCCATGCACCGCCGCCTGCTCGCCTCCCGCCACCACTGCCCTCGTCGGCACCACCAAAAGCTTCTTCTCGACCCCCCACAACCCATTTTTTGAGGTCACCACTAGCTCGCCACCACCACATTCACCGCTGGCGAGCCCACCCAAGAGCTGAGCCATAGCTTCCCATGCTCTCTTCTGTTTTGTGTCCAGGCCCCACCAGTTGGATTATGTTAATTAGTCTCATATTAAGCGTGATATCTCTATGATTGGTGGACCTGACACATTAATCTTTTTTTTTTGTAATTTTGCAGGAAATGGAACATTCACCCTCGCTGTATGTGAGGTTTCCTACCTGAAATATTCCTATTCCTATGTACTGCCTCTGTAAATCATTTAAGAATATGTATCGGTCAAGCATTTTTAAGTTTGACCATCAATATATATATGTATATAATATAATTAGTATTATTAGATCCATCATGGAATACATTTTTATAATATATAATTATTTTTATTTGAAACAACATATTTTCATTTAAAAAAAAAAACTGATGGTCAAAATATCACCTCTTAGACCATATCAATGTCTAAAATAACTTATATTTGGAATCAACTACCTACACGATATGTTATTCCTAGAACTACCACAAAATTATGCATGCCATGTACTGCCAAGAACAGCACTCACCGACGAGAGTGGATATGCGTTTCATCACATGCCACGGATGCCAGGCTCTCTGCTATCGAGCAACACGGCACGCGAGCAAAGATACAGAGGGCCTTACGCGTAGCAGTCACCAACCCAGCGTTCTATTGACACGGATCACAGCGCCTGGTGGGGATGGATTTATACACAATTCGAGCAGCCGTGAAACAGCACCAACACCAACAGGTTTCGATTTTTACAGGAGGAAGGAACGCGTGCGTGCGTGCACTCTGCGAGGAAATCCAATCCAATCCAATCCAATCCTGTCTGACGGACCAACCCAGCATTCCCCGTCATCGTCAATATGGAGGAGCTCTGCAAAAGCTCCTAGAGAGAATCATCGATCCCGGCACAGAGAGCCAATGACTGACGCGAAATGGTCCTTGGCGGCCCGGAGCTAATTTGCCGGCGGTCCAGATCCAGCCATGCGCCTCCTGAGCCGGCCCCGCGTCAGCCGGATCGCCTCCTCGATGAGCGTCTCCTCGTCTGGTATCGCAGGGCGAGGCGCGTAGCTTGTTGATGGCCCAGATGGATCAACCTGCATTGCTTCGCTGTTCTGAGGGCCATTGTTCTGAGGGCCATTGGCGGCGACAGCTTCAGGGCCGGGAGATGGCTGTGGCTGGGCAGGAGGCACTGCACCGGGAGGGGCAACTGGAATTGGGGGATTATCTTGCGTTTGCATCCTTGGTGGAGTAGGAGGGACCTGCGCTGGCTGTGGCAGCAGCAGAGGCGCTGATGGTGCAGGAACAGGCGGAGGTGCAGGAACAGGCGGAGGTGCAGGATTCACCTGCCGTGTCTGTGGAGGTGGTGGACGCTGCTGTTGTTGCTGTGCCTGCAGAGGAAGAGACCGTGAAGTCAGGAACATCTAGTTCAGAAATCTTCAGCCATCATTTCTATTAGCAGCGCCGCATTCAATTTTATGTGCACACGCATAAACTGGCATACACACACACACACCCAAATAAATTGTTTGGTTCTCCTATTTACTAAGCATTATTGAGTCCAAAAGAGTCATTTTAATCCTGCTACTGGTAAACATGAAGCCAGAACTGCAACAGCAGACCTTGCCACATGCTAACGCAACTTTATCATGCATAAACAACTATCCCGGCGCCTCCTTTGTCAGTAGAATGATCAACAAATGGTATTATAAAATGGTACAACGGTTATCACAATCCAATACAAAGATAATATGTGCTTCTCAAGTCACTAACTCCAGAAAGATCATAACGAGAATGGTACTACTATTCATTCAATATGATACAAGCTATGCAAGGGTCAAACTTTACTAGAAGCAAACAGGACGCATGGAACAAAACTAAATTCGAGGTGTATTACTTCATCCCAGCCAGTAAAAGACCAAATATTATGTTGCCCTTAAACACAGGACACAAATAAGTCTGCTTTTCTGTGGTGCGGGATTTTTTTCTACTGATGTAATTGGATAACAATTGTATACAAAACAATGAGAATAGGCATTCTAGGTAAGGAATAATGAAATAGCAAAAGCAAGAGAACAGAATTTTTTAAAAAAACAGGGATGTCAGAACTCAGGAGTGCCTAAGCATTTAACCAAACATACAATGCTGTAGTCAATTTGTCTACATCAACGAAGTTTCACGGCCTGTCACTAGGGGCCTAAAAAGGTAATTGACTTGTGGACCCCGGGAAACATAGATGATAAAAACAGTAGCAGAATTATTCAAGTTTTTTTAAAAAAATGAAAAATGAAAAACTATGAGGGTGCAAAAGGAGTCACTAGTATGGATTGTCACTTGACACAACCTAAATAAATCATGATCCCACTTGGTTGGGCCAGACCTATTTTGCTCAGGGCATTAGAAATTTCCATCACCTCACACTAGGAACTAGAAAAGCTGCAACCTAACAAACTAGATTCAGCAACATCAAATTATTTTCATTGACACAGTTGACTGGAAACCTTTTTTATCCTGCACATGTTAGGCTCTATAGCACATGATAGTTTTAAATAGCCTAAGAGCCTTTTAACAATTAATTAGTTTGCTTGAGGGAAGGTTAATGCGACAGTGCTATCCTCTTATATTTATAACACCGCCCATTGGCCCCAGTCCAATAAATAATTGAGCTTCAACCACATCCCATGCAAGCAAAGAAATACAAATAAGTTATTTCCACATATCTTTTGGCAATGCAATGAAAACGTAAATTAAAGCAAATAATGGAGAATAGCTATAGTCAGGAAGGCATCATACTGAAAAATTAAATGGAGTTAAGCTACACAGAAAATACAATGAATGATCCTAGTGTCAGATTTTTTTCCCAAGAAAGTCAGTACAACGGTATGGTAGCTGAATAGACATGACACTACAAAATCATTGCTAGTTAACTATCTCCAGGTGAATACCACCGGCCACCACAAACCATAACTCAAGCTCCTAAACTGAAAAATAATCCATAGAAACAAAGGCCATTGACTACCAACAGATATTACCAATAGATCTAAAGGACAACACCTTAGTTAAAGTATCTTCGAAAGTTCAGCCAGTTTGATTTGACAAAACAACTGGGTTTCCCTAATCTGCAGCCTAATCAGTGTAATAAACAAGAATATCGTATATAATGTAACTAGATGCTGATGACATAGCAGAACTTATGCCTTCAGTTAGCATGGATACTGTGACGGTGTAACCTAAAAAAACTCAAGCCCAACCTCCTATATTGTTGCATATAAGTTCTTCCTAAGGGTACCAGTGATAATATTCAACTGAACACTAGGTTGAAGTTCTTTCTTAAACCTTGCAATATGATGAGAATTTAATCTTCATTGCTAGTATTTAAGATCCCACAATACCAGAGTGAACTTCATATATCATTTAGTAACACAAATTCAAGCACTATGAAGAAAAATCTACACTAAAATCAAGATGCATATGTCAAAATTTTCGACAATAACATAATCTGCTAGCTTGATAGTACATTTGCTTTACCCAGAAAGAGTGATTAGTTCATTCCTGCTGTAACCAAGGTTCAAAATCCCGGCGGTTACCGGCCAGTAACCGCCTGTTACTGAAAAACCAGGTGGGAACCGGCCACCGGGATTTAAAAAACTGGCCGGTTTTTTTCTGGTTTAACAAATTCAAAATTCAGTTTTCGAATTTCGGCCGGGTTTTTTCCGGTTACCGTTTTCGGCCACCAAGCGGTTTTTCCTCCGGTTCCGGGATTTTGATCCTTGATTGTAACTACATAACCATGGTTTTAATTTCATTTAACAATGATAGAAATAGGAAACCTAATGGTAGATATGAGATGTAAAAAATGCTGGGAGAATGAATGTAGAACCAGTAGTTATTTTCTATCAAATTTGCTGCACTGTGTATTTTAATGCTTTCCAAACAAACATCGATATCATGCATCTGAAATTCTGAATAAATTCATGCCTATTAGGTTAAAAAGGAAAAAAAATAGTTTACAGTAGATCAAATCAAACATCGGTGACACTGATGAGAGAGAGAGAGTGCCGCTGCTTTTCAACTTCAACCAGCAATTAGATGCACCAACATGAATTGGAGTACATTATCGAAAACTTTGAGTAAATGGATACAAGTGGCTCTTATCAATTCGTCATATGAAAATGTTCATGGCCAAAACATGCCAAATTCCATGTTTATGCAACATATCCAGCCTACAACATTTGAGCTCAAACTGAAGAAAACCCAACTAGCACAAGCATATGTGTAAAAATCTTGAAATAACTTATGAGAGAATATGCTACACAAACGTAGAGAACAGAAATTTGGTGTCTCATGTAGTGGGAAGGGAATAAGTAGTTAAGTTATGGCTAGCAAGCAAATTTCCACATGTTAAAAAGTACCTGAGGATGAGATCTTTGAGTCTGTGACTGCGAAGCAATGTATTGCAATATTTCATAGAACCTTGTCTGACCATAGTTTGCAACCTTCTGAAAGTAAAAAACTGCCATGTCGCCAGCTCTAGTCCTCAACTCAAGTAGATTGCGATCAATCTCAGTTTCATGTTTTGCAATATAGGGCTTAAAGAATGATTCATACACATAGGCAGTCCCCTGAAATCATCCTTTGTTACAAACAAACAAACAAGGAGACGGAGTAAAACATGTTTTAACAATTCCAAATGACAGAATAGCATACCTGAGTCCTGGGATACCACAAATACACGATAAATGCCAGCTTTGCTTCACTATACATGGGTAACCTATATAAGCATAAAATTACCATCGTCAAGAAAGTAAAATTTCCCCTAACTGCAACCACCTAAAAACGCCAATTCTTAATATAATGTTGTGCAAAGGTTTTGCACTTCCTTGAAAAAAAAGGTCGCATTACCATGATATGAAATTATCCCCAACTCTCTCAAAAACAGTTAGAACTGCAAGTAAAATCCTGTAAAACCATGGTCACGCATCTGAGATCAAGCAAAAACAAATCCAAGAATGATATCCCAAAGTAAGATGAAAGGGCGTCCAAGACAAACCAGTACTGACACCAGAACCGCAACTGCTCAATCTCAGGCCTGTTCAGCTCCACTGTCTTGTAGCAATCATAGGCTGGGTATGCATATCCAAGAACAAGTCTGTAAAAATAGAAAAACAGCAAACAGCTCGCAGGTGCAACCAAAAACATTACCCCATTGCTGTAAATAATAATTACAGTTGCTGCTTACATTAAAGCTCTGGTAATGAATGAGCCGACCATCTTGAGCCCTATAGCACAGAAAAATCCGTTAGATACATTTTTAGCTGCCAAAAACAGCATTGATGAATGAAGATGGCCTATGAGCGTCAAATCTATAGCAGCAATTATGCCACCCCCTCCACAAGCTCCTTCACAGGGGCGGACCTAACATGGTGCATGGGGGTTAATCTAGGAAAAATAAACTGTTATCAGTAGTAAATCCAGTAATCCACCACGCAGCCAAGAAATCCGCAACATACAGCATGGATTGGATTGGAGAAAGAAAGATTTGGGTTAGATTGATTGCTCGCAGCAAAGAAATGATCCCCCGGAACAAAACGATAGAGCAACAGTCCAAGCGGACTAGGGCTCCCCTACCAACGAAGGAAGAAATCAATCCAAGCAAAGCCCAGATGAGATGGACCTCCACTCCACGCCAGTCCAGTAGCGCGGACGACGAGAGAAGAATCCCTTCCCTTCGAGGTGGCAGGAGTGCCTCTCTCGGTGGAAAGAGGCCTGGCGGCGCGCGTGTTCGGCGGAGAGGGAGGAGGGTTCGATAGTGTTGCCGTGAGTCGCCAGGGTTCGATAGTCCACATCTAAGACCTAGTAAAATCAGATCAAGACGAGGGAGGGGGGCAATACCTTTTCTCACGCAGCAAGCAACGGATGGATGGGCAGGCGGCGGCGCTCGGCGAAGCGCGCTCCCGGAAGGAAGGCCCCCCGAGTCGGCGGCGAGGGCGAGAGGATTCAAATCAAGAGGGGGGAAACAGGAGGGGGTTTTGCTTTTGGTTTGGGGATAATCTCCGCGGCACGACGCAACGCAGCGCAAGCGAAAGGAGGCGAGGGAGGAAATCGTCTTCTCTGCGTCACTGACAGTGGGGCCAAAAAAACAAAACGGCCCACCTGTCTGTGGAGTCCAGTGCGTCGTGCGGGACTTTCTGACGTGGGGGGAGGCGCCTCTCCGAGTCGGCCGATCTCATACCCGGCGTCGCTAGGCCTAGGTCGGCTGTGGTGGGCCCGCAAAGTCAGTGGGGCGGTTCCGGGTGGGTAAGAGCGCGAGGACGGTAGGTAAAGCAGGGGAAAGGAATACGCCTAGGTGGCGGTGCGGAGGAGGGGATGGGATCCCGGCCGTCCTCTCCTCCTCCGGCGGCTTTCCCGGCCCGCAAGGTAGACCTTCTGTGTTTTTGCTGCTGCAGACAAGGACGAACTTTACATTTCCTTGAGTGCGTTGGAGGGAGGGCCCACCTATATTCATATGTGTTCAGCTAGAGACCTATTAATCTTTTTTAAAGAAAACTATTATATAGTATATGCATTACATATATAATAAAATAATCTTAATTAGATCACCAGGCCACATCGATGCCCGGTCCATGGTCACGCACCCTTCGGCCTTTGTCGTTTAGGCATTAGACCATTCGCCCCAGCCACAACAAGACCATTCTCACTCATCTCTCTCTCTCTCTCTAACCGCAACAATCAACAGACAACAACCGGCTCTCATATCTCTCCATCTCTCTCGAATTCGATGCGGTAGCGCGGACACGACGAAGCCAAACGCGGCGGCAAGATGGAGGTCGGATGAGCAAGGTGGGGCGCCGAGCGGCGGAGCGAGACAAGGTGACCACCGAGGGGGGATCCCTGCGGCCGGCACCTGGCATAGCTCCTAGCAAGAAGGCAACACGCCAATACGCGGTCGCGGTACCCAAATTCATAACAGCACATATGTGAGTTCAATCTGAATTACCATATCTTTAATTCCCAAATCAGCAAAGAGCAAACCTAAATACCCAAATGCCCAAATCAGCAATTTAGTTTATGTTAGTTTGAATTATGATCGATAAATCTTGGCCTTTTATTGTGAAATGTAGATACGAGAGTTCACAAAAAGAAGGAGCGTGTCGATTTGAAAGACATTGAAGGAAAATCAAGTTAAATTGTATTTTTTTTCTTGATTATTTTCTAATTCCATTATTTTTTTGGAGACGTTACCACTAATACAAATAATTTATACTTTGATTTTCGCTACTGTGCACATTTATGCTTTACACCAAATAATATTTTTGTAGATTCAAACACCTATTCTTAAAATCCTGGATCCGTCGCTAAGTTAGAGTTGAAGGTTACAATTTAGCACTAGCCAGCCATGGGTTTTATCTCGAGTTAAAAAAAAAGGAAAAGAACCACCGGTTTGCATCACAAGTATTACTACTGATAAAAAAAATTATGAGTAAATTTCGCTTTGGGCCATTTAATCTTATCATAATTTCACTTTACACCATCTTTAACAAATCTTTTCACTTTTGCACCACATGTTATTACCATGTGTTGTATTTGCGTTAGGGTAAGGATTGGTCACCTTGTTTGGTACTCACGCGACGGTGAATGGCGGCATGGGAGGCGGCGAAGGCACGGGATAGAGAGAGAAGAGGTAGATAGAGTTAGAAAATGGATCGAAAGTAGGTAAGAACAGTCGAAGCATTGCTGGCAGCGCCCATAACAACAGCGTCGATGACAAAATGACTCTCTCTATTTTTGGGTTACCACTACATTGTTGGTCATGGCTCACTACCGACAAGCTCACCATGTGCCTCTATGTTTCCCTCTCGTTAACGGACACTCTCCTGATGCAAAGTGAAATAAAAAGTAAGAAGAGCTGAAGAGGTAGTGCAAAAAAAAAAATTGCTAAGAGTGATGCAAAATGAAACTACGATTAAATTACGTGATTCAAAGTAAAATTTACTCAAAAAAATCATATAAAACCATGAGCAAACGAGGTTGCTTTGGTGGACGGATCCAGCGACACCCATACAAATCTTACGTGGTTGATGGATTGAAGCAGTTGATCAAAATTTCAGATTTTTACCCTACAATCAGTCCATCGATCACACGTATAGAGCATGCGTGAAACGGGAGGATTGCACTGTATTCACGTCACTGACGACTGACGCGGTTGATGGTGAAGAGGAAGAGCTGCGACAGATTTTGCATCTGAGTACTCGTCGATGCGATGGCCTATTGACAACCGGCAGTACACCGCAATGCACTTGGGCAGAGCAACAAAGAGGGGTTTCTTCCGAGAAACAATGCATGTTCTGGAGTAAATCAAAATACACGTACAACACTACATGTACTGAGACGACATCAAACCTGTACTGCAATCTCAGGCCAAGAAAACTTTACACATGGTAGATTCATAACTTGCCTTGATTGCAATTTATTTGCAGCTGTAGTAGTAGGAATATTAGAGAGAGAGAGAGGAGGGGGCTATTTAAGTGGGGGACAGGGATAGAAGCAAACAGATCACTATGCACCAATCACCGAGGTTTTAACCTAAATGACACTGTTTCATATCGTATTAACGGAAATAACTCTTCTCGTGTCGTAATTGTAGAGATGATTGTCTGGACGAACGTACGCAAATTCCGCACGACCACCGCTCGGACGCCCCTCGTCCGCATGACCACCGTGCGAACACAGCACCTCCGCACGGCCACCCCACGGACATACACCTCCACCTCGCTCGGACATGCATGCATGCACCCACACACGCCGTCACCTCTATCAAATCCATCGCCATGCAGATGAGGGGTGTGCGGGCGGTGGCCGTGTGGACACGGCTACGTGTCAATACACAGCGTGTCTAATCTGTGGGTGTACGGATAAGATGCTATTTTTGCAAATGTAACGCGAGAAGAGTCATTTCCATTAATACCATACAAAAACAGTGCTATTTAGGAAGAAGAAGAAACTGCCGATCACCCACCACCGTGTACATACATGTAGTAGTACACAGAGAGAGAGAGACGACAAAGTTTAGCTAGGAGGCAAGTGCAAAGCTTGCAGCTTTCCGTTTATGCCCACAGCCCCACACCAAGCGGCCAACAAAAAAGGAGACGTCGTGCAGGTGCAGTGCCTCCTCCCATTTACCACTCACTCCTCTCCAGCAACCACCCACGCAGACAAGCAGCCGCGCACTTGTTCTGTTGTTCATATGCCACTTTCACCTTCCCCCGGGGATTTTTCCTGCCGCTTCCTTCCTCCTCTGCTCGTCGTCATCCTCCCGTCTTCTTCTTCTTCTCTGCTGCTGCAAGGTTTCGAGAAGCTGGAGATAGGAGGTCGGTGTCCTCTTGTTGGGTTAATTTTTGGATTTGGAGGGAACATTTATTTATTGCTGGACTGTGTGTGTTCTTGATGTGCTCTGCGACTCTGCTCTGTTTACTCTGATTTATGGTTGGAATTGCACCTGGATTTCAAGAGGAGTTTTTAGCTATTTTATCTCTTTTCGTTAACGTTGATTCTGCCGTCGTTTACACGGTCTCTCTCTCTCTCTCTCTCTCTCTCTCTGTTTGTGTGGTTTCTTGGGCTATATAAACTTTCAGACAAGAGCATGAAATGGGGAGTTCCGTGTATGCCCTTGGAGTGGGTTAGTTACATGAATTGTACGTACAGCAAAGCATTTGGGGTTGAAATTTATCATTTCTTGGGAGGCTAAATTCAATTTCCAAGTTATGAGCACGTTCACAAAAAGTTACTATCATCTCCATTACATTTGTTTTACTCACTGTTAATATTAGAAAATCTGATTTCTTGAAGAGTTCAGCAAAGATTTTACATTTGGATCTGGATAAAGATTTGCAAATATATTTTTTTCTGAGATTCTTGGGGGCTAAAGATTCATGGATCGTTTTCAGGCAAGAAACACACCAGAAAAAATTCCTTCTTTTTTACCACCTTTCCCCTTCCCCTCATCAGCTTTCCCAGCATCCGATTCCTCAGCATTCATTGGACCAAGCAGCTTACTCCCCCCCCCCCCCCACCCCCTTTTTAATCCTAACTTCTGGTGTTGCCTTTGCTTCCAATATATTACTAACCTCTGGATGCTGTCTTCTTGTCTCAGTCCTAGCAGTACTACTACTCTCCCACAAAGAAAAGAAAGAAAGCTGTTATTCAGTTTGCTCCTCTTGAGGCTCTCTGTGTACATCTTCTCTTCTGTTCATGCTATGTGATGACTGCATTTCTTGTGTGTGTGCAGGGTGAGGAGAGAGGAGGAGAGAGAAACAGAAAGGGGGATTTGTGAGATCTTTTTGAGCAAACTTTTTGGATGGTGGATATGGAGAAGAGGGAGAAGAAGGTGGTTGGGCTCACAAGAAGACACATGATAAGGAGTGGCTCCTCCTCTTCCTCTCCTACAACTGCTACTGGTATGTATGTGTGTGTGTTCCTGCCTGCCCCAGTGGTTTCTCCTCTCTCTCTTGTTCAGAAGCAGATGGTTACAGTGAAGTGAACAAACTCTGCAGCTTTCCTTGAATTCCTTCTCATCTTCCCCAAAATGCCCCCTCTCTTTTTTACTAACGCACCCTCGAAAGAACAAACTTTCCTCTCTCTCTCCTGGTGCTCTTTTTTGTACTTTTCCTGTGTTCTGGTAGGGGCCCTTGTTATAGGGCACTGGGCTTCTGTGATTGGTTTTAATGTTCTTTTCTTCGAAAATTAGCCCTCTTTTATGCCCTTTTTTTATTGCTTTGGATAGTAGTGTATTGTCTAGAGACTATATATTACGTAGAAATTAATGTTTTTTTATTAAAAGGGTTTATCTCTCTCGATTTTAATTAGTATTTCAATTAATGATCAGCATCACTATCATCTACAGTACCATCTATCTACAGTAACTGCATGGGTCTCCTGCCCCCATGCCAACTGAGCTAAGCTCAGTTCCTATCCAGAGACTAATGTACTAGGAGCAGTAGTGTATTGTCTAGAGACTATATATTATCTAGAGACTACGTATAGGAGTATTTATTTACTAGCTAGTAAATGATTATAGAGTAGCAGTAGTATCAAGTTATTCTCAATTTTGTCTAAAAATGAATGTTTGAATTTCTATTCAAACAGTAACTGTAAGTATGAGGAGCAATTTGACGTTTTTTTATGGATGAGCTCTACCGGAGTGTACAATATATGCCAACTTCCCTCTCGATCTCAGGCCACAAGAAACTCTTTTTGTCCTACCTTTTTTATGTGGAGCGTATTAGATTTTTCTGATTTTGGTTGGTTCGATTAGGTCAAGCTTTCGTGAAGAAATCCCAGAGATATTATGGTGTTGGCTTGGGTCGTAACGCTTGTCACCTACTGCCTACGTGTAGATATGTACCCAAGCCTTAGCTTGTGCTTTCTGTCCTTTCAGAGCACACAAAATGCTCCTTATGGAATATGGATAGAGCATGATACACAACATAAATAAAAGAAATTAAAACATGTAACAAAAACGATTTTTTTCTCCTCCTTTTTGAGACTTTAAGACAGATTATCATCATACTATAATCTTTCTTGCTAGAATATTATCTATATTGCTCTCTCTCTAACATATAAATCTTACAGTTCATCATGTCAAAGAAAATTTTAGACAAACCTATTAAAAGTCCATTTTTTGTCATTGTTGTTGTTGTTTTATTTTTTCCTCAATTTGTCCTTGTTCATTGGTCCTTAGAGTGCACATTATTCAGTTTCTGCATCAGGTGGTACTTGCTATTATTTCCAAGAGACTAGCATCGATCACCTGTTTCTTTTTCTTTTCTTAATTAAAAATGTATTTAAACAGCTGGAGCAAGTACTGCCAAGTATCTTCTAAAAAAGTCTGGAAAGACCCCTTTATCCGAACCTCGGTGAAAACTGTACCTACAGCATGTTGCATGGCAACAGCTGTTTTAACGAAAAGTTACCACACTATTTCTAACGTCAATTGTCTCTGCACATTGTTTCCAGATATTAACAAAAATGAGAGTGAAGGTGGAGATTACAACGCGGCATTTAGGCAGAAGAAAGGAAAGGCTAAGGCCTTGAAGTGGAGATCAACCAACAACGACATGAATGGCAAAGGAGAAGCAGAAGGTTCTGATGGAGACTGTGATGATACAGTCCTCTCCTCGCTGACTACAGCTAGCTTCAGCAGTCTGATCAGTAGGAAAAGAGTGAGGACCCTTGGCAAGGTTCTGTCTTGTTTTGCCTTCTCTGCAATTCAATCATTTGCTTCCTGTTCTTTATGCACATCTTTTTGTTCATTTTGCTGTTTCAAAGGTGGCTGAGGATTGTGATGCTGTTGATCCACCAGTTCCTAGAAAATTAAGATCAGGTACTAACCATTGTATTTCCTCGATTTTTTTAAATAATATTAATTTAAAAGATAATTACAAAAATAAATAGTCAATTTTTTTATTACAAAAATAGGCCCATGTCGCGATTTGAAATGGTAAAATAATCTTGTCGTCATTTCAATTGGCGACAGTATCCTCTTCACCAATTGAAACAGTGAAAGTGTTCTGTCGCCAATTGAACTGGCGACAGGATCATTTCGCCATTTCAAATGGCGACAGGGCCTATATTTTTTTTTGATATATGTGTTGAGAATTCAGCCTAAAGTTTTAGCGTATTTCACGAAGTTTTTGGTAATACCCTGAAGTGTCCGCGTAGTTCAGAATCCAAAATTGGACACGTGAGGCGAAATGTGAAGTAGAGAATGCGAGATCGGCGGCGCAATTTGAAACGTGAGTTCGGTGGGAACCGATTCTTTCGGGAAAATATTAGTAATATTTAATAGTCGGATATTTGGGAAAAGAGATGTAAGTCTGAAAGACTTCATAAGGACCACAACTGAAGAAGCAGCGGGCATCCGGAGAGGATGGAGCTGTCCCGAACCCGGTGGGACACGTCGCACAGGGTGCAGTACATCGCGCACAGCACCGTCGGGCCCAGGCGTACGGCTAGATCACCTCCACCTCCAAGTCCGCCAGCTTACGTGCGTAGCGGATCATGTGCTTGTCAACGTTGTCGCCGTGGGACCCTAGGAACAACACCCACCCGAACAGCCGCAGCAAGTAGGCCTTGAAGTGCCTCCTCACCGTGTACTCAGGTGTGTCCTCTGTTATACGCTCCGACTGCAAGAAGACAGAGACACATCACTAAGTTGTACAAAGCAATTGAAACGGAAATACAATAGTTATAAAAACTTATGTAGAACTGGCAAATCCAGTTCAACGATGGCTCGTGCGTACTGCTGAACTCCCTGTAGCTAGTGTTGGGCGGCAGCACCTCGTGGAACCTCACGAGGAACTCCGTGCGCCACGTGGCCGGGACGTCGTGCGCTGCCAGGGGGAAGACTGTGCAAGGCAACTCGATCAGGAATGTCACGCTTTGAAGCGTCGACGCCATCTCTCCGCAGGAAAAGTGGAACATGTGCGTCTCCGGCCTCCACCGGTCAACTAGTGCCATCAAGAGTCACTGGTCGTACGAAACACCTGGGCGTACGACCACCGCCCGCGCGGTCCTAGTCGTCCTCCCACGCCACCTCCACCATCCTCGCTAGTGGAAGGAGGCCTGCCGCTCTCAACCCGCGTCGAAAGGATTAAGAACATACGTGAGTCCACCCACACTAGTCAGACTGCAATTGAGTACATGAGGGTCACAACTGAACGTACCTCGGAACCCAACGTGGGTCCACCCTCCATGCCCTTATGGGCGTGCGCAGCCGCAACGCACCAAGCTCAATCACCGCTCGCCCTTCTGGGAGAGAATGGTACTGAGACAGCTAGGGTGACTCGCGTCAACGGTCAGGTCAAGCAATTCGTACGCTCACTGCACAGCGGGTCTTGGGTCCGACGTACCTGAAAATTCAGTGCATACATTGTAAACACTACAATACATATACAAAAGTTATAAGAAGCGACATATCTAATTAATTCAAAAAATACTACGAAACATATACAGATGAAAAGTAAAATTAAGTTCACAATATTTTAATTAACATCTACATACCTATTTAGCTACTCTAGATTTTTATATAATTTTTAGAGGTGTCTTGTTTTTTCCTAGTTTGAAATGTATTTTTGGCGTTAATGAAATATTTAATGTGTACAAATGGAAACCTAAATTAAGTACAAAGTTGCTATTTTTATTTGCTAACCTACCAAGTTTCGAATTTATGTACAAAGTTGCAAGAACATTTACATGCAAAATAGGTGATCAGATTTGCTTCTCTCTCTCTCTCCTCCGCTACCAACTGGCAAGGCTTCGCTACATCCCTTCCCCCCTCTCCTCCTCTCTCTTCTCTTTTTTCCGGAATTAAAATGACTTTTCGTCCGATTTTTGGGGTTTATATAGTCAGTCTATGTCGCGGTTTGAACTGGCGATTTGCACACTCTTCGATGCAAATCACCAATCCAAATGGCGATATGGAGTTGGAACGGTGACTGGCAGTAAATGACATATAGTGGCATGTTTTTGTAAAAAAAAATCGACTATTTGTTTTTGTAATTATCTTTTAAATTACTATTATTAAAAAAAAAACATAATTCCTCTCTCACAAAGCTACAAAAAGAGACAACTTTGGCCTTTTCTCTTTCATCTATAGCTATTGATTTACAGATAAGATGGCCAACAAATAATACTAGTGTTTTAAGTGAATAAATAGTGTTTATTGTTTAACATCGGGTTGGAAAAACTTGATTGCATTGTTATTGTAAGGCTGGGGAGTGGGGACTATTTATAGTGAGAGCCTCAAATCTAACCTAGCTGGTCCTTTAATATGCTAAAACTTGATTGCATTGTTATTGTAAGGCTGGGGAGTGGGGACTATTTATAGTGAGAGCCTCAAATCTAACCTAGCTGGTCCTTTAATATGCTATCGCTGTTTCTACTTTTTCCAAGAGCTCTTGTGCATTCACAGATGAGGTGTTCTAATAAGCAATTGGTTGTGAGCTGTGACCACGGATGAAAAACCTGACTTACCGGTGGGAACCGGGATTCCAAATACTGGCCGGAAAACTTCAAATTCAAAATTCCGGCGGAAACATCCCAAATTCAAATTTATTTGGACGAATTTTGACCGAGTTTTTTTTCGGGAATTCCGGTTACCGGCCGTCCGGCGGGATTTGAGCCGGTAACGGTTTTCTGATCCTTGGCTGTGACAATAGCTGGGATAGTTTCACAGTACAGGGATTTAGAGCTCCGAGTTATTAATATTTCAATTATGAGTCTCCTACTTTCAGCCATAAATAAGCGTGCCGGTCGAACTGTTTCTTCATCACCGCGCCATGTCAAGAACAGACGTCATCTTTCTGCTATCAGCGCTCAGACATTTTTTATGGATGGCGAAACAAGATTCAATGAGAGCTCGGTGCGTATTTCCTGCTTGCAAATCTTTCTTCAGTCTGTCGTGGCGCAAGACCGAAAATGGATAGTGAACTATGGATTCTTGCATAGCAGTTATCAAATTCTTTTACAAAGGAGGAGGAAGTAGTTGCTGATGCTTTGCTCTCACTATCTCAAACACCTCCTCTTTGTGAGCTGACGGACGACAAGGCAATGGCAGAAGATAGTTCAAACATAAACGTTGCCTCAACTTCTTGTTCAGAAGGTTTGTCTGCAGTTTGTCTTACTATTGTCATACTAATCACTGAGGTATTACAGTTTTGATAATATGTTGCATATATAATTCTGGTGTTGTTTCTCCTACAGGAGCTATGAAGGAGGATGACAAAATAACTGTGTTGCCAAGTGCTGCTAACGTAGTGGCCACGCAACCTGCCCGGCCAGATCAAACAGTGGAACGGACTTGCAATGTTCCACAAGTAAATCCTGTGCCTGGTGCTGCTATCCACAACAACATAAACCCACCTTTGTCAAAAGATGGGCAAATACAGGGGCTTTCTTTGGGAATTGTCACAGATTCGCCAAGCCCATCTAAAGACTCCTCCAATAACAGGTAGGGAATCGCTCATGGATGTCCTCAGGTCTCTTATCATGTCCTTTTGTAAGTGGTATTTCTCATGTTTATTTCTGTTTGCAGCGCGCGGAAGCAGCTGAAAGTACAATTTGATGATAGTCCAACTTATCCAGCAAAGACACAGGCTCCTCGGTGGCTGGTATTGCTTTGTTAGTTGTCCGAAAGTACTGCTGTAACTTCCATTTAGTCCTAATTTTTCATGATTTCCCCACAATATGTTTTCTGTACAGGTAAATTCTAATAAACATGTTTTTGTGGTACATGATGGGAAAAAGGCCAAGAATAACAGTGCCCAAGGTACCCCTAACTTCAGAATGGCATGTCAATTTGAATATGGCATTTCATTTTGCTAAAATATTGGTGATGCTGCTATTACTTCTTAGCTAACCTGTAGCTACTTCATCAGAAATTGTTCCTTCGGTCCAGACTCCACTACCTTGTACCTCACATGGATATTTGATAAAGTAATTTTCTGCCTAAAACTTTGACATTGTTTCCTGCATTGATCTTAGTTGTTAAGAAGATGGCTAATGTATGTCTCTTTTCCAGGCCCTCTACAAGCACGTTGGCGGTGCGCACAAATGCTGCCCCTGAAACTGCTAAAGCTAGTGCAACTGGAAATAATGACAAGGTCAGTATTTTGCCTATTCTACTCTTTTGTTACATACTTCTGTTTTCTTCTTGAATAAACGGGGCAAAAAAATTATCTCCAGGTTGATTGCTAAAATTCTTTCGAGACTGATCTCTTGAAAGGATTTTCTTGTACATGAATGTTGTGCTTGAACTCTTTGACTATTGAGCTGACAATTATAACTCTTTCATCTGCAGTTTTCCCTGGTTAAAAATGGTGGCCCTACAAACACATGGAAGAGAAGTATTACCCATGTCTATGTTAGCCATCTGATCCAAATGCATTTGAACAAAGACAAGGCGTCACAAAACCGAGTAAAACCTGAGGAAAGATCACACAGCCGCATTTCAAGGTCTCCAAACGGCTCTACCTTAAATAAGAACAATGTACAAGACGAGAGCTTCTATGCTGTGCATTTTGATGTGAGGCTCCCGGTTCAGCCATCTAGTGACATTTGCGACACGAATGCTGGTCGACAAAAGATGGTGAGCATGACTGCCTTTGCATCGGCTCCGCTGCTTCAGTTTTTTCTGTGCTTGTGCCTGAAGACGTTGTGTTGCTTCTTTCAGGTTAGTGGTAATTTTCTGAACTTGCCCACTTCTGCGGCGTTACCAGGGCCACAACATGTTCAGTATTTACATCCCCAGATCATTCCCCGCGGTGCAATGCCGTATCCATTCCCGCATCTTCCTTACAGCAGAGGGAATTTAGCACCAGCAGCAGCACTTCAGCAGGTTTTCTCTTTTCTCTTTGCACTTTGCTTCCAAACATGTTACAATCTTTCAATGTAGAGAAAATGCAGTCATCTCAATATTTCTGATCATAACTTGTTACAGTTGAAATGGAGTCTCATTACATCTTGTTTATCGTTGTCGGGTAGCAGATGCCGCAGTACATGTGCAATCCGGGTTACGCGCCGCGCCCCAGCCTGCCCGCGAGCCCAGCCATGATGAAGCTTCAGCAACTCGTACCAACTCCACAGCAGCAGCAGCAGATGTGGCAATTCCATTTCCCTCAGTACCAGTCAAGGCCAGAAGCTACTGCACCGGCGGCATGGCAGAACAGCCGGCTCCAGGACATGTCTTCCCTGCGATCGATGCCGGTGCTCCCTCCTCCGGCGATGCCGCCACAGATGGAGCTCTTTTGCGCGCCGTATCAGGGTGGCAGCAGGCAGCCACCGCAGCTCAGATTGATCTAGTTGATCGACGCTGTTGGTGTGGAAGCTAGTGCCGTGTTAAACTTAAAAATCAATCCCTGGTGTTGTGTTTTAACCTGACAAAGGATCGATGTTTCTGGTAATTACATCAGGAGAGTGGTGTCATGTAACAACTGAAGGGGGGCAAACTGTAATTAATATAATTTGCAGTGAAGATCCATGCTCAGATATCACCCCACTTCTATATCCCTAATCTAATCTCACTTCCCATCCTCTCTCACCAATCACATAGCACTAAAATTGAAAGATGTATAGCAGTTCTCTTAATATAATTTGCAGTGCAGTCAGATAATACTACGGCTCTCTAAATTTTGGTATTTTGTTCCTTTTTATACTTTTTCTTCAAAAAAAAATTGAGCTAAGATAATTGGAGCTTTCTCTCTAATCTGTGTGCATACATAGTGGAATTAAGCATGTTCTTTAAAAAAATCATTTTAACAAAATATATGGAACAAGAGAGAAAATAAACGTATGAAATAGTCAAATAAATCTGATGCAAACTACTCTGAAGATAGATCAAACAGTGGGAAGCTGGAGATTTAGATATATAGGGCTACAAAGGAATCGAACGCATCACCGGCCGGTGGTGAACTGGCTGCTCTGCCGCCGGCTGGTCGGAAGCGGGGTCAGCCTCCGGCGCCAGTCGTCCCTCCTGAGGGACCGGCTGCTGCGCGGGCGCCGCTGCTTCTTGGCCGCCATCCTGGTGGTCGGGAGGAAAGCAGTACAGGCGTGGCCGGCGACGCATGGAAGGCCTCCGGCTCCGGCGGCGCCTCCTGGGGGTGCGGCTGCTGCTGCACCTGCGCTGGCCCTTGAGAGTCGTCCTGGCCGTCAGGGTGAAGCTGTTCCTGCACCGCACATGGCTGCGGTGGCAACGGCGCGGCAGAAGAAGGCGGCCTCTGTGACGACGACGACGAAGACGAAGACGGTGGTACCTGACCCGCCGGCTCTACCAGGCGGGAACCGCGGCGTCGGTCCCACGATGTCGAGCCGACGGGAAGTCTCTGCGGCTGCTGGAGAGCGAGACGGCGGCGGAGTGCTTCGTTGAATATGGCCTCGAGCACGTCGAGCACCAGTGTCTCCTCCGGCGAGAACTGCAAGTCGTAGTACAGGCTCTGCGGCGGTCGTCTCGACCTCTCCCATGGGCGGCGCCAGGGGGTGCCTGTGGTGCACAGGCACCCCAAAAAAACGTGTAATTTTTTTAAAATTAGGTATACCCAAAAAAAATATGCAATTTTTTAAAACTAGGTATATTCCAAAAAAAGTGCAACTTTTTTTTAAATTAGGTATATGTATGAGCAATTGACACTTGGATTGAAATATCAGCTAAAAGACGTCGCTTCAATGTTAGTTAGTTTGATAAGTACAATTGGATTGAATATAGTGTCGAGAAGGATCTTTGTATTTTGCTTTGTCTCATTATTTGTTCAACGAGAAAATTGTGAGAGGCGATAGTTTTATTAAAGGAGGATTTAGAAATTGGAATAGGTATGACTCCGTTAACAAGCATGTGGGTACTATAAGAAGTGTGCATAATTGAGCTCAAGAGAAATACAACTTCTTTGTTAAACCTACAACATCAATTGCTAAAGCTCTTAGAAAGCAAATTGAAAAGGACAAACAACTTTACATTTCTATGTTGACATATTCAATTAGATGCTTGATGTTTATTTTACGTCAAGGACTAGCATGTCGTGGATATGTGAAAATGCAAATTCTAGCGATAAGGGGAATTTTCTTGAACTTTTGGAATTGCTTTGCAAACAACAATGAGGAGGTTGCTAAGGTTGTCTTATGCAATGTCTCTAAAAATTGTAAGATGATTGTCCATGAGATATAAACGGACATAATTAATTGTTGTGCCACTCGTTGGAGTTCTTATTATAGAAACAAGAATCTCGGTGAGCTTTCTACTAAGCTTGTTGAATATGTCAACCTACGAGGCAAAGCGAGCGTTGAAAGAGTATTTTCGGCGATGAATCTTGTGAAGAACAAGTTGAAAAATAGTATGGGCGATCAAGTATTGAATGATTGTTTAGTCACCTTTATAGAGCGAGATATCTTCTCGAAGATTAGTGATGCTGATATAATCAAGTGTTTCCAAGGAATGAGATCGCGTCGTATGGTATTGTGATTTTCATTAGTTATTTAGGACTCTTTTATTCATGTAAGATTTTATTTGAACTATTGTATTGCATTATTAACTAACTTCAAACTCTTTTGTGTAACTGTACGTTGGATTTATGAAATTACATATGTGTCGTACAAGATTTTTTTTTCATCATTGAAGTGTGCACCCCCATTGCTAAATTCCTGGCTCCACCACTGACCTCTCCTACGGCAACGACGATGACGACGGCGAGAGGAAGCCACCATGAATGCCGACCTCTGCGTACGCAACGCACGTAGCGTGCGCCGCAGCGTAGCCTATATATTTAGGAGACGTACGCGAGCTGGACGCATGCACGGACGCACGCACCTTTACATGAACGATTACATGTGTGCGTATTGTATTGTATTTCTATCGTCTTGTTCATCTGGTTTTTTTTTTTATCATTATATGTTTGGATCAGTATGTAGTCGATTCATAGATAGATCAAACAATAAAATTTTGGGATTATCTATTCATACGGTATCTGAAATTTTAGTAAGGATAAGACACATGTTTTATCCATTGAATCAATATTCAATCATATGATACATCAATTTTTACACAAATTCAATAATCACAACAATTGACTTAAACTTAAAAAAATTTCAGACGACTTAGAAATAGCAAATCCGTAAAATTTTACTATGCTTTCCTACTGGATGTTGGAGAAGTCAAAACCCCAATTAAACAATCAAAGCCCGAGTTATTTTTCTTTTTTGATTTACGTGTGCGTGTGCATGTTGTATTGTATTCCTATCACCTTATTCATCTCGATTTATTTATTTTTATATTGTATGCGGTCCATTCATAGATTGATCGAACAGTAATGCTATGATTTTCCATTAGATGTTGGAGAAGCCGAAACCCCAATTAAACCGGGGAATCCCAGTTTTTTTCCCCTTTTTTGCTTTCCTAAGCTGCTTATGAGAATATGATAAGTTGACCCCATTAAACAGGGCTTGAAAGATACTACTAAAACAAAAATAGGATGAGTCCGCATGCACAATGGAAAAATAAAGTATCTTTTTGTACTAGAGAAACTGTATAGTAGGAAAAAATATGAAGGGATGAAAATATGAAACCTGTGTTTTTTGAAACCTAAATGAAAAAAAATGGAAAGGGGGCATACAAGGATACAACGGAGCAAATTTTTTTTATTTAAACCTTTGTTTAATTTATTGTATTTATAACTACTCGCAAAATTTATTTCTAGATCGAACTCTTTCGACCACGCAAACAACATTGTCATGCCACGAGGTAAGTCTAACCCGAGCTATAATTTGTAGCGTGGCCAAAACAACATTGTCATGTCAGTAATGGTGCGTCATGGTGAATAGCGTAGTCAAAATGGTTAAATTTGAAAATAAGTTAGACCAAAAACCCGTTAATAAAAATAATTTTAAATTGATTTAAATAATAAAAAACGATACAACATATTACTGAGTAGAGAAAGAGAAGCAAGGATTAAAATCTAGGGGCAAGCAAAAGGAAGCACGAAACCACACCATATGGCAGCGTGGGATGCCCCCCCCCCTAAACTAGCATGCATGTGGTTGAGTTCATGCATGTAGGAGCAATAGTGCTAGCTTATGTGTGTGTGCATGTTAACATTGAGTTAGTTGTTTGCGTGTATGTGTGGTGCACGATGGTGGAACGCAAGATGAGTTACGCAGTGACAAGGTGAAAGTATTGTGTTGGTACTAGGCAGTTACGATGTCGTATGTGTGTGTATCCATAGAGTTGAGTCCGAGACGTTGAGAAGATGTGTTCGCCGTCTTGAGTCGAGCTCGTGGAGTTGAGTCCGGAATGTTGAGGAGATGTGTTCGCTATCCTGTATTGAGTAACAGTTGGACAAGTCTAATTGTGACCAACTGTCTTAATAAATAAGTGCACAAAGATTATAGAGTGATTTGTTAGTAATCTTTATACATATGGTATATCTAGATTTTACATAGAATTTATTTACATAGTCCTATAGTATTTATGCAGTATTAATTATGGATACTAGAGTTTGTGTGGCATCCTTTCAGGAAACATAGAATTCTTTCCGGATACGAATAGTCGTTTGCTCTCAATTAAAGAACACCTCTGTAATAAGATATTGTAAACAAGAGCAATAGAAAAGAAAAACAAAAAACTGTTGTTGTTCCACCGACACTTTTTCTTTTTTTTTCTTTTTTCTTTTTTCATTCTTGTGTTCGCGTGCTGTTTAGGCCAACAGTCGGCGTCGGCCCCGCGATGTCAAGCCGCCGACGGAAAGTCTCTGGCGCCGGAGAGTCTTCTTTGGAGAGCGACGCGAGCGAGCGCCGTTGAATATGGCCTCGAGCGCCGTTGAATATGTCTCCTCGAGCGCAAGTCGATCGTAGTTGCGCGTGCTCGCGGCGCCCATCTCGCCTCTCCTACGACAACGCAAGTCGATCGCCACCATGAATGCCGAGCGCAGCGCTGTGCGCCACCGCAGAGCCCATCTCGACGCTGCATGCGCGCACGCACCTACGATGAATGATTACATGCGCGCATATTGTATTGATAGTACATGAATGGTTACATGTGTGTATTGTATTTCTATCGTCTTGTTCATCTCGATTTATTTATTTTTTATTATTCGAGTGATCGTGTGTTGCAACGATTTTCTAATAAGCATAATATAAGTAGTAATTATCCTACAGATGAAAGTTTCATATATAATTTGTATCTAATCAACAAGCTATATATAATTTTATCATAAACCACAAGCACATATAATTTAATTACTTGTATAAGATCATTCAAGTAACTTATGCATGCATACGTATCTATCCACAAAGGATCCCACCAATTCAAAAGGTAGAAAAGGAAGGTGATAGATGGAGACTCACATCCACCACCAAACCCTTTATAATAATAAAGACTACCCATGTATCTTTATATGTTTCGATCAATATGTGATCCATTCGTAGATAGATTAAAATGTGATGCATTCATAGATAGATTGACACAGTAACTCAGTAACGTTGTTACGTTTTCCCACTAGAAGATGGAGATGCCGAAACCCAAAATAAACAACGAAGCCGGACCTTATTTATTTACGTGTATGTATGTATTGTATTGTATTTCTTTTTATCTTATTTTTTCTTTCATTATCTGTTTCGATCGTTTATTCATACATAGATTTTTACTTATTTTTTCTTTTTCAATTACGTGGATCATTATACCTGATCATTAGATCGATATGTAGTCGATTCATACATAGATCAAACAATAAAATTCTACTTATTTTTTCCTTTTTCAATTACGTGTGTGCACGCGTGCGTAGTGTATTATCTACCGTCCTGTTCATATCGGTTTATTTATTTTGTACTATTGATGGGATCATTATCTGTTTGGATCGGTACGTGATTGATTCATAGATAGATCGAACAATAACGTTACTATGCTTTCCTACTAGATTTTGGAAAAGCCGAAACCCCAATTAGACAACGAAGTCCAAGCTTTTTTCATTTACATGTGTGCGCTTGTTTTTTTCCGTGGCTAGTTTCGCTGGCTTACCTTCAAAAAGAAGTAAGCATGTGGGCTGAACGGAGTCGAACGCGAGTGGGTCAAGGGCTCGACGGCCACTCATGCCAACTGAGCTTTGCTCAATCCTCCAACGAGCACACGCGTCATGCTGCGCTTGAATGCGGGCCGGGGGGGGGGGGCGATGTCCCCTTGCCGACTGAGCTACACTCAATTGTCGTGTGTGCACATGTTGTATTGTATTCCTATCATCTTGTTCACCTCGGTTTATTTATTTTGATACCACCGACCGGATACTTATGTGTTTCGATCGGTATGCGGTCCATTCATAGATTGATCCAACAGTAATGCTACGCTTTCCCATTAGGGTATCTCCGATAGTTAGAGATAATTTTATCTCTAACATATGCTACATCATCTTTAGAGACAATATCACCAATAGATAGTCTCTAGCGCACTCTCCAACATTTATATTTTATAATTTTTCTTTGAAATGAGCCTACATATCAACTACAGTAGATTAATGTATCATGTCTTGTTTCACGTGCATGGCAGTCTCTTCAGGAAGAGACGACATGTGCTCTCTCTCCTCCACGTAAGATTTTGTTAATATGACATAACTAAAAGATAACAATAAATACATTATTGAAGATACCCTTATATGTTGAAGAAGCCGAAACCCCAATTAAACCGGGGAATCCCAGGCTTTTTTTTTCCTTTCCTTTTTGTTTTCTTAAGCTGCTTATGAGAATATGATAAGTTGACCCCACTAAACAGGGCATGAAAGATACTACTAAAACAAAACTAGGATGAGTCCGTATGCACAATGAAAAACCATTAATAAAAATAATTTAAAAGTGATTTAGATAATAAAAACAAACGATACGGCATATTACCGAGTAGAGAAAGATGCCGCAAGGTCTTAAAATCTAGGGGCGAGCCAAAGGAAGAACGAATCCACACCACAGCCTCCCCGCGGGCCCACGGGCCCCACCTGTCATCCTCGGTACACGTTAGCCTGCGGTCACCTGATCCCCACGCCCGCGCGCGCCACGTGGCAGCGCGGGACGCCCCCGCCCCCGCCCCCTCCCTCGCTCTATTAAACCAGCGAAGCAAAGCAAGGCAAGGCGAAACAATCCGCACCCCTCCTTGCTGGCATCGCACGCGGCGGCGTCGCAGCCCAGCCAAATCTCTGCGCCTTACCCGATTCGGCGGCCGCTCCCAAGATTCCCCCGTCATGGCCGCCGCCGCCGCCTCCGTTGCTGCTGGGTGGGCCGAGGAAGAGTTCACTGACGGCGAGATGGAGGTGGCCGCCATTCTCTGCGACCTCCCGGCCATCGTGAGCGCGCGCCGCCGCCGCCGCCCGGAGATCCCCACGTGGGGGCGGCGCCGGCCCAGGACGCTGCCGGTGGAGAAGCCCGCCGCCGTTGCTGTTGCTGATAGCGGGGAAGGAGCCGCCAGCCCCGACACGCCGCTGGCGTTCCCCGAGGAGAGCGGCGGGGATGATGGCGAGGCGGAGGCGGAGGCGGCGGCGAAGAAGAAGTCGAGGACGCACGAGCAGGTGAGCGGATTGCGAGATCTGTGCGCTCGCCCTGCTTGCTTTCTTTGTCCTCCTAATCTAATTTACTTTAATTTCTGTTGGTGTTAATACGTTTTGTTTGTTCGTGTGCTCAGTGGGTGCAGGAGCAGCGCGGCGTGGTCGCGAATTTGTCACAAGAAAACGCCCGTCTTTTAAAGGTTGGTGGCATCTTTTTTAGCTGTTTTTGTTGGACTGATTGGGTAATCTCGTGATTAGTGAGCCTACTGGATTACTCCTAATGAGCTAAAACAACCATCTTGATCAGAAATTGTCACGGTTTATAACACTGCTCCTTGTTTGTTGTGGTGGTGAATTAAAACAGCAAATTGAGGAGTACAGAGCCCGGCTGCAGAGCTCGAGAAGCACTAACGACAGCTTGAAGCAGATGCGGATGCAGATGCAGAGCAAGGTGTGTGCGCGAGGAACAATTCCCCTCTTCTCCTCTGAATCTTTGTTCGATCGATCCAATTGCTGTTGCAGATAGTGTAGTATTATACCAGAATCCCTTGGACTGCAATCTATTAGTTGAGAGTATGCGTGATTGCGTCCAAGAAAAGAAAGAAAGAACGAGACCTTTCCAGATAGAGATTTAGGCCCTGCCAAGTTTATATTCCCTTTCCTCTTTTTGGTTGCTTCCTTTCCTGGATCTAGGCCTCATGTCCTGCTAACCATACAGTACAGTAGTGCACTCCTGTCCTACCATGTACGTGAACAGAGGCTAATGTTGCTAGCTACGTGTCGCTTTTGCAGCTCAAGCGGCAGCGGCAGGAGGAAGAGCAGCGGAAGCGGAAGCTGCAGGCGGAGGCGACGGCGGTTGATCGGCCGGCGCTGGGGCTTGACCTGAACGAGCCGGCGAAGGAGGACGAGGAGGCGAAGGCGCAGGCGGCCGCGGCCGCTGCGGAGTGGTACTACCGGGGGCGGCAGCCGGCGATGGTGTACAAGGCGGCGGAGGCGCGGCGGCGGCGGCGGGAGATCCGGCGCGCCAAGGTGTCGTCGTCGGCTGCGGCGAGCAGGACGCGGCGGGTAGGATAAGGACACGGTGATTGGCCGGTGCCAAGCCCAGTTCTTTTTTTGGTGTGCTAGTCATAGTAGAATCGTATCGGATTAGAATTACAACATTTTGCTTGGGAGCAACGCTAATCATCTATGCTTGGATTCTCCCGGTCTCGATGGACTTGATAGATTTGGACGTGCTGCCCGATTAGCAATTCTTTACTTCTAGGAACTCCAGCGAGTAAACTAGCCGTTTCGGAGGGGGGACTCGATGGACTTAGATGCGATCCCTGATTAGCAATTCTTGACTTCTAAGAACTTCAGCGAGTAAACTAGCCGTTTCGGAGGGGGGACTCGATGGACTTGGACGTGATACCTGATTAGCGATTCTTGACTTCTACGAACTTCAGCGAGTAAACTGGCCGTTTCGGAGGGGGGATTTGCAACCACATAGAATCTGCATGTGGATTTTCTTTTCTTGGCGAGAAATGAAGAAGACCATCGTAGGCTCCTCCTATTATACAGGTACGTCCATCTCGCTTCTTTTCTTTGAAATAAAATAAAAAAATAAATGAAAGGCCATCGGTCTGAGCCTAGCATAGATGTAGTAGTACTGCAAAAGAAACATCTAAAAGAAATTTAAAAAAGGAAAAGGGAAGGTTTCCACGGATGGATAGAGCATCGAGGCCAGGATCCCCAGAAGAAATGAGTTGAGTTGATACCGAGGGCCATGCAAGGCCTATTCCGGACTGGCTCTCCTGTCAAGCTTATCCCCCCAAACACCCAATTCCTTAGTACTACTTGGGTACCATCATGGGCTCATGGCCAATTTAATATTGAAGCTCATGTTTTTTTTTTTGGGTCCCCTTTTACGACAGATTCACAATCCCCGGCGGCCTGGCCACTCTTGCAGGAACTGAAACCAACTTGAGATCAGAAACCCCATCTGGAATGCGGGAATTCTGCAGGAATTGAATTTTTTCCTGCGGAATTCTCGCGTTCAAATCGGGGCCTTCTAAACTATGATGACATAGCAATCACCCTCTTCATGGTTAATTCATTGTTTTTTTTTGAATGAAGAGACAGGAGAGCTATCCTTTGTATTGATAAAGTAGAAGAAAATAAGATAAAATAAAAAGATACACGTACACCCCGATAGGGAACGCATCCCCGACGGGAGGGAACCCGCGACCAGAGCATGCCTTACAGCACAACACCAGAGCTAGAGACACCATCTAACAAACTTTAAACCACGTCCTAACACCAACCGACTCTGTCGCGCACACATCAAAGCTAAGTGAAAAACAACACCTTCCAACCAACTCTAGTAGCTTCAAACTGGTTCAAACCAGACAGTTAATTCATTGTTAATTAGTCGCCAAAGATACACATCAATAGCTGTAGACCCAGATGTTGTAAACAAACCAAAAAAAAATGGTCGTAGATCCAGAGAACGAACCCGTCTGGATCCAGATGAACGGCTACGACTTTATGAATGTACTGCTGACTACTAGTGTACTTCACAAAGTAACCCCACCTGGATCAGCTACGATTACGTAACGGAGTATCACCATTTTTCTCTCATCAAGTCAACTGCTACACATCTATATCTGCTAGTAAAACAGAGAAACGCAGAGTACAGTGTTAGGAATCTCAGATTCTCAGCTAACACTGGTAGTACCACAAGAAACAATGAAGTAAAAACATAGATCAGGTCAGGTCAGGTCAGGTCATCAAGAAACGAGGACGACCCTGCAGTAGTAGGAGAGAGAGAGAGCGTGAAATGGATCAAGTCCTTTGCCCGGCCGGGCAGAGCATTTACGGCCTTCCCGGTTGCCGCGGCAAGTACCCGGTCCCACCGGCCACAATCCACAAGCAAAATATCCAATCTAATAACTCCGCTAATCCTCTGTCAATTCTGCTTCAACCACCCGGTTGACCTACTCTGCCCTCACCCGTGTCAGCCCAAAATCTCCCAAGGCAAAATAGACTCTTCATTCGTATTTATTTGTCATATCCTAACTGCATATTATATATTAATAGGCGAAAAGACGTAAATATTTAGTGACTTTCGAGAAAGACATATAAAACCAGTATCCTAGGATAAATATCCCGTGACATTAAGTGGTAATGGTAGAGAGGCACAGTAGATGCTCTCATCAGATTCAGGGGTGGGGAGATTCATTCGACGCGCATCGCTTTCTTGTGCACGAATCAACTTTCGGAATGATTTTTGGTCTGTGAGGAACGGACATCGGATTTACTTCACACGCCCTTTTTTTTTTCATGGCTCCGCGGTCCGCACCGCTTGGAAATGGAGAGGGAAGCTTCCTCCTCGTCAAGAGAAGAGAATCCCAGAGCTCAGGGAATAATATACCCGGGTCTCTTACAATCCGTATCTCGAATTCTCTATTGTGCCGCATTACTAATGACATAGATACCAGGATCCTTGCAAGATCAGTATTGCATGGGCAAGTGAGTCGTAACAAAGTCGGATCAATCTTACTCATCTTTACTGTTATAAAAGAAGCATTTGGTGGTGGTAGTGTGTCTGTCATCTACCTCCTCGTATCTTAAGTTGGTAGGATCTTTTGTTGGTGGATACGTGCATATGTGTATATATTACAATAAGGAATTTATGTGGATAATTAGATCATCTACGCATGTGATTTTGTGGTAAGACTTTGTGGCTGCTTGATAGGATGTGAATTATGTATGCAACTTTTAGATGTACATTGATTTTTCAAGTTTAGAACTTATATATGTTTATTTGAGATCCGTTACAACGCACGTACACTCGGCTAGTGGTGACAAAACCGACACTGGTATTGTCCACTTTATTACTTAGAGAAAACAGAGCTAAGGTAATTAAATTTGTGATTGTGGTTTAATCTAAAAATTGAGGGAGCATTTACCCCTTGATTTGACTTGCCGTTCTTCCTAGATCACAAAGGTTTTTACCATCGGCAAAGTGAACACACACACAAGTGGAGTTGATAAAAACGCAAATAGTAAGGGCATCTTCGATAGTGGTCAGCTCAGCCGTTTCTTACCTGTCATGTCACTCAAAAGTTTAGTTGGATGAGAGAGGATGTAAAGAGAGAGAATGTGTCATCTCTTATATAAGAGACAAGCTGGGCACAGTGAGTAAGGAGAGAAGTTGTGTTTAAAATGATAATTTTATAGATAAATTGTTGGAGATGTTGTCTCTAAAATTGTTTGTAAATGAGTTGGAGTATTTAGAAACAACTCTAAAAGACAAACTATTGTACATACCTTAAATAGTTTCCACGCATTCCAACACATGAGATTCACCATCAAACAGAGAGACAGTGACAACGTCAAGAGACGAACGAAGTCGAATTTCTTTATTGGGACCCAACCAAAGTGCTCGAAGAATCAAAAGATGGTGCCTCAATTCGAAGAACAGGGCACATCCAGAGATCCCAAACACCACAGCCACCTTCTCATAACATAACTAGTAAGGTGTCTATGCGTTGCAACAAAATTCTAAAAGATGATGAGATGTACCAGCAGACAGAATCCTAAATCGCACAGTAAATATCAATTTCTGACGAGCGCATCGATGGCGATGGTTGTGGCCAACCGGAGATATGAGTTCAGGGCTCAAATCATTGCCGATGTGGGTCAACATGACAAACCTCTGTCTCCCTCCCCCCATCTCCTCTCCTCCAGACCCGCCGCCGCCTCCATCTCCCTTCCCCGCTGGCGCACCCGCGTGTCGGTGGTGCTCGACCGGAGATGTGGAGCAGAAGCGAGGTCGGGGGGGGGGGACGGTTGGGGTGGGCGAGGGACTTGTGAGCGTTGGATTTTTTTCGTACGAGGGGGCGAGACGATCGTCCCGTTGCGCGAGGGTAAACCTCTTCTTTTATTAGTTAAGATAAGATATGTTTGATTCTCCTACAAGCTAGAACAGTATATTATCGATGCGAATGAGAGTGTATAGTGTTTTTTCCCCATATATCTCGAATCTTATTGTGCATGTCTTTCGAAAAAATAGATCTCATAGGTACAAAATCTTTTATTTCCATAAGTAGATACAAATGTTAAACACAAGCTCACGTGATTGTAACAACATTCAACATAGGAGCATACCCATAAGGCCATAACAATTTCCCGCAACAATGTAATCAAAGAATGAATAGTCCATATTATGCCCGAATGAATCGCAACAACAATATGTTTCTAAAGGGTGCGTATATAGTGAAAACCACATGAATGTTTCAAACCCATGAAAACATATCTTCAAAGTTCTTAAAAATTCCCCCAAAAAAAACTATATGTAGGGGAGATGATGTTCTTTAACTATACAAAATAAATTTGTCGTTTATTATGTCTTGCAAATGAGGTTAGGTTTGATCCTAAAATTTTGCATGGTTAAAAACATCCCCTCCCCTCTACATATGGGATTTTTCTGGAATTTTTGAAACTTCGAAAACATACTTTTTACGGGTTTGTAACATTTAAATAATTTTCACTCTATACATCCCTCTTCCTAAAATCCAATACAACACATATGAGTTGTTTTTTTTAGATTTTTTTTGAGACTATAATATTGTGAAGGCGTATCTCAAAAGTTGCTTCCTACGCGCAATCCAAGGTCTACTTGTACAACAGAACCCAAGAAGAAAAATGGAGAAATAATAATAAAAGAAAGATAAAAGAAAACCGAAGAAAACCAGGAAGCAAACCACACTTCCTCGTCCTTTCCTCTCCCCCTTCCTCCTCCCAATCCCGATCTCCCCATGCCTCCTCCCCTCCCCTAACCCTCGCCACCACCACCTCCACTGTCGACATGGCCTTATGCCCTCCCCTCCGTACCATCTCCACCGCCACCTCCTTCCCCACCTCCGCACTCTGCCTCCGCAGCACCACCTAGTGGTCGGCGACGTCCCGCGGTCCATCACCGCGCTCCTCAAGAACCTGCTCCCCTTCGCCTTGTCCTCATCATACTGGCTCCCCTACCCCCCTTGCCTCCCCCGCCCTCCCACCCCTACAAGGTCTCCTGCGCCGACTTCGTGCCCTACCTTGCCGCCATTGCCGACCCCTTCGCACGCTTCGCTGACATCCACCTCCACGCCTCTACCAAGTTCGCCGCCTCCGATGTTGAGGATGCCTTGGTGTCGTCCGGCCTTGCCGCCTGCGTGCCCGTGCTCTTCTTCAAGGAGGACTTCGCTCTTGAGGACAGGCCCACCTTCAAGGCTGCCTGCCCGCTCGACGATTACGCACTGCAGCACCTAGACATGGTGGAGGCACACCTCGTGCAGGAGATCGCGCGGCGATCGGAGTCATTCTACGAGGCGAGGGTTGGGAGAGGAAGTGGTGGGCAGCTAGGGTGGGCAAGAGTTATGAGCGTTGGATTTTTTTTTATATGAGAATGTGAGACGATCGTCGCTGCACGAGGTAAACTGCTTCTTTTATTAGTTAAAACTTTTTTTTTATTAGTTAAATAAGATAGCAACAGTAAAGACTGAAAGTAGGTAGAGGCACCGTCGCCGTCGGATCGCAGATCCAACTGCCTCAAGTCCACCTGAAACGCTCGTAAACCAAGCATGGAGATCTCATCGGAGTGGACGGACGGACACATACCTGAGGAGACAAGAGACTCGACTCACACCAACTTATTTTTACTACTAGAACGAGACGACACGGGCTGTGACGACTGATGGGGTCAACGAGGACCGAGTAGGGGCGGATGGATCTAGGAGAGCTGGCCGCAGTCGGCGACCACGACTGGCTTGGCGGTGGAGCCGCTGCGGGACCCGACCTTCTCGATGGCCTCGACGACGTCCAGGCCCTCCACGACCCTGCCAAAGACGACGTGCTTGTCGTCGAGCCATGTGCAGGGCACGGTGCAGATGAAGAACTGGGAGCCGTTGGTGTTGGGCCCGGCGTTGGCCATGGAGAGGACGCCGACGCCTGTGTGCTTGTGCTTGAAGTTCTCGTCGGCGAACTTCTCGCCGTAGATGGACTCGCCGCCGGTGCCGTTGCCGCGGGTGAAGTCGCCGCCCTGGCACATGAACTTGGGGATCACGCGGTGGAAGGTGCTGCCCTTGTAGTGCAGCGGCTTGCCGCTGCGCCCCACGCCCTTCTCCCCCGTGCACAGCGCGCGGAAGTTCTCCGCCGTGCGCGGCACGTCGTCGGCGAACAGCTCCATCACGATCCGCCCCGCCGGAGCGCCGCCCACCGTCATGTCGAAGAAAACCTTCGGCCTCGGGTTTCCCGCCGCCATCTCGCTAGCCTCTCTCGCCTAGGTTTTGGTGGGGTGGGGTGGGGGTTGATTTGCTTTTGCCTTTTGCGGTTGGGCGATCTGGCCTGGTGCGGTTAAATAGGAGGCTTTGTGTGGAGAAAATCCATGGCGAGGGCCGCGTCAGCCGTCAGATCGGGACGCGTGGCGGGATCACAGCCAGCAGGGGTTAACCAGGGTGGTAAGGTGGTGGGGTTAGGGCAACCTTGGTTAGGCCTTGGGTTGGGCTCCAGGTACGTGCGAGGGGCACGTGACCCTTCCCCACCCGCGGAGGGAATGGCTGGTGGGGCCACGCGGGCCGCTCTCGGCCGGCTGCCTCAGGAAGTACGTGAGCGTGGGGACCCTGTATGTGGGGCCACGTCCGTCAGTTGGTGTGGGTGGGTTCGGTCACCGTGTGAGATGTTGTTGGATCTTTGTGAGGGTAACTCGGGGTGTGACCATGGTTAGCGCGCGGTGGTTGGGTTGTGACTCGGGTTGGGGCGGATATTTGTTTTGGTGGGTGGACGTGGTCTTGCTAGCACGGGTGGTGCGGTTGCGCGCGGATTATATGAAGCGGTGCATGGACGGGATTCACGGGGAGGATGCGGCTGCGACGGACGGAGGAGGAAAGGACGTGGCTGCGTCTGCGTGGTAGGGAGGGGGGATATTCCCGGATCGCGGGAAACGCACGCGGACGGCATGTGCACGCGGACTGGCCCGGAGCGAATCCTAGAGCCGGCCCAATCCAATCCACTGGGGCGCTGTCAGACACGCGTATCTCTCTATATACTACTTAAAAATACGAGTTGGTGACGGTCCGTCCTCCCACTCTTTTTGTCGTCCGTCCGATCAACGATCAACCAACGGTTCGGATCTTCCACGTGGCCAACAACTGCTGCTCCCACGACCTCATCCCACTCCGCCTCCCTCCCTTTCCTCTCTCTACCGTCCCACCCTACCCACGACTAAAATACGGCAAACCGCCGCCCACCTCTCGCCCGCTCTGCTTCCTCCCCCACTGCTTCTGCGTTCGGCTGCCCCGAGACCCGCCGCGACCCACGCAAGCTCCCCTGCTGCGTGCCCTGCCCCGCCTCCTCCCCCTCCCCCTCCCACCTCTATGCCTGCCCTCCTTTGTCGCCGTCTTCTGCCCTTCTTAGCTCATGGCAATCCATTTCACTGATATGCGGCCTCCCACGCCTCCGCCTCCCACCACCAGATCGCCGTCGACCACACCGAGCTCTTTTGCGCCGCCTGCGGCGACCAGGTCTACGACTCCGACTTCGACCACACCGTCTTCCTCGCTCAATCCTCCTCCCTACCACCCCTCTCCGCTCCGGCCTCCGCCTCCCCTGCACCCAGCAAGCACCGCCGCATAGACTACCGTGCCTGGGCCCAGATCCGGCCGAATTCGCACTCATGAGCTCCGCCGATACCACTACCTCTGCATCCGCCGCCGCTTCATCAATCCCGAGCCCGAGTCTGCTAGGCCGCTTCGTCGGAGCGCGCGGCAAGCAAAGGCGGCGGCGCTGGCAGCTGAGATGGGCTCCCTGCCTCACGGCCTCGACCTTCCCTGCCTCTTCGCCGACTACAAGCCCACCACCGCATTCCTCTTCCCCAACCAGGTATGGAGCCAAAAGTGACCACTTCTAGCTTGTGGGCTGTGTACACCCGCTTGTAGATTGGCCTAGGACGTATCTGATACACGTACAGGACTATACTAGCTGGAATTGTAACTAAATTATTGCGATGGTGATCATTATACAACGATTCATGCGAGGGTGTTTGAACTTTGAAGTAACTAGCATCAATATGAGTATATAATCTAGCAGGAATACCAAATATGGAGGAATTCGAGGAGGTAATAGTAAGTGCGTAGTTAGTTACTGCGGTTGTAGCTGCAACTGGGTTAGCTGTAAAAAAGGAAGACTTTTCACCGCTTCAGTTGACGTAGATCAAAATTTGGGCTTGAAAGATTAGTACTCCATATGGGATGGTTAGGTTGTCAAGTTGTCATAGGAGGCTCTTTGATTTATTAGGTGCATCAGTGCTGGTGCAATTTGCATGCTGCCACATGCATAATTTGAGGTTAAATACATTTGTAGCGTGTATACTGCATTACTTCCATCTGTTCATGCTTTCTTCTATTTTCAGGGTGCCCAGACTGTTGGAATGGGCGCAGAAGCTCGAGTGTTCTAGCAGCATATTGGCCCCCATTAATGTTTTGGGAGTATAAAGTTGTGATGAATGGAATCAAGACGCATGGAGGAAACAAATGAGATAATGCAAAGCGTTGCCCTGAGGTATTTGATATGTAATAGTTCTCTGATTTTTTTTCCAGTCTTCTAAACTAAATTATTGGATTCAGTCATTAGTTATCCTGCTTGCCCAAATCAAGTTGGCATTCTGTTAGAGATAAGCACCATCGCTTACTAGATATAAGCATTTTCCATGCATTACATTTACTTCTCTAATACTTTCGTATGATTCTTAACCACAATTAAATTGTTCTTATTTCTTATGTCATATGCTTCACATGTACATCATATATACTTAATTATGTATCACTCATGTTCACTTAGGAAGTGAAAATGGCGCTCTGTTATGTATGCAGGTGGTTCTCGGGCAGGAGATCGACGACGCGAGGGTGATCACCCTGAGCCGCCCGCGCCTGCTGAACGACATCTTCGATAGAGTGGTGCGCTTTCTCGCGTTCCCGATTTCTTGGCTCGAAGGTGTTAGTTGGTAGCTGGTTTGGAGTGTAGAACCTGTGAACTGGTAATAAGGAGTTGCGACTTGCGATTGTTTGCGCTCGGTTTCTGTTTGTAGGTCTATATCCTAGCCCAGTTCTTGGAGAAATGGGAGCAAGATGAGAACGCCAAGCTGGTCATCTTCAAGATGTGTATCCTCTATAAAGTAACCTACCAACATTCCATTGTGACCATTGTTGGCACAGCACATATGGTAATGCATTGGTTTAAGCTACTCTACTGCTCTAGGACTGTACAAATCAGAGCCAGGGTTTAGGAAAGTAATAGGAGGGACAAGAAGCACTATCGTACTTGTTTCTACTTTAGGACAAAAAACACATATGATCAACATTTGAACTCTACTATCAGTGTGTATTCTGTATATATCAGAAAATTGCAGCAAATGTTCTGTGCAAGAACATGGTGTTGAAATGAGGTGTCTGTCTTGTTGTAAAAGAAGACTTTGCCACGACTTTGTCTTATATTCAGCAATTGTCACAAGTAGATGAATGTGATGTTTGATTATCATTAGGGAGCTGGACGTGTGTTTTCTGCTGGTGGGGACCTAAAGATGTTCTATGAAGGGAAATCAGGTATGGATGTTGCAGTCTAACAGTTACACAACATGCCGTCAGATTCTTTTCTTAAATCTTGCTGTAATTTGAATTTGCATGACAAATTGTCAGTTAGGAGCTATTAATAGAACTTATTTTGCAGATGATTCCTGCCTTGAGGTTGTGTATAGGATGTATTGGCTCTGCTATCACATTCATACATATAAGAAAACCACAGTGATGCTCTCTTACATATTTGTCAGAGGACTTCTGTTTATCTCGCTGGGAAAAAATATGTACTCAAATTATATGGTTCTACATTAATGTAGGTGGCTCTTGTTAATGGGCTTGTCATGGGTGGATGTGCCGCTATGGTTGCTCAACTGAAGTTTGCAGTAGTCACAGATAAAATAGTATGTGACACTGCTCTAATTTATTTTGGGCCTCATTTATGTCTTATTGTTTATAAATTTGTTTATTGATTTCTCAAATCTTTGTCTATCTGTATCACCTTAAAATCCGTCTGATCATATTGGCAAATAGCAAACTTGTACTGTTGTGTGCATTTGATATATTGTTTTATAATCGTCTATGAACAATACAAATAATTCCATATTTGAGAAATAATATTCCGGAAGGGAGTGTAATATTCTTTTCCCTCCTTTTCCTACAGGTCGCTAGCGATTCTTTTGTTGTAAAAACCCTTGATAGGAAAAATCTTTGGGAAATGCAAACTCCACAGGTAATAACACTAATGCTTTGGTAATAATAATATGTTTCATGTTTTTAACTTACCTGCTCACATAGACAAACACTTTTTTTAAAAAAAATGTGAGGAACAAAAACAGATATGACAATAAAATGTTTTCTAACTGTAGGTGATGAAGCCAAATTTACTCAGAGATGGTTTTGAGCTTCTTAAATGGTTACCTTTCTTTTCTTAGCTCATGGCAATCCATTTCACTGATATGCTGGTTCTCAATTCTTGTTGTTGATTAAACTTTGCATTCGCAGGGATAGCCTTGAAGTCACTGATGATGTCTCCATTGTAGAATACCTAAAGCGTCATGTTTATATCACCAAGGGCTCTTACACAAATATTAAGGTATTCCAAATTAGTGATTTGATCATTTGACTATGATATCCTGAACTATTGAAGAGATTGACTGTCAAAATGCGAACTTATTGCAGGTGACAACTCCTGATGACTTGCTACTGGCTGGGCGCCTGATGAATGAGAAATAGAGCCGATAGTCAAAACTTAACAGCTTACTTGATTTAGAGGCACCTGTATCACTGTATGAATTTGCAGTACAACATTCCTCTGCACTTCTGCAGTTTTGAAAACTAGAAAATAATCACGTAGCATTACATGAGACAGCTGACCTGTATGTCACATTCTTTCTATACCGATGAAAATACGGTAATGTTTTCTGTTGAGTTCATACTTGGCACAACAAATGGAGCTTTGTGCGCAATGAACCGCTCGTCGGGTGGCGGCAGTGTGATGGTCTGCGTGACCATCTGCTTCATCCCCACTGTCGGCGCCATGGCTACGGGGAGGCGAGGGCGAGGCTTAGTCAGGTGGGCGAAACAAAAATTACTCGCCGAGTGGTCGCAGAGGACACCGAGGCGAGGCAGTGGTTAGAGAGAGATTTATCTTAATCTTAACTAATAAAAGGAGTGAAGGAGTTTACCTCCGCGCAGCGGGACAATGGTCCTACCCTCTTATACGAAAAAAATCCAATAAACCTGAACTGCTCGTGAGTCCCTCGCCCACCCAAATAGCTCATCTAACATTCTTACCGTCCACCACTTCTCCTCCCCATTCCCCCTCCCTAACCCCTACCTCGCTTCCGCTCCACATCTCCGGTCGACCACCACCGTCACCATCGACGCACGAAAGCTCTAGCGGGAAGGGATGGAGGCAGATCGGTCCAGTGGCAAAGTGGGAGGCAGGGTGATGGGAGCGAGAGGCGGCGACGGAGGGAGGAGGAGGCGGAGGCTCGTCGCGTCGGCCCGCATCAGCAATGGTCGAGCTCCGACCTCGCTTCCACTCCACATCTCCGGTCGACCACCACCGTCGCCATCGACGTGCTCGACAGAAATTGATATTTACTGCACGGTTTAGGATCCTATCTGTTGGTACATTTTTCCCCGAGCATTAACTGAACTTTGCTATTCTGTTAGTTTCATACATCTTTGTGTAACAGCTTAGTATGTTTTAGTTGAAATGGAAGTAGTAGTTTGAGATAAATTAAATTATTCATTTATGACTTTGTTCTCACACTGACCGCCTCTGTATGAGTATTTGTTGTTCCGTAGCAACGCACGGACACTTAGCTAGTTCATATTTATGTTCTAGGACGCGTACGTACCGAAGAACTCGCTGATGATGTCCTTGGACGTCGTCTCCCTCCTCCTCCTCCTCCCTAGTCTCCCTCGTGGATATTGTAAACATTTAAGATATTCACACAAAGGTACAGATGCCAATGAATACCTTACCTCCTACTCGGGAAGGAGGAGGAGGAGGAGGAGGAGGTGGGCTGTCTGAAGAGAGGAGAAGAATGGCCGAGGAATGTAAGGCCCAATCACTAACAGCCCACGGGAGAGCTGAGAGGGCGGAGGAAACCGAGGGCCGCTCGCCGTCGCTTCCCCGCGCTCGCTCCGCCTCCGGTGCCCGCTGTCCGGACTCCAGGGACCCGCCTCCGTCGATGGGCGGTGGACGGAAGCGGCGGCGGCGCGACGGCTCGGAGGCGCCGGCGATCCACCCGCGCAACCGCTACGCCGCCGCGGCGCCGGACTTCGCGATGCTGGCGGCGCGATACCCCTCCTTCCGCCCCTTCGTCTCCTTCTCCCGAGGCCGCGCATCCATCGACTTCACCGACTTCGCCGCCACACGCGAGCTCACGCGCGTCCTCCTCCTCCACGACCACGGCGTCAACTGGTCGGTACAACTTGTTCACCTCCCGCCCCTTCCCCTCAACCCTAAGCCGTGTTTGCTTCAAGTCTAGGCCCAATCGCTTCTGCTCGGTTGCTATCGCGATAGATGAGTTGCATAGCTAGCTCTTCGACGCTGTTCCTCTGAAGAATTACGAGGGCACTCCTGAATTCAAGTAATTGAAACATGAAGTTCATTCTGTTGCATCTCAGTCTCCAAGCACCTGTAATTTCACACGCTTACCATTTTATGAACTGTTCATGCTACTCTCAGAAGTCAGAAGTGACTTCGGAGCTAGAGAAGTTGGCATTTTGGGTAGGTTTCAGTGTTGGATACCAGTACATTTAGGAAGTGTCTTTTTTTGAAAAATCCCCTGAAAAAGGCCTTCACAGAAAGTGTACGCTGCTTATTGTTTATTGTCATGAGCAACGCCATTGGAACTTCCGCAAAGAGATGCCATGGATCAATGTAAAGGGTCGTGTTGAATGTAGACATGGGATGCTATAGCTACTTTTTCTTCACTTTGGTCTCGCTCTAGTGCTGCATTGTATTTTCACTGAATGATCTTAAAAAGCAGGTTTTGTGTGTCGTTGTCTCACTAATTCATGGTGCCAAGGGTAGATTGGTTAATATATATATATATATATATATATATATATATATATATATATATATATATATATATAAACTTGTATAACCAAGGTTCAAATATCTTCTTTCTTAAAAATTGTTGTCTGCCATATTTACTAATAGTAAGGGACACGTGATTAAAAAAACCATTCAAGTCTGTATGCCATGCGAACTATTTGCTGCTCACATGTCCTTTGCTAATTGTCATGCTATACAGTTTATGATCAATATCTTGTTTTGATATATGAACATGATATTTTTTCATTAAAACTGTCAGGTGGATTCCCGATGGACAACTTTGCCCTACTGTTCCAAACAGATCCAACTACATCCACTGGATTGAGGATCTTCTCTCGTCAGATCTCATACCACCAATATCCAGCTCAAGTGAGACAGTGAGGGGCTTTGATATAGGCACAGGTGCCAATTGCATCTACCCTCTCCTTGGGGCATCTTTACTAGGCTGGAACTTTGCTGGATCTGGTATGCTTTTGATCCTGTGTTCTAGAAGTTTCCTGAAGCATCAACTAGGGGTCCTTTAGTTACTTAGCTAAATGAGATAGATGTATCCTCAGTTGGTTTTTTGTTTAAATGTTTAATTTTATCCTTTTTTTATTGGAACACCCTTTTGTTTGTAGATGTGACTGATGTTGCTCTCGAATGGGCTAAGAAGAATGTGGATAGCAACCCACATCTAGCAGATCTAATTGAGATCAGAAATGCAAATGAACTGCCCTGTTCTTCCAAATCTGAAACAGTTACTGTGGAAGCAGTAAGGGAGAATGCTTTAGAGCCAGTGGGTGATGTAGTGAGGTCAAAACCACCTATCCTTGTGGGTGTTGTGAAGGATAGTGAGAACTTTGATTTTTGTATGTGCAATCCACCATTCTTTGAGAGCATAGAGGAAGCTGGTCTTAATCCAAAAACTTCATGTGGTGGAACTGCTGAAGAGATGGTTTGCCCAGGTGGTGAGCAGGCCTTTATAACACATATCATTGAAGACAGTGTTTCCCTTAAGGACTCTTTCAGGTGATTCAAATCATATCCTACTACGGTGACTAAATGTTATATTTATTTTTTTGTGTTATTCACAATGTTTCTGAAAATTTTATTTAGGTGGTTTACATCGATGGTTGGCAGAAAAGCAAATCTAAAATTATTGGTCTCCAAAGTTCACCAAGCTGGGGCATCAGTTGTGAAAACTACTGAATTCGTGCAAGGTCAAACAGCTAGATGGGGCCTTGCATGGTCATTCATTGCTCCAAGAAAAATGGTTATTAAATCCATTACACCAGGAAAAGTTCACCATTCCTTTATGCTTCAGGTTGGCATCACATGTCCTTTTGTTCCTTGACCATGCATTTTGTCGTTTAGTTCCATAAATTGTGGAACTATTTTTCCATTAACAAAAAGTTTCTAACTCAAATTTTCTCTATGTTTGCTTTTAACCATTTCCATCATAAGGTAAAGTATTGTTCTTCAATGAGGTACTTCTTCCGTGAGACAACTATCGTCTCTTTTTCTGTGTGTTAGTCTTATGATGATGGGGTTCCTGCATCGGAATAGTATTTCATTAGCATGCTTTAGATGTTCAGATTGGATGGCTTGTATGTCATCGTTGTTTCTAACACTTCTTCGCTCTTGTTTACCTTGTAATAAGGTTGAGCTAAAACTGTTGGCCGACCTGATTTAGAAATTTATCTGTCTCCTTTCTTCTCATTTCTTTTAAGAACTAACCTATATTTATGTGTGAATTATTGTTATGACTACTATTTTGCACTTTCTCTAGCTTCTGCGCTTAAATATCTGCTTTTACATAATGAAATTCAGGGTCTTCGACGCGAATATGGTGCATTCCAAGTGCTGAAGTCAGCCGAGACATTTTTCTGTGCTTCTAATCTATTGTGTAAAACTGATTCTTTGTCATTTTCTATTGATGTAAGATTCTGTATTAATCTATCACCTATTCTTTTTCTGAAATTACATCATCCATACACCAATCTCTTGCTAAGAGTTGTATGAAATATTTGTTTAGGTTACATTATCAGATGAGCAGACTCAGGCTGCAATATTGCATGGTGATGATTTTTCTGGTTCCGTAGAAGACAACTCTACAAAGTGGCACAACACTGTTAAGGGAATATCCTTCCGTATTTCGGTATGTTAAACAGCAAATTGTGTGTTATTCATCTGGTACTTAGCTATGTTTTTTTTCCCTCCAGACTTTTCAATTATTTCAATGTTCCTTCACAGACAATTTATAATGTTTTTTTCCCCATGTAGGTGTTTGAACAGATGCCTGGCACACTCCTAATCAGAGGTTCATTATTGAATAAAGCACTGTCAGGTACCCTTTGTTTTTCATGTGAAAATGTATTTTTTCTCCAATCATACAGATACACCTTTATCGGTTTGCTTCAAGCGATGGCTTGCTTCTATGTTTTATTTTTTATACACAACTACACTCGCTTCTCCAGTCCAGCCTAGATAGATCCCCTGATGCCTGCATATTGAACTGTCTGTATCCTTTTCCTGTTCTCCTATGGAAGAATTGAATCAAATGGAATCCTCTATGATGCCTCAAAGGCTAAAAGCACTAGGCATCAGATCTGAAACTTGATTCTCTATCTCTGCTAACTCTTGCATCTCTGAAGGATGGACCCTAGCTTTTGTATTTGTGAGTTCATGCTTTTACAGTGGCATACACTGTGTTCTAATGAAATCTGTTGATCAAGAAAGGAATTTTGACGCACCAATAAGGTTCGAAATGTACAGTCTGACATGAAAAATCCTAGCATCTCCTACTTTGCCAAGCTGTGTTGGTCCTATAGCCATGAAACGGTCCTGAGAATAGTTGCCTATCCAGTAAAGAGGGGTGGCAGTGGTACTGATGCCTAGCTGGCTCTAGCATATGACTTGTCACTGGCTCTAGACAGCTGCTAGTGGCTAATCCCACGATGGAGTCATAAATGACTCTTGAAAGCCCTAGGGACCATTGAGGGAGATTGGCCAGTTGGTCTGTAGGAGGCAGAGCCTGTAGATACAGATCATATGGCATGTTTGGTTTTGAAGCTGCTTCTTTTGTTATTGGCCGTCCTTGCCATTGAGGATACAATTATTCAGGTTGTAGAGAGAAGTTAATCAAGGTGTAGATAATAGGACAAGCAGACAAGAATCTCTAGATGATCTCATGGTTGAATAAGAGAGAGCTTGCCATATTTCGACTGCATGAAACCAGCATAGGTGGCGTAATGCTTTGTGCATGTGCATTACATGTGCACGGAAGCGAGTATTATGCTCATTACTGCTCTAATTCCAATGCATTCTAATACCATTATACCAATAGCGATTCCGATTATGAGTGTGAACCAAACATCACTTCCATATGATAATATCTCATGTAGATCGCATCGCATGATAGCTTCACTGAGTGGTTTTGTTGTGGTGACGAGGACACTGGTCTTCTCTTTGCAGGTACCTTCTCATCATTATTCTCGCGGCTGGAGGACACATTAAAGGTGGAATTCAACAGTAAGGCCCGGTAGCTCAAGGCCATCATTAGGGCCTTAATTATGAAAGTTGATCAGTCTTTTGGACGCCAAGAAATGTGAAGGTGGGAATCACGAGGCAGCAATGGCCTGGCCGGTAGCCACAGGCAGAGGGCGCTGAGCTGTGAATGTGATGAAAGGCAGCCTGCACTGTAGAACCCGTCCCTGTTGCCTGCATCTTTTTGCAGTTTGTGCTCTCATCTCATGCACTGGGCTGGAGGCTACGTTGGCACGATGCTTACAAGCATGTTAGTGTGCTGGCGTTCGTTGCTTATCCAAATTCAGAAAAGGACTCAACGGTGCCGTGTCAGAGCCTTGCTTTCCGGATTCTGCAACGACACCCACAATAAACCTCTTTTACGACAATTGGCTGTGACAGTCATAGGTGCTTGGAGTTAAATCCAAACCCTATGTACAAATACACCGTATTTGTGCCTTTTCATTTGTTGGCGCGTATATCAAATGTGGATTCTTCAAACTCGAGTGAACTGGATGATGCATGAAACTGTCGTTCCCCCCAATTGATGTGTTTCGGAACAATTTTTTCAATGTTGTTTTCTGAACTTTCGAAATAGTTCAAGGATGTCAAATAGATTCCCCCCCCCAAAAAAAAAAAACTAACACTAGCATGACATGCTACAAATTTTTTTTGGCTGAAATAGCACATTTGCGTGGAGAAATTACGGAAGTAGCAACCGACATAACGAATTAGCAGATTTGGAGCCTTGTCTGGTTCGTGACGGGTCAGACGCCCTCTCCACTTGACACGCTGCCTCGTCTGGCTGTTGATTGGTGGGACGTCTACACGCCACCCGAGACCGACTGGTCACGAGCCGGATGTCGCCCTCACACCCTCGTTTGGCCAGTCACGGACCGAAGCGTAGTTAGATAATTTCGAAATTAATTAGCGAGCGTAGTTAGCGAAATTAATTAGCAACCGTACCATGACATAAAATTTGCAACTTGATATTTAGCAATGTAGAAATTTGGAACAAGAAAATTTGGAACTTAAAAATTGCAACTTGCTAATTAATTTGCAACAGGAAAATGCTGTCACATATATTTAGCCGTGTGACATGAAATTTAGCCGCGTGGCATAAAATTAATTAGCAACCGTGGCTGTAAGTTATGCAAATAGACATGAAAACATAATGCCGCAAAAAATAATCTAGGTTAGACGTGTGAGATGTTAGCAAATTAAATAGTTAGGAACCGTAAATTAAACCAGTTTGTTGAAAATGCTAAGTCTTAGGATTTCCTATTACTCAATCTAATTCAAACTTGGCTTTGTGCAAATAAAAGAACTCTTAGCTCCCTTGAGTAGCCCTGCATCTATAACAATTACATTATGTGTTGGCTCCCTTGAGTAACTCATGCTCGCTATTTATATTCTTTTAGTCAGTAAGCACAACAGAAGACAACTGGGACGACCACGAGTACTGTACACAACGAGTACTATTCGCCACGAGGACTGTTCATGTCGAGTACTGTTTATCCGAGGACTGTTCACACCGAGTACTACTGGAACCGTCCCCTTTCAGCGCAGCAGGGTGGCATCTGGTCGTAGGCAGCAACCAGCGTTCCCTGCACTGCACGACTACAACCTCCGACCAAGATCTGGTCGTAGGCCTGCATTGGGGGTGATTACTGATTATGGATGCTGGTCAAGAGTCAAGACCGAAGAACAAGAACGCCAGGAACTAGGTCGCGAGCCCACAATCGATTGCCGGCAGGCATATCGTGAGGGTTCCACGCGTTATACTCCGATGCTGCTTCCTCTGCGGATTTTCTGAAAGGATTTTGGCCTGTTCGGCCATTCTGTACACCAAAAGCCATAAGGTATATTTTCGATTTGTTTAGTATTATGTAATAGCTTTACATTCTCGTGATATGTGTTTGAACCAACAATATAACTGTGTGTGCTATCTACTGATCCAGGGCGTAGCACAAATATACACAGTGGATCCCATGTTCCAATTTTGGGGTCCGACGGTGATCTTCCTAAAATCTGATGACAACCTTCTTAATTCTAATTTATATGTATAGTTTTTGGTTTTTTGTTGCGGTTCTATTGGTTGTTGGTGGTCGGTGGAAATATGTGCCAGGTTTTGGATTGGGTCGAGGAAAGGGTTCGACGACGGGTGATATGTGGACAAAGGTGAAGAAAGGGCTTCGGCGACATGCAATGCAAGCTTTGATTTTGTTCATTATGTAATATACTCAAGTTGGAATTTTTATTGTGATCTGTTGTAATTAATTATTGTAACTAATTTAAAGATTGAATTATTGTTTCATCTATGCTTGTAATGACTTCTTGTAAATAAATCTTGCATTAATATTTCACTTTTGTTTGTAATAAATTCTTGTATGTTATCCGATGCAAGGGATTATTGTAATTTATTTGGAGAATGTAACTGCGTTGTTATTACTTTTAAGTTCATATTATAATTTCTGGAGATGGATTCTTGTATTACTTTTATGGATAATGAAATCTTGGAACTGACTTTGAGTTATAATGTTGATGACTTATTCTTGTGGCAAAATTTTATATTGTAAATTCTGTTGTTGAATTCTGATAGCATTATCTTATATGAATATGCGCGGCGGTGCGTTCAAAGTCAACTGTGATTATGATTTGTTCTTGTTTAGAAAATTTTAATTTACTGCTAATTACTGATTAGCGTTGATTGATTTAGTTTATTTTTAGGGTTCCACATCGAGGTTGAGGTACGAGTTAAGGGGCGGGTGTGTCTTTGCGATCGGGGCATTTGGCGCATCCGCCCGGACGCGGCCTTTCGCTAATTGCTGATTACGGGCGCTAATTAGCTAGCTAACTACGGGCGCTAATTATGGAAGAGCGACATCTAGCGTGTGACCGGCCAGACGAAGGCGTGAGGGTGACATCCGGACTGTGACCGCCGGACTCGGGTGATGCGGAGGCTTCAGGCCCGTCATCGACCGGACGAGGCGGCGTGTTGGTGGAGAGGTCCTCTAGCCCATCACCTGCCGGACACGGCTTCAAATCTCCTAATTCGTTGCGTCGGTTGCTACTTTCCTAATTTCTCCTCGTAAAAGTGCTATTTCATCCAAAAAATCGACACGCCACAACATGAGACGTCGTAAATGAATTGGATTCACCGATCACCGTACGAACACGGAGAGCATATCATTCATACGCGTGTACACGGGATCCGATCAACCGCTGGGGGTGGCCCACCGGTCATAATCTCCACAGAAACCAACAACGGTGCCTCGCCAGCGCGGCGCGGTGTCTAGCGGCAGATCAAAAATAGCTCGAGGCTTGCGAGCCAGTTCGGCTCGAATCAAGCTCGAGCCGGCTCAGCTCGGACTTGCGAATGTTCAAGCTGAGCCAAGCCTAGCTCCTTGCTCACAATTTTTTTGAGCCGAGCTCAAGCCGCTCGCGAGTGGCTCATTTGGCTCGTTGCCTCCCTCTGTCGCCCGAGTGCTGGTTCCTCCGGAGTCCTGAGACTGTGCCCCCAAATCCTTTCACCTTCTTGGCTTCTTCCCACAAATCCGCCACCTCCCCCCCGACCACCTCCCCGTCCCCCTCCGGTCCTCTGCGCTGCCGGTTGTCGCCCCGTCCTCCCCACAGTCCTCCGCGATGCCATCCTCCCCACCGTGCCGCATCGGCAGGACCACAGGAGGTCCCTCCCCGTGTCTCTCGCCGCGCCGCATCGGTAGGTCCCTCCTCCGCGCTGCCATCCTCCCCACCGCACTGCATCGGCAGGACCACGGCCGAGCATCTGGGAGATGTGGACAAGCCCCTCGCGCCCGCGCGCGCCGTAGAGGCAGACGAAGCACACGGACCCAGCGCCCACCACCCGGGTGACCCTCTCGTAGCACACCTGGTACAACCCGGGATCCCCAGTCCTCTCCTCCTTGTCTAGAGCTTGGCGTCGAAGTTGAGGGCGGAGGCGGAGGTGCGGCCGAGGTTGATGACGAACTCGGCGAGGACACGGTCGTCGAGCATACCTTAGAGACGAGCGAGAGCTGCGTGAGCCGCCGGAGTCCATCACCTACAGTGCCGCTGGCTGGGCTCGCGTCCTCCTAACGCCGAAGCTCCGAGCAGACCTTAAGAGGGACAGTTCACAGTTGCTTGGCTCAAGCTCGCGAGGGCTAGCAAGCCTGACGTCATTCTCAAAAACGAGCTGAGCCGAGGCGCTGTTTCAGTCGAGCTTGAGCGAGCGAGACGGTTCGTTTCCAGCCCTATGTCCACTCCATCCGCCTCCCGACAAGTCAGCCACCCGCACGTCGGTGTCTCAAGCCAGGCCCAGCTCGCCCGTCCGTCCAAATTCCCGGAGCGATGCGAGCCGTCCGATCCACCCGCGGTTGTTCTCCGCTCGCTCCCGGCTCTCGCCTTCCTCGTATACCCCATCCGCCGGCTATAAATAGCCTGCTCCCTTGGCCGAGTCCACCGTCCCCCAAGCAGATAAGATCGCGCACGCGGATCGAGGTAAAAAGGAGGGAGGAGAAGAAGAAAACCCTTCCCCTCAGGGCGGAGGCGATGGAGGCGAGGCAGAAGGGGACGGTGAAGTGGTACAACGACGCCAAGGGTTTCGGCTTCATCACCCCCGACGGCGGCGGCGAGGACCGCTTCGTCCATTTTTCCTCCATCAAGACCGACGGCTTCCGCTCCCTCGCCGAGGGCGAGCGTGTCGAGTTCGCTGTTTCCGAGGGCGATGACGGCCGCGCCAATGCCGTCGACGTCACCCGCTGTCCGGCGGTACCGCCGGCGGCGGAGGCTTCGGCTCCCGCGGCGGCGGAGGCAGCAGCTAATATTTAAGTAGTAGAGGTAGAGATGATCGGTGTCGCCACGCATCCCCCCTCCCCCTTCCTCCTCCTCTCTTGTCGTCTTGGGTCGATGTATACCCTTTGCCCATACATATCGTGAGAATAAAACCAGCTGTTTGCTCAAAGTAGAATGGATGCTAAAAGGTGTGGTATACACATCGGCCTTTTGTTGCTGCTGTGGTGGTTTTCTTTTCATGTGTTATTCTGAGGATAGAAGAGTACAACGCAAAAAGATAAGACTACTGGAGCACCTCTAGTCTTTGTGCGCATGTGGCACGGCAGCGTATCTGCATCTTGGGATGATGGTAATCCCAAGATCCAGAGACAATCCGCAGTAGGTTTGCTCATGCTACTCGGGAAGGAGGAGAATGGCCGAGGAATGTAAGGCCCAATCACTAACAGCCCACGGGAGAGCTGAGAGGGCGGAGGAAACCGAGGGCCGCTCGCTCCGCCTCCGGTGCCCGCTGTCCGGACTCCAGGGACCCGCCTCCGTCGATGGGCGGTGGACGGAAGCGGCGGCGGCGCGACGGCTCGGAGGCGCCGGCGATCCACCCGCGCAACCGCTACGCCGCCGCGGCGCCGGACTTCGCGATGCTGGCGTCGCGATACCCCTCCTTCCGCCCCTTCGTCTCCTTCTCCCGAGGCCGCGCATCCATCGACTTCGCCGCCACACGCGAGCTCACGCGCGTCCTCCTCCTCCACGACCACGGCATCAACTGGTTGGTACAACTTGTTCACCTCCCGCCCCTTCCCCTCAACCCTAAGCCGTATTTGCTTCGAGTCTACGCCCAATCGCTTCTGTTCGGTTGCTATCGCGGTAGCTGAGTTGCATAGCTAGCTCTTCGACGCTGTTCCTCTGAAGAATTACGAGGGCACTCCTGAATTCAAGCAATCGAAACATGAAGTTCATCCTGTTAGATCTCAGTCTCCAAGCACCTGTAATTTCACACGCTTATCATTTTATGGACTGTTCATGCTACCCTCAGAAGTCAGAAGTGACTTCGGAGTTAGAGAAGTTGGCATTTTGGGTAGGTTTCAGTGTTGGATACCAATACATTTAGGAAATGTCTTTTTTTGAAAAATCTGCTGAAAAAGGCCTTCACAGAAAATGTACGCTGCTTATTGTTTATTGTCATGAGCAACGCCATTGGAACTTCTTCCGCAAAGATATGCCATCGATCAATGTAAAGGGTCGTGTTGAATGTGGACATGGGATGCTATAGCTACTTTTTCTTCACTTTGGTCTCGCTCTAGTGCTGCATTGTATTTTCACTGAATGATCTTAAAAGCAGGTTATGCGTGTCGTTGTCTCACTAATTCGTGTCGCCAAGGGTAGATATATATATATATATATATATATAACCAAAGTTCAAATATCCTCTTTCTTAAAATTATTAGCTGCCATATTTGCTAATAGTAAGGAACACTTGATTAAAACAACCATTCAAATTTGTATGCCATGCGAACTATTTGCTGCGCACATGTTCTTCGCTAATTCTATCCTTTTTTTAATTGGAATACCCTTTTGTTTGTAGATGTGACTGATGTTGCTCTCGAATGGGCTAAGAAGAATGTGGATAGCAACCCACATCTAGCAGATCTAATTGAGATCAGAAATGCAAATGAACTGCCCTGTTCTTCCAAATCTGAAACAGTTACTGGGAAGCAGTAAGGAGAATGCTTTAGAGCCAGTGGATGATGTAGTGAGGTCAAAACCACCTATCCTTGTGGGTGTTGTGAAGGATAGTGAGAGCTTTGATTTCTGTATGTGCAATCCACCATTCTTTGAGAGCATAGAGGAAGCTGGTCTTAATCCAAAAACTTCATGTGGTGGAACTGCTGAAGAGATGGTTTGCCCGGGTGGCGAGCAGGCCTTTATAACACATATCATTGAAGACAGTGTTTCCCTTAAGGACTCTTTCAGGTGATTCAAATCTTATCCTACTATGGTGACTACATGTTATATTTATTTTTTGTGTTATTCACAATGTTTCTGAAAATTTTATTTAGGTGGTTTACATCGATGGTTGGCAGAAAAGCAAATCTAAAATTATTGGTCTCAAAAGTTCGCGAAGCTGGGGCATTAGTTGTGAAAACTACTGAATTCGTGCAAGGTCAAACAGCTAGATGGGGCCTTGCATGGTCATTCATTGCTCGAAGAAAAATGGTTTTTAAATCCATTACACCAGGAAAAGTTCACCATTCCTTTATGCTTCAGGTTGGCATCACATGTCCTTTTGTTCCTTAACCATGCATTTTGTCGTTTAGTTCCATAAATTGTGGAACTATTTTTCCATTAACAAAAAGTTTCTAACTCAAATTTTCTCTATGTTTGCTTTTAACCATTTCCATCATAAGGTAAAGTATTGTCCTTCCTTCTTCCGTGAGACAACTATCGTCTCTTTTTCTGTGTGTTAGTCTTATGATGATGGGGTTCCTGCATCGGAATAGTATTTCATTAGCATGCTTTAGATGTTCAGATTGGCTGGCTTGTACGTCATCGTTGTTTCTAACACTTGTTCGCCCTTGTTTACCTTGTAATAAGGTTGAGCTAAAACTGTTGGCTGACCTGATTTAGAAATTTATCTCTCCTTTCTTCTCATTTCTTTTAAGAACTAACCTATGAAATTCAGGGTCTTCGACGCGAATATGGTGCATTCCAAGTGCTGAAGTCAGCCGAGACCTTTTTCTGTGCTTCTAATCTATTGTGTAAAACTGATTCTTTGTCATTTTCTATTGATGTAAGATTTTGTATTAATCTATCACCTATTCTTTTTCTGAAATTACATCATCCATACACCAATCTCTTGCTAAGAGTTGTATGAAATATTTGTTTAGGTTACATTATCAGAGGAGCAGACTCAGGCTGCAATATTGCATGGTGATGATTTTTCTGGTTCCGTAGAAGACAACTCTACAAAGTGGCAGCACTGTTAAGGGAATATCCTTCCGTATTTCGGTATGTTAAACAGCAAATTGTGTGTTATTCATCTGGTACTTAGCTATGTTTTTTTTTCCTCCAGACTTTTCAATTATTTCAATGTTCCTTCACAGACAATTTATCATGTTTTTTTTTCATGTAGGTGTTTGAACAGATGCCTGGCACACTCCTAATCAGAGGTTAATTATTGAATAAAGCACTGTCAGGTACCCTTTGTTTTTCATGTGATAATGTATTTTTTCTCCAATCATACAGATACACCTTTATCGGTTTGCTTCAAGCGATGGCTTGCTTCTATGTTTTAATTTTTATATACAACTACACTCGCTTCTCCAGACCAGCCCAGATAGATCCCCTGATGCCTCCATATTGAACTGTCTGTATACTTTTCCTGTTCTCCTATGGAAGAGTTGAATCAAATGGAACCCTCTATGATGTCTCAAAGGCTAGACATGAGATCTGAAACTTTCTCTCTCCGCTAACTCTTGCATCTCTGAAGGATGGACCCTAACTTTTGTATTTGAGAGTTCATGCTTTTACAGTGGCATACACTGTATTCTAATGAAATCTGTTGATCAAGAAATTAATTTTGACGCACCAATAAGGTTCGAAATGTAGTCTGACATGAAAAATCCTAGCATCTCCTACTTTGCCAAGCTGTGTTGGTCCTATAGCCATGAAACGGTCCTGAGAATAGTTGCCTATCCAGTAAAGAGGGGTGGCAGTGGTACTGATGCCTAGCTGGCTCTAGCATATGACTTGTCACTGGCTCTAGACAGCTGCTAGTGGCTAATCCCACGATGGAGACATAAATGACTCTTGAAAGCCCTAGGGACCATTGAGGGAGATTGGCCGGTTGGTCTGTAGGAGGCAGAGCCTGTAGATACGGATCATATGGCATGTTTGGTTTTGAGGCTGCTGCTTTTGTTATTGACCGTCCTTGCCATTGAGGATACAGTTATTCAGGTTGTAGAGAGAAGTTAATCAAGGTGTAGATAATAGGACAAGCAGACAAGAATCTCTAGATGATCTCAGCATAATAGAGAGCTTGCCATATTTCGACTGCATGAAACCAGCATAGGTGGCGTAATGCTTTGTGCATGTGCATTACATGTGCACGGAAGCGAGTATTATGTTCATTACTGCTCTTATTCCAATGCATTCTAATGCCAATAGCGATTCCGATTATGAGTGTGAACCAAACATCACTTCCATTTGATAATATCTCATGTAGATCGCATCGCATGATAGCTTCACCGAGTGGTTTTGTTGCGTTGACGAGGACACTGGTTCTTCTCTTTGCAGGTACCTTCTCATCATTATTCTCGCGGCTGGAGGACACATTAAAGGTAGAATTCAACAGTAAGGCCCGGTAGCTCAAGGCCATCATTAGGGCCTTAATTATGAAAGTTGATCGGTCTTTTGGACGCCAAGAAATGTGAAGGTGGGAATCATGAGGCAGCAATGGCCTGGCCGGTAGCCACAGCCACAGGCAGAGGGAGCTGAGCTGTGAATGTGATGAAAGGCAGCCTGCACTGTAGAACCCGTCCCTGTTGCCTGCATCTTTTGCAGTTTGTGCTCTCATCTCATGCACTGGGCTGGAGGCTACGTTGGCACGATGCTTACAAGCATGTTAGTGTGCTGGCGTTCGTTGCTTATCCGTATTCAGAAAACGACTCAACGTTGCCGTGTCAGAGCCTTGCTTTCCAGATTCTGCAACGACACCCACAATAAACCTCTTTTACGACAAATGGCTCTGACAGTCTGAGGTGCTTGGAGTTGAATCCAAACCCAAACCCTATGTAGTAATACACCGTATTTGTGCCTTTTCATTTGTTGGCGCGTATATCAAAGGTGGATGCTTCAAACTCGAGTGAACCGGATGATGCATGATTGCTGCTCGGATGTACTTGTGTAATCGACTCTCAACTCTATACACGTTGCTTTTTCACTGCAGAGGGATCTGAGCTGCGTCGTTAAAAACTTACTTAGGGCCTGTTTGGTTGATATCCAAATTTTGTCACGCTTTATCACACTACAAGTTTGGTGTCTGTTTGGTTTGTAGCTACACTTGTGGTAAGATTCTTTTTGACACTTAGATTCCACGCGTCAAAGACTGAAAAAAGTGTGGCAATATTCCCTTATGCTAGTCAACGGGTGGTTTCAATTTTGATGACCTAACCTTAGGCGAGGTTGGCGAAAAATTATGGTAAACTTTAACAACCTTAGTATACGGATCAAACTGAACAGAACCTTATATTACACTTGTAAAATGTTTGTTACAATGTCTAGTGTTAGTTACACATAGCTTTTCTTATGTACTGGCAACTCATTGCCTCGTTGGTTGTGGTATATCTACAGTATGGACCAGCTAATACATCCCAATGTATGAACCTTGGGAGGATTAGTTTCTTCCATTTCCCTACTTCTACTCTCTGATCAAACGCATTTTACACTTCAGAGCTCAAAGAAGAAGTTGAATTTTGAGACAAGGAAAAGTGTGTAAGACATGCTCGCCAAGTCTTCCACCTCCGTCTACTCCTCCCCCAAGTCGATGGATCAATGGTCGGCGGCGACGATGCGAGCAACCCCCTCATCGCCGTCATCGCTTGTCTTGCCACCTTCCTGGCCCTCTCCAGCGAGGAACGAGGCTGACGACAGCGGGGATCAACTGATCCATGGCCGGTGGTGATGGAGACCGACGAATCCGGCTTCGAGCTTCGCCACCACCCGCGCTCGAGGTGCATCGTCGCCATCCTCGAGCTCCACCACCGCCTCCCCGACGTTGATGCGTCGTCGTCGCTGCCGTCCTCGAGTTGTGCCGCCGATGTCTGCGAACTCCACAACCGTCGTCGTCCTCGAGCTTCACCACACGCTACACTCAAGGTGCACCGCCACCGTCCTCGAGCTCCACCACCTCCCGAATCATTTCCTCCTCAGTCTAGCATACGCGTCTTCATCTGTAGTTGCGCCAACGGCTTCCAAAGGCCACCGCGTGCCACACCGTCGCCGCCCTCGAGCTAGTACTGATCTCTGCAACCCATTTTGTCACTCATCCGCAGCCGCCTTTGCTTGTCGTCGCCTAGTGTCGGCCCCATCTATAAATCTTAGGTATAGCGGTGTGTAGTTGTCTCACCGGATTGCTCTTCCTTTTTGGGCGTGCTGCCGCCTCGCCGCGCACTGCTAGGGGTTAGTCGCTAGGCTCTCACTCGGTGGCTCAATGCAGTGTGTCACCCAATGAACTAATAATATGTTCAAGTTCTCATGTTTTAATTACTTTATTTCTCAACTAACCTTTTTTTAGAGAACAAGCTAGTGCTCAACAAACTAATAAAATGATTCCTTTTGGAATATGCAAACATCCTAGGTGCATTAAGCACTCATGTTACTCATTTAGTGTGATTGTTTAGTAGAACTTCTGAAGAACAAATCAAGGGCATAGAACACAATGCATAAACTTAATTCATAAGTATGGTATATAATATTTCCATTAACTACAAACCGCAGGGCAAATCAACGGTGATACAATCTCAATAAAGAAATTTCTACAATAGAACCATCGTAATTAAAACTAGCCATGAAGATCGAGAGTAACATTTAATCACTTACTGCCTCGCTGCCGTAGCCGAGCTCGCTCATGGCGTCCCATGGTGCCTCTTGTGCTTTAGTAAGAGAGAACAGATAGGACGAGGGCACTAGTTAAGAAGATAGGAGACAATGACATGTGGATGTGGACCCTTGTCGGCATAGGGCCCAACTGGATGTCCACGTGGGCCACGTCGGTAGAAAACCGGGGTTGATTTGGTGCGGGAGGGAAAATTGTCTGGTTTGAAAAGTTGAAGTGGTCGGATGTCTGTTTCCAAGCTCAGTGTTGTTTTCTGAACTTTCGGAATACTTCGAAGATATCGAATAAGCTTTTTTTTGCCTTATATAAAAAAAAGCATCAACCCTAATACTAGCATGACACACATGCCGAACACGAATTGGATTCATCAATCACCGTACGAACACGGAGAGCATAGCATTCATACGCGTGTACACGGGGGTCCGATGGGGGTGGCCCACCGGTCATAATCTCCACAGAAACCAACTGCAGCTGCCTCCGTCCCTTGGCGCGGGCGCGGGGTGTCGACTCCTGACAGGTGAGCCACCCGCACGTGCGACGCCGCCCCACCACGAGGCCCGCACAGGCCCAGCTCGCCCGTCGGTCCAAATTCCCGGAGCGATCCGAGCCGTCCGATCCACCCGCGGCTGTTGTCCGCTCCCGTCCCGGCGCTCGCCTTCCTCGTGTACCCCGCCGCCGGCTATAAATAGCCTCCTCCCTTGGCCGAGTCCACCATCCCCAAGCGGATAAGATCGCGCACGCGGATTGAGGTGAAAAGGAGGGGGGAGAAGGAAAACAAACCCTAAGTTAGGGTTGCGGAGGCGGCGATGGAGGCGAGGCAGAAGGGGACGGTGAAGTGGTTCAACGACACCAAGGGCTTCGGCTTCATCTCCCCCGACGACGGCGGCGAGGACCTCTTCGTCCACCAGTCCTCCATCAAGGCCGACGGCTTCCGCTCCCTCGCCGAGGGCGAGCAGGTCGAGTTCGCCGTTTCCGAGAGCGACGACGGCCGCACCAAGGCCGTCGACGTCACCGGCCCCGACGGATCCTTCGTCAAGGGCGGTGCCGGCGGCGGCGGAGGCGGAGGCGGCGGTTTTGGTGGCGGAGGCTTCGGCTCCCGCGGCGGGGGTGGATTCGGCGGCGGAGGCCGCAGCTACGGTGGTAGTTGGGGCGGCGGGAGGAGATCCGGCGGTGGTGGCGCCGGAGGCGCCGGCGGGGCGTGCTTCAAGTGCGGGGAGTCGGGCCACATGGCCAGGGACTGCTACAGCACCGGCGGTGGTGGTGGAGGCGGCGGCGGCGGCGGCGGCGGCGGCGGCGGCGGCGGCGGCGGCGGCGCCTGCTTCAAGTGCGGCGAGATGGGCCACCTAGCCAGGGATTGCTTCAGCACCGGCGGTGGTGGTGGCGGTGGCGGCGGCGGCGGCTGCTATAACTGCGGCGAGACCGACCACCTTGCCAGGGACTGCTACAGCGGCGGTGGCGGTGGCGGGAGGTTCGGCGGCGGTGGCGGCGGCGGTGGCGACCGCTCGTGCTACAACTGCGGCGAGGCCGGCCACATCGCCCGCGACTGCTCCAAGTGAGGGATCACCCGATCTCTCCCTCCCTATAGATCTCGCTTAAATCTCTCTCTAAACCGGACTACTGCTTTAAGTTTTGCCGACCTGGGTTCGAGCGCTTGCCCTTCTATAAAGGAGCTTCTTTTTTTTTTTTTTTTTGGGGATTTCGATCGTAGGGGAACTCGTCGTGTGGTGCTTTTGCTATGAATTTGTCCGGTCTTTCGTTAAGGTTAAGATGTGATGATGGATTGGTTTTGTGTGGTGAGGAGATGACACATCTCTCTCCTTTTTCTGCTTTGCCCGGTAAGAAAAGATGATTATCATCCGGTTTAAATTCCTTATCGTCAGATTCCTATCATCGTGCCCTGTGCCTCGCTTGATGATGCCATGCTTATTCTTATGATTGGTATCGGTAGGCTTGTTGGATTAGAGGTGAGTTGCTGTTTTGTTGTGTGCATCTGGATTTGTTGGTGAGAAAGAAAGAGAGATGCCTCCCTCCATCTCCATGTGCTTGGGGCATGTACAAACCTCTGCCAAAGTAGTGGTAGTTTTGTTTGGGCATGGGCGCAGAAAGTTGCTGCGCTTGCGGTTTAGCTTTTTGCTGCATCTTGGAATCTGGGTGACACGGGTGTCAGTTCCCTCAGCCATGGGTGTCATGTTCTGTCTTCTCTTGGATTTATTTTCTTGCCTATTTTCGCCAGCCACCCCGGTGTCTCGCTCTGTTCATGAGATTTTGGACAATCAAGCGTCCGTCAGTATTAACTTTGTGTCTTTGACAGAAATCCATCGAAGACAATCAATTATTGGTGCGGTTTTAACAAGAATCATGCCTTCTGTACGATGAATGCATCATGACTCTTGGCTTGTCGGAGAAACATATTGAGAGAGTAGAATCCTTAACAAAATTAATGTGCATTGGAACCGAGGGTTCAGGTGGCGTTATCTTTTGGGGACGAAATAGTAAAATGATCAAACCGAGTTTCTGCCACCTAGTGTACTGCTTTATTGTCAGGTGCCTTGGACATGTTCATGTGCATGTTGTGCACTATCATGAATTTATCAAGTCCCACTTCCGATAGGAGGCACCGTTTATGCTTAATCTACGTCTGATCCTGACTAATGATTTTAGGAGCAATCAGATGTCGCATTGTATGGCCCCCCCTTTTTTTTTTGTTTGTGGAGGAGCAGGAGGGAGATTGTGGTGCGCAGTAGTGGAGTTCGTAGAAAGAAATCGTTGGTAATGCAGCACAGCACACTTCAGTTGAAAAAACAAAGGAAAACGCAGGATGTGTCCGTATCTAGTTGTTGGTAGATTTTCATGTTTTTTTTTCCTGCTAACGCTGAAGTGGAAAGAGAAAAAAAAAACGAAATGAAACGACGCAGCTCCGGATGGGATGGATGGAAAGGAGCCCTTGTATTATCCGGGCAACCTGTCTGCCGGTCGGTGCAGTGCGTCGCGCTGCCTGTCAGGATGCATCAGGCCAGGCATGGCGTGCCACAGTCGTTACTAGTCTGGTGAATCGTGGCCTTTCCCGTGCTCAACTTTCCACTCTAGTAGTAGCCCAGTACTATTACCAGTCCATTGCTCAGCTCGGCTCGGCTCTGCCCCCGGTCTGTCAGTGTCCCCCCCTCCCTCGGCTAAGCAACGCTGTGTACTGTCAGTCGCTTTTGTCGCCAGCCTCGTGATCCTATCCACATGCTTTGCCTCGTCATCCAAAACAATTGCTTCTTATTCCGGGTAGCAATGCACTGGTCAAACGGGTTCCGGAACGGGCTGCTTGCTTCGACACCTGGGAGCCATTTGGCTGGCCCCGGGGATTCCTGGGAGCAGCTCTGTCTGTTTGGTTCGTTCCCTAGTCTGTTCCTAATGATCCAGCGTCTCATCTTTCATCTATTAGTCTTTGTTATATACTTTGAATTAAACAACTCATCTTTAGGTTTGTAGTTTGTCTGTCCAAACAAAAAATCCTCAAATTTGTCCAGGCCTTCAAGCATGTCCCGTGCTCCGGCGGTGGATTCTTGTTCCCTGATCCGTCTCGACAATGCTGCCTCCGTTCCATTTACAAAGTTGAGTGGAGGCATGGTATCATATCTTATCTAGGCACTTTCTTCTTTGAGCTGCGAGATCTGCCCATATCGATCGCGTTCTGAATCTGCGCCCGATCGGCGAGCCAGATTATATTCCCTTTGTACCCTGCCTTGCCTGTGCCGATCAATAATGCATGGAACGATCGTTTGCCGCGGGTTTCCTATTCCAACTCTTTAAAGAGCAGAGGGCAGTATACACAGCAGTGTTGTTTCTTGGAGCAGATGGAGTCATCGGCTTCTTGCGCAGTTGATAACGTTACTCAAGTAGTAGTACCATCACTGAATTACTCTCCAGGAGTACTAATGTTACTCTAGTACGGTACCGTAGTAGAGATGTTGGAGTGGTTAGAATAGGAATCCTTATGCGACTTTTGTATTTTTTTATTTGTGTATAGCATATTATTTTGTAATATCCCATTTGTACTTCCTATATATATTGCCTATTAGACCTCACGAATATACATACAATATTTATAACATAGTATCAGAGCTAGAGCGCTAACCTAGCTCCTTCCGCTGCCATCCTTGTTCACGTCGTCGACGCCGAATCGGGTCGATGACTGTCGCCGAATTGGGTCGACGCCGCCCAAGGCCGCTGTTGTTCGACCCGACGCGGGTCGACACCGCCCGAGGTCGCCGTTATCTGACCCGACGTCGCTACCCGATCGATGCCCGCCGCCGATCTGACGGCAGCGGCGACGCCATCGTCTGCGCTCGTCGCGTGGAAGTTCCGCCCAACCTCTGGTTGCCTTCGCCCGGAGAAGCTGCAGCCCGAGCTGTTTGTGCCCCTTGGATCCCGCCTGACGCCGCTTGGTCATGTCGAGGAAGGAATTTGGTTGATGACATCGTCTGCGGGAACACCGCAGGCGCCCAACGCCCATCGCCTACCCAATCACCGTCGTCGCCGTACCTGGCCGCCGCCGCTGTCCTCGCGATTGGATCGAGCAGAGGTGTCATCCTCTACCTCGTAGCATAGAAACCGAATCGGTTTCTATAAAAACCGATAGTTAAAAAAGCAGAAACATCGCTCTAACCGCTGCGCCATCCAACGGCATCTGTTAGACTTTGTTGCCTTGGTCGCCGTGCCGTCCAGCGCCGCCTACCGATGGCTTCTATTCCATCAGCTACGATATCATTCTCAGGAACAAAGCTTCATGGGATGGACTACATGTTGTGGTATTCGCTCATGGAGATCACGCTCGATGGTCTACGCCTCTAGGGACATATCACTGGTGCTCGACCTTGTCCGCCGTCGTTGGTTTAGCCTCCTCCCAGACAGCCTACTTCTGCACCTCCTACAGAAGATGAGGCCACAAAGGAGGAGGCAGAGACTGCTGCTGCTGATGCTGATGATGAGGCTTTTCAGTACACCATAGACGCTTTTGAGCGCTGGTGTACTGATGAATCCCTTGTTCGAGCCATCCCGGTGGTTAGTGTCGTGGAATGAGACATTGTTGGTCTACATGCCAATCATCAGATCTGAGAGTACTTGCATGAGCGATATCAACAAAGCAGCGATGCTCAGTTCTTTTCGCTTTAGCGTGAGTTGGAGACACTTCGCCAGGAGGACTCCTTCATTGAAGACTTCTTTCGAGCCATGGCCAGTCATTGGCACCAGCTGGACGAGTTGACTTCTCTGCTCTGCCAGGAGTGTCATAAAGTGCAGAAGGGGGATCGTGATCATCTTCGCCTTTATAACTTCGTCTGCAGTCTTCGCCCAGAGTTTGAGCCTGTCAGGGCTCAACTACTAAGTCGTTCACCATGACCGGCGATGGCGAGGCTCTTCGACGCCGTCTTTGAGGAACTTTGCCGCGGGTTAGCGATGCGATTTGTTCGGCGTGCTTGCTACCCCTTCTTCTTCGACTACACCGACGACTTCTGTTTCGACTACCAAACTGGGGTTGAGTGCAATTATAGCAAGAACTTCGGGCACGACTACCAGAGTTGTGCGGTGTGCAAAAAGCGGAACAAGACGCGTGGGGGTGGACGATCCACGAGGGGCAGGGAGGCTCTTCCTCGACGGGAGGACAGACCAGCACGTTAGGACCTTCTCAGCGAGGTGACTCTGTTCAACAGTTATGTCAGGTTCTACTACTTCAGCAGATCTCTCACAGCTCAGCAGATTCTACTAGTCCAGTTCAGACATCTCCTCCAGGTACTTCTTGGGTTCTGGATTATGGTGCTTCGTTCCACGACACTGAACTCCACATCTCTCACTTCAGTAGGACTTTCTGTTTTTCCTATCTTTGTTCAAACAGCTGATGGTACTTCTCTGTCTGTCAGCTATCAGAGTACTCTTTTCCATGTTCCTCGGCTTACCATGCAGCTTCTCTCGGTGGATCAGGTTATCGATCTCGGGTGTAGGGTTGGTTTTGACTCTCACTTCTGTTTCGTCTAGGACCGATAGACAAGGACTGTACTTGGGACTGATCGGCGTAGTAGGGATCGTTAGGGTCTCTACGTCCTTGACCGCCTCCACTTTTCGTCCACTTCAGTTGCTCCTACCACCCCTACGTCTACCTCCACCTCCACTGCTGCTGCCACCTCTGGAGTTTTTGCGCAGTGGCATCATCGTCTCGGTCACTTGTGCGGGTCTTGCCTTTCTTCATTAGTTTGTTAGGGTGTTTTTGGATGTGTTACTATCGACACGGCCATGTTTTGTAAAGGTTGTAAGCTGGGCAAGCAGCTACAACTTTCTTATTATTCTAGTGAGCCATTGTCTTCTCATCTTTTTAACTTAGTTCATTCAGATGTACGAGGACCTGCGCCTATTATCTCTAAAGGCGGGCATAATTTTTATGTGATCTTCATTTATGATTATTTCTGTTTTACATAGATTTCCCTTATGTCTAATTGTGGTTAGTTTTGTGCGATCTATCGTAACTTTGCAATGATGGTTCGTACTCAGTTTAATTCTTTCATCCGTACTTTTCATTATGATTCTGTTGGTGGTATTATACTAGCATTTTTAGACAGTTTTTTTCTAAGTAGGACACTCTTTATCAGTTTTCTTGTTTTGGTGCCGATGCTCAGAATAGGGTTGCTGAGCGCAAACATCATCTGATTGAGACTACTCACACTCTTTTCCTTGCCTCTCACGCTTTACCACAGTTCTGGGCTGAGACTGTTTCTGCGGCTGCATATCTTATCAATATGCAGCCTTCCACTACTCTTAAGGGTGTCAGTCCTATAGAACATCTCTACTCTCGAGCCCCCCAGTACACCACGTTCGTGTGTTTTTTGTTGTACTTGTTTTATTCTACTGCAGCCTCGTGAGCATACCAATCTATCATCTCAGTCAGTGGAGTGTGTGTTTCTTGGTTATAATTCTGAGCATAATGGTTATCGCTGTTATGATCTTCTGCTCGACTGATCACGATTTCACGAGACATTGTCTTTGATGGATCTTGACCTTTCTTCTATCGAGATTCAGCTTTTTATCATGTCTCCATTGTTGAGTCAATCTCTTAGTTGTCTCTTTCTGACTCTTCACTCATTTCTCTATTATCGCAGTCTTCATCTGGTCTGTTTCCAATGATTCCTTTTGTACATCCGCCTTCGGTGTTGCTTCCTACAACATCACCTCTTATTCTTGCAGCACCATCGTCTTGTTTTTCTAGTATTCACTACTCCAGGCGTCCTCATCCTTCACCAGTCTATTCTCTTAGTATCTTATCGATACCACATTTGATCCTCCTCATGATGCTCTCTGTCACTGAGCCTAATTCTTATCGTGAGGTTGCTCCTCATTTCGAGTGGCGACTCGCTATGGCAGAGGAGCTTGATGCTCTTCGGTGTACGGAGATTTGAGATATTGTACCAACACCTGTGCATGCTCGTCCTATCACGTGCAAGTGGGTGTACAAGATTAAGACCCGATCTGACGGTACTATCGAGCGCTACAAGCTCGTCTTGTGGCTCACGGCTTTCAACAGGAGTGCGGTTGTGAGTATGATGAGACTTTTGTCCCTGTTGCCCATATGACTATTGTTCGCACTCTTGTTACAACTATTTCGGTTCGTCGGTGTTCTATCTCTCAGCTGTATGTTAAGAATGCTTTTCTTAATGGTGCTTTGCATGAGCAGGTCTACATGCAGTCACCACCTGGGTATTCTGTTCTCGATGGGTATGTCTGTCATCTTCGCCGTGCTCTTTATGGCCTCGAACAGGCTCCTCGTGCCTGGTTTGCGTGTTTTACCTCAGTGATTATTGCTATTGGTTTCACTGTCAGATCCCACGATCCTGCTCTTTTTGTCCATATCTCATCTTGGGGTAGAACACTGCTTCTTTTGTATGTTGATAATATGCTCTTCACTGATGATGATTCATCATTCATTACATATGTGAAAAAACATTCCAGTGAGCAGTTTTTGATGACTGATCTTGGTTCTTTTACATACTTCTTTGGGATTGAAGCCTCTTCCATGCCTGAGGGCTACTATCTCTCCCGATAGAAGTATGTCCAGGATCTTCTTGATCGGTCTGGTCTGACTGGCACTCGCACTGCTGAGACTCCCATAGAGCTATCTCTACAGCTCCGTGCCACTGATGGTGATCTTCTTGTGGATCCTACTCGATATCGTCATTTTATTAGGAGTTTGGTGTATGTTGTGAGCAGTCATTCTGATATTGCTTATGCTGTTCATATCTTGAGTCAGTTCAGGGTTTGTGTACTCATCTTCACTACAGTCACCTTCTTCGTGTTCTTCGTTACTTGTGTGAGACTATCTCTCGTCGTTTGTTTTTCCTTATCTCCACCTCACTATAGCTTCAGGCGTATTTTGATGCGACTTGGGCTAGTGATCATTCTGATCGTTGTTCTCTTTCTGCTTACTGTGTTTTTCTTGATTCTTCTCTGATCGTCTGGAAGACAAAGAAGTCTCCGTTCGAGTGCAGATGTTGAGTTGAGAGCTATGGTAGCAGTGACAACAGAGCTTACTTGGTTGATGTGGTTACTTGCAGATTTTGGAGTGCCTGTGATGAGACCTACGACTTTATTATTTGATAGTACAGATGCTATCAGTATTACCCGTAATCCAGTGAAGCATGAGCTCACCAAGCACATTGGTATGGATACTTCATGCACTCGCTCGTAGGTACAGGAGGGAGTACTTGCTTTACAGTTTGTGCATTCAGAGTTACAGATTGCTGATTTCTTCACGAAGCCACATATTAGGGTACAATATTTGTATTTTCCATCAAACTCAGTGTGCATGATCCACTATGAATTTGAGGGGGGTGGTAGAATAGGAATCCTTATATGCATTTTGTATTTCCTTATTTGTGTATGATTTTTTTTGGTAATATCTCCTTTGTACTCCCTATATATATTGTCCATTGTACCTCATAAATATACATACAATATTCATAACAGGAGTAAATGTGTGTTTCTTGTCATTATCCCTCAAGACAAAAGCAAAAACGGTGACAGACACTCCAAGACAAAATATGTGTTGCGGCTTGTTTGGGGCTCATAGAGCCTCCCTTTTGAAATAAAATAGAAAAATTAGCGAACAAAATGACACCTCTAACGTGCAAAACCCCTGCGGCAGGTGATGTACCGTGAACTGAGACTACGACAGGACCTAAAACGGTCCGAGAGCAATTTAGTTGACCTCAAGTACTTTTAGAGTATTACATCTGATATATGTCGTCTGTCTACTCATCTGTAATGATATTTTTACCATTTTATATAGAAAAGGCTATATTTCGTCACGAATACCGATCAAAATGATGTGTTGTGTGTGTGTGAGGGGCTAGCTCAGCGACTGCTAGACATAAAGCACGCCATTGGTGCTGCTGGCCCGTGACCGTGAAAGCATGCAAAGCCAGCCTACAACTACCTGTCTCACCTCACCTCTAGGAGATCGACATGATCGAGCTAGACCTGACCTGACCTGACGTGACCTTCAGGTCCAAGAGCTGAGAGCAGACGAGACATGGTGACTGTTAATGTTGCTCTCTCTCTCTCTCTGCTGGACTGCTACTCGAGCCCAAGCGTTGTCATTGGTTCGTCTTGTTCAGCTCCTGCGAGTGCCAGGGGTCGACCGGCCGGCACCTCACCTGTCGGTGCCCGGCCGGTCGCCAGAACTTACTCTGCCTCTGCTTGCATGCACTGTGACCTTCTCTCATCGCATCGCATGCATGTGATCCAGCGGCCTGCCTCAGCGAAGATCGAAGGGCCACTGGGCTGCCTACTGTTGATTGGATTTGGGATTGGTAACCTTCATCAGCTGCCTGCCTGCCTGCCTACCTACCTGCCTAGTGTGATTCCATCTTCCTTACGACAAAACGGCTGGCTCTTTTCATCCGCATCTTCCTCCCACATCATCACCATCTACCTAGTGTCAGTGGCGTTATTTCGCCAAGAACAGTCCGTGGAAAGAGAGAGATCCTAAATTGCCCCGCCCGAGCTCAATTATATACCCGCCCGAGCCTTGCTCTATTTCCTCCTCTCCTCTCGGGTTTTCACTCAACCCAACCCGCCAAATTTTCGAATCACCAATTTTCACCGTGGAAACTTGAATTGATCCATACAACCGAGAGCAAGGTATCCTCTTTGTCCTCCTCACTTTTACGCATTGATTTGGTCTATATCATGTGTGTTATGCAAAATTAGGTTAGTCATGACCTAGGGTTTGAAGCAATTAGTCTCACTTGTTTTATTGATTCGTATTGTATTATGGAACCTTAGTTACGCTTCGCCTCTGTTTCTCCCACTGTTAGGATGCCGAGGCGTGGTAAAGCTAGTAAACCAAGGTAATCTTTGTCAATCGTATTCTAATTTGTCGGTAATATGTAGTTCATATTATTTAAGGTTCATACAATTTGTTGTATTTCGGATTAGGCAACAACGGTGGGCAATGCGTTCGCTCGCTTTGCCACGCCTAGTGTATGTTCAGTGCCCATGTGCTCTGCGGTGATGCTTGTAGGTGGCGAGATCGATGAGGAGGACACGTGCAGCAGAGGTATTGGATGTGTCACAATTATGCCTTTGACCTACACCTCAACAGATCCGCATTGGATTGTTGGTGAGAAATTAGTGGCTTTTTCTTTGTTCTTGCGATGAATCAATAACATTTCATTACGTGCTTAATGCACCCATGTTTTGCAGAACCTCCACCGCTATGTGACTTTGAGCAGTGGATCGACACTGAGATCAAGGAGGAGGACAAGCAGATATGGAGGGATCAAGAAGTGGGATGCGGGCGCGAGGAGTCATGGAGAAGACACGCAAAGAGGAGGCGCAGAAAGGAGCGCGAGGAAGAGGTGAAAATGAGGCGCTGCACTAAGCGTAGGGGAGGAGAGGAGGCTTGAGCGCGTTCGCCGTGCTAAGGCTGCAATGGAGGAGGATCCGGATGCTTTGAGGAAGGAAAGTGGCCTCGTTGCACTCGGTAGTGTGCTAGACTTAGTAGTTATGGTTTAATAATGAACAATGGTCTCATTTTTGGACTTGTTATTTTGTTGTACTCTTGTCATGTATCGCACTTTTTCAAGTATGTGCATGTGAGTATATTGTTAAACTTGAACATGTGAGTAGCATGACTTGTTTTTTTGTCACTATGCCTATATATTTGGTAACTTTTGGTCGCCACCAACAAGAAGCACACGCCTTTGGTCCCAAAGATATAATCACTACTGCATATAATCACGGGAAAAATTCGCGAGTTTCCCTGTTTTTCGACCATCCACATTTAACAATATGACACAAATATATCATACGAGCATATATTCATCACAATACCACACGAATAGTAGAAACAACAATCCAAAAGTCCAAATAGTCCATAAAAGTCCATACAATGTACATAAACACGGTCCTCATCGCCTCCTAGCCTTGCCCTTTCCACCAAGAGCGCCGGTGCACGGAGTGTAAGGGTCACGCGGACGTCGGTGCCTACGCGGTGGAGGCTGCGCTGGGTCGTGTCGAAGGAGCACCTCGAGCCGAGACGGTCCAATCTCCTCGGCCTCGTCCTCCGCCGCCACCAATCTCTCGGCCTCGTCCTCCTCCTCGCCACCAAGTCCACGAAAAGTATCCACGGTCGCTGGGACGAGCTCGCCTCCGGCCGCTGTACCTCGTGTGAAGAAGTGCCGAGCCTACGGTTTGGTGCGGCGTCCGGAAGATGTGTGCGTGGCATGTGGACGCCCATCGGTGCCTGCGCCCTGCAACCACAACGAGCGGCAGCACACGTAGCCGCCTCGCAAGTTTCTGCGGTTCATCATCATTTTGTTAGTTCACAAATGTCATATTTGGTTACAAGTTTATATTTTGATTGCCATGTATTGAAAGACTTACTCCAAGAAAGTTGTGGAGTGTCGTCTCATCCACTCTCGTCCTCTAAAACGCCTAGGTCAAGCACGGACGCCTCAACGTGTTGCCCTGCACACATTGTTAACATATGGTTACTCGGTTAGTGCGATGCAAATAACATTAGCGCTATGATTGATTGCAAGAAAAAGGTTAGAAGTGACATTACCACTCGATCTAAGATTGGCCCAGCCTCCACCAACGCCCTCCCGAGTCGCTGTGTCGTAGGAAGTGTCTTCATCGCAGAAGACTCCATGTCGCCGTAGTCCGCTTGGGTCCATTGCACCTTCGACTTTGTCCGTGTCACACCAAGGTACCAAGAAAGGTATGCACGGAAGTTGTAGTTCGTGTGCGGGTGCTCATTGGCATAGACGTTCTCATGGAGGAGTCCCCACACGTCTATGTGCTCACGGTGCAACGTCTCGAAGTCTGTCGTCTTTTTCTGCTTCTGACGATCGATCCTGCAATATATACATCATCAGTGCAAATATAGTGAATTAGTAGTTATGTATACAAAGGAGAGAAAAAAGTAGCGTACGCCACTTACTTGTGCAACTCCACGACGCCGAGAACGGCTCCACCGCCACTCTCGCCGAGGCCAAGCGGCGTGCAACTCTATGTGGCGGTGGTACTCAACAACAGAGAAGCGGATCAGCGACACCTCATCATGTAGAGGTCTCGCCCACGCTGCACATCGTGCTCGGCCCAAGCTGGACCACCGCCGTCTCTCGTAAGGTTCCCAAGTGACTGCGTACAAAAGGTGTTTAGGTATTGTAAGAAAGATTGTATCGAAGACCGAATGGAAATGTGAAATGAAAATGCAATGAACTCACCATCGGTCGTAAGTGTGTCAAGCTCGTTGGCGTACTCAACGACGCGCGCCGCATACCGCAAATGGAACTCGAACTGGTCCCAAAGGTGGGCAACCGTCGGTCGGTGTCGATGGTTGGCCACCGCAAACCACGGACGAGGAGGAAGAAGCGTCGGCCGACCAACCGTACACGAGACCACATCCAAAGCCGGAGAAGGTACACACACCGCCGATCGACGCAGCGGCTTTGAGCGGACCGCCGACAAGCCGAGCACAAGTGGCGGTAGAGGAAGGACAAAACTCCGAAGCCCACCGTAGCCACCCGCCATGTCCCGGCCGGCCAAGCAAGGGAGGTACATCCATGACGCGTTGTCTCCGTCGTGTTCGGAAAGAGAACACACCCAAACAAGTGTAGGACCCAAGCTCGCAGTAGTAGGTGTTGTCTCCTCGGCCGCATTGTGCGGGCACCGAGCAAACCGCCGCTCGAGCCAACCGATAAGAACCCCGAGGTGCGGGAAGCGTGTGTCTCGAGGAAGCTCTCTCCCAAGGAAGGCCTCCACTGCTCTCCAACCGTCGGACCCGACTGTCCCAGAATCGGACGGCCCAACACCGAGACCAAGAAACTTCGCGGCCCCGAGCGTAATGGCCATCGCACCACAAGGTAGGTGGAAATCGTGAGTTCGCCTCCACCGCACAACATAAACGAGTACTAAGGTCACTACATAAATGAACACCAAACGGTGGTAGTGCATGAGTTTGTTAGTCAATGTACCACAACCAAAGCCGTGATCGCCGCGGGTTGATGACGGGCAACCCACGACGAACTCGAACGATACGACGCCCGTGCCAGCCCTCTGAAGTAGAGGAGTGTACCTGTCGTCGTACCGCATGTCCTCGAACCCGTCATGGGTTCGAGGACGAAGAGGGGGCAGTTCCTGCAAAGATTACAATTATTTAATATGAATCCATCGAAAAAATGAAATATGGAGACATACAACCATGTGTTGGCATTACCCCCTCGGCGGTCAGACGTCCTCGGTGGTGCTCCTCGTAGTACGGATCCAGGAGGTGGAACTGCGCCATCCTGCAAACATAAATAGCAGATGTTAGTTACAGTAAAATGTAAAATTGAGTACAAGAGTGAAATAAATACGAAGTTACTAATTAATAAACCCTTCATAATTATTTATTTGCACCTGACTAAGTGGCCAGTGACAAGTACGAGAATTATGGCCAAGTTCGCGCGATTTGCCACATTGGTTATGCTCGGGTCCGTAAGAAAGGGGTTGCTCTTCCTCGCCTTGTCCTTCCGTAAACTTGATCCATAACCATCTTGTGTCTACTCCTCTTCTACTCCCACGTCTGCTCCAACGACAACTGGATCGGCTATGTACTTGAACCCGAGTAAGGTGGCCACCGCCCTCGCCCGTAAGGCTCAAAACGGGAGACCATGTAAGAACAAAGGTATCAACGTTGAACTCCCTAGGTATCCGCTTTCAGACGCATAGTTGCGATGATTAGTCTGCCGCAACATAGTGAGAACATGGAAAGTGGTACCGTCTTGTTCTCCCACACGCAAGAGAAATCAATGAGCACGATAATATGACTCCTTGACGGTCGGACCTCACCATCGCCATTGTACCACCCCTTTCAATGACCTCATACTTTCCCGCACTATGATCAAAACATGACACCTCATGTGTGCGAGCCCTATCCTTTGCCCTCTCCGGATGCTTTTGGGTTTAGGTGCCCATGTCTCATTACTACTCTGCGTGCCATTGCATCCAAGTGCCTATCGTTGAACCACGCAACAAGCTTGTAGAAGGTGAATGATACGATTGCATTGACGCATGGCACGTATACCCTTTAGCAAACTATTAAATGATTCAACCATGTTGCTAGTCCGAAACTCATACCGCCACCACCATGGTCGTAGGCCCTAGTCCATTTCTCAGTTCCTCAGAAGCCTCTCAACCACCGTCTACCCTCCGTGTTTGTTCCAGCTTTGAGTTGTTCCACTTTCTTCGAACAACGACACCTCAAGTCGGCGTGTAACCTCCTCAAAAGAGGAAAGTTATCCTTTGTACCATCCTTACGAGTAAATTCTCGGCGAGGTGCCGAGTGCACCACCGGTGATGGATAGGTGCGTACCCGGAATCGCTCTCAGACAAAGACTAAGTATGCCCCGTGTCCGCGGATATGACACCAACCTCCTGCCAGGCCAACAACATGTATCCGAACAAGCCGCAGGAACCATCCCCAACTATCTTTGTTCTCCTCTCCACCAAAGCAAACGCAAGAGGGACCAATGTTTTGTCTCATACAACCGAAATGGCTATCAACAATGTGCCCATGTACTTGCCAAGAAGAAAAGTACCATCAATGGAGAAGACGGACGACAATGCCCGAATGCCTCGATGCACTGTGGAAAACACCGCATCGCGGAAGAAAATCGCCTTCCATCCTTCCATTCATTTGGTTTGGGGATGTACTCGTAATGCATGCCTGGATTAACGATTTCATTGCATTGAACAATGCCGCAACCGCCGCACTCTCCTCCCAATCCCCATATATCATCTTCCGTGCTCGCCGCTTTGCCCTCCATGCTTTTCCATACCTTATGTCGATCCGAACATCTTCGTGTCATCTCCATAATTGTCCTCACCTTAAAATTGGGTGCCCTTCGTATTGAGTATAGTGATCTCGCAATGAGGGTAGATGTCAATCGGCGATGCTTCGCTTTCAAGTTTGATTCGCACAAGTGTGTGGGCCAACGATTTTTGTGATCTTGAACTTGCTGTGTCCTTCTCGTTTCCTAGCACACACCCTCCAATTACAATCGGCCTTCTCACACACCATCGTAACGCCATTGCACATAGGAATGCCTAACTTTGAAAGGCCTTTTGCGCTTCACAGAATACTCCTGTAACCACCTTCTCAATGTAGGCAAGTCCTGAAGACCAAACCCTTCTTGATTTCCATGCTATCCCTAGCTCAGAGCCTCTAACAACTCGTCGTCTCGCCTTCCGCATAAACACCTTGGGAATGACTAAGGTCTGAATTCTTCAATAGTGGATCACGATTAGGCGTAATTGTCCGATGAGCTCAATATCTTGTTGTGTCAATGCAGCAACAGCCGGTCTTCATCGGAATCAACGGCTCTAGCCGTCCGATAAGGCTCCTCATCATCATCAATCAACATCAACGCTGTTAGAGGCCCTGCTGCATTAATCCATGTTGCCCGAAGGTGCCACAGAGGACGATCATCATTTTCGTGAACATCTATCGCATCACAACCACACACACGATGGCAATTGAGACAAAGGAATAGATTAATGAAGCGGTAAACTAAAGTGGTACTACGACACTTACTTGGATGGTTCGAGTCAAAGGATCTCCGAGGGGCGCAGGATGAGAAATTCCAATCTCATTCGGGCGGATTGAGCATCGGGTACTACAACCGGCTCTGCTCACATCCGCATCACAATTGGGTAACGGGGTCCAAAGGGGAGGACTACCTAACCGTGAATGCCCATGAGGGGTGAATGCCCATGAGGATTGGGATCAATGGACAACTTCCGCACAAACAAATCCAAACATTGATATTGGGTCCTCATCACCGATCGACATAATTTTACATCGATCCTCGAGTCGATTGAGACCATCCGCCTAAAAATAGAGTCTCTAGAACCAAATCAAGTACACCCTCAACCGAGATGTCATCCTCATTACCATGACAACATAGAACCTCACGAGCTCTAGCGACCAATTCACCATAAGACTGACGATCACTAAGCAAAGAGGTCACACTTTCCATCCCAACAAATGACACATTTCCATAACCATCTTTCTCAACATCGCTCCATGGTGCAAGGTTACTAGATTGTCCATCTAATCCATACAAAAGGCAGTGGTTGTTAATGTATTATAGTAAAGTAGTATACTAACTAATTCCATACGTAACTAATTTAAGTTGATAACTACCCAAGTAATTTGCTACCTACCAAACTAAATAACTATGTCTAACTAACTAACTATATGTAACTAAACAAATTAAAATTTCTAACTATGACTAACTATATCTAAACCCTAACTACATTATATGTTACTAAATTTGCTATGTCTAACGATATATCTAAACCCTAACTACATCGATCTAACTAAATTTCTAACTACAATTTCTAACTAAATTAGCTAAATTAGCTATGTCTAACTAAATATCTAAACCCTAACTACATCATATCTAACTAAACTAACTATATCTAAACCCTAACTAACTACAATTTCTAACTAAATTTACTAACTACATTTTCTAACTCTAAATGAAATTTCTAACTACAATTTCAAACTAAATTTCAAACTACAATTTCTAACTACATTTCTAACTAAATTTACTAACTACATTTCTAACTAAATTTACTAACTAAATTTTCTAATTAAATTACTAACTACATAAAAAAATACTAACTACATTAAAAATTCACCTCTTCTACGGTTGGCAGGAGAAGTCGCAATGGCGTGGCGGGCGGCGCGGCGGTCGTTCGCGGCGGCGGCGGCACGGCGGTCGCCGGCGGCGGTCGGTGGCGCAGCGGGTTGGCTTGGGCGGCGGGGCGCGCGTCGGCGGCGGCGGCTTAGTTTTCGCCGGGCGGAGGCGGCGGTCTCGCGGCGAGCGACGGCACAAGCGAGGAGGAAGGAGGAGGCGAGCGACGAGAGAGAGAGAGAGAGAGAGAGAGAGAGAAGGAGGAAGGGCGTGCGGTTATTTTTTTGAATGCTCGCGCGAGATCTCGTGACGCCGAGGTCGGCGCCATGAGTCACGGCGCCGAGGTAACACGACTCGCCGCCATGACTCATGGCGCCGAGGTACCGCCACGCTGGGTCGCCTCGGCTAGGGTTTAGTAGCTCTGGCGCCATGACTCATGGCGCCGAAGTCAGAAGTTATTTCTGCGGCCGTGAGTCACTACACACCCCCTGGGTCCAAAACCGGAAATAAGACTAGCAGGGGTATAAATATGAGATTTTTACGAAAAAAGGGCTAAATTGCAAAAAATTCGGCTAAATTGCAACCTGAAATGTAGGTACTGGGTACTCTACGCATATACATCAGTGATGACGAATGGTTACTCTACACTTGCCGGTGGGATGGCTATGGGGGGCAGTTGACGAGGAGTCGTATGGAAGAAGAAGCAATGGTCGATGGAGAGTAAATTTCTTTGGACATCTAAGGGGAGTTGGAGGTTGGCAGTATTAGTAGTAGTGGTTGAGGTTGCAGCGTGGTGTGGCAGGGAGGTGTGTTAGTAATCTTTGTACATATGGTATATCTAGATTTGGATTTGTTATTTTTAAGTTGTCTGAAATTTTCTTAAGTTTAAGTCAATTGTTGTGACCATTGGATTTGTGTAGAGATTGATGTGTCATATGATTGGATATTGATCCAATGGATAAAACATGCGACTTATACTTAATAAAGCTCTAGTTACCTTACGAATAGACAATCTCATATAGATTTTACGTGGTCCTACAGTATTTAGGTAGTATTCATTATGAATACTATAGTTTGTTTGGTATCATTTCAGGATATGTTGAATCCTTTACAGACACGGATAGTCGTTTGCTCTTAATAAAACAGCACCTCTGTAATCAGATTTTGTGATCAAGAGCAAGAGAAAATCAGAAAAGCTACTGTTGTTCTAACGCACAAAACTTTTTTCTTGTGTTTGTATTCTAAGGTTCTATTGTGTTCGTCTTCGGTTTGGACAGCCATCGGCGACGGTGGCACGGAAGCAATACACGCTGCATGCAGGTATGATGGGTGTTCATTGTCGTTGCCTACACAAAAATGCGTCCAGAATGTAGTAATATCCTACTTAGCAATCGAAACGACAGGATTGCTAACTCTCGCGGCCGTGGGCCTGGGCTGCTCGGCTTGATTGGCCCGCCAGCCCAAAATCGCAACCTATCTCATTATTCTTCTTCTCAATCTTCTTCTATCCGTCGACACGAGATGGCAGTGACCACGCTGATGGGGTCGCCGTGGCTCCGCATCAGGCTCCTCCCGGTCGTGCTCCCACGCCTCTGCCACCACCTCCGCCGGACCCTCTCTGTCCGCGCCGCCTCCGCGGCAGATAACGGCCGGGTCCACGTCCGCTTCGCGTCGTCGCCCACCGGCAACCTCCACGTCGGCGGCGCCCGCACCACGCACTTCAACTACCTCTACGCGCGCTCCAATGGGGGCAGGTTCATCCTCTTCATCGAGGACACCGACCTCGAGAGGTCCACCAAGAAGTCCGAGGAGGCCGTCCTCAGCGACCTCGCCTGGCTCGGCCTCGCCTGGGACGAAGGTACTACTAACATTTTGTGTGGTTCTAGAATTCCATACAAGTTAGGCTTCCACTGAGGCAGTTCACAAGTTTAACAAGCATTGACCTTGCTGCTAGGATTGCTGTGTTCCACTATGTAGCATGCATAGTTTGCAACGGTGGACATGCTTATTTATGTTGAAGTATTGAACCGCTAACATAAAATCTGTTACCTACGATTTGGTAGTGGATATGAGTGCTCATCCGCATATCTGTTTAGGTCCGGATGTGGGCGGGGAGTTTGGGCCTTACCGCCAGTCGGAGCGCAACTCGCTGTACAAACAATATGCCGAGAAGCTGATGGAGTCTGGTGCGGTTTATCGCTGCTTTTGCTCCAATGAGGTATCTTTTCCCTGATCTGCATGTATGTGTGATTCAGTGAAATGTGAGTTTCATGATTTCAGTTTCACATATATGTAGGTTGTTTTTTGGGCTTATGAACAAGTGAGCTGAGCAAAGTTCTATTCTTTTGGTTGCTTTGAGTAAAATGCTTAAGCTTTTGTGTTTCATATGAAAAATCCAAGTAATTTATCCCACCATGACCACTAAGGAAAGTCAGTTAAAATCACGTGAACAATTTTTTGAGGTTGTTTTGAGTAAACACTTATGACCTGACCTGGCAGTAATTTTGACCGGATCAAATATTACCTTGTTTGACAATTGCTGTTGTTACTTCAGGAACTTGAACAAATGAAGGAAACTGCGCAGCAGATGCAACTTCCGCCTGTATACATGGGGAAGTGGGCAACTGCTTCAGATGCAGAAGTACAACAGGAGTTGGAGAAAGGGACACCTTATACTTACCGTTTCCGCGTGCCAAAGGAAGGGTCATTGAAAATTAATGACCTTATTCGCGGCGAGGTAATGACTTAAAGCTCTAGAGCATAAGCTTTGGCACTACCATACTGTTACACTACTTTTTATGCTTATTGTCGTTGATAACTAGCAGGGTGCCCTTCGCATTTGCGTGGCTAGATCTTTTTCTCTATTTAATTATGAAAGGTATTTCTTAGGTAATTTAGAATATGTTCTCGTGAGGGATTAGTCTTCAGGATATAGATGGATGTTCACAGAGTTAGAGCTTCCTTAATCTCTTTTATCTCCGTCTTACATACCTGTCAGGATTCCATCCTCCATCAACTTTTGACACATTGTCTTGTTAGCCAATCAACCCTTTACAGACATTAAGTTTTGAATATGCATAGCATAAAACACTATCAGTCTTCGCTCACAAGTAGAGCTGCCAAAACCTTTTCTCTCCAGTATGGTATATCTGATCAAACTGCAAATTAGTACAATAAAGTGCGTAATTGATGATTAAGATCATGTATATACACGCTCCATATTTACTATAGGATTACCTCGATGTAATTTTCATCTTTTGTCATTGAATCCAATAATTGATCCTTTCTTTGTTGTCATCATCTCCTCCTGAGAGAGAATCCTGTACTTCCCAACCTTCGAGTACTCCTGTGCTCCCCCCTCTACAAAACACGGTGAAAATAGTCATAAAAAATTCTGAAAAATTTTGTAGCATTGACACAAAATCAATCTATCATCCCACAAAATTTCAACTGTAAATTTAATCTATACATTGAGAAATAAAAAGAGCAAATTCTACTAAAAAGGAGACCAGAAAAAAGGAAAAAAAAAATCAAAGCCACTATTCACTGAAATGAGTCCTTTTTGTTTCTCGTAAGGTAAGTCAAGTTTTTATTTTTTTTCGAAATTTTTCATGACCATTTTCACCGTGTTTTAAAGAGGAGAACCACGGGTATACGCGAAGGGTGGGAAGTAAAGGATGCAATCTCATCTCTCCCTTGTTTGTCTAGGCCTACTTGATGGGAAAGTATCAAACCAATTAGTTTTCCTGTATGGCTTTGTTATGGATGGCCGGTCTGCTTTCTTAGTTCTTACCATCACGTCTTGATCAATTCTCATCCTTCTTTGATGCATGCGTCACCTGGGCAGGGCTCTTTAATTGCATGCATAAGTTACTGTATACTATTTTTCATGCAAATGACTTGCTGCAGGAACCTCTAGTGCGTGTGTTTTCATGCATGAAATCAAATTTACATACTATTTTTCTTTATCAACATTGCAGTTATATTCGTCACAAAGTCATGTGTATTTGATCCACAATCTAGGCCCAGTAAAACGGATGGTGTAAATCTTCTTTTTGCACTCGGATTAATGTGGTAATTTCTAGCCACTCGGATTTAGTCGATACAACAGGATCCCTCGACATGATGACCCTATATTAAGCTATGCTCCATATATCACTTTCTGACACTAAAAATAGACTACTGATTGGAGTCATATATAACACATTTGGGGTAAGACGTAAAAAAAGCCCTCTTTGTACTCCGAGATGAATCTTAGAAGTTTAGAGCATGCATGCGTATCCTCACCTGGCCACTATGCATTGATGGAGTTGGGCTCCAATTTTTCTCTCTTTGCGTTGGTCATACGTCGATCCTTGGCATCTTCACGATGGCAACCAATCGACCCTCACGACCTTTGGTCTGTTGGTACCCACGTTGATGCCGTCGTTGCTTTGCAGCATAGTTGACCTACTTGATGAATCAGCGCACGCTATCAGCCCAGTTCTCTGTTTCTTGTAAACGGGAGCCGGGTCCGGGTCTGTACGTCCTTTGTCTCCTTTATATCTTAGTAGAATTCATACAAACAGCAGACATGTCCTATTCTATCAACTTTTTGGAGTGAGACCCTATGTCTTTACTTTTCATACCTTGATCAGAACTCTGGCACTTCCATGTCTCTATTACGTGCAAGGATCAAAAACCCGTTTCCGGGGTAAATCCCGGTCATTGGCCAGGAAAAAAAAACCGGCCGGTTACCGGATTTCCCGGAAAAAACCGGATGAAAACCGCTTGAATTTGATTAAAAATCATTCAAAATTCAAAAATTAGAATTTGAACTTGTAAAAACCGGAAAAACTGCCCGGGATCCAAAATCCCGGACCCCCGCCGGTAAGCGGTTACCGGCCGGGTTTTTCCCCCCTGATTACGTGTATTGTTATAATTAAGTAAGAGAGACTAGTCATGTTCTATTATTATACCTGAGAAACTCTAGCATGCAGTCTCATCACAAATAAAAAGAGACTATATATGTTTTTTAAAATAGAATCCTTGGATGAAATCTACACTGTTATAATCTGGACCTACCATAATTGACGGTGTAGATCTTTATTTTTTTCCTCCGATTAACGTGGTGGCTTCTTTTTCTATCGCTTTAATAATATAATAGATAGATAGATAGATAGATTCATGATTGCAAATTGTGAAAAGTGATATGCATGCACTGAGCATCGGATAGTTTCATAAAGGTCAGTTGGAACTTAGACACGCTTGGTGATTTCGTGATTATGAGAAGCAATGGCCAGCCAGTGTACAACTTCTGTGTCACAGTTGATGATGCTACCATGCACATCTCTCATGTTATCAGGTAATGAAAAGTAATTACATTTTGATCTTTCCTTTTTGATGATCTGGCCCTGAAGTCACGTGCTTATCTTGTTTTCATCCAGAGCTGAGGAGCATTTACCAAACACATTATGCAAGCTCTCATTTATAAAGTAATTTTTGTATCCGCTTTTATCTTGTTTATCATAATTTATAGTCTTTGCTCTTCAAAATGAATGTCTTATCTTATCATAACATGTCTACTATAATGTCACAATCTTCTGCATGCTCTTGGTTTTCCAATGCCTTCATTTGCTCATGTCTCACTTCTTCTGTCTTAACATAACATGTCTACTGTAATGTTACAATCTTCTGCAGGCTCTTGATTTCCAATGCCTTCATTTGCTCATGTCTCACTTATTCTGGCTCCTGATAGAAGTAAACTGTCTAAACGTCACGGGCTACTTCTGTGGGGCAGGTAACTAACTGATTGTTGGAAAGACATGGTGTTTATCTGCATCAAAATATGTGATTAGATAGACATTCTTTTTATGTACTCTCTCTTCATTTGTCTATATGTTGCAGCTAATTACTTGTCATTCACATCTTTTGCCAACATAATTGCCTTTGAAAGGTAGAAAAGTGAAACATTGTCCTTTTACTTTGGGCAGTACAAAGAGATGGGCTATCTGCCTCAGGCAATGGTAAATTATTTAGCACTCTTGGGCTGGGGTGATGGTACTGAAAATGAATTCTTCACTATTAATGACCTAGGTTAGTTTCTCAATAATTCATTCTATTATTTTCACTGGGCAATTCTTGAAATTTGTAATGACCATTTGTTTAGCCATTCTCACTTTGGTGCTCTCTCCTTTACAGTTGAAAAATTCACTATAAATCGTGTAAATAAAAGTGGAGCAGTCTTTGATGCAACAAAATTAAAGTAAGATACTTTTTGCCAAGTTTTTCTCTGGTTAAGCTATCATTATGGAACTGTCAAAATTCTATGATTACTCAAAAGATTCAGTGTAATACTGTACTTAATTGAACTTGATTTTGCTACCACTTTTTAGTTTTTTTTAAGTCTTATACCTAGGTTTTGTTTCAACTATAAGATAACTACAATGAACTTAGTACTAGCTAGTTCAGAGGTTATTTTGTGAACTTTAGACAAGCTGGGAGCATCTCTAGAAGTCAATATGTCAAATAAAGTTAACTGGACAGTGTTAGAAGTTCCCTTCAGGGATATCCAATGGATTAAGCCAGGAAGCATCTAGAATCACCTAATAATATTGATAGAGTTGATGCATAAGCCTGATAAATACAGTGATATTGAATGAAATAGGTACGATGCACCTTTTCTTGTCTACTAATAAATAGTGTTTTGAAGGCACATCGCATCATGATCAAACTTGTATACTGGGATCTACCCACAGCTACCACCACCATGCTCAAATTGCTATCCTTCTGATACTTTATTGGCTTATCCACTATTCTATTTCCTTTAAGAAGTGCATGTGCTATGTATCAACATAATATCTTCTATTCAGACCATCAGATCTTGAAAGGAACCTTCTCACTTGAACAGTTGAACATGGAAAATGATCTTTGTGCTTCACTTATCTATTTTGATAATGACCTGGTTTGTATATTTATGTAGATGGATGAATGGACAGCATCTAATTTCACTTCCACCAGATGTACTCATCAGGAATTTTGAAGATCGGTGGAAGAACACAGGCATTCTTCAGGAGTCTGAAAGTGGTTTTGCTAAAGTAAGATTGGAAGTCATTTGTTTTTCTACACACCAGTGGTCTGTACTTTGGAACTACGTGTTAAAGGGACATGTTTAAATATTCGACACACTAGTTGGTTCCAAGAGTTTCTGTTTCTTTTTGACAGCCACCAAATGAAAAGCTATCAATAAGACAGTATGCTTGTCTATTTTTGAAGTTTCACCAACATATCATTTTGCTTTTATTTCTTGTATTATTTGGAGGAATTAGGATTAGACGCTAGCTGAAAAGTTGTTATCTTGGGAAACACTAATAATATGATATACACTATTTTTGCGCAGGAAGCTGCTGAACTTTTGAAGGACGGCATTGATTTGATAACAGATGCTGATGCAGCCCTTTCAAATTTGTTGTCGTATCCTCTTCATGCTACTTTAAGCAGGTCTGCAAAACAGTGTAGTGTATTAATTTTCTTTTTGCAAGGATAATATATTTAATTTAATCCCTCCTGAATCCTTTATCCACACCCCCCCCCCCCCCCCAAAAAAAAAACTCCCTTCACAAATTGCTTCCAAAGGTGTAGTATTGGTAAATTGCTTAAGTGAGTTGCTTGCTGTGGTAGGTCTGTTTGATAAATGATTGATTTTCGATTCACATGTCTTTAATCTCCAGCGATGAAGCTAAACCTGTGGTGCAAGACAAGCTTTCTGAGGTTGCATCGGGTCTCATTTCTGCTTATGATAGCGGTGAATTTTGTCAAGCATTAGCTGAAGGCCGTGATGGTTGGCAGAAGTGGGTGAAATTTTTTGGCAAGTCTCTCAAAAGGAAGGTCAGTGTTAATGATAGCAACTGTGATCCTAAATTTTGTTCATTTGTGGGTTTGCCTTTGTTGCCACCGGAATCCATAACTTTTTCTGGAAGGGACCTATCTCACCTAAAGCATGATAGCTAGGAATGATGAAAACACAGCTAAATCATAAATAATTTGACGCAAACCTTAACAATCAAGATTCCTTCTCTCTCTCTCTCTCTCTTGATGAAGCAAGCTCCGCATTCATCTCCATAAGCACTCATACTTTTCCCGTCATATACAACTGAAGAAACAACTAATATGCCTCTTGTGGTTGTCTCCATCTGTGACCAGGGAAAATCCCTATTTATGCCGCTCCGGGTACTGTTGACCGGGAAGCTTCATGGGCCTGACATGGGTGGCACCATCGTCCTTGTGCACAAAGCAGGCATCTGTGGAGCGGTCAGCCCTCAGTCCGGTTTCGTGAATCTCGACGAAAGGTTCAGAATCCTCAAGGAGGTCGACTGGGAGTCACTGGCACTGCAGAAGGAGCAAGTCTCCCCAGCCGAGTCTGCTGTCCCTGCGGCTTCATAAGATCAACATGAGAGAGAGAGAGAGAGAGAGACAGAGGGAGGGTTTATCTTTCTTTTCCATTTTGTGTGTGTAATGAATCTTGACGATCTGGTCCCTTTTGGTGTACTATCTGCAGCCTGTTTCTGCCATTGCTTTGCTGGGAATCTTCAATAGGTCTGTCCAGTAAGAACAGTTCGGTCGTTAATAATGTGGCTTTTTAAGCACAGGCTGAATCCAAATGTTCCTTCTCAAGTCGCAACACTTTTGAACAGCAAGCGTTCTGTTGGACAAATTTGAGAACGTTTCAAGCGGGGTCTAAATTACTCACCGATAGATAGCACTGGAATCTGCATTCGCAGAGAGCTCGATTTTGATCGGGAAAAAAGAGCAAGTTTTAAGATTGTAATTACCTCCCTAAACCCATCCAAGTGGGTTTTAGGCCGCTGCTGCTTAAACTCTCGCTAACCCACGGTTAAATGGGTTTAGGCCGCTGCTGCTTCGAGACTCGATACCTCGCCATCTCTCTTGGCAACTTGTTTTCTTCTCCCATCTTTTTACCGCCCGCGAAAACCTCGCCGCCGCCGGCATCGCTCCTCCCACCACAGCTTCAGGGCCCTAAACCCTAGCCGTCAGCCATGGCGTCCTCCGTACTCTCTGACTGCTCCTCCTCCGCCACCTCCCGCCTCCTCCCCCTCCGCCGCGCCTTCCTCACGCCGCTGCCCCGCTTCCGCCCCGCCCTCGCTCCCGTGCCGCCGAGGCCGCTCTTCGCCGCCGCGGCGCTCCCGTTGCTCCCGCGCACGCGCGGCATGGCTTCGGTTTCCGCCGCCTCTTCCGCCGACTCAGGTGCGCGCGTCCCACTTCTCCTTGCTCACTTGACCTTCCCCGTTCGTGTCGAATTATGGGCTCGTGAGATTATGTTCTGTGCGGCTGGGGTAAGAAAATTCCAGTGTTGCGGCTTGTTCTTTCAGGATTTCTTTTGTTGATTTTTTTTCTTTGAGACGGAAGACCGCTTCCATTAACCAGTCGGCTCGGGCAAATCGCCGGCCACCAAAACTGATACAAATTAGGAGACTGATCCGTCCATATCAGAGGATCGCTCCCAGATAACTTCAAACAAAAGCTAGCTAGAGAGTCTGCTACTTTATTACATTGTCTCGGGCATGCCAAGATTTTGACATCGATAAATTCTAACGTGCATAAACTACCGGCTTCTTTAACCAACACACCGATATCTGATCGATCGAAGATCTCTCCTCGCTCGGCATCACCAAGATTTGAGGCGTCCGTTTGTAGCTCTACTCTCCCCATACCGAGCTGGATGGTGTGTTGAAGTGCGGCCACGCAAGCTTCAGCCTCAGCATGAAAAGCATGGATAAAATTTGTGTTGCAACTTAACCATGGTTGTTGTGATTTAAGTGTAGCAAAAAATGAAATATGTGAAGAGACTTCTTACATGTGTAACGCTTTAAATCTTGTTCTATTTCATGTTGCTCTGGTGTTATAATTCTGTTGATCAATTTGCATGTGTAGCAACTGTTTTGGCTGATGCTTCTGCTAAGGTGATTGATGGGAAGTTGGTGGCGAAGCAAATAAGGGAGGAAATCGCTGTTGAAATTGCCAAGATGAAGGATGCAATTGGGGTAGTGCCTGGGCTGGCGGTCATCCTAGTTGGGTCAAGGAAGGATTCTCAGACTTACGTGCGGAACAAGAAGAAGGCGTGTGAAGCTGTTGGTATTAAGTCGTACGAAGTCAATTTGCCGGAGGACAGTTCCGAGGATGAGGTCATCAAGCACATAGCAACCTTCAACGGTGATCCATCAGTGCATGGCATCTTGGTTCAGTTGCCCTTACCTCGTGTGAGTTCTCAATAGCTGGTACTCTATTGGCTAGTGTAACTGTAGAACCTTTGGACTAGAATTGCATTTTGCTGTTAGCAACTGGCATATTTAAAATCTATGTTATTTTTTATAGCTAGTGATTACCTACCTATATATTATATGGCATGCCATTATAATATGTTTCATGCATAATATATCCGGTTAAGGCTTCAATAATGGCAGAATTCCCCAATTGCACACCAAATGTTTCCATTTCTAAATTCTAATAGCTGCCTTGATATTGTATAATTGTTACAAAAGTCCCTGGTTACTTCGTTTAAAAGAACATATGGAAAATGCAGATGAACAAATTCTTCGTTTTGGCTAATGAGTCATATGCCCTTTGTGGTCTTGAGTTTGTTGTATCTCAGCATTCTTTTCAAATTGGTTGTCTATGCTGATGCTTGAACTTCTTTGTTCACATGTCTGTTAATAAATAGTTTGCAGCATATGAACGATGAGAGCATTTTGAATGCTGTTAGTATCGAAAAGGACGTTGATGGCTTTCATCCACTGAACATTCGCATTTCTGTTATCCAACAATTTGCAGCATATGAACGATGAGAACATTTTGAATGCTGTCAGTATTGAAAAGACGTTGATGGCTTCCATCCACTGAACATTGACGACTTGCAATGCAAGGTCGAGATCCATTCTTTGTTCCATGCACCCCTAAAGGATGCATGGAGTTGCTACACAGATATGGAGTTGAAATAAAAGGGAAGAGAGCTGTTGTAATTGGACGAAGCAATATTGTGGGGATGCCTGCTGCTTTACTGTTGCAAGTATGAACTAGTTCTTCATTTCAAATAGTTGGAACAACTTTATTGAGTTTTTTTAATCTGTTTTTATATGATTATTAGAAAGAAAATGCAACTGTTAGCATTGTACATTCACAAACCAAGAACCCTGAGGAAATAACAAGACAAGCAGATATTGTCATCGCAGCTGTTGGAGTGGCTAACTTGGTCAGAGGGAGTTGGATAAAGCCTGGAGCCGCTATTATTGATGTTGGCATCAATCCAGTTGATGTAAGGCACCTACTTTTTTTTTTCCCGCTAGGACTTTTTCCTCTTTTTTTTTGACTGGGAACTGTAGGGGAGGCCCCTACAGTATAATTGAATAAAATAATAAAGCAAGTTATTTACAAGGTCAGTTAGAATTGACAACCCTCACAGACTTTCTTTTTTTGTCATATCCTTTTATTTTAGTGCTCGTGGGACCTGTTTGTTTTTAATATACCTCTGTTTCTAAATGCAAAAGTTTCATGCACGAAAAAAACCTGTGCAGAGTTGTTATGAACTCCTTTCAAAACTCCCAATGGCAGCACATTGGTGGGATCCACATGACTGGTTGTCAAAATTACAAAGTTTTACACCTCTTGTTTCTAATTATGTTTGGTTCAGATATGGAAATTTTTGACAATCTCAGAACACAGATAGTTCTAGATGTTTTTTTTTGGAACAAGTGTGTTTTTTCAGGGCCCTCGTTACGATCAAACCCTGGTAAGGAGCTACACACTCCCGTGCTCCCACCGTTGGGGACACATTTATGAAAGTTGAAATTGGCTGTTTTTTTAATTTATTTTATGAACCTGACATTTGACTACCCTTGGTGAATTTATTGACATTGTATTACATGTTCGGGCAGCATGTAATGATCAATCAATTCAATACTCTTAAAATTGACTTGTCCTATCTATGAGTTTGGTTTTGGGTGTTGCTGTGTCCTAACTCCAAACTCTATTCCTTCTTTCCCTACTGGTGTTCCCCTTGCAGCACGTGTATTACTTTTCTTGCATTATATACTCACTACTGCTTTGAAATGCATCAGGATCCAGAAAGCCCTCGGGGTTATCGGCTTGTTGGAGATGTCTGTTACAAGGAGGCCTGCGAGGTTGCAGGAGCGATCACACCAGTTCCCGTGGGGTTGGGCCAATGACAATTGCAATGCTTTTGTCAAACACATTTGAGTCAGCTAAAAGGATCCACAAATTCAAATAACTACACAACCCTATACTCAGAACTTGAAGAGTTCTTAACCTTTGGTGTAGGCTACCAGACAAAGTAGGCAGACAAAGGTTTTGCCAACTGTTTTATGTGCCTTTTGTTGGACCAGAATAGGGCAACAAGAGTCATAAAATAAATTTTGACAGGATGAGATATTTAACCCGGCTTGATACAGTATTGTATTTGTTAAAGATACATGGAATCGTATTTCAATCTTTGGTAGTAGTATTTAGGCGAATTGAGATGCCAGTAAGCTTGGATGAACAATAATGCATCAGATCAAATCAGCAGTATTCCATAATTTGATTGGGTGTTATGAGTGGTGGGTGCCCTCTCTAGCAGGACAGGAGAGGGAAGGAAACAAGAGCTCCAATCTAATCTATCCAGTTGGATCCTGGATTTTATTAGCTGTCTGCACTATTTTATGTATGGTACACTGCATTCACGGTCGTGTAACGTTCCTCCCAACTGCTCCCACAGCTGGATGGAATTTGCTCATGAAACATTTCTTTTCAGAGAAAAGTTTGTCATGTTAATTGGTGCAGTTTTAGATCACATGGGAAAATATTGCTTGTATGTTAATGTAGGTACTCTTGATATATTAATCAGTAGAACAGCTAAATACATGATGTTTTTCCTCTCTGTCTGGACATTCAAACTAGAAAATGATCAAGGAACTGAATCAGAAGCGTACTTCCCCAGCTTCACAATATCAGGATGCAACTGCTCTTGAAGCTGGTATATGTACACTCAAGGCATAGGATTCAATAATCAATAGTATATGCATCATATAATATGCATGTCCAGTCCTGAATCTTGATGTGTTCTCTTCCCACCAACAAATCTTACTTTTCCTGCATGACCTTTCCTGTTCCTCTCAACATTATGTCCTCTACTATATATTACGGTTTGGTGGTTGAACATGTAAACACAATGGCTGTTGAGCAGTTCACCGAGGGGCAAGAATAATACCTAGTGCCTAGATAACACCCTAGAGAGAAAATGACACTGAAAACTGCTTGTACGGTGTGGGCAGATGTTTGACACAAAATAAAATAGAACCCCCGAAAAAGAAGGCAAAGTGGGAAAATGATTAGAAAAAAAGATCCTCTCAAAAAGAAAGGAGGGAAAAAAAGGACGAGAGCAGTTGCAGAAAGCAAGCCCCTCGACCTTACAGAAATAGTTTGGGCATGCAGCTGTCAATTGTATCTTACGTCTTGTTACTAGATTAGTCGATAAATTAACGGGAAATTAACAACTCGCGCAATAATAGTGGGAGTAGCAGCGGCAGGGCGGTAATAAAGAAGGAAATGATGCGCGCGCGCACCGTGGCCACCCCCACCCCCACCCACCGCTCCACCCTCCTCTCTCCTCTCCTCTCCTCTCCTCTCTCCCCTAGCAAAGCAAGCAATTGCTCTAGGCAGCGTAGCAGGTAACCAGGCGGGCCGGGCAGGGCAAGGCCCCACCCCCCACCCACCATTTCGGCGCGGAGACCGCTTCCACCACCCCTCCCCCGCACCCCTCTCCTCCTCCTTCCCTGCGCTTCCCTCCATTTGTCCTCGCCTCCCGCCCTCCCAATCTTAACCACCCTGCCCTACCCTCGCGCTCCCCTGGCTTTGCTCCTTTGTCCCAAGCGAACCACCTGCTTCTTCCTGGCCTGCAGCTTCCTTTCTCTTCTTCCTCTTCTTCCTCTTCTTCTTCTTCTTCTTGAGTGTGTGTGTGTGTGTGTGTGAGAGAGAGAGAGAGAGAGGGGTTGCTGGAGAAGGACGGATAGGGTGGTGGTGGTAGCAAGGGAGGAGGATGAGCGCGTCGAGGTTCATAAAGTGCGTCACGGTGGGGACGGCGCCGTCGGCAAGACCTGCATGCTCATCTCCTACACCTCCAACACCTTCCCACCGTGCGTCTCCCCTCTCCCCTTTCTTGCTTGCTTCTTCTTGAGGCGTCTTGTTTCTTGTTCTTGGTAATGCCGCGTCGTCTTGGGTACAAACAAGGATTGCTCCTTTTGCGTCTTTTAGCTGATTCTTGGGTAATTTAATGCGTAGCTAAGCTGCCGATTCTTGATCTGGATTTGGGGGAAACTCCCCACCTTCTCGGAGTTTCTGTGCTTGATTTGACTCGCGGTTGTGAATTTGGCCCGTATTAGGACAATGCGGTTGCGAACTGCGATCTCTTCTTGTCTAGGGTTGTCAATTGGTTAGGGGAAAGGGGGATCTTCTCTACGACACTCCCAAATCAGGCTCAAATTGGAGACTTTAGAAAACGATTGCACGCTGCTGTGGTCCGAATCCTTCCTTGCGAGGCTCAAATTTGTGCAGGTTTTTTTTTTTTTTGGTGATTTCATTTAAGTTTATGGATGGTAGCAACGTTATTGGGGAAATGCAGATTCCCTCGATCTCATATCAATTTGGCTCCTCTCTCTATCAATGTGGGAGCTGCGGATACGTTTCAAACAGACCGAGATCGCTTTCCCGACTTTCTAGTCATCCTGTACCCTCCACCACTCACTCACACCTTCCGTGTGGTTGGTGGGTGCAGTAGCAGCCATTGCTTGTAGCAGTTCCACCCAAATCCACACCAATTGCAGCGCCAAAAGCATCTCTTCTAACTTTTCACGCATGCTTCATTTTTCAAATGAAGATTTTTTTTAATCTTTTGAGGAAATCTTCAAAAGAAGAGAAGATTTCACGCATGCGTTGCTGCTTTGGGGGTAGATTAGCTTAGAGCCCTGAGTTAATGCCGACCGTGTAGTAGTAGTACACTATATCCATTGGACCACCTGTGGACTGCCCACCACGTACATGGGGTCTGGTGTACTACCATTCTGGTAAGGTTATCTTCAGGCATGGCTTTTGGAGTGGTTTGTACATTCACCGTGGAACATCGCTCGGCTTATTCGATGGGCATGTAGCCATTTTATTTTTCACTGTTTACGAGTTGCTTGTGCCTTTGCATGATTTGTGCACTCGTTGTTCTCACCATTGCTTTTGGCAGGATTATGTTCCGACGGTGTTTGACAATTTCAGCGCTAATGTTGTGGTTGATGGCAACACTGTCAACCTCGGGCTATGGGACACCGCAGGTAATTGGCTGTTCTGCTACCTTTTTTTGCTAATTGCCACACCTTTTTTCCCCTGTTCTGCTTGCTTTTTTCTCTGGTACCAAGTTGTAAAAGTTCTTTCTTTGGGAATACAACAGGTCAGGAGGATTACAACAGACTGAGACCACTGAGCTATCGTGGAGCCGATGTTTTCCTTCTGGCCTTCTCACTTATCAGTAAGGCCAGCTATGAGAATGTTTCAAAGAAGGCAAGCTACTAATTCTTATTTATCTCTATCCGCTTTTATTTGCTCTACATGTTCCTGGTTTCAGAAGTAGTTTGCTGGACAAGTTCAATTTTGAGATCATTTATACAATCACCTTCATTAAGCTGACTACCTGATAAGATTATTATGCTTCTGGCATGTCTATCATGTTCCATTAGTGATTGTCTTCTTTAGTGCATGCTAGGAAATATGCTTCAAAATCAATTTTAGAACAGGCCCAAATACATCCTTGAATGGATCTTTCCAGTTTTCCATCCATTGGAGATGATACCAGTCTCCTTCATTCTTGTTCGTTCTCTTGATTTTTATTAATTTGATCTGATAATTTTTGTGGCTGTATATATATATGCTCAAGTCACTGTTTCAGTTGCCACTTGTGATATAGAGATGCAAACTATGCATTTGCTGAGTCTGAATTCCTTTTCTATTTCAGTGGATACCTGAACTGAAGCATTATGCACCAGGTGTGCCTATAATTCTCGTGGGAACAAAGCTTGGTAAGAATAGTACATTCTCACATTTTGAGAAATCTAACCTTTGCGTTAGTTTTGGATAAAAGAAGTATGGGGTTTCTAGGTATATAGGATCCTATTTGATGGTGGCTCTTTTGATGTCAATGCATGATATTTGTAATGTTATTGACAATACCATGCCATGACAGTCTGCACATTACATATGTGAACCTCCATAGTATTTACACTGCGCTTAATGCTTCCAAGGAGATATTGCAATGTACCTACATGAATTATCGGCTGTTTAGTTTCTACCTTTGTAGTTTTGAACTCGGTTCAACAACAGCAACAGCTGTAGGCTGCTTTACCAGTTTTGTTGCATTGCAAACTGTCCCTCGGTTTGCTGTTGTCCTGTTGAATTCAGTTTTGCTGCATTTTTTATTTGGTGCTGGTGTTCTTACCGTGCTTATGAAACACATCTATTCCATAAATTCTTAGGTGAACCCCACATATGGACATACCCTTAAACCTCTAATGCTTTAGACTGCCAGTTGTATTGGATTTCACATTTTTCACATTCTACATTGCACTGGCAGATCTTCGAGACGACAAGCAGTTCTTTGTGGACCATCCAGGTGCTGTTCCTATCACTACTGCTCAGGTACGGTTATGGGTGGTTTAATGCCCTGCTTTACTCTAGCATTATATTGAGGCTTGTGAATCTAGTGGATTCACTCGACTTTGTCTTAATTTTCTTGCTTTTGCTTTAACTATGTTTTCTAACTTTTTTTACTTGCCACCTTTCTAGGGAGAGGAACTAAGAAAGCAAATAGGCGCCCCATACTATATCGAATGCAGCTCAAAGACCCAACTAGTATTGCTGTCTGCTCAATCATTTGCTAAATGTACAATGTACAATGTGAGATACTAACAGAGATTTCCGGTCCTTTTGATTTGCAGAACGTCAAGGGTGTTTTTGACGCGGCAATAAAGGTGGTACTGCAGCCACCGAAGGCAAAGAAGAAGAAAAAGGCGCAGAGGGGGGCGTGCTCCATTTTGTGATCTAATTATCAGTAGACAAAGAACAAGGGCGAAGTTGCCATGCTTTATTATTGTTGCGTCTTGCTTCAGCGGAACTGCATTCATGTTCTCCCCTAGGTTACTGGCAGCTGCAGCAAGGTCTCTTTGTCGAGGCATTGAGCGATCCATTTGTTTCATTTTCTTCTTCCTGCCTTGTGATTATCTCGTGTGACTGACAAGTCGTGGCAATTAGGTAACTTGCTTAGATGGTATTTCCCGTGTTTGAGAAAAAAAATCTCGTTATCTCTGTTCCATAAGTAGACATGATGTAATCGCACTCAGTTTATTTTCCTTCTTATTTCACTTCAATGGAAAATTATGTTTCCTTCATATGGTCTGATGCTTGTATGCTCATGCATTCCTGAAGAGTGCCTTTTCCCCATTTCACTGTCACGTTTTCAACGTTTTGTTGAGCAAATGTAGCATTTGTAGTGTTGACTTACCCAATTGAATACAACAAAATTCCGGGAGTTTACAGCTTGCACTAGTAATATAATGCATTTGTGCAGATCATGGAGAGCATGTTTGCAACAGAGGTATATTCGTAAACTATGACATGATATCCTTGAGATATTTTATCGTTGCCAATTGGAAAGCCATCTGGGCGACAGCTTTGAGCGAATGTTGATACATGCGTCCAGGTTTCAGAAATGTACAATGGAAGTTCCATACAGTTTCGTTGTTTGTCACTGCTTACCACTAACAAGCATTATTCGGTTGATTACGGCCCTTCATAAATCTCGAATATATTTTAGATCGTTTTTCTTTGTGAAATGTTCTTATTTTGTCTCTAAAAAAATCACTTTTCTTGGGAAAGAAAGATACATTTTTAGATAATGGAAGGCAAGCCTCCCGGAGAAAGACAGATACATGAAGTATATATATATATATATATATATATATATATATATATATATATATATATATATATATATATATATATATATATATATAAGACATCCGTTTGCATGTCTCCACTTCCAATATACCACTTAAACGAATATATTATACTTCTTTATCACTTTCAGTATACTTGAATACCAATTATAAGATACTCCAATGTGACTTGATCAGAAAATTTTCACTGGAGCCCTTTATGTTTGCTATATACCCTTTTTTATACATAAAAGAAGTATATACACGGATTTTGGTATAAAAAGTGAATTTTCATGAATTTTTTTTATGAAACTAACTTTAGAGTATCTTATAATCATTATTGGAGTATACTCAAATTGATAAAAGGTATCATCATACAATTTAAGTGGTATATGAGAAGTGGAGTAATGCATCTCTGAGATACATACCATTTTCCTATATATAAAGAACTTGACATACTCCATTATCACTTTGGGTATACTCATATACTAATTATAAGATACTCCAATATGAGTAAAAATTTGCCATACCATTTTCCATATTATATATATATATATATATATATATATATATATATATATATATATATATATATATATATATATATAGAAAAAAAATATATATTAGGAAAATACTTTCTCCCTGAGTAGTTACTCTCAACTTTGATATACCACCTAAAAGAACTTGACATACTCCATTATCACTTTGGGTATACTCATATACTAATTATAAGATACTCCAATATGAACCACGCTAAAAATTTGCAAGAGAATTCATAGTTTTAGCATATTTTGTAAATACCTTCATATTCGCACATAAAAAGGAGTATGTCTAAAATTATACATACCACATCTAAAATGTGTAAATACCACATATATGGTCTTATATACTGTGATATCGCACATACATACTCTCTGTTGCAAGATACTCCTACGCTGTGAGATATGTGAGATACTAATAGGAGTAACTACTCCTGAGTAGAAAAATATATATATATATATATATATATATATATATATATATATATATATATATATATATATATATATATATATAACGGACTTTTAGGACTAACATGCAAACACGCTCGCCAACTGGATCTGCTCTTGTGGCTAGGATGGAGAAGGTGGAACCCCAAATCACTTATGCCATTTTTCAAAGTATTCTCTCACGAGTGATGCCCCCAAAAAGACTAATGAAATCCAAAAGTATAACTAAAAATAATAATTCTCTTGAAATATTTATCGAGGTTCTTAGGAGAAGAAACGTAGCAATAACGAGAAGAAAAAACATAACAATAACGAAGTGTTCTAAAAGAGAGAGAGAGAGAGAAACAACGTCTGAGAAATTAACTCTCGTGGGAAACCCATGTACTAGCAGCACACGCCGAATTTTTGGTCGATAGCGTGATTTCGTTTCAGATTTACAAAAGTAGTTTGACGAAAAATTATATGCAAAAATAGCATCAAGAATCAGATTTGATCGCTGCATGATCGATCGCACGCACGCCGCCACGTGTTCCCTTAGGTTAAGCCAAGATTAGGAATTAGGTTAGAGTTTGCGGTGATTTTGTTTCAATTTTAAAATATAGCAAACAACTTCAAAATCGCCGCTTCAAAAGTGAAATTTTATGAAATTTTACATAAAGCCCTCTGACACTGTGTACTTGCTTGTGTAAATTTGCCATAATTTTTTTGAAGTCGCTTGCTATATTTTAAAATTAAAATTAAAATCGCTACTTAAACCTTAGCCATAATTCCTAATCCCGACTAAACCCTAAGGGGACACGTATGGCTGTGGCGCGACTCACACGGCGTCGCGGCGGCAACGCCACCGCACGGTAGTCGTGAGGCGTGGCGGGCTGGGTGGTCACAGACACGGTCGTGCGCGATCGCTGTGCTATTTTTGCACATAATTTTCCGCTCCGACTACTTTTGTAAATACGAAACGAAATCACGCTAATACGGCCAAAAACTTGGCACACACCTTAACAACTTGGCCAAAGCGTCTGTTGAGATCATGTTGCTATCGTAGATTTCGAGATACCAGCTAAACAGACAATAGACCATCAAAACTGCTTGTTCTTATTATTCTTCACCAAGAGGATGACGGTGCAGATGCACCATGGAGCGCACTCTCAACACTGGGCCTAATTAAAGCAAGACTATTGTTGTGTTCGTATATTTCTGATCAATGTGCATGGATGGTATCCAATTTGGATACAGCGTGAGGTAGGTGGTGTTAGATTAGGAATTCTTTTGTATTTCATTATATGCTTTTTTGTATTTTTTAATATGTGTGTGATATATTCATTTGTAATACCCGATTATATTCTATATATATATTGCCTATTGGGCCTCATGAATACATAATATTTATAACATGGTATCAGTGCTAGGTCACCAACCTAACTCCTTCCGCTGTCATCCCACCATCGCTGTCATCCGACGCCGCCGGAAGACCACCGCTGTGATGCTGCCCGAGGCCGCCGCTGCGACACCGTCTGACGTTGCTCCGCCCGAGGCTGCCGCTGCGACACCGTACGACGCCTCCTCGTCTGGCCGCCGCCTGCCGCCAAGAGCCGACTCACCGAGGCCTTCCACGCGCCGCTGCCAACTGCTCTGGCTTGCGCTGACGGCAGCCGCTGCTACCACCGGCCAAGGCCTTCCGCGTGCGGTCGTTGCCGTTGCCTCCGTCGCCGTCGCTCGCCGAGATCGACGTTTAGAAACCGTATCGGTTTCAGCTTTCCAAAAAGAATAAAGGAAAAAAAGATCTAACCCCCGCGTCGTCCAGCGTCGCCTGTTAGACTTCGTTGCCTTGGTTGTCGTACTGTCCAACGCCGCCTACTGATGATTTCCATTCCATCAGTTGTGATCCTATTCTCGGGAACAAAACTCCATGGGACGAACTACAGGTTGTGGTCTTCACTCATGAAGATCACGCTTGATGGTCTCTACCTCTGTGGACATGTCACTGGTGCACGACTTTCTCCGCCACCGCTAGTTCAGCCTTCTGCTATTTCTGCACCTCCTGCAGAAGATAAGGTTGCCAAGAAGGAGGCAGAGACTGTTGTCGCTGCTAACGCTGCTGATGAGGCTTTTCAATATGCCATTGACGCTTTCGAGCGTTAGTGTGCTGATGAGGCTCATGTTCGAGCCATCCTGATGGTCAGCGTCGATGACTCCATTCAGCCAGACATTGTTGGCCTGTGATCTACTCGTCAGATCTGGGAGTACTTGCGCGAGCGATACCAGCAGAGCAGCGATGCTCAGTTCTTTTTGCTTTAGCGTGAGTTGGAGATGCTTCACTAGTAGGACTTTTCCGTCGACGACTTCTATCTAGCTCTGGCCAATCTCTGGCGTCAGCTGGACGAGCTAGCTTCTCCTCTCTGCCAGGAGTGTCATAAGGTGTAGAAGGCAGATCGTGAGACCGTCTTCGCCTTTATGACTTCATCTGCCGTCTTTTCCAAGAGTTTGAGCTTGTCAAGGCTCAATTGCTGAGCCGCTCGCCACGATCGACAGTCATCGAGGCTCTTTCGACGCTTCATGCTGAGGAGCTTCGTTGCGTGTTAGCAACACAGTCTATTTCGGCTGTGTTTGCTGCCCCTTCTTCTTCGACTATACCGACGGCCGCTTTGACTACGCCCCCTCCTCGCGTCTGTTTTTGCCCTTGTTTTCGCACCAACTGGGGTTCAGTGCAATAATTGCAAGAACTTCAGGCACGACTACCAGAGTTATATGGTGCGGAACAAAGCGCGTAGGGGTGGACGATCAAAGGGGGCAAGGAGGCCCTTCCTCGACGGGAGGACAGACCAGCACGTCAGGGCCTTCTCAGCGAGGTGATTCTGTTCAGCAGCTATGCTAGGCTCTACTTTAGCAACTCTCTCACAGCTTAGCAGGTTCTGTTAGTTTAGCTCAGACGTCTCCTCCAGGTATCTCTTGGGTTCTAGATTCCGGTGCCTCTTTTCATATGACACCAGACTCTATATCTCTCACTTCAGTAGGACCTCCTGTTTTTTCTATCTCTGTTTAGACAGCTGATGGTACTCCTCTGTCTGTCAGCTGTCAGGGCACTCTTTTGTCCACTAACTTTTCTGTTCCAGCTATTTCCCATGTTCTCCAGCTTCTTTCGGTGGGTCACCACCGATCTTGGTCAGAGGGTTGGTTTTACTCACACTGCTTCATCCACTATCAACAAACAGGATGGTACTTGGGGCTTGTCGGCACCATAGGGATCGTCAGGGGCTCTACAACCTTAATCACCTCCACCTTCCGTCAACTTCAGTTACTCCTATCACATCTATGTCTACCTCCATCGCCACTGTTGCCACCACCTCTAGAGTTTTGTGCAGTGGCGTCACTGTTTAGGTCACTTGTGTGGGTCCCGCCTTTCTTCATTAGTTTGTTAGGGTGTTCTTAGACGTGTTACTGTTGACATGGCTATGTTTTATCAGGGTTGTAAGATGGGTAAGCAGCTACAACTTTCTTATCATTCTAGTGAGTCCTTGTCTTCTCCTCATTTTGACTTAGTTCATTCAGATGTATGGGGACCTGCGTCTATTATCTCTAAAGGCGAGTATAAGCTTATGTGATCTTCATTGATGATTATTCCCGTTTTACATGGTTTTTCCTTATGTCTAATCATGTTCAGTTTCTTGTGATCTATTGTAGTTTTGTAACGATGGTTCGTACTCAGTTTGATTCTTTCATCCGTGCTTTTCGCTATGATTCTCGCTGGCAGCACCGCCCGCACTTTTAGACGCTTTCTTTTCGAAGCAGGCACTATTTACCAATCTTCTTGTCCTGGTGCCCATGCTCAGAATGGAGTTGCTGAGCTCAAATATCGTCATCTGATTGAGACTGCCCGCACTCTTCTCCCTGCCTCACGTTCCACCACGCTTCTAGGTCAAGTTATTTCACTACCGCATATCTCATCAATATGCAGCCTTTCTCTGTTCTTAAGGGTGTTAGTTCTATAGAGCGTCTCTACTCTCGAGCCCCCTGATACACTCACCTTGGTATTTTTGGCTGCACCTGTTTTGTTCTACCGCAGCATCGTGAGCGCACCAAACTATCTGCTCAGTCAATTGAGTGTGTGTTTCTTGGTTATAGTTCTGAGCATACGGGTTATCGCTACTATGATCCTTCTGCTCAACGGATCAGGATCTCATGAGATGTTATCTTTGACGAATCTCAACCTTTCTTCTATCGAGATTCAGCTCCTTGTCCTGTTTCCACCGTTGAGACGATTTCATGGTTATTTCTTTCTAGCTCTTCACCCATTCATCCACTATCACAGCCTTCCCTTGGTCTGTCTCCAGTGGTTCCTTCTGTATCTCCGCCTCCGGTGCTGCCTCCTGCAGCACCACCTCTTGTTCCTGCAGCACCATCGCCTCGTTTATCTGGTATTCACTACTCCAGCGCCGCCGCCCTTCACCAATCTTTCTCTTGGTATCTTGTCGACACCTACATCTGATCCTCCTGATGATGCTCCCTGTTATGTCCTTTGTGACCGGACATCTCTTTGACCTCCTGATCGTCTTGAATTTGCTCCGATATCTCATGCTTTCTCTGTTACCGAGCCTAGTTCTTATTGTGAGGCTGCTCCTCATTCTGAGTGGCAGCTCGCTATGGCAGAGGAGCTTGATGTTCTTCGATGTACGGAGACTTAGGGTATTGTACCGACACCTGTGTATGCTTGCCCTATCACGTGTAAGTGGATGTACAAGATTAAGACTCGGTCTGATGGTGCTATCGAACGCTACAAGGCTCGTCTTTTGGCTTGCGGTTTTCAGCAGGAGTACGGTTGTAACTAGGATGAGATTTTTGTCCCTGGTTCCCATATGACCACTGCTCGCACTTTTATTGCGGTTGCTTCTATTCGTCGGTGGTCTATTTCTTAGCTAGATGTTAAGAATATCTTTCTTAATGGTGTTTTGCATGAGGAGGTCTATATGCAGCCACCACTTGTGTATTCTGTTCCCGATGGCATGTCTGTCGTCTTCGTCGTGCTCTTTATGGCCTCAAACAAGCTCCTCGTGTCTGGTTTGCGCGTTTTACCTCAGTGATTACCGCTGCGGTTTCACCGCTGGCCACGATCCTGCTCTTTTTATCCATGTCTCATCTCGGGGTTGGACACTACTTCTTCTGTATGCTGATGATATGCTCATCACTGGTGATAATTCCTCATTGATCACATATGTGAACAAGCATCTCAGTGAGCAGTTCTGATGACTGATATTGGTTCTCTTATGTACTTCCTTGGCATTGAGGTTTCTTCTACTCCTGAGGGTTACTACCTCTCCCAGCAGAAGTATGTCCATAATCTTCTTGATCGGTCTAGTCTGACTGACACTCGCACTGTCGAGATTCCCGTAGAGCTATTCCTTCAACTTCGTGCCACTGATGATGATCTTCTTGAGGATTCTACTCGATATCACCATCTTGTTGGAAGTTTGGTGTATCTTGTGAGCACTCGTCCTGATATTGCTCATGTTGTTCATATCTTGAATCAGTTCATGGCTCGTCCTACCCATCTTCACTACAATCACCTTCTTCGTGTTTTTCGCTATTTGTGTGGGATTATCTCTCGTTGTTTGTTTTTCCTTAACTCCAACTCACTACAACTTTAGTCGACCGATGCACTGGCTAGTGATTCTTCTGATCGTCATTCTCTTTCTATTTAATGTGTTTTTCTTGGTTCCTCCTTGATTGCCTGGAAGACAAGGAAGTAGACTGCAGTTTTCCGTTTGAGTGTAGAGACTGAGTTGAGAGCTATGACAGCAGTGACAACAGAGGTTACTTGGCTGAGGTGACTACTTGCAGATTTTTGAGTGTCTATGATGGGATCTACGATTCTTTTGTTTGACAATACAAGTGCTATCAGTATTGCCCATGACCCAGTGAAGCATGAACTCACCAAACACATTAGTGTGGATACTTCATATACTCGCGCACATATGCAGGAGGGAGTACTTGCTTTACAGTTTGTGCCATCAGAATTACAGATTACCCACTTCTTCACGAAACCACAGACTATGGTACAATATTTGTATTTTCTCTCCAAACTCAGTGTTTGTGATCCATCATGAGTTTGAAGGGAGGGGGTGTTAGATTAGGATTTTTTTTGTATTTTCTTATATGCCTTTTTGTATTTTGTTATATATGTATGTTATATTCTCATGTAATATCCCTGTACTTCCTATACATATATTATCCATTGAGCCTTATGAATACACAATATTCATAACACGTGGTAGCTAGTCCATGGCATACTTCTGCGTCCAGCCCCGTGCAGTGGATTCATATCTCAGGCGGTCAGTCTTGCACATGTGGGCGATTTCCGGCACCAGAGGATCATCCGGGTTCGGGTCCGTCAGCAGCGAGCATATGGACAGCAGAACCTGCTCATGATCCAACAAATCAAGGATTACTTACTTATTCAGAGTGGGCAGAGGATGAGACACAGTATCAACTGATCATTGAAGTGAATATATATATATATATATATATATATATATATATATATATATATATATATATATATATATATATATATATATTGTTTTTTATTATTAGAGGGTGCTTATCTCCCGATTTCAATTAATGAAACCAAAGAATAAGATCTTTTACGTGTGTATAACTACAAGATACACCACAATACTCACCGCAGATTTCTTCCCACATGGTCACCCATCCTGTTTTTCTTTCCAGCCAATACGCTCAACGTGCAAGGCTTTAGCCATGCAAGGCCAACTGCTCGATGAGCGAGCTGGTTACGGGAGGTTAAGACCTTGCACGTTGAGTGTACTGGGTGGTGAAGTAAAAAAGGGATAGGTAACCGCTTGGGAAAGCACCCGGGAGGTCGACTAAGTCAGATCAGAAGCGGGTATTGTGGATGGTGCATATATATATATATATATCATCAGGCTGCTGTCAGAGTGTCAGTTATTGCTTACCTTCGAGATGGTGAGAGCCGGGCTCCACTGGTCCTTGAGGATGTCCAGGCAGATGTTGCCATTGCTGTTGATGTTTGGATGGAACACCATCGTCTTGAACGCCACCTGTTTTAGTTAACCCATCTCATCTTTCTTAATTGATCCATATTGTTTGATTTGCACTATGATTGCTGATTTGTCAGCCAGGTGAATGAATAATTCATAGAGTTAGACATTAGGTACCTTGGGAGGCTTGAATGGGTAGTCTGGAGGAAGTGGATGGTGACAAGGAACACACCCCAGAGTAGGGCTGTCATTTGGGCCCATGACGGTTGCTTGCCAATGAAACATGTCATCAGCCACAGGGCCTGAAGGAAAACCGCACCAACTCATCAATCAAAGAACCTTAATTTTACTCCTTCTGGACTTGTTTGATCTGATAATGTCAAGATCAAATGCACATATGCATATAGATCATCACCTGCACTGCAAGAAGTTGGTGGATCCCTCTGCAGGTCCTTGAGCTCCTTGATTATTCTCCTCAGTGCCATTTCTTTTCTCGCGGTTTCTCGATCTGTTCTTGAGATGGATGGATGGAAGGTTACCTTAATCTGAAGGTCAAAATGCAGAATGGAACGCTTGTTTCAATGGCCCGGCACCGAGGATCGCCCGGGCTATTTATAATACTCAATAGCTAGCAAGGGGCAAATGGCATTGGATGCTTGAATGAGACGGAGAAAAGAAAAGGTAGGATGATAATACCACACCAAATATGTATATTTATTTTTTGGAAGGAACATATCATACCCAATATTCTCGTTAAAGTTTGAACAAGTGGTTGCATATTTGCACTCGTGCCTGAAAGCTGAAATGAAATAGAATTCCTCATGAAGCTAAAGAGGCAGGATTCTGACCAAAAGGGCAAGTGCTATTGGGAGAAGTAGTGCCAAACTTTATTTCTTATGGCTCTAATTCATGTAACTTGATCCCTCCATGTACATTTCAAAGGCAAGAAAAAAAATAAAAGAGAGGATTTCCCAATGGAACAAGCCATCTTTGCATCAAAGGTCGATCGAAGTCACATCGAACTAACGGTTGAGGGAGGCATGGGTTGGTCGACCAGCTTTCTTGAGAGAGCATGTGTATATTACTGTCAGCAAATATTCGAGCTTATCACGAGAAGAATCCTGTGCCGTTCAAGGCCAAATAATATTGTGGTACTTGTTGGTTCTTTCGTATGTTCTAGAAGGATTGGAGAATAACTTTGTCAGTCGACAACACGGCCTTTGCTGATGCAAAATGAAATGGATGGTAGAGTAGTACAGTTTGGCGTTTCCCTTGATCGGTTCAGATGTGGTCAGACTGCGCAAAGAACAAAAGACTTGACAGTAATTGTTGCAATCGTTTTGCTTTCCAATTGCTTCAGCATATTCACCAACCATCTTGAACGCAATCCGCCGATGCTGTTGGACGGCCGACCGACTTGAACGCAGAGGGTTGCCCAACCAAGGCGTCTATGTCTTCTGTGGTCATCGGCAGGAGACAATAGATCATCTTCTAGTAGGATGTGCGACGACGGCGTAAGTTTGGACAAGGTTTTTAATCTAGGTGGGCTTGCCTTGCGCCATTCCGGTCGACCAGACAACCTTGCAAGACCACTGGCTCGCCGCTCGGAAGTCGGCGTCTAAGCTGCAAAGAAAGGAGATTGATTCCTGTGTCATCCTCATCTCCTAGGCAATCTGGAAAGAGCGCAATTAAAGGATTTTCAATAATGTGTACTTTGTTTCACAAAGCTACTTATTGGTCGTAATCATATAATCAATATACTTTGTTATTTGTAATTCTCCTATGATATATTCATTCAGCCCTTTGTAACTATGCCTTTTTCTCTGTCATGTTTGTCCTTTTATGTGACTGTTGAACTGAGAACTCTGATGCGTGAACAATGTAGTAACATTGCATCAGCAAATATCTTACCAGCTAAGCTCTTTTCGATCCAACCACCTCTTACGTTTGCTGCGTGTTGCCAATGGGAAGGGACCAGTTGAAGCCCGAATTGAAGGCTCTGTGTCGCCCAGACCATCTGAACCAGCTCGGTTACCCAAATTACATGCATGCCCCTCCCAGATCACAAGGCTCTTGCTTTCATTGCTTCTTTGAAATACAAGATATTAATTTCATCCATGACTCATGAGAAAGAGGTAGTGTGCACATTTTATCCCCATGATACATATAGTATACCGCAATTGTCCTTGCATAGCTACATGGAACTCATCAAAGCTGGAAGTTGTTTAGGTATTGGACAACAGCATTTGTATATTGTTTTATAGGCATCAAGACCCAGTTGAGGAAATACAAAACTGTCATACCTTTCTTGCGACTCACCTAATCACAACAACCTTCACAGCAATATAGGTGCAGTAATTAAGTAAAGCAAGATCTCAAACTAATCTTACAGATTTCACTACATAATTCCATTTCTGAGGACATAATTACATAATTAACTGCCTCCCCTCTGATTTGGAAGAAACCCACGGCTAATTTAAGAGAAACATACAGGTGTGTCCTATATATACACATGATGCAGTAGTCCTGGAGTAGAAATGATTCTTCAGTTAACGATAGCTTTCAGCTGATTCTTTCTCTTCCCTCTGTTGATCACTACCCTATTTCCTCACCGCATTCAGAGAGATCACCAGGAAACCAGAAAAAGGTAACTTTCTTTTCCTTGCTTAATGCCACAAATTCCCAAGACATGACTCTAGATATCCTCCAGGTGGATCAGAAGAATGCAGTTTTGTCTCTTGCATTACTTGTAGATAAAAGTTACCTATAGACTATTTTAATCCAGACAAAAACGGCTGAACAACAAGGTTAATTCTACTTCATTTGATTTTCTGATCATTCATGCATATGTAGTACTATTGGAAGTTTGGGATACAGTGAGGACATGAGCAGGTACAGTGGCTGTCCCTTGCTGCAATCGTAGCCTGAAGTTTCTTGCAGCCTTTACACATTGATGACATCAACAAATCCTATCCTGACAACAAGAAAGAAAGCCTTGTGCATGCATGCCTTCACTGACAGCTGCAACTGACACTTACATGGCTTTGCTTTGATGTGTCACTCACACTCCTAGGATAAGCTGATTACTAGTGCTCAGACAGTGCCATGGGAGGAGGAGACCATCAGAGCATGAAGGGCATTAGCGCTGCTGCTGCTGCTGCTGCTCATGGAGGAACCACTGTGGAGGCTGCATTGAGGCCTCTTGTTGGTCCAGATGCCTGGGACTACTGCATCTACTGGAGGCTGTCCCCTGATCAGAGGTATGTGAGTGATCACTCTATGATTCACGCAACCAAAGTGTGATGATCCATTATCTCTGCGGCAATAACAATAATCACTCACACAAAATGGCAGGTTCTTGGAGATGGCAGGTTTCTGCTGCAGCAGTGAGTTGGAGGCAGAGGTCTCAGCACTCGGCGATCTTCCTTCATCGATCCCACTGGACTCCTCCTCCATAGGGTAAATTAATCTAGTCAAATAAATCGTCCACTAATTCTTCTTCCTAGTATGATATTGCCATTTTCACCTGCAGTTCCTACTGGCTAATTAATTATGACTGCTTGTTTGTTTATTCTTGCTGGTTAACTAAAATATCTATCGATCGACCAGGATGCACGCGCAGGCATTGCTGTCTAACCAGCCGATTTGGCAGACCAGCCTATCAGAGCTCCCGAATTACTCCAATACTAGTGTAAGTAAGAAGCATATTGCATTTATTTGTTCTTCAACTCTGCTCACTGCCTACATAATCATGCATCACTGAACTGAATTTCACCGTCGATCGGTTGCAGGAGCCTGCCGGGGGGCCGAAGACGCGGCTCCTGGTCCCCGTCGCCGGCGGCCTCGTCGAGCTCTTCGCCTCGAGATACGTGCGTACTCAATCCCTGAATCTACTGCACCTGTACTCCATTCCATTCCATGAGATGAGAGTAATTCAGTGATGGATCATGCATGGCAGTTAGCATAGGAGTAGTTAGAGAATGCAATCCGATTAATTAATTCGAATCGAGCAAGCACGGCAATTGCGTGAGCCAACGACACCCGAGGTGGGCTTGCGGTTCACCACACGCAACGCAACACCCTTTGCATTTGCACGCATATATGGGTAGGCACACACCTGAGTGAGAGCGACTGAATCTGTTCGGTGCATGCATGCGTCAGATGGCGGAGGAGCAGCAGATGGCGGAGCTGGTCATGGCGCAATGCGGCGGCGACGATTGTCATGGACAGGACGCTAACCAGGCGTGGCCGCCGGAGACGCCGGGCTTCGTGGGACGCCGCCGACCCGCAGAGGCTCTACGCGGCCTCGTCGCTCAACCTGTTCGACGCCGCCGAACCGTTCTTGGCGGTGCAGGCGACGGGTGTCGACGCCGTGAGCGACGCTGCTGCTGCGGGGTGGCAGTACGCGGCGGCGGGGAGCGAGCCGTCGGTGGTGGTGCAGGAGCAGCTGCACGGCGCGGTCGGCGGGGGGCAAGCTGGCGGGGCGGAGTCGGGGTCGGAGGGGAGCGAGCTGCAGGGGGACCCGGACGACGACATCGACGGCGAGCTACAGGGGCGGTCGGGCGGTGGAAAAGGCGGCGGGAAGCGGCAGCAGTGCAAGAACCTCATGGCGGAGAGGAAGCGGCGGAAGAAGCTAAACGATCGCCTCTACAAGCTCCGGTCGCTCGTCCCAAACATCACCAAGGTATCATCACATCAACGATCACCATGCATGTCCACGAATTATTCTTGCATCTTGATTTGATTCTTGGTTGATTCCATCAATTGCTGTTCATGAATTTATTTTAGATGGATCGCGCGTCGATTCTAGGGGACGCGATCGATTATATCGTGGGGCTGCAGAAGCAGGTGAAGGCGCTGCAGGACGAGCTAGAGGACCCCAACCCGCCGGCGGACAACCACCACCTGCACCAAGGCGATGATCCCAAGGCCCCTGACGTCCTCATCGACCACCCGCCGCCGGAGAGCCTAGTCGGGCTCGACAACGACGACGCCTCGCCGCCCAACAGCCAGCAGCAGCTGGCTGTCGGCGGCAGCAAGAGGCCCCGGGGGCCGGAGCCAGCGGCCGACGACAAGGGCGGGCACGACATGGAGCCACAGGTGGAGGTGCGGTTGGTGGAGGGGAACGAGTTCTTCCTGCAGGTGCTGTGCGAGCACAAGGCCGGCCGCTTCGTCCGGCTCATGGATGCCATGAACGCGCTCGGCCTCGAGGTCACCAACGTCAACGTCACCTCCTACAAGACCCTCGTCCTCAACGTCTTCCGCGTCGTGGTACGTACTCAACGTTCGCCATTGCCGCGCGCATACGTAACGTACGTGCATGCATGCACACATACGTACATGTCTGAATTATGATTGATTTGCAGAGGAGGGACAAAGAGGTGGCGGTGCAGCCGGACAGGGTGAGGGACTCACTGCTTGAGGTTATTCAGTTGAAGCGGGAGACGTACGGCGGCGTGTGGTCGTCGGCGCCGCCGCCGCCAGACGTAAAGCTCGCCGGCGTCGATGGGCATGCAGTGCCGGCAGGAGATCATTACCAGCAGCAGCATCAGGACGAAGTACTTGGCGGCTATCACCAGCATCTGCAGTACCTCGCGTTTGATTAATTATTTACTACTAGCTAGTTCGATCAATCGTTCCAGTAATAAAAGGATAATTCGATAAGTAATTAATTTTGTGATCGATTGCTAAACTTAATGGATATATTTTCCTTGAATGCTTTCCCTTCGCCTTCTACTCTTTTTTCTTTTGTGGGTTTAATGATGACAAGTTTGACTGGAGGACAGAAGAGTGAAGTTTATAATTGCTTGTTGTTCATGGTGAAACTTATTTGATTTTTTTCCGAGAGCATTCAAAAGCTTTGGGTGCCATTACATTAAAAAGGAGAAAGAAGAACAGCAACCACCCGAAGAAGGTCTTACAACGACGCGGCGCTTTGATCAAGCATTCCGCCACACGAAAGAGGAAAAGAAAAGATATGGATACAGAATAATGCAAGTCTGTAACAACGGCTTACAATCAACACAAGTTTTCCGCAAACCAGTCATGTAGACCCTTGGATTCCTCTCCTTCCAAAAATTCCAGAACATCACTATTACCATAGTGAAATTAATTTGATAGTTTGGTTAATTTGTTCTTGTCCTGTTCATTTTTGCTAGCATCAATCTCCACTAATTTAGGAGTAGGAAGCGATATATAACTTCCCTAACTTGTTATTAGAAGACATGAGTTAATCGGTTAAATAGGTGATCTACTAGTATAATAGTATCACAACATTTTTCTATGCTAGAATGTAACATTTGTTGTTATTGCCCCTAAGAAATTATAAATTTAATTAAAGGTAGGCTGGGCTGGTTTTAATTTTTTTTTTTTGTTATAAAGAGTCGTCTCTAATTGTCTAGCTCAAAAATCATCTTAGTTCGAGGGATTTTTAAATTTTGGGTCATTAGATCAAACCTACACCTAACCTAATTGTCAACACATGTCCGACCTCTCAAAACCTACATTCGTACCCTTGATCCAATCGGCACACGCAGCTACCACCACGCCCCTCTCCTGCATCACACCCTACCGCCTCCCAACAAGACTGCCGGTGCCGACACCGCCCACCTCGTCCCCTGTCACCGCCGCTCTTTCTTGTTCGAGCTGCTCAACCCTCGCACCCTTGTGCCTTTGCCGCCCCTCCCTCCCTCTAAGGCCAACTGGTGAACTCAAGCTCTAACCTAACGACGGCGGGAGACAATAGTGATTTAAAGGTCAGGAATTCGACTGATTTTGCAAGAATAAATAAATAGTCCATTGACGTGTTGCAAGTCGTCTAAAAAAAATAAGGGAAAAAAGACATAAGGTTAACAAGATGGGGAGAAGGACGTGTGGTGTGCTGCCTGAGCTGACCATTGGATCAGACAATCTAACGGCCTCACCACTCCCATCCTCTCCTTAGTCCTCAACTTGTTCGCCGCCGTAAACCCCAGCATAGGCTGCACAGCGGCAAGCGCCGATCGCGGCGACGAGGTCGGGAGGGGCCAACGGCGTAGACGAGCCAGCCCTAATGGCGGAAGTAGCTGCAGTCCTAGACGCGCCGCCGTCGACGAGGAGATCCGAGCCCTCATCGTCCCCGATGCCGGCGACCTCCCGGCGTCTCCCTCCGCCGTCGAGGCCAACTTCGCCCGCTACTTCGTCGCTGGTAGAAGACTTGAACTTTTTTACGCCTGATTGATGTGCCTAAAAGTTTTGAGCTTTTTGTGTTTTGGGTATGCTTGTTCTTATAGTTTCGATGAGCATTTGATCTTTGGAGTTGGAACCGCACTGTTAGATTCTAAGGTCATTTTAGTGGAGTTTGATTAATTCGTTTGGGCCGAAAGCTCTAGCGTTCTTTAGTGTCTAACCAAATGTGCATATGTTGAATTATTGAGTATAGGTTGGTTTACCCATTTGCTGTTGAAGCATCAGCATCCACATTGCTTTCTCAAGGAATTTATGTATCTTTACCCAATCTAAGTTGATCCCCTCGAGAAAAAAACAATCCTAGCTTCCGTTGTTCATACGTCTATTGTGCTTCTATGTCTGCACTGTGGCTCTGTAAGTTTATTTTTAACTTACCGTATTCTTCTAAGAACCTTGTGTTGAACCTGACCAAAATGTTTCAACCGAATCCAACAACTCTACTTCAAGTCATCTAATTCAACTCTTATCATTTTATTGGGCAGATTTTCTCTATCCGGGACATGATCAGTACGTGTACCACCATCCAAACGGGTAGGCTTTTAAGAAGTCAATATTGGGATTTCTTAGGAAAATGCTATAATGAATGATCTGTTGGTGAACTTTCCGTATCCACAAGTTGGATCTAAATCTGATAATTATTCACTGTAGCTGTGTTTCCTCTAAGGGAATTATCCCAAGGGAGTAGACAAAAAGCCAAATGTATGCATAAAGAATGTCATTGTAGTATTGCTTTATGTTTGAAGGAATGCTTTGTTCTAGTGCTAGTTCTTTTTGTGATGTAACTGTAGTAGATATGTGCCAATACATTCCTCTTTTTACTATGTGCATATTGAGATTTGTGATGAGCCTGAACCTTTATTCTCTTTGGTTTCTTCTTTTTCCCAAAAACTTAGATTGTGTGTAGTTGGTTTAGCTCCAGCCCATGTTGCGTTGAAAGAGGAAGGGGGAATAACTGCTGTTGACTTCAATGTTGGCAAGTCAGATCGCAGTGAGATGAAAGTCACAGGGAAACGCAAAAGGGTAATTGGATTACCTGAAGCATGTTCTCTGTTTGGTTAATTAAATAGCAACATAAACTGATGTTGATTTTACATAACAGAATGCACAACATTTGCAAGAAAATTCAGCATCATGTAAAGTCTGCACAAACGGTAAATCTTTTGTGGTGAGGTTGGTCCACTAGATCTCCCAATCGAGTATGCCTGATGCCATTTTTTTTGCACTAAACTGTAGTTCACGTTAAACTTTTACAGATGTGTGAAAGGTTCACTTTTTCTAGATTAACGATAGATTGAACAGACAACCCGATCTGCTTAGTACGTCTGTGAGTATCTCATATCAGAGCTACCTGCTGCACCTTCATCCATGGGCAGTGGTGGTATCGATCCCGCAAAGATAGATGAGATCATAGCACAACTAGCATAATTGAAGACGATCCGCGAGACACAAGAAGCACAGGGGGCGCAACTGACAACCATCAACAATCGCTTGGAAAGCCATGACGTGCGGATGACGCGGCTGGAGAAAGCGAAGGTCGAAGGCGAGGGCATACCGGCCGTTCCTACTGGACCACCAATTCCGCCGATTCCAAGGGGGAAATTTTCGCAAAGAAGACAGGGAACATAACTGGGTGCCTCGGTTTCACAAGCTGAAGTTTTCGGTGTTCGACGGCAGGAGGATCCGCTGTCGTGGCTCAAACGCTGCAAACAATTGTTTCGCGGGCAGCGAACCCTGGAAGAGGAAAAGGTATGGTTAGCCTCTTATCATTTGACCGACAGTGCCCAACAATGGTACTTGCACGTGGAAAGTGACGAGGGCATACCATCCTGGAGGTGATTTGTGGGGATGATCAACTTGCACTTTGGCCCCCCATTCGCAAAAACCCGCTTGGCGAGCTCACCCAGTTGAGACACATGGGCACATTGGCCGACTACATTGACCAGTTCATGGTTCTACTTACTACTAAGTCGCGCCGGCCCTTTACTACCGGATCAATAGATTCAACTCTTCACCGTGGGGTTGCAAGAGCCCTCAAAGATCGACGTCGAACTTCAAGTGCCATAGAGCTTGGAGATGGCTATGAGCCTCACTCGATTGTATGAGTGATGCACACGGTCATTGCTGAACTCGTCGTGGTCACACTAGCGCCCAAGCCATCCAGGCTGGCGCCACTTCAGTGATCTACGATCGCACCAAAGACTACCGCCGGCTCTGCGTCCAACTCGGACATCCTCACCGCGAGGATGGGCTTGTCGTCACCGTGAGGATGGCGCCGGCGGGAGGTAGGCGGCGCCGATGAGGTCGGAGCCAAAGGGTCTGAGTGCCCTACCCGCCTCGCACTACATCATGAGAGAGCTAGAGGGACATGGTGTTACCTCGATGATGTCCACGCGGAGGTCATGGTCGCTCTCGGATGAGGAGCCGCCGATGTAGTGCCGGGAGACGGTGGTCATACGCGGCGGAGCGGTGGCGCCCCAGCGGTTGGGCTCCGCCTGTCTGTTTCCATGGCACGGGGGGTGGGGGCGGTAGTAGTGGGCCGTTGAGAGGCGGAGAGCGGAGAAGAGAAGCGAAGGAAACAGTAAGTACTGGGGATGGGATCCGGATTGTCTGCAGTAGTGCAGCTGTATACGCAGCAATATGAGTTTGCCACAGCGAATACCGCATGGCACTGTCGCACATTACTAGATTTTACTAGAGGGATTTTGTACTGTAGCACAAACATTGAAGCGCTTCAAATCGGGCGCTCCTAATGCAGAGGACTATTCATCCTCTGCATTTAGGCCTCTAATGCAGATGATCTGAATCCCTGAGATGTAGCTTAGGGAAATGGATCCTCCGCATTGGAGGATACAAGATCTATAGCACCATACATTATAAGCCGATCTCCATAGTCCGATCGAAAAGCAAATATCCAGATCAATTGCTACAGTATGTTTACACAACATTTCTATATCGTAAATATTTCACTATTCATACAGTATTTGCTACAGCCACCAACAGGTACTATTCATCACCTAGTGGACCTGCATTACCGCAGAGGATTCGGATCTGTAGCTCAGATGGTCCATTTCAACTATTTCGTTTTTTAAACACACTCTCTCTCTCTCTAAATTGTTATTTTCTGTTCCAATTCTTCCATAAATCCTTCTCATGCAACGACATGAGTTGGCAATGGTGGTCATGATTTGTGCCACTTGCTAAAGCAATATAGATGAGAATAAGCATCAACACAGATACAAACTTGTCTTTCCGGCGTTCACCTAATTAATCAAGTAAGTAAATTTAAGTTTCCCATTGTAAAATGCAAATTAAGCTCAAATCAATACTGATCAGTCCGTGGTCTAGATAGATGTAGGAGGCTAGCTACATGGTGAGGTCATCCGGGAGTTTGTTGGGCGAGCCGAGGATCCTCCCACCGACGTCCGGGAAGAACTCGTGCCCCGCCAACGGCTCGACCTTGCCGTTGCCGCCGACTTCCACGGGGTACCTCATGAGGTGGCCCTGCAGGGTGGTCACCTTCTTCTCGTCCGTGTACCTCTCCCAGTTCTCTTGAGCTATCCGGTTCACCAGCCCGACGCATTTCGGCGACTCCGGTGTCTCCAGCTCCGGCAGCCCGAGCTTGCCCAGGTGTTCCTCCCACAGAGACATCCTGTACCCGTACACCTGGCCGCGGGGGCGGCGGCCGTTGCTGCCGGCGGTGTGGTGGGGCTGGTAGGAGCCGACGGCGATCTCGGTGTCGCGCGAGCCGGCAAGCGAGCGCTGGTTGATGTTGGCGGAGCCGACGATGACGTACTCGTCGTCGACGATCATCCCCTTGGAGTGCACGTAGATCATGAACCGGCGGTGCCTCCGGGCAAGCGCCTTGCGATCATGCACAATCCAGTGTGTCAGCACACGCACGCATGAGCATGCGGGCAAGCATTGGCGCATTAATGACCAAACAATGGATTGAATTACCGCGGGGTTTGTGCTGTCGGGGTGATCCGGCGGCCAGCTGCCGGCGCGGCCATTATCCGCAGCAGCAGGCACCTCTTGTCGGTTGCCGAGGCAGTAGAAGTTGAGGTAGTCCCGCGGGTGCGCGTCCAGCATCTCCGTCGCCACGATCTCGCTCGCGATCAGCTCGTACATCATCTGCATCGTCTGGCTCTGCCAGAAGAGGATCTCCTGGACGGGGCGGGAGGTGGGCACCCCCTCCGGCCACATCGGTATCACGATGTACACCGCGAACTCCTCGCCGGCCCGGATCTTGCTCGCCACCTTCAGTGCTATCTCCATCGGCACCAGGTTGCTAGCATCTGCGCGAACGCTCTCAGTCTCATGCTCATGCACGACGCAATAACTAACTCGGATTCAGAGGTCAGTGCCCATAATTCAGAAGGAAACGGCAAATGTAATCGATCGGGATTCGGGACTCGGGAGGGACCTGGATTCGTGTAGGATGGCCATGCGTAGGACGAGCCGATGAAGTACTGGTTCTCGATGTAGATGAAGCGCTGTGCGGATCGGATCGCTCTGATGTACGCCATGTGGATACTCTGATCCACCGCCAGATTCTTGTCGCACAGGAGGTGATTCTCAGCCTGCATATCATATATGCATTGCATGCACGTACAGTGATGATGATGATCTCAGAACATATGCAGGAATTGTAAGAGTACTTGCTTGCTAGCTATTATCATCCTCCATCCCAAATTTACCATCTCTTTCGTCTCCCAACAACGCGGGAATCCTTTCACCGATCCAGAGTCCACTGACCGGAACACCTGGCAACAAACTCATCCATCGATGACCAGACCAAAGCAACAAAAGTTCATTTCAAGTAGAGGGAAACGCACTTGATCCAACCAACTATATGTAGTACGTACCTGGGCATGCCAGCATTCGGGGTCGTCCTCCGGCAAGACACGCAGGCCGTGGTAGTCGCCGTCATTGCCGCCGATCTCGGAGACCACCGGGCTAAGGATCCACGGCATGCGCTCCAGCTTGAGCAAGGCGCCGTCCCTCCAGAGCGACATCGCCCCGCCGAACACCTCGCGCAGCTTGGTCGCCTTCCTCCACCGCTGCTCGAAGTTCCTCAGGACGTCGTACGCCGCCGGCCCGTCGAGCCGACAGTGCATGTCGTGCCATGGCTCCCGGGGGCCCCTCGTGTCTGACTGCAAATTAACCATGCACAAATCCAGATGCATTTTCTTGTACGTCTTACAGCACAATTAAGCTAAGCGCCCACATGCAGATCTAGTCTAGTAATTATTAATGGGAATTGCTAAATGGTACTCGAGTGTTTTTTTTGTTTGTGAGTACTCAAGTTTTTTATCTATGTTATGCTTGGTGATTTCTCTCTAGACAATGTGATAAGTGAGTAATCAATTTGTTTAGGGATATCGAGAGCTGCAACATAAATGAATATGTATGTTTTTTTTGTAGTTTTTGTTGTGTTTTTTATAGTTTCTTTTGTTCCTCTTTTTTACATAAAATCACACCATTTTTTACATAATTTAATTTATGTAAAACTAGTATATAACTTATGTAAAAATTCAGTGTCTAAAAAATAGAGTACTCCCAGATAAAATAGTACTCAGATGAGGGGGAAAGAGGCAAAGTAATCTAATCCATTGAATCTAGATCTGAGAGTTCAAAATTTGAGTACTATTTAGGAATAAAGCACTCAAGTACTCCCTAGACACCTCCATTATTAATTAAGATGCATGCATGCTTACACCAAACGTGGGGTTGTTCAAGTCGCCGTGGAAGACAGTGTCGAGGTCGTCGAAGAGCCTATGCCTGGGCGTGTCGTAGCGGCCGGCGGCGAGGTCGAGGCCCCCGAGGAAGGCCGTGATCCTGCGGGTGTTGTTGAACGCCGGCGTGTCGACGAGCAGGCACTTTTGGTGGTGCGTGTACAGCCAGCGTCCCCACGATCTAGACGCTGAAGACGTCTCGTCGTCGTCGTTGTAAGTCTCGTCGTAAGGTGACTGTAATTTTACTAAATATAAGTTACATATTTTATCTATTGGATGAATATTCAATCATATAATACATCATGGATTTGTTATTTTTAAGTTGCTGAAATTTTTTTAAATTTAAGTCAATTATTGTGACCATTGAATTTGTGTAGAGATTGATGTGTTATATGATGGAATATTGATCCAATGGATAAAATATGTGACTTATACTTAATAAAATTTTAGTCACCTTACGAATAGACAATCTTATACATTAATCTTTACGGTTTTGCTAGTTTTAAGTTGCCTGAAATTTTTTTAAGTTTAAATCACTTGTTGTGACCATTGGATTTGTGTAGAGATTGATGTGTTATATGATTGTCATATAATTGGATATTGATCTAATAGATGTCATATGATTAGATATTGATCCAATAGTCACAACAAGTGACTTAAACTTAAGAAAATTTCTGGCAACTTATGAATAGACAGTCCCTAATCTTTATCCAAATTTAATGGTCACAGCAATTAATTTAAACTTAAGAAAATTTAAAACGAAATAAAAATAGCAAATCTGGTATTATATACATCCAATATTATTCATTCATTACGCATCTTGGGATTGTGATCGAGTAATTGGTAAGAGAATTTGCCTTCTGCTTGGCCATGCAGAGCTTACTGCTGGGGTAGCGAGGCGACAGCACGCAGATCACCGACGAGTGCCTGAAGAACTTCTTCGTCTCTTCGTCGCCAGTTCGCATCACGCCTCCCTGCATGCAAACGTACTCCAGTAATTTAACATCATGATCATATAGGAGTACATCTATATCTATATCTCCCCTTAATAATGGATGCTCGTATCGTATACGTGCCGTCCTTAGGAAGAAGCTGTCGTGCGACGTCTTGTCGTCCCAGACGAGGAGGCAGACGCGGACGCCCGCCTGGGACTTGTACTTGAGCAGCTCGCCCAGCGTCATCTCCTCCACCGCCACGACGCCCAACGCCCTCACCTCATCCGCCATCTCCGGCGACATCGCCTCCCGCAGCAGCCGCACCCGGGTGTTCACCGACCACCCCGCCACGTACACCAGGCTCTGCGCGCCCAGCACCGCCATGCACACGTCCTCCCAGCACCGCCCAGGCTTGTACACCCCGGGCACGCCCTCCGTTGTCGTCGGCCGCCACGTGCGCGTCCTGGTACAGCTTCACCTCGCACCGCCCGCGGAGGAAGTACGCCGGGACGCCGCCGTAGTGCTGCGCGCCAGCCGGGGTGAACGAGGCCGAGATGCGGATGGCGGAGTCGGGCTTCGGCCGGGTGCGGCCGTCGGGGAGGAAGAGCGGGAGCCACTTGAGAGGATGGGCTTGTCGTCAGCTGCGAGGATGGCGTCGGCGGGGAGGTAGGCGGTGCCGATGAGGTCGGAGCCGAAGGGCCGGAGTCCGTGACCTGGAAGAGGAGGTGGGAGGCCTTGTGGGCGAGGGGAGGGTGACGCGAACCGACCAGTCCGGGGCCTTGGAGTTGCGGACGACGTGGGTGCGGGCGAGCGTGGTGTCGGGGGCACCACGACTCTGGCGTAGGGTCGGAGGTGGGGAGGAGGTGGTTGCCATGGGGCTCGTGGGGGCGGCGATGGTGGTGGTGGTGAAGACCGCTATGGTCACCGGGGACCGAGCGGCTGGAGAGACTACGGCGCGGCGGGCGGAGGCAGAAGCGGCGGAGGAGGGTGGAGAGGATGTCCATGTTGGGGAGGCCGCGCGCCTCGTGGATGGTGAGGTCGAGGTCGCCGTTGAGCAAAAGCACCTGCGGCTCGCCGGACGTGGACATGGGCGTGCGTGGCAGCTGATCGCCTCGGCCGGGAGACGGGGGGGAGGTTATGCTTATGCCTGGCGCGATAAGCGTTGCGGGCGGCCGGACGAGTTTATTATACTCTTTTTTTAAGCATAGGGAGTGGATGTCGCAGACTGACAGATGGGACCGAGAAAGGAATGCCTTGTGTGGAGCCTGCTTGTCAGTGACGTACAATGGGTGGATCAGTAGGGCCCAGTGGTCTACCCTTCGGGCCCCACAGGCAAGCATGCATGCGTTAGAGAGAGATAATAAAGTAGTAATATTGAGCGTGTGTGTGTGCGCGCGTGCGCGTGTGGAGGAAGTGGCGTGCCGCCTGTGGAAGGAATGCGATTCTTGGCTTGCGCGGCCGACAAGCGGCATAAGGCCAGTCTCAATGGTGGGTTTCACTTCCCAGTTACCAAGACTGTCACGTCAGCTTTGCAGACTAGGAATGATAAATGAAACTGTCTATCTCAGTGGAGAGTTTCATTTCACTGTTTCCAAGTCAAGCTGCAGGAGTTAATATGTGCATGAAGTTGATCTGCCCGAGGGCATGAGATTGAAACTCGCCGGCCTCAATGTGGGTTTCAGTGGGTTTCATTGCCTGGGTTACGGTGACGAGCGGGTTTCACCTAGATGAAACCCTCTTCCTCTCTCTCCTCATGAATACTTTGTCAACTAAGCAAATTTGCTGATGTGGCGTATCATTAAATGAGAATGAAATCCCTTTGAAACCCCCACTGAAACTGGCCTAAGAGTATGTACAATCCAGGTGTTTATCAAAGAAAAACTGTTTTTTATTTGTCACGTAGGATAGATGAGATGCTTATTTTGTAGCATTGATGTTTGATTAGGCACCGGTGCTTAAGAGGTGCTTATGTATATAACTATAGATAATTAATAGATAATACAATTATCTAAGCACCTACAAAACAGATGCTTGCATTGGAGAAAACAACTTTTACATAGGTGCTTGATGACGTGACTACATTCTCTCTTTTTAAACACTCATTTATAAGCATCTCGCATTGTACATGCCCTAAGGCTGCTGTTCCTCTACTCCACTTACAATTAATTATGGGAATGAGCATACTTGAAACACCCTAGTTTTTGTAACAAAAAGTCCCCAGCATTGAAATGTGGGATTTTTACAACTTTTTGTGCATGTGGGGTTATTTGAATTTTCACTGAACTATTTGGAGTGTTGTCGTATTTTGTGTTTATCTGTCGTAGGGACGTCCCACCGGCCCCACGACCCAGCGAAGCACGGCAGCACCGAAAGGCCTTCCAAGGACTTACTCGGAGGACATCTCGAAGAACCCTCGGAGGATCCCGAAGATCCCTCGGAGGATCCAGAAGACCCTCCCGGAGTAGTCCCAAGGCCCTCGGGAGGGGTCCCGAAGACCCTTCGGAGTAATCCCGAAGACCCTCCGAAGGAGCCACGGAGACCCTCCGAAGAAGGCAGCAAGGGACTTGCGAAGGGCACGGAACCTCAGGAACGGTGGACCGGGTGTATCCCCCAAATAGGCCACGCCCACGGAGACACACCGCATAATCGGAGGCTACGATAGGGCACATAAAGACCCCAGAGCCCCTAGGGCTAGTGTACTTTTCTAGGGGTACATATGTACTTTCTGGATGCCATGTCGAGACTATAAATAGCCCCTCCACCATGTAACCAGGAAAAGGAGGGAGAAGTAATTTTTATCACAACCGAGCCCCTTCTTGGAAGCCTCCTTGTCTTCCCAAAGACGAGGGGTCTCTCTTCATCGTCTAGTCTTCTCACTACGACAGTTGGCGCCGTCCGTGGGGTTCGGCAGGAAAGTCACACCCAGAAAAATCGATGGTCCCCCAAAGGGCAGCACCCAGAGTCTCCGCAACTGAGGCAACGGCGGCCGCGGCCCCGAACACTCCTAAAGCAAAGCGGGGTCGGGCTGCATCGGCCGCTACCCGAGCCACAGAAGAAGAAGCCAATAATTCCACTCATGGGGACATCGTAGGAGGCGATGCCCCGCCCAACGAAGCATCTTTGCCAAATGGCCAGCCCGCACAGACCGCGGGCATCCCTCGAGAAGCATACGAAGCGCTCTAGCGAGAATTGATGGACCTCCGGCGGGAGATGCTTAGTCTCCGACAGGCGGCAGGAGGAACCCTCGCAACCACCCAGCCACAACCCGCCACTCAACACCCCGAGACCGGAGCCCAAGCCATCCCGGAGGAACCTAACACGAGCCTACAGCTCCGGGGAGATCCCAACTCCTCGTTGAGCGCGAGGCTTGAAGCAGCGCGCTGGCCTAGGAACTTCAAAATGCAGGAGGTCACACCCTTCGAAGGTTGCACGGATCCCTCGGAGTTCCTGCGCGTGTACGAAACAGCAGTCGAAGCGGCGGGAGGAGACGACACAACCAAGGCAAAAAGCATCACGCTGGCCCTTAAGGGCGTCGCCCTGACGTGGTTCTTTACCATCCCCCCCGGTCCATTTACGCCTGGGAACAGTTGCGTGACCACATACGCAATAACTTTCAAGGAAACTACAGCGAGCCGAAGGATGCAGGACACCTGTTCGCAGTCAAACAAGCCCTGGGCGAATCCCTCCGTAGCTTTTTCAAAAAATTCGCGGAAGTGAAGTGCCAAGTCAAGGGGGTCAACGAGACCACCATCATAAACGCCGCAACCTGCGGCTTGCAAAAAGGCCCCCTGTCGGAAAAACTGGCCTGCAAGCCAACACGCACGGTCGCGGAACTCTTCGACAAGATAGAGGAATACGCCCGGGCAGAGGAAGATAGCATCCGAAGGAACGATGCCGCACCAAATACCACCTCAACAGGCAGGCCACCCAAAGAAGATACAGCCACCAACCCGGTTACCAACAAACCACGCATCAACTTTCGGCAAAAAGGCCGAAACGTTTATCATGTGGACGGCGGGCACACTCGGCCGGGCAAAGAGGCGACCGAGCAAACCGCGCCGAGGAAGGCCGCGGCGTCACTGGCGGCGGCACCAGACGCCGAGGAGGAACAAAGAAGAACCCGTTGTATCGCGGACCTCCATGGCGAAGGGTCACACACAACAGCGGATTGTCGCACCATTGCGGCCATGCAGGACTACATGCATCGCAGCCAACAGCCAGTCGAGCATGAAGATCGGAAGGAGGCGGGCAATCTGTTGCTGGCCCCACTACTACGCCCGCGCATCGAAGGTGGTCATGGTGGGCCAGCCCAGAGGGTCATCAACATGATCACAGGGGGGTCCTCGCTGGGTATAACCTCAAAGAGACAACGTCGCGCGTACGCCAGGCAAATCCACCATGTGGCCACACAGCCGGCCTCTCGGCCACCCCGCTACTCCGAGGTGCCCATAACCTTCGAACCTGAAGACGCGCGCGGAGTACACTTTCCCCACCAGGACCCCCTCGTCATCTCCGCCAACATCGCCAGTTATGATGTCAAGCGTGTCCTCGTAGATGGCGGAAGCTCGGCGGATCTCCTATTCGCAGAAGCCTTCGACAAGATGATGATCCCTAGAGATCGCCTGTCCCCACCAGGCATACCGCTGGTGGGCTTCGGAGGAAGGCCCGTCATTACCCTGGGCCAAATCACCTTGCCTGTCACGTTTGACGACGGCCAGGCATCTCGCCCGGAGATGAAAACTTTCGACGTGGTCGAAATGCCATACCAGTACAGTGTCATCCTCGGAAGGGCCACACTCAACAACTTCGGCGCGATAGCGCATCACAACTACTTGTGCATGAAGATCCCCGCGCGCGAAGGAGTCATCACCATACGGGCAAACCAAGACCTTGCTCGTCGGACCGAAATGGAGTTGGGCTCGCACGCTCGGCGCGTTCACGCGGGCGAAGCAAATGCGGGAATACAGAACAGAGCCCCGACTGGCAAATGGGCCCCGAAGGCCTGCCGTAAGGGCACCGCGAGGGTTCCTCGTGGACGCTTCCCGAGAAAACAAAGTGGCCTCGGGCGTAACTCGTGGAGGATGAACACAACAACATCCTTCGGGTGCTCCGCGATAATGCCGACATCTTCGTATGGAGCCCAGAAGATATCCCTGGCATCGCTAGGGACACAATAGAGCACCGGTTGGCCATCTGAGCGAACGTGGTCCCAAAAAGAAGCTCCGGCGCATGACGCCCGAGCACCTTGAAGCCGCCAAGAAGGAGATCACCAAGCTTTTAAATGGCATGATTCGTGAAATCAAGCACTCCGAATGGCTCGCCAATCCGGTCCTCGTCCAAAAGAGCACAGGCCAATGGCGCATGTGCGTCGACTTCACCGACCTCAACAAGGCATGCCCGAATGATGACTTCCCATTACCACGATCGACCGCTTAGTATACGCCACGCCGATGCGAGCTCATGAGCTTGGACGATACTCCGGTACCATCAGATATTCATGGCCAAGGAAGATGAAGCAAAAACTGCCTTCATCACACCTATCGGCACCTACTGCTACCATCGCATGCCCTTTGGCCTGAAGAATGCGGGAGCCACATTTACTCGCCTTATCACAAGAGTCCTCGCGGGGCAGCTCGGCAGAAACGTCGAGGCCTACGTCGACGACATCGTGGTTAAAAGCAAGCTCGCGGGTTCCCACCCCGGGGACCTACGAGAAACTTTCGCTAGGCTCCGAGCGGAGGGAGTCAAGCTCAACCCAGAGAAATGCGCCTTCGGCGTCAAATCAGGGAAGCTATTTGGGTTCTTCGTCTCAAATAGAGGAATCGAAGCAAACCCAGAGAAAATCAAGGCCATACAAGAAATGCAACCACACCGCAGCGCTCGGGAGGTACAGAAACTCACAGGGCGCCTCACGGCCCTCAGCCGATTCTTGTCCCGCTCAGCGGAGCGGGCTTTGCCATTCTTCAAGACCCTCTAGGCTGCGGAACCATTCCGATGGACAAACGAGTGCCAAGACGCATTCCAAGAACTCAGCAAGACTCGCCAACTACTAAGCCTCACCAGCCCAAGGCCAGGAGCACGGCTCTTGTTGTATCTCGCCGCATCCGCTTCCGCGGTTAGCGCGGTCCTCGTCCAAGAAGAAGACGGACAACGACCCATCTACTATGTCTCCGAAGTACTCCAGGGAGCCAAGATGAGATACACGGAACTAGAGAAGCTAGCATACACCCTGCTCATGGCTTCGCATAAGCTTCACCATTACTTTCTCGCACATACAATCACAATCCCAACCTCCTACCCACTGGCTCTGATGTTACAAAACAAGGATGCTTCTGGACGTGTTGGCAAATGGACCGCGGAACTCTCGCCCTTCGACATCACGTTTGCTCCGCGCACCACAATAAAGTCCCAATCATTGGCCGATCATCTTCTGGGACGGAGGTGTGGTAGAACCACCTCCGCGTCCAAGCCGTCTCCCAACGGTTCCGCGCCGCTGGAGCAGGCAGATACATTTGGCAACGCGACTTCGGTTGAAAATTGACACTACCAAAATTCAGCGTGTCGCCGTTGCTGTTCTTCTTCGGCTGGCAGCGGGCATCGTGCAAAAAGGCGAAGACGCGGCCCTCGCCCGCAACTCGGCCGCCGAAGCATCCACTCGAAGACCCCCAACTTGACGCATCGAAGTTCGGGCGTCACCGTGCAATTCCACACCATATAGTCAAGAACGTCCTTCACCAGGTCCACGCACGGGATTCGCAACCCGGCATCGAAGAACGCAACAAAAACGATCGCCTCGTCCGCCCGAGGCGACGGCACTGTCTCCGCTCCGTGGACGCGGACCTTCGACATACTCTCCAACTTGCCCTCCTCCACGAGCGTCCAGAGTACTAACTCCGTCACCGTAGACCTACGAAGGTCACTGTAGGACGCTTCGCAGATCTTTGCCTCGCCTCGCCATGTTTCAAACATCGGGCATAGCAAAATGCGTGCAAATCGTGGAAACAACCGAAAGAATAAGCTCAAAGGGGGGGGGGCAGCTACTTATAGCCGTCCAGGCCAGCCTAACAGGCGCCACACGTCATCAAGGGTGAGCAGTACGAGGAGGCGCCGATACGGGCCACAATGCCATTTTGATGCGTCATTACGGCGCACAGCGCCCCAAGCGCCGTTACGGCGCACGGCGGCCCCAGCCGCCGTCATCACACACCACATGATAACACCATTAAGGCGCATGACGCCCGAAGCGTCCCTCGCAGCAAACAATACACGCGGGAGGGAAGACCCTTCGCTACCAACACAGCTTCGCCACGACAGAGGGAACGGTGTGCCTGGACCTTCCAGGAGAATGCCGCGGTTTCAGCCATGACGAAGCAGACCTCGACCGCGAGGGGCTTGTCGTTGGGACGTCCCACCGGCCCCACGACCCGGCGAAGCACGGCAGCACCGAAAGGCCTCCCAAGGACTTACTCGGAGGACATCCCGAAGAACCCTCGGAGGATCCAGAAGACCCTCCCAGAGTAGTCCCAAGGCCCTCCGGAGGTCCCAAGACCCTCCGAGGTCTCGGTCTCTCGAGTAATCCCAAGACCCACCGAAGGAGCCACGGAGACCATCCAAGAAGGCAGCAAAGGACTTGCGAAGGACACGGGGTCCACAGGAACGGTGGACCGGGTGTATCCCCAAATAGGCCACGCCTACGGAGACACACCGTACACCGGAGGCTACGCATAGGGCACATAAAAGACCCTGCAGCCCCTAGGGCTAGTGTACTTTTCTAGAGGTACATATGTACTTTCGGATGCCATGTCGGGAGGCTATAACTAGCCCCCTCCACCATGTAACCAGGAAAAAGGAGGGAGAAGCAATTTTTATCACAACCGAGCCCCTTCTTGGAAGCCTCATCGTCTTCCCAGCACGAGGGATCTCCTCTTCTTACTGTCTAGTCTTCTCACTACGACAGTCGCTACGGTATGTTTACACAATATTTCTATACAGTAAATATTTCACTATTCCTATAGTATTTGCTACCGCCACTAACAGGTACTGTTCATCACCCGGTGGCCCTACATTACCGTGGCCCTACATTACCGCGGAAGATTCAAATCTGTAGCTCAACTATTTCGTTTTTTAAACACACACACTCTCTCTCTCTAAATTGTTTTTTTCTGTTCCAATTCTTCCATAAATTCTTCTCGTGCAACGACATGAGTTGGCAATGGTGGTCATGATTTGTGCCACTTGCTAAAGCAATATAGATGAGAATAAGCATCAACACAGATTCAAACTTGTCTTTCCAGCGTTCACCTAATTAACCAAGTAAGTAAATTTAAGTTTCCCATTGCAAAATGCAAATTAAGCTCAAATCAATAATGATCAGTCTGTGGTCTAGATAGATGTAGGAGGCTAGCTACATGGTGAGGTCATCCGGGATTTTGTTGGGCGAGCCGAGGATCCTCCCGCCGACGTCCGGGAAGAACTCGTGCCCCGCCAACGGCTCGACCTTGCCGTCACCGCCGACTTCCACGGGGTACCTCATGAGGTGGCCCTGCAGGGTGGTCACCTTCTTCTCGTCCGTGTACCTCTCCCAGTTCCCTTGAGCTATCTGGTTCACCAGCCAAACGCATTTCGGCGACTCCGGCGTCTCCAGCTCCGGCCGCCCGAGCTTGCCCAGGTGCTCCTCCCACAGAGACATCCTGTATCCGTACACCTGGCCGCGGGGGCGGCGGCCGTTGCTGCCGGCGGTGTGGTGGGGCTGGTAGGAGCCGACGGCGATCTCGGTGTCGCGCGAGCCGGCGAGCGAGCGCTGGTTGATGTTGGCGGAGCCGACGATGACGTACTCATCGTCGACGATCATCCCCTTGGAGTGCACGTAGATCATGAACCGGCGGTGCCTCCGGGCAAGCGCCTTGCGATCATGCACAATCCAGTGTGTCAGCACACGAACGCATGAGCATGCGAGCTAGCATTGGCGCATTAATGACCAAACAATTGATTGAATTACCGCGGGGTTTGTGCTGTCGGGGTTATCCGGCGCCCGGCTGCCGGCGCGGCCATTATCCGCAGCAGCAGCCACCTCTTGTCGGTTGCCGAGGCAGTAGAAGTTGAGGTAGTCCAGCGGGTGCGCGCCCAGCATCTCCGTCGCCTCGATCTCGCTCGCGATCAGCTCGTACATCATCTTCATCGTCTGGCTCTGCCAGAAGAGGATCTCCTGGACGGGGCGGGAGGTGGGCACCCCCTCCGGCCACATCGGTATCACGATGTACACCGCGAACTCCTCGCCGGCCCGGATCTTGCTCGCCACCTTCAGCGCTATCTCCATCGGCACGAGGTTGCTAGCATCTGCGCGAACGCTCTCAGTCTCACGCAATAATAACTAACTCGGATTCAGAGGTCAGTGCCCATAATTCAGAAAGAAAAGGCACATGTAATCGATCGGGAGGGACCTGGATTCTTGTAGGATGGCCATGCGTAGGACGAGCCGATGAAGTACTGGTTCTCGATGTAGATGAAGCGCTGCGCGGATCGGATCGCTCTGATGTACGCCATGTGGATGCTCTGATCCACCGCCAGATTCTTGTCGCACAGGAGGTGATTCTCAGCCTGCATATCATATAGATGCATTGCATGCACGTACAGTGACGATGATGATCGATCTCAGAACATATGCAGGAATTGTAAGAGTACTTGCTTGCTAGCTCTAGTATCATGCATCCTCCATCTTTTGTTTCGATAAATTGAGCCGGCCAAATGCATGAGCATGACCGATAGATGGACAGATTTACCATCTCTTTTGTCTCCCAACAACGCGGGAATCCTTTCACCGATCCAGAGTCCACTGACCGGAACACCTGGCAATTAACTCATCCATCGATGACCAGACCACCAACAAAAGTTCATTTCAAGTAGAGGGAAACGCACTAGTACTTGATCCAACCAACAACTATATGTAGTACGTACCTGGGCATGCCAGCATTCGGGGTCGTCCTCCGGCAAGACACGCAGGCCGTTGTAGTCGCCGTCATTGCCGCCGGTCTCGGAGACCACCGGGCTAAGGATCCACGGGATGCGCTCCAGCTTGAGCAAGGCGTCGTCCTTCCAGTGCGACACCGCCCCGCTGAACAACTCGCGCAGCTTGGTCGCCTTCCTCCACCGCTGCTCGAAGTTCCTCAGGACGTCGTACGCCGCCGGCCCGTCGAGCCGGCAGTGCATGTCGTGCCATGGCTCCCGGGGGCCCCTCGTGTCTGTCTACAAATTAGCCATGCAAGATGCATTTTCTTGTCTTACAGCACAATTAAGCTAAGCCCACATGCAGATCTAGTCTAGTAATTGTTGGCCCACACAAGGACGAAAAAAAAAATCTGGGCTGTGCCGGCGGAACAACAACAGTTTTTTTGATTTTCTTCTTCTTCACAATTGCTCTAGTTCACAAAATCTGATTACAAAGATGTCTTTTTCACTACCGGACACAGTTGATTTGCCGAGTGCCAAATAGCGGGCACTCGGTAAATAGATATTTTGCCGAGTGCGACACTCGGCAAATAACAACACTCGGCAAAGCCCGCTTTGCCGAGTGCCATGCACTCGGCAAAGATTAACACTCGGTACATTCAACATTTGCCGAGCGCCAGGCACTCGGCAAAGAAGGGCACTCGGCAAAGGCGGCCTGAGGTAACGGTCCCGCCCGACGTCAAATTTTGCCGAGCGCCGGCCGTTTGGCACTCGGCAAAATAAATATTTGCCGAGTGTCGTGCGTGGCACTTTCGGCAAAGACCGTCTTTGCCGAGAGCCGTGCCTCGCACTCGGCAATTTATTATTATTATTATTATTTTGGCCTCCAAATTTTTTGGCGACCCTCCTCTGATGCAGTACTCTATGTTAGGATTTGGTACATTTTGTGGCTTTTGTTATACTTAGTTAATTTATTTCATTTACTACAATTATTTTGAAAATGCAAATTTGAATCTGCACGTGCATCGAATAATGGAATTTAATGATTCAAAAATGATAGTCATGTTATTGAGTGTAGTGTGAGTCGTATCCGAGAGCGGACCGAAATTTGAACATCTTGTTGTGAAACATGGCCAGTGAACTTGCGGGCGAAGTGTTTTAAATTCTATAAAAACAAACAAAGTCCGAAAATTATGAAACTTGTGGAGATGTCATGATATCATATGTGGAGTCTGTGATAAAAATTTGAGAAGGTTTCGTGCATGTTGTCACGTACGATGCTTTCAAACCAGGACATCTCCACATGTGATACTTATATCCCAGCTGAAGATGTCCTGGTTTGAAAGCATCGTACGTGACAACGTGCATGAAACCTTCTCAAATTTTTATCACAGCCTCCACATATGATATCATGACATCTTCACAAGTTTCATAATTTTCGGACTTTGTTTGCTTTTTATAGAATTTAAAAACACTTCGCCCGCAAGTTCACGATCATGTTCGTCAACAAGATGTTCAAATTTCGGGTCCGCTCTGAATACGAACCACACGATACACTCAATAACATGACTATCATTTTGAATCATTAAATTCCATTATTCGATACATGTGCGATTCAAATTTGCATTTTTCAAATAATTGTAGTAAATGAAATAAATTAACTAAGTATAACAAAAAGCCACAAAATGTACCAAATCAAACATAGAGTACTGTATCAGAGAGGGCTGCCAAAAATTTGGAGGCCAAAATAAAAAAATGTTTGCCGAGTGCGAGACGGCGACACTCAAAAGCGGTCTTTGCTGAGTGCCACGCACGACACTCGGCAAAGATGGAGAGATGTCCTGATCTGTAAAAAAAATTTGGAGGCAAAAAAAAATTAAAAAAACTCTTTGCCGAGTGCCAGATCGCGGGCACTCGGTAAAGAAATTAAAAAAAAAAATAATTAAAAAAATTAAACAAAAACCTCTTTGCGAGTGCGGATCGCGGGCACTCGGCAAAAAAAAAATTAAAATTGTTTGCGAGTGCGGATCACGGGCACTCGGCAAACCTCGACACTTATTAGTTTTTGCCGCGCACGCACACACACGCACACGGACAGTGCTGCGCCGCGCCGCGCCCGCGCCGCCGCGCGCTCGCCGCCCGCCGCCCGCCCGCCGCCGCCGCCGCCGCGCGCGCGCGCGCCGCCCGCGCGCTTGCGCCGCCGCCGCTGCGCGCGCCGCCGCGCGCCGCGCTTTGCCCGCCCCGCCCCGCCGCGCCGCCCTGCCGCGCCGCCCGCCCCTGCCGCCGCGCCGCCGCCGCGCCGCCGCCCCCGCGCCCCGCCGCGCCGCTGCGCGCCGCCGACGACCATCTTGTAAGGCCCGATATGCCCATGCATTCTTTTGTGCACCATGCATAAATACATGTATGAAGCGATATGTCACTTTCGAGATGTGATATTGTTCATCCGTATTTGTTCATTTCAGTCACCGAGGAGAGTCAGCTTTCTTGTTTGTTTGTGGGAATGTATGTCTTTCTATACCCATATACTATATGCTTTTGTACCGTCGATCGAGTCTATATTCGGATGTTATTTCAGTTTGTTGCAAGATGTACATTGTAATCGATAGTTTAGTATAGTTTAATTTTTCATATATATGGCACTACATTGTTTGAAGATCTAGAACTTACAGTATAGCATAATTAGGAGCGCGATGCAGATCTTTGCTTGTGTTGTGATGATGGGTTAAATCTAAGTAGTGGTAGTAATAGAAGTCTTTAGACTTTAAGCCAATCGTCTTTCATTATTGGGAAGCCATATTCAGGGATGCTATTACACTTGCATGGGGTAATTTAGATGTCATTATATTGCAAAAGAAACTTTTATGGGAACGTACGTAAAGGAGGATTTGATTTTATAGTGCATGTGCATGCCTAAATGTTCTTACTATTTTATTAGAGTGCCAAATAAAAATTTCAATTACATGAAATTTCGAAATGTTGCCTGCATATATAGTACTGTGGATAGAAGTAGATGGATTCAGTTTTTTTTTGTTTCCTCACAAATTATGAAACAAGTACCTATATTTTACATTAATGGACCTAGTTAACGAAATACTTGTGTGCTATGATAAAATAATATTTTCTTATATAATGGACTTGCACTTAGAAATAATCAAGTGTTCGACACTTATATAATGGACTTGTGATAGAGAATATTTGAGATTGACATTAGGCAGAATATTTTGTTCTTTTTTTGGAAGGCTTGATTTCCTTTAGGTGCCATGCATGGGCCATGTGGCAAGATTTGTTTCATTCCTTGGGTCTGGAGTTAGCATTTAGCAAGTGTCTGATTGATTTTCTCCTGCAGGCTCCATCCTTTCCTGACAAGCAACTCAACATCACACTTTTATCATATGCTCTTAAAATGCCACATCACACTTTTCTTTATTTCAGATATCATTTGAAAGATACAGATGAATTAAAAAGAACCACTAGATCAAGTACTACATGTGCCATTTTATAAACATATATGCACCCTTTTATATATGGAAACAAAGTAAAAAAAAAACTGGAAAAATGTAGGTTCTCATTCTTCATCATGTTTAAGGCATCATCCATTTTTTTACATCACTTCTATTAATTATTTGCTATGAAAAAATTGTTGGCCCTCTTATTCGGTTGTAGATAATATGTTTTGAGCAAATATGTAAGTACTATGATCCCTTTGTGCGATGCTGTGATCATACGGTGTAGTTGTGGTTGTGGTTGTATATGTGGTTGTCGGCCATCGTGCCGTTGTTTTTTTGAGTTTTGGAAACCTCACCGTGCGGGAGGTTCTGCGATTTTTTTAAATGACAGATATTTTGTTCCATTTTGCGAGAGAAGAGCCCGTCGGGCCGAGCGGAGTTCGGCGCCGTGCGGTCTCCCTGCGTCGCCTCGCCATCTGCACCGACCGCCACGGCCCGCTAGCCCGACTCCACCGCCACCCTAGGTATAACCCCTCTTTTAGTATTATGGTGCGTAGATCACGTAGATGCAATTGATGGTTACATTACTCGATACATATGTTAGAGGATGGATGACCGTCATTGGATGTACACGGGCGGAGAAGTCGAGTGATTACACCACGAATGGATGAACAAGACCGATGCTTTCTTGAACGTGCATTTGGCAAGGTGCTAAAGGACATTGTCTAGTTTTGTGTCCCTGCGGCAAATGTGGAAACAGGAGAAGGGTAAACAAGGTGGACATGGGTAAACATCTTTTGAAGAATGGATTTACGCGGACTACACCGGTGGGTCCACCATGGTGAAGCCCATCGTATGAGAGAGGAGGTGGTGAGACCACGCGTCGAGGCTTATGATCCGATGCCGGGTAGCGGACATGTTAGATGACTTTCACCAGGGCGGATTCGATGAGGGCGTGAGAAGGAGGAGATGGAGGCGGCCACGAGCGTTCTACGACATGATGGACTCGACACGAAACCCCTTCACGATCGGTCAGCGGTGTCTCAAGTGGATGCCATTGGGCGCTTAATGGGGTTGAAGTCCGAGTTAAACTGAGTCGAGAAGGCTTCGATAAGATGTTGACCGTGATTGGCACCACTGCCGGAGGGCCACATTACGCCAAAGAGCATGTACGAGTCACGAAACTCCTTCGTGCACTTAAGATGCCGTATGAGCGGATACATGCTTGTTCGAAGGATGCGTCCTATTTAGGAAAGAACACAAGGATGCAAAGTCTTGTCAGAAGTGTAAATCCTCCGGTACACGGAGGTAGACTCGTGATGGCGGAAGAGGCGACTTACGATCCCCGTGAAAATCCTACGGTACCTTCCGTTCCTACCGAGGATCCAACGGCTATACATGACCGAGGAATCGCGAAGCAGATGACATGACACAAAAATGGCAAGCGGTACAATCGACAAGATGGTACATCCATCCGATGGTGAAGCATGGACCGCTTTGATGACAAACATCGTGAGAAAGCGGATGAGGCTCGCAATATGCGTGTCGCGGCGGCAATGATAGGTTCAATCCTTATGGTGATGGCTGCCCCATACACATGTTGGCGTGTTCGTTATCCCCTCAATCTCCCCCCGTCTCCTTTCAACGACATAACGTATTCTTGTCGTTGATAATTCCTGACACCGGGAGTAATATGGGTGTGTTCATGGAGCCGTGTTTGATGAATTGGTCCGTGCTTGGGACGAAGGGGTATGGACATACGGCCAGAGCTACAAAGACAAGCTTCAAAATGCACATTTGGTATCACTACTCCTGCATGACTTCCGCGTATGGGTTATCTGCGCTGGTGTGTTCACGGGAAGTTCCCATGCCCGATATGCAAGGAAGGTGTGAGGTTCCATTGGTTGCATAAGGGTGGCAAGTACTCATCGTTCGACGGACATCGTCAATTCCTCCTCTTGACCATCCATTCGGACAAGACATCAAGAACTTTACGAAGGTGTCGTGGTGACGCACACGCATCGCGGATTATGGTAGTGCCGAGGTTCATGCTCACATAGATGCTCTCATGCCCAATCAAGAAGGTGGTTTTGTGGGATATGGTGAGCAACATATGTGGACTCATAAGTCGGGCTTGACGAGGCTCTCCTATTTCGATGACCTTCTTACGCCACATAACATTGATGTAATGCACCTCGAAAAGAATATCGCCGAGGCACTTTGGGCAACACTCATGGACCTTTGAAAAGTCTAAGGACAACCCTAAGGCTAGAGTGGACACGCAACGTTATGCGATAGACCAAATCAAGAGATCTGACCTCCTAGTCGCGGCAAGACATGGAGAAGGTCTAAGGCGATTTCGTCTTGAAAAGGGACCAAAGGAGGAAGTACTTGAATGGATCCAGGCGCTAATGTTCCACGATGGGTATCTGGCGAATCGAAGAGGGGAGTGAACTTAGGCACTCTGCGAATCAACGGGATGAAGAGTCATGACTACCACATATGGATTGGCGGCTTCTCTGGCGATGGTTCGAGGCTATGTCCACGAGCATGTCCGGCAAGTCTTTGGCGAGTTGAGCTATTTCTTCCGCCGACTTTGTGCCAAGGAGCTATCTCGGACCGTCATTGATGACTTGGAAAAAGTGGCACCGTGTTGCTCGTAAGTTGGAGAAGATCTTTCCACCGGCTTTTTCTTGGCGATCACGGCATTTGATTGTGCACCTCCGTATGAGGCACGTATGGGGGCCGTGCGAGCCGTTGGTGCTATCCAATCGAGAGATGTCGAAGACTCTTCGCAAAAATGTAGAAATAAAGCCAAAATTGAGGCTTCCATTGCGAGGCATACATTCGGAGGAGGTGTCAAACTTCACGAGAAATACTACACCGAGAACCTTCCTAGCGTTCATAATCCACCCCCTGTTACAATCTTGGCGAAAATGAATCGAACCTCGGCCTTTTCCAAGGGCAACTTCGGAGCGCAAGTGCATCGACCACTAAGCAATTGAAAAATGAAGAGTGGCGCGATATCATGCTATATGTGTTGACCAACCTTGTCGAGTGCGGCCGTTCATTGGGTAAGTTCTCAACGAACTTGTTTCAATCGCCGTCACTCCTTGTTTCTTCGTCCAACCCCTTGTTCTCGTTAGTACAGGAATTTCTTCGTCAATCCCGGCATGAATCAAGGGATCCTACCCGCAGAAGCGATACCCTTCTTTCACGAGTGCGGGACGAGGAGCCCGATTTCATTTCTTGGTTCAAGCGAAGGTATTGTCCAATTTAGCTCGTACTTAGTTCGACATTCCAAGTTGATCGTGCGTTCGAATAATATAACGATCTATCTGCTTGAGATTGCGAGCCCAAACCGATCGTCTATAAGTGACGAGTTGAGACGGGTTGCAAGCGGTACGTGTCGTTAGGGTCAAGTCATTTACGGTTATGGCGTGAATGGATATCGTTTTCACACGACAAGCTACGAGCGAGTCGGCCCAATCGAAAAACCACAAGCAATGGAGTTTTACGCGCAGCGATGGCCTCGACTATTATGGAAGAATTGAAGAAATCTCGAACTTCCATTCTATGGTTCCAAACCTCTTAATCTGTCATATTCAAATGTTTCTGGTTTCATCACGGAGTAACGAGGCGAACCCTAATCTTGGGCTAGTCGAGATTCGACAGGATTCCGTCTATCCAGGAAAAGATGTCTACATTGTGGCTCAACAGGCCGTCCAGGTTTATTATACGCCATACGCGTGCCAAGACAAAGAGCATCTTAAGGGTTGGGCTATTGTGCACAAGGTATCGCCACACGGTAAACTACTGTCCCAAGCGATGAAGATTACAACTTCAACCCAAACACATATGATGGAGAGTTCTTTCAAGAAGAGGGCTACAAGGAGGTTTGAGATAGACTTAACAGGCGATAGGAATGGAAGTAGACAATGAAAGGGTTGATGGCGAGGGCGCTGGAGGCGAGTGCGAAATGTGAAGGACTTACAAATGCTTGGCGATTACATTTAGGCAATGACAATGAAGACAACATTCCTCCTTGGATAGTGTTGATGATTTGGACAATGTTGATAGTGATGACGAGACCTATGATCCAGCTAATCCCAATCATGAAGATTATTTCTAATACATGTAATACTATGTTTTTTGTAATTATGTTTTGTTCATTTTGCATCTATTTCTAATACATGTATTACTATGTTTTTGTAATTATGTTATGTTCATTTTGCATCTATTTCTAATTACGTCTTGCTTATTCTTTTTAATTGCGGTGAGTGAACAAAGATGGCGGGAATCGTCGTGCGTGTCCTCGCTTTACGAGAGACCACGCTGCTGCGGGGAGGAGGCGGAGGGTCGGACGGGAGGAGGAGGAAGAGGACCGCCGGCCGCGGGAGGGGCCGTCTCCTCCCACGCCGCGTGAGGAGGTCTTGGAGGAGGAGGAGAGTCTTTGGAGGAGGTGGCGCCCGTGGGCGAGTTGGGCGAGGAGCTGGTTCGGCGAGCGGCGAGGAGGAGGGGCGGGCGAGGGCGGCGGCGAGGCGGTAGGCACGGGTTCCGCTTCCTCCTCTGCCTCTTCGGGTGTCTACTTGCGAGGTCCCGCGAGCCTCCCTCGGGTTCCGCATCCTCACCGACGCCCAGTGATTCGCCCCGAAGGGCAAAAGTAAGTAACTTTAGATGTTGTCACCACTACTTCATATGATATGTTGAAAAAAAAGAGAAACTAATAATTTTCTTAATCACTTGTGCAGAGGCGGGTGGTTGTGTCAGTCTTTGGCGCACGCTCGCCAATGGCATCATGGGTCTTCATGCGAGCAACACTACCCGACATTGTCATGTCTACGGGAAGGCGGAGCCGGCCTACTCGTTTGACCACTACGCCGTCGGCCCGATGTGGAGTACCCCAACAAGCGGCGCGGGTGAAGGCGGAGTTTTGGGTAAGTCTCCCTCGCACAACATTGCTCAATACATCGCATTCATTGGACTTTTCTTGAAATAATGAATGGATACATCGCGTTTGTATGCAGACTTATTTCAGATGCGATGAGGGATTTGAGGCCAGGGCGGACCAGGTGGCTACCAAAGCACGTAAAAACTCATCACCGACATGCATCACGAGTGCGCATCCGAGCCATCGTGACCTACCACGGTCGAAGCTTGGAGAGAAGGTCACCAAGAAAGACGCAAGAAACATGGCCGACGGGAAGCGGTACCTTGAGGTAGATGAAGAACATTAATATTGATTCGTTTTGAGATTAAATACGTTTAATTTGATCTTCTTATATGTCAAATACTTGATGGCGTGTAGATGATTCCTGGTGGTGCCAATCGTATCCCGAGTCTTTGGCGATGATCGTGGACAAGTGGTTCACGGAGGAGTATCTCGGATGCACGATGATGCGGGACCGTCGTTTGATGATGCAAGGTCGGCACACCATCAAGGCAGCCCAAGCCTCTCCGCATACAAACAAGCATGGGTACACGAATTCATTTATCTATTGTGGCGCTCAGTTCGCACGATTTCTAATTATCTTCTTTGTCTTTCGCGATCGGCGTCACATAGTGCCCAGCCTTGCTCGGACTTCCAGGCATGGTGTATGGCCCACAAGGGCAAGGCGACGTCCGACGTCTCCTTCAACCTGGAGGACCCACCCGAGGCGTACACGAACCCGAGCGTCCACACCCGCATCAGTGAGTACACGTCGGCGGCAAGGTCGGTCCATGGGCCAGACCATGATCCGAGCACCCAGGACTTTGATGGAGAGATCGTCATGAGGGTGGGACAAGGCAAGAAGCATGGGCGGTTCTGGCTTGGCGACGGCCTCATCGACACGGCCTCTACTCCATCTCTCTCCCAGATCCGAGCACGGAGCACGAGCGAGAGCCCGACCATACGCCCACGGCGGCGCACGTTGACAAAGACCGGTCGACGCACTCGAGGTTATTCCTGTTTTACTCGTCGTACATTGATCTTTACACACCTTTATTAGCTTTGTATTACTGAAACATTGGAGTGAAATATTGCAGGCCCGGCTGGAACAAGAAATGAGGCAACGTCAGGAGCTGGAGGCCGAGCAGCAGAGGATGTCGGCCCAGCTGGAGGCCGAGCGGGCCGAGCGGCAGGCCCAGACGCAGAGGCTGGCGGACATTACGGAGTTCCTACAAGGTCTTGGGCAACATACGGGCCTCGTTGTGCCAGCTGGGCTGTTGGCTCAACCTCCGCCTACGCGTCCTGCAGCTGCAGCTACTCCTGTGAGTATGAAAGTTATTTGCTTTCGCTTGTGCTTTGCTTGTATGACCTCTACCTTCCTAGATTAGGTATCTAATGTAATCTTGTCTCACATGCAATCTCTTCTCCTTTGTGTAGCCTCAATCGGCGGGTTCGAATAATCCACCTCATGCGCCTCCGAATGATGGAGCTTTTCCTTCACCACGATCGCGATGGCCACCTTGAGATGAATGGTAGTTGTATTTTCATTTGTTGTTCACTTGGTGATGGACTTGTGATATACTTATGATGCACTTGTCATTGTGATGAACTTGTGGATTTGTTTGGATGGACTTGAGCACTTATTGTTATATATGTGATGGATGTGATAAATATGTGATGGATGAGATATATATGTGATGGATGTGATATATATGTGATGGATCTGATATATGTTTGGATGGATTTGTTTGTCGTGATGGAATGTACAAAATAAATAAAAATGCGTTTTGGGTCACTTTGCCGAGTGCAACACACGGCAGGGTACTTGCCGAGTGCCATGGTCATGGCACTCGGCAAAGCTGGAATGTGGGCACTGAAGCGCAAGTTTTCGGCTTTGCCGAGTGCCATGACCATGGCACTTCGAAAAGCCACAAAAAATTTAAAACTTTGCGAGTGCGGGCCTGCGGCGCTCGGCAAAGAATTTTCAAAAAATGTTAAAACTTTGCCGAGTGCCATCATTCCGACTCTCGGCAAAGACATTTTCAAAAAATAAAAATAAAAAATATTTGCCGAGTGCCGGCGGGTTGGCACTCGGCAAAGCGGCGTCAACAGGGGGGCGGCGCGTAACTTGTCATTTTCTTTGCGAGTCTTGACTCGGCACTCGGTAAATCCTTTGCCGAGTGCCTGACAAAATACACTCGGCAAAGGCTGCTTTGCCGTTAAATTTTTTTCCGAGTGCCCTTTGCCGAGTGTCGCACTCGGCAAAGCCTTTGCCGAGTGCAAAGGAGCCTTTGCCTAGTGCCTGAGGCACTCGGCAAAGTGCCTGAGTCCGGTAGTGTTTATTGAAAGCAAACGACTATTCGTATCCGAAAAGGATTCTATGTATTCTGAAGGGATATCACACAAACTCTAGAATCCGTAATGAATACGGCCTAAATATTGTAGGACTACGTAAAACAAATTCTCTCTAAAATCTTGATATACTATATGCACAAAGATTACTAACAGTAATTAATTAAGATGCATGCATGCTTACACCAAACGTGGGGTTGTTAAAGTCGCCGTGGAAGACGGTGTCGAGGTCGTCGAAGAGCCTATGCCTGGGCGTGTCGTAGCGGCCGGCGGCGAGGTCGAGGCCCCCGAGGAAGGCCGTGATCCTGCGGGTGTTTTCGGACGCCGGCGTGTCGACGAGCAGGCACTTTTGGTGGTGCGTGTACAGCGTCCCCACGATCTGGACGCTGAAGACGTCGCACTCAGCATACATGGTATTATATACATCCAAAATCCAATAATGAATATTCATTACGCGTGTTGGAATTGCGATCGAGTAATTGGTAAGAGAATTTGCCTTCTGCTTAGCCATGCTGAGCTTACTGCTGGGGTAGCGAGGCGACAGCACGCAGATCACCGACGAGTGCCTGAAGAACTTCTTCGTCTCTTCGTCGCCAGTTCGCATCACGCCTCCCTGCATGCAAACGTACTCCAGTAATTAAATCATGATCATATAGGAGGAGTATACCTATATCATAGATCCCCCCTTGATAATGGATGCTCTTCGTATACGTGCCGTCCTTAGGAAGAAGCTGTCGTGCGACGTCTTGTCGTCCCAGACGAGGAGGCAGACGCGGACGCCCTCCTGGGACTTGTACTTGAGCAGCTCGCCCAGCGTCATCTCCTCCACAGCCACGCCGCCCAACGTCCTCACCTCCGCCGCCTTCTCCGCCATCTCCGGCGACATCGCCTCCCGCAGCAGCCGCACCCGGGTGTTCACCGACCACCCCGCCACGTACACCAGGCTCTGCGCGCCCAGCACCGCCATGCACACGTCCTCCCAGCACCGCCCAGGCTCGTACACCCCGGGCACGCCCTCCAAGTTGTCGTCGGCCGCCACGTGCGCGTCCTGGTACAGCTTCACCTCGCACCCGCTCCGCGGAGGGAAGTACGCCGGGACGCCGCCGTAGTGCTGCGCGCCAGCCGGGGTGAACGAGGCCGAGATGCGGATGGCGGAGTTGGGCTTCGGCAGGGTGCGGCCATCGGGGAGGAAGAGCGGGAGCCACTCGGAGTGTATGGGCTTGTCGTCAGCTGCGAGGATGGTTTCGGCGGGGAGGTAGGCGGTGCCGATGAGGTCGGAGCCGAAGGGGTCGGAGTCCCTGACCTGGAAGAGGAGGTGGGAGGCCTCGTGGGCGAGGGGGAGGGTGACGCGAACCGACCAGTCCGGGGCCTCGGAGTTGCGGACGACGTGGGTGCGGGCGAGCGTGGTGTCGGGGGGCACCACGACGCTGACGTAGGGATCGGAGGTGGGCAGCAGGTGGTTGCCATGGGGCTGGTGGGGGCGGCGATGGTGGTGGTGGTGGTGAAGACCGCTATGATCACCGGGGACCGAGCGGCTGGAGAGACTACGGCGCGGCGGCGGCGGCGGCGGGCGGAGGCAGAAGCAGCGGAGGAGGTTGGAGAGGATGTCCATGTTGGGGAGGCCGCGCGCCTGGTGGATGGTGAGGTCGAGGTCGCCGTTGAGTAAAAGCACCTGCGGCTCGCCGGACGTGGACATGGGCGTGCGCGGCGGCTGATCGCCTCGGCCGGGAGACGTGGGGGGGTTAACTTATGCTTATGCCTCCCCGTCCCCGTGCCGTGCGTTAATGGCGCGATAAGCGTTGCGGGCGGCCGGAGGAGTTTATTACACTCTTTTTTAAAAGCATAGGGAGTGGATGTCGCAGACTGACAGATGGGACCGAGCCCGGAATGCCTTGCGTGGAGCCTGCTTGTCAGTGACGCAGAACGGGTGGATCAGTAGGGCCCAGTGGTCCCCCCCCCACAGGCAAGCATGCATGCGTTAGAGAGAGATAATAAAGTAGTACTCCCTATTGAGCGTGTGTGCGCGTGTGGAGGAAGTGGCGTGCCGCTTGTGGAAGGAATGCGATTCTTGGCTTGGGCGGCCGACAAGCGGCATAAGGAGTGACGATGGTGACTTCTTACTCCTGCCCTTCCACCGCAAATTATATGATGTATTATCGAACTAGGAGTGAGTAGATCGATCTCTTCTCTTCCTCCGGGTTCAGAGGATCTTGCAATGTAATCGACTTTAGATCTATTTATGATATGGTGCTTAATTCTTTGATTAGTCTATTTGCGACTTTCATTAAGTTTGTCCTGGTCAGCGAACTCTTTAGTCATAAATCGAGGCATGGTGCCTGGGTTTATTTGGCCAATCAATAATAAATAGTACGATGCATGTTGTACACTAAGAATAGCCTTATCACGTGACAGGTGAACTGGTGAAAATGGTGGTATTACGCTGTAGCGTGAGAGCAATCATAGTTTAAGTACCAATTCATAGATGCATTTGTTGATTTACTTGCTAATGAACCCGACCCAGGGGAAGATTTTTTCTTATTGAGAGAAACCCTAGAATTATCTCTGTTCGTAGTAGTTAGATTTAATTAATATTATCCATCTTATTTGTTAGTAATTGTCTATAGCCTATAGTCTTAGTCATAGTTCCATTCATTCCCTATGTTCGGTAACCTTGGAATACTCCGGGTGAAAAGCTACAATTGATCCGTTTGCGTATTAATTGCGTCAAGATTCAGGAGCTCCTTGTATTTTTTTTTTCAGAATGTGCCACATGAACAACCTGTGTTGCGTGTGGGGAAAGATGCGTGGGATGGCTGCAGCTATCGACGAGTCTTGATCTACAATAAATGCATACGCCAGAGTCAGTAAATGATTCCAATATATGCAATAAACACTGGTGGGCACAATAAAATATCACTTGTGAGGATACAGATGGGGTCCTTGTCCTCCATGCAAGTTATGAACGTTCTGAATAGCCACTCAAAGGAGTTTGCCTTCTCAACCTAGAGTGGCGCAACGTCGAAGATGGTGTTTTGCGGATAGTGGTCGGAGCCAATAAATATAGCCAAAGGCATGTTGCACCTATTGGTTCTACATGTTGTGTCGAGCGTGACGACGTCTTCGAAGTCAGCGTACTCAGCGTGGCAGTTCGCGTGGCTACAGAAGATGTTCTTCACAATATTTTTCTCATCCACTGTATGTCGTAGTGGAACTTGTCGTTTTGCGCCCGTCACTCCTTGAAGAAAGCAATTAGCTTGTTTATATCGTTGGCATTCTCAGCAGGCGTATTCGCAGCCTTCCTGTGACATGACAGTAACGAGGATTGGTAAGTATAGTAAATTGACGTAGTTTGCAGTTAAAGGAAGTGCTAAATCAATCCAATTTTTTTTTTCGTGGAACATAATAGTAAAGACTTTGGCAGGATGCAGTAAATACCTATTTTCAAGGTCACGAGCAGTGAACGGTATGTTCTGTTGCCCTCCATGCATCTCAGACAGAATGTTTATCATGGCATTGTGAGGGACCTTGTCGGTCTGCATAGTGTCGATGAGCTGCATGAAGGAAAGGTCAAAGTTTTTGTGCGACTGCATGAACATGACCAAGAACGGCGTCCTAGCGAGGGGATTGTTGTGCTTCAACACAACCCTTTCGACATAGATGGAGGCATCCTTCATGCACTTCTTCAGCTTCCTTCGGGTTCACAAAGGCCCTGCAACAATCCTTTTCGAGGTTTTGCAACATTCATGTTCCTTTTCGGGCATGTAGTACATATGTTTCCATTCCAGATTACAGCAAAACTCTCGAACCGTCTTCTTGCTCCTAGTCTTCCTGACACCAAACCCAGCATATCGTGCGTACCAGGAGTAGAACTCGTAAGCATCATCTAAATTCTTGAACCGCATGCAGAGCTACGATACCATGTAGTCTGGAACCTCTGGGTCCTCATAACAGTAAATGGCAACCTTCAGCACATTAAATCTTTGACACACCAGACGTAATTTTGTCACTATCAAATAGAGTAACTGTGGCTGGATTTCAAGTAAAAGACATCTCCGAATACAATAAAACCGTTGTTATACGCACAATAAGTCCCAACAAGACAAGCGTTAGTAATATTTATGTGTCGTTTACAGTAAGGAGAGCTCATAAAGAACAATAAAAAACTGATGTCACGAGACGTATTTTTTCCCTGTACCACCAAGAAAGAAATTTGTGGATGATCATACAGAAAATTCTCAATGCAGTAAAACTTTTTTGGTCACACGCACAACAAATTTCAACAAGACAAGGGTCAGTAATATAGCGCGCCATCGACAGTAATAGAGCTCATATAGAACAATAAAAAACGTACATGAGTAAATGACCGTTCTGTGTCTGGTGTCCTCATCTCACTTGGAGAAACCACCAGGGGTGATGTCTGTACCGAGCTATGGAGTAGAGGATCCCGGGCGTCAGGGGGACTTACTACAGTGGGACCACGTTTACCACCGACATAGCCATCTGAGCGGAGGAACCTTGTGTGGTCCCGGATATATCCGGCACGGTAGTAAACGGCCGGGGAAATCTGCATGCTGTTGAAATTGGAGACGAAGGAGGCTCGGTGGAGGCAGATTTGCACGACACGGGAGGTGGTGATCGATTACTGCCAATCGGTGGGCTCCCGTGCCTGCACGGTGGATGACTTGGAGCCATTTTATAGTCGATTCGTGCAGCGCACCGGGCCGCCTCAGACACCTCGTTCTCGGACCCAGTGCCACCAAGACCTCCTGTGGCACCTCCACGACCTTCTCCACCCACGGTGCAGTGGTACAATGGGAGTAAGAACTCCCAAAGCAGTGGTACATACAAGCCCAACGTCACTTGCTTTCATTGTGGTCGCCTTGGCCACTATGCCTCTCATTGCCTCGCCAAGCGGCGGGAATGCCTCGAGTTTATCGTGCTCCTACACCACCGGTGTGGCACGACCTACACCACCTCCGAGGTAGCATCTACCCTCCTCGAGATCCGCGACGTGGCGAGTGAACCACGTCACCGGCGAGGAGGCGGCGGCGCTCGGGCGTCGCTTTGGGTACACTTCTTGTTAATTCTTGTCGGCATCGCTTTATTTGATTCAGAGCATCTCATTCATTCATCAAAGAAGAATATGCTGCACTTAATCAATTTGAAATACATAAACTTCAACCACCTTATCAAATCCAGTCGCCGGGATCGGTTTTCCAAACCGATCAAGTCTGCCGGGACGTAAAAGTGGAAATTCAACATATCAACTTCTTGGCAAACTTAATTGTGATAAAATTAGCTGGTATTGATGTGATTTTGGGAATGGATTGGCTGTCCAAAAATCAGGGGAAGATCGATTGCGTGCAACGGTCTATTTCTGTCACTAGCGAAGACGGCAGTCAAGTCGTTTTTGCACCTTTAGTGGGCAATTCTCATCTCTATGCTTTGGAAGCTTGTACCTCCCTTGAACTTGAGAAAGTGCGTGGTGTGTGAATATCCAGATGTATTCCCCGAAGAACTCCCAGGCATGCCTCCTGATCGCGAGGTTGAGTTCGTCATCGAGCTTGTACCCGGTACTGCGCCAATCTCAAAACGGCCATATCGGATGCCCCCTAATGAGTTAGAAGAATTGAAGAAGCAACTCCAAGAACTTAAAGACAAGGGGTTTGTTAGGCCGAGCTCCTCACCTTGGGGATGCCCGGCTATCTTTGTCAAAAAGAAAGACAAGAGTTTGCGGATGTGTGTTGACTACCGTCCGTTAAATGAAGTCACTATCAAAAATAAATATCCGCTTCCGCGGATTGATGAATTATTTGATCAATTGAGTGGAGCCCAAGTATTCTCCAAGGTTGATTTGCGCTTGGGCTATCATCAAATTAAGGTTCGAACTGAAGACATTCCGAAGACAGCATTCTCTACTCGGTATGGTCTATACGAGTACACTGTTATGTCATTTGGTTTGACGAATGCACCGGCTTACTTCATGAATCTTATGAATTCGGTTTTCATGGAGTATTTGGATAAGTTTGTTGTTGTATTCATTGATGACACGAGCAACACTTGAGGCTTGTGTTAGAAAAACTTCGTCAACATCAGCTTTATGCCAAATTCAGCAAATGCGAGTTCTGGCTTCATGAAGTTAGTTTCCTGGGGCATGTCCTATCCGAGGGCGGTATTGTTGTTGATCCAAGCAAAGTGCAAGATGTCCTTGATTGGAGACAACCCAGAAACATCACCGATATTCGCAGTTTTCTCGGACTTGCGGGTTACTATCGCAGATTCATCCAGAACTTCTCTAAAATTTCGAGGCCAATGACTCAACTTCTAAAGAAAGAAAACAAGTTCGAATGGTCGCCTGAATGTGAGGAGAGTTTTCAGATCCTAAAGGAATGCCTGACCAAAGCTCCAGTACTTATCTTGCCCGACATTCACAAGAGCTTCGATATTTACTGTGATGCATCTCGCCATGGGCTCGGTTGTGTACTTATGCAAGAAGACCGAGTGGTGGCTTATGCATCAAGGCAATTGAGACCTCATGAGTTGAATTATCTCACTCATGATTTGGAACTTGCAGCGGTCATTCATGCTCTGAAGATTTGACGCCATTACCTCATCGGTAATCGTTGCGAAATCTACACCGACCACAAGAGTCTTAAATATATCTTCACCCAAGCCGATCTGAATTTGAGGCAAAGAAGATGGCTTGAGTTGATCAAAGATTATGATTTTGGACTCCATTATCATCCAGGAAAAGCGAATGTGGTAGCCGATGCCTTAAGCAGAAAGTCTTAGTGCAAGCTGTTTATCGGTAACTCCCATTTGGCGAGCTTGTGTGTTGCGATGCAACGTGCACTGGAGATAATTGAAGAAGGTTCTCTCGCTGCCATTAGTGTGAATTTTACACTCGAGGACCAGATTAGGAAGCCGGAAGACCGACTTGGAAGTCGCTCAAATCCGGAAGCATTGAAGAAAGGCAAGACCAAAGGTTTCAAAGAAGATGCACAGGCACTCTGTTGTACTGAAACCGGTTGGTGGTGTCTTTGACCGCGCTTGAGAGAACTCATTCTCAAAGAGGCTCATGACTCCAAATTTTCTATCCATCTGGTAGCACCAAGATGTACCAAGATCTTAAGCGGTTATGGTGGAGCCGAATGAAGCGGCAAATCGCTCAATTTGTGGCAGTGTGATGTATGCCAAAGAGTCAGGTGAGCATTTGAAGCGGGTACTCTACAACCCTGCCCATTCCCAAGTGGAAATGGGAAGAAGTTAGCATGGATTTTATCACCGGCCTTCCAAAGACTCAAGCTGGGTCTGATTCTATATGGGTGATTGTTGATCGTCTGACGAAGGTTGCCCATTTTATTCCTATCAAGACCACTTACACCGGGGCCAAACTAGCAGAGTTGTACATCTCCAGAATTGTTTGTCTTCATGGTGTACCAAAAGTGATCATTTCTGATAGGGGTCCCCAATTTACCTCTCACTTCTGGAATTGCTTGCACCAAGCGATGGGGACCAATCTATCTTTCAGTTCCGCTTACCACCCGCAAATAGATGGACAAACGGAAAGAGTGAATCAAATTTTAGAAGACCTTCTCCGAACTTGTGTACTGTCCTATAGCAAGAATTGGGAGAAATGCTTACCGTTTGCGGAGTTCTCCTACAACAACAGCTTCCAATCAAGCATTCAAATGTCCACCTTTGAGGCATTATATGGAAGAGCTTGTAGGACACCTTTGAACTGGTCTGAAGCCGGGGAGAGGTCATTTTATGGTACAACCTTGGTAGAGGATGCCGAAGAACAAGTTTGTGTCATTCGCGAACGACTTCGGGCGGCTCAATCTCGTCGGAAGTCCTATGTCGACCGCCGTCGTCGCGACTTGAGTTTTCAAGTGGATGATCATGTCTATCTTAAGATTTCTCCTATGAAAGGAACACATCGTTTCCAAGTCAAAGGCAAATTGGCACCCCGTTACATCGGACCTTTCCGAATTCTAGCAAAGTTGGGACCGGTGGCCTATCAAATAGAATTGCCACCATCACTTGCGGATGTGCATGATGTTTTCATGTTTCACAGCTAAGAAAATGTCTTCGTATCCCAACCGAAGCCACTGAGCTTGAAGAACTTGACCTGCAGCCCGATCTTTCTTATCGGGAGCATCCGATTCGCATTCTTGAAGAAAAGGAGCGCAAGAAGCGTAATCGCAATATCAAATTCATCAAAGTTCAGTGGAGCAATCACACTGAAGATGAAGCAACATGGGAGCGGGAAGACCAAGTGCGGGCCAATTATCCAGATCTTTTTTCTTCTACTTAAAATGTCTTCGAATCAAGAAAGGAAAGTTTAAATAAAGCAATGGGAAGGAAAAATGTAATGACCATTCCTTGTAACCCTACAAAGATATATTGGCACTATCTTTGAAGGAAATCAAGACAACAGATGTTTTGTTTTCTTTTAGAACCTTCCTATCTAACTTCCACCCTATCGATCTCGGGGTCGAGATCTTTTGTAAGGGGGGGAGGTTTGTCACATCCCCAAATTAATAAAGAGGTTTATTATGCATCTCATTAGCATGCATCATGTTGAAACTTTTTAATTACATATTGTACTTGGAAAATCTCAAAATACTCATGAAACATCCACTTTAAATTGAACTCCAATCTTAAAACTGAAATAAATGCTACTAAAGTATCTCTGGAAATAATTTATTCAAATATTATATTAATTATCACGAATTGATATAATTTTTTCCAAATTTTTGGGAAAAGTTTGAACCCTAAGAAAATTCAAACACCTTCAAAAGACCTTGTCTAAGTTTGGATTTATATATTACAAAATATTTTTGGACACTAGGCTATCCCAGGAACCTCCAGAAATTATTTCATGATTTTAGGAATTTTATTTATATTTTTAAGCCTCTGGTCAAAGTAGGAAAAACCTTTTAAACCTCAGTCAAACCCTGGTACTATTCCTTGGGCCTGAACCACACCTTGACTCGAGTCTGACCCAGGCGAACTGACTTAGCCCGACCGCCTAAATGCACCAACGCATGCAGGCCGTTAGATCCTCATTCAACGGTCCAAATCTCGCATCCTGTTGACCAGTCCGAACGCCTTTCTAATCTGATCCGTCCATTCGCAATCCAACGGCCGATTGAAACCACTTAAACCCCCACCTCGCCGTGTGACTGACGCTGTGGGACCGCGCTGTCAGAGTCGTCTCCTACCTCCCGTTGCGGGCGCAGAAAGCTAGCGCCACGCGCGCGCTTCGCCCGACAGCACGGTGATGGCGATGCTTACGCCGTCAATCCACCGCCCCATCCACCACTCCGGAGCGTTCCCCACTTCACGCCGCCTCCATTCCCGTCATCACCCGAGCTTAATACTCCCTCGACGCCCCGTTTCTTCCTCACTTCTCCTCTGTTTGACCGAGGAGAGGGAAGCTTCCTTGAGCTCATTTCTCTGGTAAGCTTCTCGCCTCTGGCACCCTCAGTTCCTCCTCTGCATGCCATTTTTATTTTGGCTTATGTGAGCTCTTGGTTCTCTTTGTAGCGCCTGGACCAACCTCGTGCTCCCTGAAGCTCCAGAGCGCGCCCCCGGAGGACACCCTGTGTCATCTTCGTCTTCGGTGAGCCTCTCACAAATCCTTTCGCGTCACGTCATGCCTTATAGCATGGTTATCAAAACCCCTCAACATATTTTTATAATGCACGGCAGGATCTTGCTGAATCAGGGATTTCACCATTTTCGGCCGTGGAGCAACTTTTCGTCCCCCTCGTAGATCCAGTAAGCCTTTGTCCAAATTCTTTTCTTCTATAGTTTCTTCAAATGATCTTTAAGTCTTATTGATCATTCTTTTTACTTGGTTTTGCTCAGAGGATCCTCTCCTCGTGAAACCGTGCCTTCACCATTTTCTTCTCCGGCGCCGATAGTACTCTAGCAGCTCCGAGTTTCCCCGAACACTTTCTTCTGCTCAGGTAACTTCCACTTAGTCCCTAGGACCTGGGCACTCGCTTGTTTGATGCTGCGGAGCTCTATATTGCTTCTTGCGTTTTCGCCGTAAGAATGTCGCCGCTTAGCTCCGGCTAGCCGCCGGTGCCTGGCAGCCCAGACCTCGCCACCACTACCTGGAGGTGCGCTTGGCTTTTGCGGTTTCATTATAGCTTTCGGTTTGCGCGCCGTGGACCACGCTCAGACGAGCCGCCGCGGCGGAGCGGCGGGAGCTCCGTTGTCGGTAATATCCGCAAATGACGAGTCCGCGATTAAGGAGTTAATGACGCAATTAGTTTAAATGTTGCCTTTAGGATCTCGCTGACAGGTGGGACCACGCGCAAAACACTGCGTTTAGCCCCTGTTAAGTGGTTGTGTATTTTAGAACATACGCTTTCTGTTAAGGAAAACGTAATCTTTTAGCTGTAAATTTTATAGTACGTTATCATGTTAGGAAGACGCATTTCACGAAATCGCCTTGACATGTGTTCGGTGGCGGGATCACGGTGACCAAGTCAACCACGACTTGGGGCCGCTTGACAGCGGCTGTGGCTAGGATAGCACCCAGTAGGAAAAGTAGTAAATACTTTAATGAATTCGAAATCTGTTAATTTGCACACTGAGAAATATGTATAACTTCTAAAATGCATAACTAAATCATTTTAACTCCAAAATGAGTGAAACCACTTCTGATATTTTTTATTTTTAATGAACTTTATATTAAAATTGGTTTCAAACATGTCTCTGTAATAGGGAGCGTTATTTTGGAAAAAGAGCTATTAACACTATTATCTTTACAAAAGAAAATGCTGATAACTTTAGAAATTCATAACTAAATCATGAAAACTCCAAATTAAGCAAACTCAACTATTTTGCACTCATAATAATATTGTCTATTTATCCATGTAATCCTTGTACTCGCCACTGCTCTACAAATTTTTGCCTCATAATTAAATTGCTCCAAACAGACATATTGAAATCTGAAATTCAAACCATTATAACTTTCATATACCAAATCAAAATGAAATAATTCTTTCACAAAAACTCATTAAAAATCATGACTTAGCTACTGTAGAAAAATCATGCATTTTTGAGCATTTGATTTTTGGAGTATTTCTCGATGTTTATTCGGTATTGTATTTATATAGATTCGAGCTCATTGATATTGACTCTTACGCTCTTGAGGAGGGCAATTAGCCTACCAGCAAGGCAAGCATCCTTTGAACTTTCTTTTTGCATCATATTTGATCCCAATTTTGTTAGGATAGATGCAATGATAATTGCTTGCATATAGTTTTATAATGTCGCTATTTTTGTGATGAGTAGTTAGACACATCCTATTATCTTGTCATTGTGGCTATCCATGAATTACTCCAATACTGAAATGATTATGTTAGGATGTGTGAAATTATATTGTTCGAGTTTCGCTTAGCCATGCAAGTCTAGAACCGGTAGTTTGATTGTCGGGAATAACTCGACAATTATGGGATAAACACCACTCTCTTTATATACTTTTGTTTTAGATCTTCGTATATGTTTTCTAAGTTAAATTTTGTCATTTTAAATAAGTTTTTGGGTCTGGACAAGTGATGGCTAGTGATGGTGCCTTCGTGCACGAGAATTGGGTACGTGGTTGGACTTGTCTGGACAAATAAGGACCGAACTTTGGTAACGTCGTTGATTCAAGTACATTCGTGCTATCACACGCGGGTTGGGAGCCGTATGGTTAAGTAGGGGGGAGGTTTTATCGTGTTGAGTCCCACGGTGGTGAAATTGTAAGGGCATGGGACCGTGAAATCCCGTGTTCCTTTGGGCCGATAGGTGTTTCCTAGGATATATAGGATGGGCGTTAACGTCTTGTGTTTCCTAGGATATATAGGATGGAGCGTTAACGTCTTGTGTTTCCTAGAGCCATGGGTTGAGGACTTGGCTCAATGGGATCTTCTTGCTAAAAACGTCCGTATCTTGATTTACAGCCGACATACCATATGAAGTATGCTATATTCGGAGGCATCCGGAGACTTACGGGCTAATCAAGTCGTGTGGGTAAGTAGTACACCTGCAGGTATAAATCTATTAAAATAGCCGTGTCCGCGGTTATGGACAACCACTTGAGTTCGGGAGTTACTATTGTTAGACTTAGAATTAAAATTGTGGTTATAACTTGGTATCGACATGAATGGGATGTTCATGCTTGTTATTGTATCAAAGTGGACCGCCACTTTGTTGTTGGTATGATTCATTTGTTATTGAATTCATTACTTATTCACATGCTTTACTTCTACTTCAAATCTGATTTTGAAATGACACTTGAAAAACTAGTATGTGTAGGTTGTTCAGTATTGCGTCTCTTTCGCAAAATTAAGCCAATATGAGCCCTTCCTTTGAATGACCTTATGCATAACTATTTTTATTTGTGTAAGACTTGCGAGTACTCTTTGTACTCAGCCATGTGTTTGCTGGATTTTACAGGTGAGGAGGATATTGAAACCGACGAGCTTGTCGGTGTCGATTTAGGCGACACCGATGAGTAGTTTGCTATCATCTAACTCCCAGTTGGTTGCCGATGGGTTATGGGGCATACCATTGCTGGTCTTTTGGTCTATTTATGTGTTTCCGTTGCTACTTAATACTCTACTTTAAATTTGGCCGGTCGGCCACTTGTATTAGATGTAAACTTGGAACTATGTTGTATGTCTTTTGAACCATTTATGTATGAATATTGTATGGATGTGAACAACGTTGTATGAGAGTATGACTATATTGGTCGCTGATCTTGGGAGCCAATATAAGTTGTACTCGCTGTTTATGGCTTCCTATTTAACTCACTAAGTGTAGCGTTTGACTTGTTGGAGAACCGACAATCATGTAGTGCTCGCAGAGGAGCGGCGCGCATGATCGTCGGGGCTCTAGTTTGAGTTAAGCCTCTCATTTAGATGGACTTAAGTTGGAATCCATTCACGGGAGACCTAGAGTTATGTCCCTAAGGCTTTGATTAGTCTCGGTCTTATGGAGATAACTCCGGGTCCCCTGATTGTATGAATCATCAACAAATATGGTACAGTTATAAAAATATAGCAAATGCATCATAAGTTTACTAGTGGTGGCAATTAGACAAGTAAGACATTCATTTTTATACCACTGAATAAATTCAGTTGTTGAAGGCCTTGATGGCAAGCGCTGATATTTGAGTCATGGACATCGTTTACTTCCACTAGCTTGTGTTCAAGGCCTTTTAATTTCTTGTGCAACTCTTGCTGCCGTAAGCGTCCTTCAAACTACTCGCACACATCGTCTTAATAAAATATTTCATCAAACACTTTTAGTATTAAGTAATGTTAGCTTGCTGGAATCAAACTTCATGAGTTAATGAACTAATATCATGTTAACATTTGTATCATTTCAATCAAATTGGAAGCAAATGCACACTCATCGCAGGAACCAGTGAAATTAACAATTCCTAAATTTTCACAACAAACCTATTGAGAGATAACCCAACTGAATACGGACGTACCACATGCCCATGCAAAGAGATAAAAACAGGGAGAGGGGGAGCCGTATCTCACCGTAAGCTCGCGATTCTGCATCGCCTTTGGCTCTTGCACTGCTCTCACGCGCATCCTTGACCCTCGACGACCGTTATGCTTGCGTCGCGTGTGGCCGCCGCCGCCGACCACTCCTATCTTTGCATGTCCTCGCCCTCGACACGCCTCGCCAGCGCCGTGCGGCCGTGTTGCTCCCGCCTGACCGCCGCATGCTTTCTGCCATTGTGAGAAAGGAGAGCGAGAGTGGGATTAGATGTTGATGGGAGGTGAGAGCAATCATATAAGAAAATAATGAGTAAGACATTTCGTCGAGCGACTGGTGGGCAGTGAAACAACGAGTCATCGGGTTGATTTGAGATTGTGAGCCTAGAGCTTCGCAGAGCCTGCCAGCTTCATGACGACAAGGATGGATGAGCTCGAGCTTGCCTATGGAGTACGAGAAGCAACCGCGATGGTGCGGGTCGAGGAACAGCGTGAGGGTGGCGAGCACTGTATTGCGATGCTTTGACGGTGATGGCAAACACGATATTAAGGATAGAGACTGTACACGAGGGCAGTGTTGGGGGTAGGGCAGGGTAGGGCGGTAGACAGAGGAATCACGATGGGGAGGACCTGGCACATGGGGAAATCGTCATGGGAGAGATGATGGAGAAGACGCGCGAGACAAGGGTCTAGAAGTCGGCAGAAGGGATGAGAAGAGGTGGCGCTACGTGGGGGATAGAAAGGGCAGGCGCGCATTGGTCCCACCTGTCGGCACGGATGGGTTGTGAGAGAGGGGATGGGAAGAAGAACTCATCACTCACCACCACTAAAGCCTTTTTACGTAATAAAGATATGAATAGAAAAACGGTACGATACCCTTGTGTGTATGTACTCCCACTTCTCGTATACTAAAAGTATTAATCCCACTCTCATCATCTCTCCATATATTGTACTGTCTTCCCGACGAACGATTGGATCCAAGACTAATTTATTAGTAATATGTTATGTTATCATCCATCGTTAGCCTCATCTTATTCTAATAACTACTCTGTTGACAGACCACACTACTACCGCTAAATTAGTTGTTATACTAGCTGATCATGCGTCATCATTTCGACCCTCTAATGATATTAATTAAGTATGGCATGTATACAGGAGTACTATATGCTAGCACTGATCTCGCTTATATCTTGGCATGTAGCTAGTATTTAGTTTGCGTGTTCTTTTCTCCACCCTATACATCCATATGTTGCGCCACCGAGCAAATTAAACACGACAGTAAAATAACAATACCACTTACCGGATACCATCGGAGGATCTGCTTCCAAGAGCGCTAGCTCTTCCAAAATTGGAATACACAAATCTTTAGCGGTATTAAAGGTCATTAGTACTAATTAACATACACAAACCTGTTCGGTTTTTAATAAGGGTATATAGCCACCCACCCCAAATATTAAATTTAAAATTTGACGTTTTTCGGTGGAAGTTGGATTTTTTAGGTGAAAATCTTCGATTTCGAGTTAAAAGTCATCCGAGTTAAATATGAAGTGATCCCCTTGTGGCTTACAAGAAAGCAGCGAAGATGCAGCGGGTAGTTGGTTCGTTGGAAACCAGAACCTCAATATGCTTTAAAAGTCGGGCCTCCTCACGCATGCAATCTTTTTTAGAGGAAACCTCACGCATGCAAATTAAATTTTTTCTGTGATTACAGGGAAGGCGTCCGTGCAAACACACCACTACGCATACATCGGCACATGTATATATAAGTACGTCTTTCTAGCATATATCTAGAAAGATATAGGCCGGAGACAATTTCTACTAAAAGTGTACTTACATATGTAGTACTCCTCACGTGCGTATAAAGATGTGTATCAGAATTTAAATCCTGATGAATAGAGTCATGCACCCACGGTTCCATGGTCACATAAGAGGTGGTTCCGTCGAGCATGCAATCTTCTCTCTTGTTCACCCTAAAAAAATAGAGTTGCTTGTGGGACCATGCAGAAATAATGGAAGTGAAGTCAATGATAAACTAGTACTAATACACTTGGTGCTGTGCTGGAGTCCTCGTCCGAAACCGCCTCATCCTTACGTTGATTAAGTTATTAATCCCAATTTAATTATGCCCGACTTGAGACGTGGAGAACCGTAGGATTGGTTAAGCATGAGCTATAGCATATTCTAATCCGACGCACGCGAGCCCGTAGTGCTTATCCTCGAATGGATGGGCGGGCTTAGTCGCTTTCGTCCTCGTGTGATGTATGCATGCGATCAAGCCTACATGCATGCGGTACGCCTGACCGGCTCGGCGGTAGTTTTTTCTTCTTTTTCTTTCTAAAAAGCAGATTTTGGTTGGGTTGAATCGCGGTAGGGCTGAACGGTTAAGCTAAAATGGTTTGATGTTAAACTGTTTGGCTAGAGCTTCTGAGTTAAGAAATGTCTGAAATAACTCTGAGTCAAATGATGTCTTGTTTGATGTCGTTTAACAACAATTAACGATAACTAAGGACAATTAATGATAATTGACGGTACTTTACGACAACTACCACAATTAACGATAATTAATGCAATAGGCCGTAATGAATAACAATTAAGACAATTAACGTAACTAACGATAATTAATTACATTTGACGGCATTTTACGACACCTACCGCAATTGATCACAATGAAGTACAATTAACGTCGATTAACGGGGGCCGCGGGAAGTTGCCTCGCGGCGACTTCACGTTATATGCAGTTTTGGCTTCGGAAAAAGTCGACGGAAAGCCAGTACCTCGTTTGACTCCGTTAATTCGACTCAATTGTTGAGGGAAAAAAAAAGATGCTGCCACGCATGCTTGCCACGGAACATGAATCCATCTACCAAGCTAAGTGAGCCTAAGATGGCAAGAGCAAGAGGTTTTGTTTTCTACTCACTCCCTCCGATCTAAAATAAACTTTATTTTACTCCATCCATTTCAAAATATAAGACATAAAGTTTTTACAATTTTGTTTCAAAATATAAGGCATACGGATTTATTGATGTTTTTCCTTGTTTGCCCTTATTTATCACATCTTCTCTCTCCTACATTTATAAGTGTCATCTCACAAACTATTCTCTCTCACATTCCCAACGAATTTATAGCATAGATAACATAGTCATTTTCTTTGGTCTTTCTCTTGGTTTTACAACCTCCCTAATTCCGGTGACTAGCTAAATTACGTCTTATAAAAAAGAAACAGAAGTTCCTAAAAAAAACAGAAACAGAGGGAGTAGTAAGTTGGTTTTGGTTTAGAAATGCTTGTTTTTCTCTTCAAAACATGTTAAATCAGAACCTCAATTCGATTTAAAATTTACTAATTTTTTACTTTTAGGAAGAGCATTGAAGGAGCTCCCTTTTCAGAACTTACAAGGAAGAGACCGATAAATACTAATATCATGCATTGAGAGTGTATGATTTTCCGTGGGTGTTTACCGATGACTATTCTGTTTATCACGAAGTGAACATAAAAAAACTTTAAATTTCTATAAGAGAGATGCGATTCAAGGCTGGTGAGCAAAGAATGGGTTCGTTTGCATGTATTTCCCTCTTCCTTGATGTCACAATATGGCGCCTCTCCTATATTTCCTCCCTTTTAAGGATCCATTTTTCCTAGGTGTGTTGCTCAAGAGGTACTTTTCTTCCCACATATGCAAAGCAGCTTGTGGAAAATTTGCATAATTTTAGGAGGGATATTTGTTGAAATTTCATGAACTTTATTTAGGTTTGAGCATGATTGGTCATGCGATACTGTTAAAGCTTCTAAAGGATCTACCACAGCTCCACTACTGTACTTAAAAATATGGATCAAATTGTTTACAATATCCTTTTGATTAATTTACACTGTCGTCATGTTGTGCCACTGTATTTATGAGGCGAAAAAAAAATCATAATATATGGACACTTTGTTGGGTGTCTAAGTGGAATGAACCTAACTGATTTTGGATGAACCTAACTAGTTTAGCGAAACTCTTACGTCTACGTAGCATCACTATCCACAAGTTATGATGAGTGCAAATTTGCTTGTATTTTGTGAAGACGGAGATATATATAATAACCTCATATATCGCACAATTTTATCCTCATGCATAAGCAATAAAAAAGTTTAGAAAACCTAGGTTTTTATGGTCACAGTTGCATAAAACCCTAGGTTTTTTTTAATAGAAAACTAACTTCATCAATATTCCTACATAAGCTGATATGTCGGTTCAACCTCAGTGCCACTATGTATAGCAAGCTCGTTGATAACAAGAACAACACCTCTCATCCACCAGCAATACAGATAGGACCGACATAACTACGAGTATACCACCATTAAATCTGGATTTTCCTAAAATTTACTCTCTAGATATTAAAACTGGATGTTTTTTTTCATATATAGTGTAGACATAGCAAATATGTGTGTGGTAGTAGTACGTCTTTTCCTTGAACGAAGGGGATAGCAGAGCCATGGAGAAAACAATAGCTTATCCGTGTGTAACCATCTTCAATTGTCCACATCACATTTGACTCGGTTTTCCTCTCCTATTTTTATCGTGGGCATCACCATGGAGAAAACAATAGCTTATCCGTGTGTAACCATCTTCAATTCTCCACATCACATTTGATTCGATTTTTCTCTCCTATTTTTTTCGTGGACATCCAAATCAGACAAAGGAGATGAATCACCCCGTCATACAACCTTATCTGAAATCCTATTCTAATTTACTTTCCTCTTGAAAAAACCCATGGAAACACGATAGAATCGAGGGGGAAATCATCGATGATAAAGAAAGCTGATGGCCAATCAAATTTACAATTCCTTTTCTTTTCTAACCCTACATGCTACCTTAAACATCCAAATTAGGTAGTAGAAGTAACAACATAGCACAGCCTAGCACCTCTTCTCCTTTTTCTTCTTCTCTAAGCCGTGCGACGTCTCGATCTCTATAAAGCTCTGGCCTTTCTCGCCGCCTCTTCACGTGTGCGCCACCACCACCCATACAGGGGCAGTAGGAGCACGGCTATCTCGTGCACGCCGCCGCCGCCGCCTTTGGATCGCCCGCCTCCTGCCGCCTGCCGTTTCTTGCTGGATCGATGGCCGTGGAGGAGTCGCCGCCGCCGCCGCCAGCCGCCCCCTCCCCCGCGCAGCCGCAGCCGGAGGTCGGAGCGGGGGGACGGCGGACGGACAAGCACGGCCGCCGCCTCGAGGTGTACAACGAGGTGCTCGCCCGCCTCCGCGATCTCGGTGGCGCCGGAGCCGCGGAGATCTCGCCGGCCTTCGAGGACGCACTCTGGGCGCACTTCCACCGCCTCCCCGCCCGGTGAGCGCCCCACCCCCCACCCCCATCAGTACCAGTTCTTGGGGTTCCTCCCGTCCTTGCATGTTGTATTGCGGCGCTCATGGCGTGTCGCGTGCGTTTGTGCAGGTATGCGTTGGATGTGAACGCGGAGAGGGCGGAGGACGTGGTGACTCACCAGCGCCTGCTGGAGGAGGCGCGCGACCCGGATCGGCGGCCCGCCTTGTCGGTACGCGTAGTTCAGGTGAGAGATCGATCATATCTAGTGTCAATATGTCATCACATGCTTGCATGTATCGTCCTTAAAATTTCTATTATATTTTTGCTCTTGGCTCGGGGAATATGCACATGTTCGATCGTACCGAAGAGTAGGGCTTGTAAAGTTTCAATTTTTGGCTTACTAAGTTAGCACATATGCCTTGCTATTTTTATGTGATTGTTCATGATTTCTGAGGCAAGTTCTTTGTTTTGTGCTTGATCTTTAGGTATCTAGGATTCTTGATGGTGATATGGATGATTCTTTCCATCCTGGGATGGAGCACGTCGCTTCCAATCACTTGGCCAGCCAAATGTACGTATGATCTATATATAGGCAGATAAAGTTCGTTTCTTTCATGTGCCTTGGCTGTTCTTGTCTTTATGTGTATGCTAATGGCGTGATTGCACAATGCTTCAGGGTTCACCCTCCTCCTGCGTTCGGTTCTTCCTCCAATCTAGAGGCACTTGCGCTCGAAACAAGTGAGCCTGATGTAGGGAGCATTACTAATGATGTCGATAACAGTGTTCATCTGGTTTCCAGGTACATAATTTCCTTTTCAGTCCATGTTCCATCCTTGCTTTTGTGGTGCTTTTCTTTGGTTCTTTGTTTAGCATATCAGGATTTGTATAATCATACATAGGTGTAATGCTTGTATTTTACAATGTCGCAATTCCATCTAAAGATTTTAGACCTTAATAAACCGTTTTTGACATTTTTCTTTACCAATTAATGGAGATGATATTTTGTGTTGTAATCGTAAAAGTTGAAAACACAATTACATTGTGGCAGAATTTACCTTTTTGAAGAATGCCTCTATGATATATGTTTAAACAAATGAAAGCAGTAGTGGCTAGTTGCAAATCAGCTCCTAAAATGATTCAAGATATTAGGATATGTACCATTTTCTTTTGAATATGTACACTTCCCTACTTTGTTTGGGCGATTTTCCGAACTTGTTTAGAGGGACAGGACATCTCCCAAAAGGTCTACTCCTTGCCTGAGCTTCTTTGTTGCAGCTCCAAAAAAGTTCCTTTCGATTAACTGTTACATCCGAAACTAGAAATAAGTAAATTCATTTGAAAAGCCATCGCGATGCCAACCTGAGCCGAAATTGTTAAAAGAGAACATGCTTGGTGAGGCTTCATTTTTCCCAAGAACATAACTTGAAGCCTATATTATTTATGGACACCTGGGGGTTTTTAGTATGTCAAAGATTACATAAGATAATAAGTGGTTGAATGCATACCTTCTGTATATTTTCAGTGTAGTTGATTAGTTCTCTCTGTGTTCTGAATCTTGCAGGCCAATGCATGAGATAACTTTTGCAACAACTGATAAGCCAAAGCTCCTTAGTCAGGTAAGCAAACTTCCTTTTTTCCCCTGTGGATGTGGCAGCGCTGAGACAAGGCATAAACCCCCTCTGAATAGACCTTTGATGCATTGCAATTTTATTTACGGAATCGGTCAACATACACTCTTAACAGAGCAAAGGAAATTCAATAAATTCAAAAGCTGGCGTGTAGTCATGAAGAAATGATAGGCAAACATAAATGAATAGAATAATAGTCTTAAGAAACAAAAAAGAAAAATGGAATTAACAAGTTACATTAAAAACAAAAATTAACAAGCCACATTAAAATCACTTGAACTCTACACTAAGTCACTTTCGGATTAGAACTTTTGTTCAGCAACTGCTTGGATTCTTATACTTTGCCATTTATACATTTACAGCTGACTTGTTTACTGGGTGAACTCGGTCTTGACATCCAAGAAGCACATGCATTTTCAACAATTGATGGCTACTCATTGGATGTATTTGTTGTCGCTGGTTGGCATCTTGGGGTATGCAATAGCTCTCTGCTTCCAGCATATTAGAGTTAGTTTGTATTGTCCTTATTGTTATTGCGATCAATTATTAGCTTTCTGATAAATGCTTCGGTTAGTTCAACAATATATCTCATTTTCCATGTCGATAACTTGCTGTTTTGCTGCAATTCCTAGGGTACTGAGCAGCTACATGACAAGTTACTAGAGAAATGTCACAATATTGAGGTATAAGCTTCTCTCTTTCCCTTCTTGTGTGAAGTTGGGTACTTACAAGTTACAACTGTACAAAATGCAATCTCCTATCTGGTTTTAGGAAAATTGTTAATTTTACCTGAAAAGAAGGAATGCAGAACATTGTTATTAAAACCAGAACTTCTCGTGTTCATGTCTTCATGATGCAAAAAAAAACTTTTACCGTTTTAAATTGATATCAATGACTGTGCAATCTTTATTCTGATTTTTTTCAAATAACAAACACGTGTTTAAGTCTGTTAAATTGGGGTAAAGGCACAAGCTTGGCCAATATCAAGCTCACTGTCACCATCACTGGAAGGTCTGAAAGGTGGAGAGAGTATGCCATCTGCCAGTGTGGAAATACCAACGGATGGAGCAGATGTTTGGGAAATAGATCTGAAGCTGCTGAAGTTTGGGAACAAGGTTGCATCTGGATCAAATGGCGACCTGTAAGTTCCAGTTTTTGTTGGTTGTAAAGCGAAAACAATAGAACCTTACAAAACTTGGCACTGAGTGTCGTTTGATGCTTTGCTTTCTCAGGTTCCGTGGATCATACTGCAGTCAGGATGTAGCAATTAAAGTAGCGAGACCCGAGCGCATCAGCGCAGATATGTACCGAGATTTTGCGCAGGAAGTTTACATTATGAGGTTAGTTATAATTGTCTCCTGCTGCTGGCATGATGACATCTGTGAAATGGTGGCATCTACCATTTGTTGCTCATTCATTAGTATTCAAGATATCAAATTCTCATAATGGTCCTTACTGGCAAATCATACTTATCTGCATGTAGCCATATAGACTTTATTGACTATATGTAAATAGTTTATTGGTTAATCCATGCTTGCAGAAAGGTTCGTCACAGGAATGTTGTGCAATTTATCGGTGCCTGTACAAGACAGCCCAACTTATATGTTGTAACAGGTATACTACAATGGGATTGAAGTTTATAGTTGTTAGCTTCTAGTCATGTAGATAAAGTGCTATAGTGTTGACACCCTTTTCCCTTTTTTGCATATGTACTTGTCTTAGATTTCATGTCAGGAGGGAGTGTGCATGATTACCTCCATAAAAAGAACAGTGCTTTCAAGCTTCCAGAAATTCTGAGAGTGGCAATGGACATCTCTAAAGGAATGAATTACCTGCATCAGAACAACATAATTCACCGTGATCTCAAGACTGCAAATCTTCTCATGGATGAAAACAAGGCTAGTGCTTCTCATAAATCATGCTATTCATTTGATCAGAAAGTTTGCAAAGTGATCTTTGATCCTATTGTTAAACTCTAAAAAGAGAAACATATTTTTCAGGTTGTAAAGGTTGCAGATTTCGGTGTTGCACGTGTAAAAGATCAATCCGGAGTGATGACTGCAGAGACTGGAACTTATCGTTGGATGGCTCCTGAGGTGGGCCATCATATAGATGCATATGCCATAAGAAAACAGTACCTTTTTGTCTATTCTAACATGTATGTATTATTGTAACTTCAGGTCATAGAACACAAGCCCTACGATCACAAAGCAGATGTTTTTAGCTTTGGTATTGTTCTATGGGAGTTGCTTACCAGCAAGGTAACTGCAATTGTATTCATCTACATGAATAGACTTTCAGGTTTTTTACTTTATTTTATACTTGTATAAGTACTTGTAGAATTAAATTGATCGTCATCACTGTTCCATTTCTCAGATCCCTTATGAGTACCTAACACCCCTGCAAGCAGCAATAGGCGTTGTTCAGAAGGTAAGTAAGCATTTGTGACAACTCTGCTTGGATTCTGCAGTTACATCCATGACAACCCTTAGTGGATAACTGGATATAATACTTGATGGAGCCCATTATATAACTTTCTCCAGACAATGTTGCATTTCTTAAGTTCTTGTTTTTGGTAAGGGACATGTGCAGTGCACTTAGAATGAGGGAGGGATACATTTTTTTAGAAGTCTATTAAAAATGATGCCACCCTTGCTCTTTCAAGGAAGATCCTTTTAAATAGTCAATTCTTCCATTGTTGTCTATCGTATATACTAATAAATTACTTGATTTGAGATACAAGTTAGTTTATAAGACCACGAATTCTCATGAGTACAAGATGGAAAGAAAACAACTCTCGTTAAAACCATGTCCCTATAGCTGTCTGATTCATAGGATAACAGATATAGCTGCAGAAAATCATGTAGGAAATTAGCTCTGACCATTCATTGGAAGGAACATAAATTATGTAGGGAAAAAAACTCTAAATGTTTCTAAAGTGACTATAAGGTAGCATTTGCTACAGAAGTTAATTCACCCATGTGCATTTTCTACAGGGCATTAGGCCGACAATTCCAAAAGATACCCACCCCAAGCTCGCTGAGCTGCTTCAGAAATGCTGGCATAGAGATCCAGCTGAAAGGCCAGACTTCTCCCAGATACTGGAGATCCTTCAAAGGCTCTCCAAAGAGGTCAGTCTTGCATCCTGGGTCTTATTACCAATTTTTCATGTGTTTCAACAAATCTCTCAATATTTTCATTTATAGCACCACAAGTTGTTTCCTGCCCAATTTGTCACTGTTGTTTCCTGTTCAGTATTATGCTCCAGAAATGTACATTGTGTTGTCATATCTCATTTAAAACAGGTGGGAGCTGACGTTGACGGTCGACAGAAATCAAAGTCAGGTTTTCTTTCAGTGTTGAAGAGAAGCCACTGATGTATTGTGCAATTGCAGCATCCTACAGGAGGAAAGTGCATTGCTGTTTCTTATGTAATCGCAGCTGTTTTGCCTCATTTACTCTCTCTCTCTTTTCTGTTAGCCTTTACTGTTTTTCTTGTTCTAGTCTTGTTGAGTGTTAACAGCAAAGAAAGAAGAGACGTACTGAAAAAATATATATCTGAATCTGATGATAATCCTCTTCGTGTCTGAACTTTTGGTGTTGTACAAGAAAATCTTTGTTTGCTATCATGGACTAAGGGCATGCTTGGTAACAACAACAACAACAAATCTTTTGATCTCAAACAAGTTGAGGTAGGCTAGGAATGGAATCTCCTTAAGGTCAAAGAGACAAGAGCCTTGCAAAAAATAAAATAAAATAATAATGATAAAAAACCTACAAGGCTAAAACCCTAAGTCGTATATCCTGTCTCTGAGCCGAGAGCCTAAAACACTGCCCCTAAACCTTTTTATTGTTCCGGTACGTAGATCGTTAGTTTCCATGCGCTCCTATCCAAAGTTAATTCTTTAACTACATTCTAATCCCTCAAATCTCTTTTACTGCTTCATCCCACGTTAGTCTTGGTCGACATCGGCCTCTTCTTACATTTTCAGTACAGTGTTTGAAAACCCTAAATTTTTTCAAGCTGAGCTGTAATAATGTTCTGGATGGGCTTGTAGCCCAATAATATTAGGCAAAATTGGCTACATGGCACCGAACTTTTGCGCACTTAACCATTGGACACCCAAAAATAGCATCTTAGCTAAAAGGCACTAAAATTTTGTGGATATTGGATGTAAAACACTGAGTCCATTAAAATATTATTTCATGTCGAGAGCAGAGAGAAAGCACGAGAAATGTCTATTTTGCCCTTCTGGTCTCCTTTCCTATTCTTTCTTCTCTTCCCCTCCCATTGTTGCCGCCTCCTACCTCCTCGGGTCGCCCCTGCACTGCCTCATTGCTGCCTCCTCCCTTTGGTGTCGCCACCGCTGTCGCCCTTGTTGCTGCCACGCTGTCATCTTCAAGTTTCACCGCCGCCGCCATTGGAGCCGAGGGAAGGAGCACGCCGCCCCGCCTCTTCGAGCACGTCCTCCCTCTATAGAATGTGCACAAGGACCGCCTCACCCTCCTCTTTGTTTTGCCCCAAACCCCAACCTCTACCTCATCGCCGTTTGGCCGGAACACGCCGCGCCGCCCTCGCCTCGATCTCCCTCTTCGGTGAGTCTTTTCCAAATTCTTTCGCATCACGTCGTGTTCTCGATCTCCCTCTACCTTGTTCCCATCTCGGTTCAGCCAACCAGACACCGTAGCACACCCGCCGCCGCCGCCACTGCCCACTGCCGCCTCGTCACCACCGATCACCTCCGGCCCTCCCGTATGACTCGGTGGCCTCCCCTCTCCGTTGCTGTGCCCGTGCTCGTGCTAACTCTCGGAGGGTGTTGCCGGAACAGCATCGCCACCGTCGCCTCAGCTCGCCGCCAGGGCTGCGCTATGGCTGCCGCCATGCACCCTCCCGCGACGCCGCCTCCCATGGGCTCCTTGGGACCCCTCCAACCCATTTTAGCCGTCGCTCGCGACTTGCCACGCCGCTCGCGACTCCCACGCCGCTGGTGCCGTCGTCCAGAACCGACCGTTGCCTCTCGTTCTCTATTTCCTTCATTAGTGTCCACGACCCCACTCGTCATAAAGGGAAGGGTATAAAGGTCATTTTGTAGTGTCTCTCTCCGAAACAATGGATAATAATATAATACTCGACTCAGTGTCCTACAGCTAATATCCACAAAATTTGAGTGTCTTTTGACCAAGACGCGATTTTTGGATGTCCGCTAGCTAAGGGTGCAAAAGTTCAGTGCCCTATAGCCAATTTTGCCATAATATTACATACTTCATCATCAGCGGCGGCAAGCTCATCCCTGTCCTCTCTTAGACGACACTCAAAAGACGTGCGGGCGAGCTCATCGGCTGCGGCAAGCTCACAGAAATGGCGGCGGTGCAAATCCTGCACCCACAGCTGCCTCACCTCTCCTCCCTCCAACCAGATCATCTACATACGTCTAGAAGCTTCTAGAAACTCCTAGAGCTTGGATCCAGATCAATATGATGCCTTGATTTGTTGAGGTTATTTTGCTACAAAATTTCAGATCTGGGCACTTGAGATTATTTTTGTATGCCTATTTTGTTTGAACTGCTGCTGATTTGACTTGGTAAATTGAGTTAGAAACTTATCTCTGAAATTAGTTGTGGTAAGAAACTTAGCTTATTTTGTTAGATTTTGTTAACTCTGAACTTAGCTCTGAAATTATATTATCGGTATTGTTCAGTGCATTTTGGTAAAGATCTGAATTAGAAAGGTCGCAGTGCATTCATTCTTCTGAGCAAATACACTAATACATGTTTCAGATTTGAGTGAAGTAATACCATGTGTGTTGCCTTGCAATTTAATCAGTAGTATGATAGTATCAATGGCCACATATCAATCTTTGATGCCTTGCAATTTAATCAGTAGTTCAGTGCTACTGCCTACTAGCAGTGGGAGATGTACAGATATGAGTTAAGTACTCCATTAATTTGGAGTATCCAAACTTGCTAATTCATGCCTTCCCAAATATAAATTTGTTCTTCTATTCTTCATTCATACAGACATTCATACAGTTTTTTTTGGCCTTATATTCTGCATTTTTTTTCTTGAATTTGTTCATACTTGAATATTTCAGTGTCTGGACTGTTTGTTTGGAGTAATGTGCCTATATTCATACATAGAGACATAGAGTAATCCATAGTGTTATGATCATGGAGCAGCGCTACATATACATGTTAAGTCGCTGTTGGTGCAATGATAGAGTAATGTTTCAAGTCACTGCTGGCTCCATGCATTTCAGTTTCAATTCTCTGTTTATGACTGTGATGTACCCCGATAGAGCAATGTTTCATCCCGTTGTTTGTGCAAATATGTTTCTTATTTTATTTCTCATCAAGGACTGTTTTTTGTGCAAATATGAGTTGACATGCTGGGCGACTACACAAATACAAAGTTGTTAAGTTCTCTGCAGTTATTGCAATGATATGTGAACACAACGTTGTTTCAATTACCTTTGTATCCAAACGGAATATCAGGAGTTTACAACCGTAAAAACTTTAAGTGGTATTCAACTCGTTTTCTGTTCCCAAGAGAAATACAAGTGTAAGCTATTTACAGGTGGAAAAATTTTCAAGGCTTCCAAGCAGGCCCTAAATCTTTGCCTTTCAAGCTTCGTGCTCCATGTCATGGTTATCTGCATTTTGTGCATATGTGAAGGTGTTGGGACTTGGGAGCGTCCTCTAACATTTTATAAATTCGTTTAACATTTTGTCCATGTTTTACTGTAAAAGATAGTATTTAGTAAAAAAAAATGCTATGCAGATTTTTGACCAAATTTTGATAGAGCAAAATAGGATTGTTTGGAGCACAAGAATTTAACAAGTTTCAGGCTCTGTTTGGATGGTGAGATTCTTTCCCAATTTCGGCAAGAATTGAACTATTTCGTATGAAATTCCTGCCTTCTAAAGAGGCATTGACACCCCGAGTAATTTTGCCAGATATTGGAGCCAAAGATGTACGTCCACTATTGACAAGTGATAAGGCATCTTCATCTGATAACTCAGTCGCAGACAACCTACGCGTCAGTGCCCAAGCAGCCATGCCGGCGGTGGCGTCCCTTTCACCACCGGGGCGCGGCGCGTGAGGTTATCCCCCGCGGTGGCTTCGCTGCGGCGGGCCGCGTCCGGCGGGGGCTCGAGCTGGCGGAGCGAGCGGCGGCTCATGTCGGAGCTGGAGCGCACGGTGACGGCGGGCGCGGCGGAGCGCGTCATCCGCAGCTACGTCGGCTCCAAGTCGGAGCGCGCCGCGCTCTCCCGCCTCCTCATGCACTCCGACCCCTTGCCATCCCGGTGCGCGCGCATCTCCTCTCTCAACCTCTCCTTGTCCTGCCTGCTCCCACCTCTCTCAAGCCTCAGAGATCTTGTTCTTTGTATCTAGCTTGGAGGAATCCGTATAAATCTACGATCCTTATGGCTAGTTGTACCAAGAAAGCAATTTTTTTCTGCATAATTTGGTGATCTTGCTCACCAAACAACCTGATTCATCACAAATTGGTAAATTGCTGCAGTTTTACTTGGCGGTCACCCAGGCCCGGTGGTTCAAATGGAGCTCTATCCGTGCCGCTGCGGTCGCCGCCTTACTTGAAACCAATGGCAGCACGGAAGAATCAAGATCCCTCATCTCCAACTCCGTCTCGCACCTCCAGTCCACCTCTGAGGTGGCTCACTTCTACTGTGACCTCATGGCTGCTTTCTCCTCACGTGGGCTGAAAGACCGGGCAATGGATTTCTATGCGCAGCTACGGTTGATGCCGCTCTCCGAGAGCATCAGAGCAAGACCTACATGGCCATGATCAAATCCTTGTGCCAGATGGGCCTTGCAGCTGAGGCTGAGGAGGCACATAGGGAGATGGTCTCACTGGGATACCAGCCTGAGGCCTTCCAGTTTGGATTGGTTGTGAAATGCTACGGTAAGTCGGGCTCGTTGGTCGAGATGGAGAGGGTGATTGCATCCATGTCAGACGCTGGCATCCGCCTGGGCACAGGCGCAGCAAACATTGTCCTCTCATGTTACAGGTCCTGCCGTGATCATGCCAAGATGCTGATGTGGTTAAAGAAGATGCGAAAGTCGCGCATCGCACCGAATACGAAAGCCTACAACTTTGTGCTCAATTCATGCGAGACACCTGTTTGTCGACAACACAGCTGATCAAGAAGCTCAAGTTTGGCTCTCCATGGCCAGCAGAAGCTGAGCTGGTGCACAAGCTTCTGGTCTCCTCGTCAGTGCTGGACAAGGCGATGGATTGGTCGGAAACAGAGGTGAAGCTGAACCTGCATGGGTTCACTACAACTGCAGCCTATGTGCTGATGCTGCAGTGGGTGGACACGGTGAAGGGTCGGTCATTGCCATTGGAGGTGTCTGTGGTGTGCGGCATCGGGAAGCACAGTGATGTCTGAGGTGAGCCCAAAGTGCGAGAGCTGGAAAAAGAAGTTCTGAGCCGGATGGGGAGCCCCCTCCGGCTGTCCACAAGGAACAAAGGGCGCCTTGTGGCCAAGCAAGACAGGGTGAAACAATGGCTTGCCACTGAGTGGACTTCTCCGATGCCTGAGGAGAGCACAGATCAATCATCTAATGCGAGTAACCAGCAACCATTTGTACTTACGCTTTTGAGAAAACTTGGACGATTTTTTCCCCATTTCTGTAGGTTTTCAGATGAATGGCAAGGTGTTCTTTGTAGTTTTGGTGGTTTAGCATCTTTGTCATGCTGTAGAATGATACAAAGATGCCTTGGTCTAATCCTATTTCTGATGCTTAAGTGTTATGCCTGAACTAGCTGCTTGAAGTTGATGGGACTGACGAACCATGTCGGTCCGTCATAGAAGGCAAGGCCCGCAATCTTGGAAGTGGCCTGGGTAGGATGAAGGAGGTCCCAGAAGAGGAACTTGCTGCGGTCACTGCAGTAGCTGGAGTTGGGGGTACACCCTTCCTCTGCATTGAACTTGCCACCACCACAGCATGCATTCTTTACCTCTGCAAACCCTGCAAACAACAAGTGAGCAAGGTCGCAGATATACCTGAGAAAGAGGCGTCTAAAGTGCATGCTAAGTACAACTATGACAATGTTTGAGGTGTGAGTTTCAAGTCAGAATACTCTCTGCTAAATTGTTGCAGCTTACCTGCAGCCTGTGGGTTTTCAAGCAGACTGGAGACAAGCTCATAGGAGCTGGCAATGGAGTAATTCATGCCCTGCATTTGAGAGCTGAGGTCACTGAACAGATCCCGGATTCCGTCATTCAGTCTCTTGGCCAGCTGATTTAGTGGCTCGATACACTCCCCGGTCGGGCTCTGGCTTCTCCAGTACGGGCAGCACCCGATGAGTGGCACATTTATCACCGCAAATTTCCTTGCTCCCAAATTGTACAATGTCTGCACATCAATACTTGCACATTTATATAGTTGATAGAGTATAATTAAACTGAGGATGTATGTTCTGTTCAAAATTTTAAGGTATAATTTTGATTCAGAGTTGAATAAAATGCAGCAATGGGTGAGGCACTTGCTAAGAACCGTAGCACATGGAGTTGGCTGAGTTGAAGCCTGAAGGAATTGATCAGATCTCTTACTTTGACATGACTGTCATACGTGGAGATCACAGCTTCGCAGAATTGCTGAAGCGTAGTGGAGTCCGGCGATCTGTTCTGCGAGAAGAAGTCGAAGGCGTCATTCCCACCAGCACTGATGAGGAAGATGGATTTCGACAGCAATGCTGAGGCTCTGTTGGCGCTCAATCTGGTTGACATGTGGTCTTTGAGATCTGAGAAGTACTCTATCTGCTTCGTCATGTTGATCGTAGTTCCCTGGTGTAATGATCATTTGTAATTCTGTTGTTAATGTTACTGGCACTGAGTGTGTGTGTGTAAAAGTGTACTACTGATTTTAGTTCAGAAAGGGAAATCTCTAAATTTGGAATTGCGCTTCACCAAATTAAGAGTTGGAGGGTACAAAAGTTATTGCTTTAATTGAAGTTGTGAAGAATTTTCTCAATTTTCTCAACTTTAGGTAGTAATGAACCATCTGCTCCACCAAAAAGTTTCTCCAGTGATCCTACATACATAGGATTTGAAATGTACTTGGGGGCACTGCCTAACCGAATTAATCGAGATTTATGCTACATCAGTACATCACAAACATGTCTGTGATAACAGAAAACCATACAGTCTCAGTCTCTCAGAAGAGAAATATACAACAACAACAAAACTTTTGATTCCAAACAAATTAGGGTAGACTAGTAATAAAACCTCCTCAAAGTCAAAGAGATGAGACCTTGCAAATAAAATAAAATAAATAATAATAATAATATCAGAAGAGAAATATATCAGAAAAAAAATTGCACGTACCGTGGAATCAAGAACACCAGAGCCTCCAGAAGCAAAGTTGGCTCCTGTCATGTAGGCTGCAGCAGCCATCGTCGTCTTGTTGTCAGCATCAATGGCGATGAGAGAGAGGTAAGGTGGTGGACTCCTGTTGAACCCCATATCGACGGCTGCAAATTTGATCACCAAAAAATTCCATTCATCGGAAATGATATACCCTGTGACTGTGGTAAGAGAAATATGCATATATACATGGCACATAATCACAAATTAATTTGCTGCAATTATTTAAAGCATGTAATAGTCGGTTGTTACACGTGCTGCCTATATATATGGAAAGGCTCACCCAGGAAGTCAATGCCGATGAGGCCATTGCTGAACCTGCCCGTCGGCTTGCCGCCGGGGAAGTCGACGCCGTTGCGAGGGAAGTTGGCCTTGGCGCTGCTCCCCGGCAAGTAGTCGTTGTTCCCCACGTCGGCCGTCGAGTCGCCGAACACGAACATCGCCGGAACCTTCGCCCCGGCAGCGCCGCCCACCGCCGCGGCCACGAGAAGCAGCCGGAGTGCCGCAGCTCGCCGCAGAACGGCCATGGCTGACTTGGATCACTAGCCACAGAAGTACAGCCGGAGCAGTGTGTGTGTTAGTGCCTCCCCTATATTTGCTAGCTATATATATAGGTAGAAGACGAGCAATTTATTCTGATGAATGAAATGAAACTTGCCTTGTCATTCATATGGCCTCCAGCTAGCTAGCTAGCTCAGTGCATAGTACTCTGCGCAATGCCATTGACATTCTCCCTTACAGTTTACTTACTACTCATCCGACCCCCTATTAAGCCATTAAAATTGTACTGCGCGTTCTCGGGGAAAAAAAGGCATTAAAATTGTACTCAGGTAACTACCACAAGGCTCAAGAGGGGAAAAAAAGAAGGCTTCACTGTCTAGGTTCTAGTGTTTTTTTTTTCCGAATTGTCTAGGTTCTAGATGGCCATCTTGGGAAATATTAATTTTGCTGTTTACATTACATGCTATTGAAATGCGTTGAAACCAGTTCACGTAATGCACCATGTCTTCCATTGATTTGTGCAAATTAGAGTAGACAAATTCACAGCAAAGTACCAACGCTTCATTCAGAGTTTTTTTTGGGTTAAAATGGCACCGTAATGTAACACCCTCCGGAGAGAAAAGCAAAAAATGATACTACGGACTTCGCCAACAGTGTCGCCTGCTGTGCACCCATCGCCTGGATCCCCCCGCCATGCCCCGGGAGCCCGGGTCCCTCCTGCCGTACCCCGACGTCTGGACGCCCCTCTGCCGCACGCTGGGCGCCCGGATTCCCCGCCAAGCCGTCTAGTCCCCTCGTTGTCTCCCTGTCCCCGCATGCCGCACCGTGGGAGTCTGCAGACCTACTCCCACGTACCCCACGCGTTGTTCTGTCGCATGTCGTGTCCTTGTCACCCTCGTGTCACTTCGCAGTCAGCCAAGTGCTTTCTTACGACTATAAAACGCGTCGCGCATCGCTCCCATCCTTCACACCAACCATTTCGCTTAGCTCAGAGAGACAAAGAGGATCGAGCGAGTGAGAGGTAGCGCGATCGGCTAAAATTAGTTCTAATTTTGCTGCCGATTTGAGAGTGTTTAGAGCAATGATTAGCGGCTGTATTAGTAGAAAAAAGTTCAAGATCAAGAAGAGAAGATCTTCTAGAAGAGGTAAAAAAATCGCATGCGTTATGTTTATTAGCAATGTAATTAGTGTTAAATTAACTTTTTCAAAATATTAATTTATTAGTGCAAACTGTTAAGGATTACGGTAGGTTGTTAAGTAGACACTGATTAGACAGCAAAACTAGTCATAACTAATTAGTCATAATTATTTAGTTATAATTAATTAGGCATAATTAATTAGTCATAATCAAGTAGTCGTAATTAATTAGTCATATTTAATCAGTTGTAGTTAATTAGTCGTAGTTAATCAGTCATAGTTAATCAGTCGTAGCTAATTAGTTATAATTAATTTAGTCTTAACTAACTAGTCATAATTAATTAGTCATAGTTAGTTAGTTGTAATTAATTAGTTATAGTTAATTAGTCATTAGATTAGTAGTTTTTTTCCATAAATTTAGTAGTTTTTTATTATGCACTAATTAGGTTAAATTTGTACATAAGGATTACCAAAGTGTGTTATTTTGGGGAGGTATGGAAATGTAGAATAAATAGTGTGACATGTTTATTTGGTTGTGTACAATAAAGAACGGTGAATTGCCGTAACATGCATATGAAGTGTATTGGGTTGTTGTGGCTTTAGGTAATTTGCAACATGCAATAGTTGTTTGTGTTTTATGGCGACGGTCTTGTACGAGGCGGACTAGGTGGGTTGGACATGTCAAGATGCCAGTTCAAGGTGGTCCGGGTGGAGGGCCTAAATGCGATGAATATTCACGAGGTGAGGAGTTGCATTCGGAGGGAGTTCGACATGGAGACAACAACAAAGAAGCTTATCATCAAGGCGATCACCTGCACGAATAGAGGAGGGTAGGGCGTATAGGAGTTACACAAGGTGAATGGTAGCGTTGCATGGGACCATTACATGCAAATTACTGCAAATCCCGAGCCAGCGATATACAAGAGACCGATGGTGTACATGAATTTCGTGCATAGGGTGTCAACAAACCTTGATGGCGCTGGTGCTAGTGGGAGTGGGGAAGCGCAGGCAGTGCGTGAAGACGGGAGCATGGAATGGCTGTTTTGGAGGAAGACGATGAAGGAAGACTTGCTGAGAATTTTGTGCAAAATGAGGGGGCGGAATAATGGTTGTCGGCCTACATTGACTGCCACGAGTTTCTGCAGAACCAACCGGTCGAGTCGGAGTCTGATGAGGATGTCAACCGTGGCTCGGATGGTAACGAGGAGGACACACCCAGGGTGCAGGGGGTGGTGATCCGGTCAGCGAAATTGTGTCAACGGAGGTGCCTTACGTGTTATCTAGTCTGGATGATCTCGCAGTGCGATCACTCATTCTACCACAGTAAGACGGGTCCCTAGTGGGGGTTTGATGCTAACACCATGTTAGTTGGGCAGCTCATCCCAAGCAAGGTGGTTATACAACAAGCTATAACACGGTACACTGTGTCCATCAACCAAGTGTATCGAGTGCACCGGTCCAACGCAATCCGTTACAGTAAAGTGTGTAGTGAAAGACTGCTCTGGCAAGCTCAGCGCTCACAAGGCGAAGGACTATGGCACGGTCTTCACAATCATGGCGGGATCGACCACACTTGTGAGCTGAGTAAGCCGCAACAGCAGCATCGAAATATGAACTCCGCATATGTGACGGCACTGTAAAGCACTCACAACTAATGCTTGCTACAAACATGATATTTTTATTGTTTGTTACATCTCACACACATCCGGGTCCGCGCTCCGCAGGAGCGGTCACACCGTTGGGGGCTTCTCGGGACTCTCAAGTCCATCTACGAGGATGCCAAGTAGATCGTCAAGAACTTGAGATGCAGTCGGACGAGAAACGACATGCTTTAAGCTGCTCACCGAGTGGACCGACCTAGCTCCTCGCCTAGGTCGACACGGCCTAGTGAGACCGCCGGCCATCTTAGCGCTCTCCGTCGATCATCCGCACTGTGGATCAAAGAAGTAAGTTATATTCAATTTATGTCATGATTATTTATTTTGCCTTAGGTTGTGCTAACATCATACCATTTTCTAGCCGCATGTCCGTCGAGATGCATCACTAGTGCAATCAACATCCGTACGCCCACCCGTGGATGGAGGAGACACTACACGACCTAGTGAGACTGGCGGCCATTCTAGCTCCCGTCGGCCATCCGCACTGCAGATCGAGGAAGTAAGTTATGTTCAATTTACGTCCAGATTATTGATTTTGCCTTACGTTGTGCTAACATCATTCCATCTTCCAGCCTTTAGTTGGGCGTGGGGGTGACAACGAATCAAGTGATGAAGAAATGGTCTTTCCAGCTACTGCCATGGAGGGCTACACGATGCCTGGATTTGAACCGTACAACCCAGGGTGTCCCCATAGCCTACAATGAGCAATACAATGACCAGTTCGAAGGTACCAGTACTACGGCAAGCACACACCTACCAGGTACCAGCATGGATAGAGCTCCACCGCACCTGGGGCCATTGGTACATCATACCGTCACGGCAGCACCGAGGGTTGTTCGTACATTGTACCTGGGGACCCTGGCTCCAAGGGGATTCATGGAGTTGTTCATTACTGATATGATTACAGGTGGTAGCCAGTTTGGCATGACTCAACTTGACAACACTAAGCTTGGACAAACTCAGCTTGGCTAGAGTCAACTTATTAAAGAACATCAGCCAACTCAACGGTCTCCCTACGTTCTCCGCACAGAGACACGCTCTCCGGACCAGTTGACGTACCTCACACGACATGTTCAACGCAAGACCAGGACGCGGATGCGAACGCGGACACAACGAGTACAGAGTGACTCAGATGAGTAAGCCATATTGTAGCACGTAGTGTACCATGGTACTTCTTTACATTGCACATGTACTTGCTTCGTATCTGTCCGTATGTAATCAGATTGTATATATTATGTGTGTATGTATCCAGGATATTTTACCAGATTTATATGAATTGTAAAAGGTCTTTAACTTTCAGCAACTAGATTTTTATGCACATAACATGATAGGGGACAATTGCATTACCATATTCAGCGTAGACCCGGAACATTACATTACAACAATACAACAATAACCTGAGTCTAAGTACCATATTTTGCATAAGATTACAATACCAAAATTCACCTGACAATGCCATTACACCTTTTCACGCCACCTGACAATGCCATTACACCTTTTCACGCCACCTTTCTCAGAAAAAATTGACCACTCCCTGTCATAACACCTTTTTAGACCGAAACGGCAACCCAGATCAGCTTTTCGCAGTGAGTAGACACCACTCACTAGCCATCTCGCCTTTTCAGAATGAATAGACCATACTGTGCCACACTACCTTTTCAGAAGAAAAAAAATGACCGCACACTGGAAAGACACCTTTTTTCAGACCAAATTGACAACCCTACCAGCTTTTCTCAGCGAGTGGATAACACTCACCAGCTGTTCCACTTTTTTCAGACCGAATTGATCGCACACTGGCAGAACACCTTTTTAGACCGAACTGACAATTCATACCAACTTTTCTAAGTGAGTGGACAGCACTCACCAACCGTCCAACCTTTTCAGACCGAATTGACCGAACACTGCCAGGACATCTTTTCAGACCGAATTGACAACCCGGACTAGCTTTTCTCAATGAGTGGACAACACTTACCAGCTGTCCCACCTTTTTAGATCGAATTGACCGAACACTGCCATGACACTTTTCAGATCGAATTGACAACCCAGATCAACTTTTCTCAGTGAGTGGACAACACTCACTAGTTGTCTCACCTTTTCAGACTGAATTGACTGCACATTGCCAGGACACCTTTTCAGACTGAACTGACAACTCGGACCAGCTTTTCTTAGTGAGTGGACAGCACACCCCATCCGTCCCACCATTTTAGTCCGAATTGACCACACACTACCAGGGCACATTTTCAAACCGAATTGACAACCCGGACCGGCCTTTTGCTGTGAGTGAACATCACTTACCAACCATCTCACCCTGTCATTTGTCATAATTTACACCCTCAATGCTACACCCTATCCGCTTATAAAAGGAGGGAGAAGAGAGCTGGAGGAAAACACTACACCACAACAGCCAACACTTCACTCTAACTTGTCTCGCAAAACAGAGAGGAAGGAGGGAGAAGAGAGCGAGGTAGAGGAGAACATTAGGTTGGCCTTGGAGATGTCGAGCTGTGCGGAGATACTGCAAAAGCGCAAGTGGTTTGTCGGGAAGGCAAGAACCTACCTGAATTGTTCAATGAAGGATGCGCCTGTACCACCGGAGTTTCCATGCCCACAGTGTGACCGCAAAACCCTACTTGGATAATTCAGTCCATACACACATCAATGTTTCGTATTTTACGTTGCATTCCACATATCACTAACTTTATCCGTGCATAATAGCAGCCGTAGGAGCGTTACTTCTTCGAATGGATCGATGGTCCGAACAAGTACGATAGGGCATTCATTGAGCAGAAGTACATGTTCAACTACGCGCTGCCACCCGAGACCTTCCATCGCTGAAAACCTTACGTACTCGACAGCGAGGAAGACAAGGGAAACGTGGCGATGGAGCCCAAGAGCGCCGAACCACACGCTGAGGATGGCCAGGCAAAGTGTGCGGTGAAAAAGAGGAAGGCTCCTGCTAGTGCGATCGACGGTCATCCTAGCGCTCCCCATCACCCAGGCACACTGCGGATCGAAGAGATAAGTTATGTCCAATTTGCGTCCTAATTATTAATTTGGTCTTACGTTCTGCTAACATCATTTCATCTTTCAACTCGTCTCGCAGTACAGGACTACCATCGGGACTGGTCATGCCAGCATGTCTGTAGGAGACAAGGGGAAGGCACCGATGGATCATCAAGACTTCCGATCTACCTTTTTTTTCCTATTCCAAAAAGACGCACATGTATCCTAGGTGTAGATTGGTTTGACTATCCGTGCATGCTATTGTTTCTAATGCACATAACAAAACCCTGTAAGCCTTGTAATTCACAACTACATTGTGAAGTCTTTAAAATTTAATTACCAAATATTTCATCTATTTAAAATTTTATTATCTTTTTTTAAAAGGAATCGGTTCTGCAAACACTACAATTGTGACAACAACGCATATGCGAAACCTAAACCTTTTTTTTTTTTGCCATTTCGCTCTGAAGGAGGCTATTTTTTCTATTGTGGTGCCAAATAAGCCAAAAACTCGTCTTCCAAAGAGGGTGTATGAAATCATGTGCTTTCCTTGTATGTCCAACTTCCTATGTATTATCACCTATAAAAAAATGGTCCAATATACACCATATTTGTTGTGTATTTTCTTATATAGCTAGTACACATTGTACTCTATTTATATACGCAAATCAGGAAACAATCAATGTGAAATCAAGAGGGCAAGGCGACCGGCGCATAGGGGGGTCCTGCCGGCGCGTCCTCGGTGTCATTTTTTACTTTTCTCTCTAGAGAGGAGGCTACATTTGCTATTTCTACGGTAAACAATACCATCTAAACCAAAAACTCCATTCATTAATGAAAACTGGTATACACAAGCATATCAACCCATTCCGAAACAAATGCAACTGGCACAGATTACAACATGGCAACATTGAATGCATATAGAATATTCACTTTTAACGTTTACTACATGCATATCAGTTGATGTTACAATGTGAAACTACAAGGGGCATCATCTGCCAGTCAGCTCAACATTAGCCCCAAAAAAATTTGCCGAGCATCCCAACATATGCTCAGGTGAGATACAACAAAAATGTTAACAATTGTTTCAAATACATTGTTTTCTCATCTGCGTAAGTTCGTAATGCTGATTTGAGTTTCAGAGAGAGCATCCCTGTAATGACATGCAGCATCTGTGTAGTGGAGATAAATAGGACTATTTGCTTCTTTGCGCAGATAACATGCTTGATTACTGACCAGCGCAACACACATGTGCATGGGTCAGAACTATGCCTTTTTCCTAGTGATCCTGTTACCAGGCAAAGCTTGTGTTAAACAATTGATGCCAAAAGAAAGTGAAAAGAGGTGCACATTAATGATTAACAAACCTGAAGCAATGAATCCCGAGTGCATTGGTGATTTCATGGATAACAGATGTAGCAAAATGCATGTACAGCGCCACTGTCAAATTGATCAAAATAGTGAGATCAAGCATACGTGATACATATGTCAATACGACGTAAGATGCGCTACGAGCCTAGAACCAATTACAGCCTACGATGACAATGGTATGATATGACTATAAGCTATTTCTCATGATTTTGTTTTTGGTTAAGTGAACAATTTGACCGTAAGGAATAGCCTTGAGCAGTTGAGCTACTCATCTAAACTTTACAGAAGCACGAACAAGTACACCCACACATTCATGGATAAATTAGCAGATTCGATCGTCCAGAATAAAAAAAACAAATAAGAAATATTACTTTGTGAATGATTTTGTTTTTGGTTAAGTGAACAATTTGACCATAACGAATAGCCTTGAGCAGTTGAGCTACTCATCTAAACTTTACAGAAGCACGAACAAGTACACCCACACATTCATGGATAAACTAGCAGATTCGATCGTCCAGAATAAAAAAAACAAATAAGAAATATTACTTTGTGAATAACTTTATAAAAGAAAATGATCAAATCAGTACATTAAGTGCACAACTGCAACTTGTTCCTAGAAAATATAACTAAGTTGTTAAAATAATTTAGTACCTGTAAATAAGCAGTACATTAGGAGAACTAACTGCTCATCAACAAGGGGGTTTCTGCAACAATCAATGACCATAAAATCGGATGATATACTAAATTATTATGTACAGGATACTACAAAAAGGTAGCTAGGCACAAACCCATCATCAAGCCGGGCAGTCAGTGCATTTGCAATTGCAAATGGAAAATACGCGAGGGACTGCAAAAAGGAAGCATAATTTTTAGACATAGCAAAGTATAAATATACTAGCATACGTTATATAAGGAAGGTTGTAAAAGAAAACCAAAGAATGAAGGTGATCTAGCAAGTACCATGCACATCCCTGTCTTCAGACCTTTGGGTTCATCACATAAGTGAGCCAGAATCATTCTTCCCTGTGCAGCAATATAAGCAGATATTAAGTTATGTCCACACAGTTTGTAAAAAGAGCGCCAGTCCATTACAACAAAAGAAGCATATCAGCCTGAATTATACCAACTTATGGCATAAAGAAATCGGATTAACTGTTGCTTAGAGTATCACAAATTCACAACCACCCTCAACCTGAATATTAACTCAAAAATCAAATACGGTGTCACCATGATATAGATCATAAAAGACAAAGGGGTCAAAACAAGAGCAGAATTGCAACACATTCAATGCGATAAGACAATGCTTAGAGTGGCAGGCAGGATGGCATAGTTACAAAATTAGTTTTAAACATGAAAAAGAAATATAAAAGAGCAACAGCAACGAAAGACAGATTTGCAAGGCATTGATTGTACATTTGTACGAATTACCGTAAAGCCTTACCACAAGAAAACCAAACGCAAAACCAGTTCCAATAATTAGCAGATGTGGCTGATTTCTCATTATATCTGAAGGAGACAGGTAGGACCTGCATAAAATTGTAATATACTTCAGTAACATCAGTGATATACTATAAGTTTTTTTTTCTAAACTGCTAGCTTCAGCTGTCTAGCCCAAATTTCTCGAATAAGAGTAACGAATATATATACAACGGAACTAGGAAGGGTCAACAGCCATACCAGACAAGAACTCCAGCCAAGAGCAAACCAAAAGGAAAGAGCTGTACAAAAGAAGAAAATCGTATGGAGAAAAGAGAAGCAAGATACTACAATAAATATAAATCTTACCATTGCTAGTGCCAGCAGCATGCTTCCTTTTCTTGCTTCGACAACTTTGTAAACATTGTGAATACTGTAGGGTTACAACATTAACTTAGTGGAGCATGATTATAGTTTAATGTTTGATCATTTCCAAAATTATAAAATAGTAAAATACAATACAGTTCCGAATCAAACAAATGTGGTAGTTTTTCAACTCAAAATTGTTTCATCAGCTCAGGGAGGCTTGCCTCACTAGCCAATCAAATCAATATAAGAGCATATAGCCAAGATAAAAATCCAGAAGACATTCAAAATGTTGTATGTAATGTGTTTGCTTAACTACCAAAGGTGCACATCATTTAACAGTTGTCTTTCCTCATGTGGGTGCAAACAAAGTTCAAAACAAACCAAAATTTAGGTTATCTTTTGCATGAGTATTCTGATGAATGATGATAATTTCAACAGGAGCATTAGATTTAGAACCACTCGGTGCAATAACTAAAATGGTGTCAATTGGTCCAACTGCAACTGTAAGTCTGTACGTAGAGTTGACACTATACTATATCTTTTGCTTCACAATCAAATAAAAGAGCCGACACAAGATATTGACAAGTGTAATTTTAGCTGGTTTTATAAAGAAGCTTACTGGGTCATATCATAATGTATATAAATGACAAAAAAAAAACGAGAAACAGCACAAAATACTACACAAAAGTAGCACATGCTGTTACAATAGAACTTACTTGGATCCAATCGTTGGGATTACAGCAAAAGCAATCATTAGAAACAGCACAATGCCATATACCGGGATTTCTGGAGAAGAATCAGTGAGCAATAAACTTTAGTATAGGGAATGCCAGAATTTGTCACTGTCCGTGTTATGAACTTGATACCAAATGTTATGAACCTTAGTTCATAATGAGGTAAACACCGTCAGAAAGAAGGCCGGGCGGCGTCAGCTTGGTGGATGAGAGATTAAACTATAGATCGGGATGATAGAACCTTGAGAGGATGACTAGATTAATTCATGTTTCTTGCTTCCTTAATAATGGATGCATATTATTCCTTTTATAAAGACGATCCGACTTAACCCTTAAGAAATAATCTCTATATCTAAGGAAACTTATCTCTATTAGATGGAATATATTTTTAAGGATGTAAACCCAAATAACAAGGAAACTAACAATTTTTATTTCTGTTTCCAATTACTAATGCACCCGCGGGCCCGGTGTGAACAGCGCGTGGTGCTACAGTACCATATGTACTGTTCACACACGTGAACAGTACCGCCCGTGACATTCGGCTCTGCGGTTTTCACAGAGTATTAACAAAAAAATAGTTGGACTCAAGTTGAAGGAATTGATTAACACAGGGTTATCCAAAATATAAAAAGTAAAATAGAATTATGAGCTAGGTACTCCATACCAGCAACAAGAGGCACCCAATTTAGTAGGGGCATTGACTTCCGGAAATCTTGTGCCCACCATTCAGCTCCTATGAAAGGAAAGATGAGCTATCAGTATTACTATGAGTCTATGACCATACCATATGACTTCAAATATAAGTAAATACCTGATACATATGCACAATACATTAGCGGGAGAAAACTACAAAGATTGCCAAGTTCCACATAGATTTGATTAGTGTGGAAATTGATATATGTTTTAAGTAAAATGGTACCTGTGAAAAAGGTGAAAAAATGGCACACATAGATCAGCATAAGGCCTTCAGTTGGTCCATTGACTATAGGAAGAATAAGCGTATTCGTAAAAAAGCTGCACGCAGAACAATGAAGGGTTACATACAAATATGCCACTCAAAACCAATGCAACTAAAGTCTGTTAGGATCAGTGCAGATGTAGGAAACTAGGAATAATCATAAATATTACAAAGCATCAATGATAAATCGATAAACAACAACGTATTTAGTTGTCAAACTTGACAAGAGTAGTGCTTCTATGCCTGTTGCAGGAACTAAAATGCACAAATCTAGTAGGGTGTAGGGTATTGGGTGGTTGCAACTTGCAAGTCAAACCTCAGTTTGCTTTAACAATTGCGCTTTTCAATTTTTTTGAGAGAATTGAAGCACTACCCAAATGAGAATATATATTGTGTACAGACCAAATCATCCATAATGAACCACATACCAAGAGCATAATAGCTGGTGAGACACATCAAGTTTTAAGAATCATTTGGAGAAGAAAAAAAGGGGATAGCACAAGGCACAAGCACTGTTGAAACAGTGAAACATGCTCAGCATTTAGAATTAGAAAACGTCCTAAAGACTTGGGGATCATATGGGAGACATTGTCCAGGGAGAAAATATAGCCCACTTGGCAATAGATGTGGAGTATAAAACCATCAGAATACTAGAATTGGTTTAGAACAATGTTTGCTTCTAGGGAAGTGTGATGCTCTAACATAGGAATGCAAGAAGCCAAGAACTCATGAACTCACTGTTCCCAGGTTGCACAGTAAAATGGGACAGCTGAAATGACCCAAAACCAGAAGGCAGCCTTTCCACACATTGCCGTGCTTCCAAAAGCCAAGGATTCAAACTAATAGATAAAATAATCAGTTCACAATAATTTTGGTATCTTTGCACATGAGAGGAAAAAGTTGATGAATAGCCTTACAGCACATGCAAGCGCATCACATCCTGTTCAGGATAAAAGCTTGTCAGAATCACATATAGGCTTTCTTAAAACTGAGTTCACCAAGCTGAATTGGCAGTGGAGAATACCATGGTCGAAAAGCTCGCCTAAAGGACTTGATGAATTGGTACGCCTTGCTTGTTTACCATCCACAGCATCAAAAGTCTGCATCAATATTATACCATGTAAACTACAATTCTAAACAGGTAGTGATTGAAAATTTACATAGTAGAATCATAAAAAAATCACAAAACTTGTGTATCCCAGACTAACAGGAAAAACCATCACATATCCACCAAGACATTAAGGAACCTTGACATGCACAATATTAATAGCAAGTCCCTCGTAGCATAGGTAATGAATATTTTATTGCTAGAACTGCAGAGCATAGATTAATGATTATGAGCACTAGTTGAATGCCATACTTATGTTAATGCTGCAAAGGGAGTATGATAGTAAAATATTGCATATTTGGGTGAGCATGTAAAATTTGATACCTGGTAAAGGAAAAGAAGCAATCCATGTGCAAGATGAACCCATCTAGGGGGTGATGTATCTAGATGAGGTGAATACAACTGCAAGTAAAATGACAATAGTGATAACGTATGAGTTTACCGAAATATTACGGACGCAACCAACAAGCAATAAAAACTCTCATATATATAGGTTAGGAAATCATGAATGGAAAACTTTACTGCGATAAGATACTTACAAAGCCAAGGAACGCCGATGCTAGTAGAAACACAAAACCTGTCAGTGTAATCTGGAAAAGAAGAAGCAATGCTTTATCACGCCTTCAACAAAAACAGCATAGCTTATAATAACAGCATGTGCAGAACTCCCACCATGTTTGGTCTGCAGTTGATTCCAACATGGAAACAAAACAAACAAGGTTAGTATTCAATGCATGGATGTGAACAAAGAAAACAACTTAATACTGCATCAGCTTGAAGGAAAAAATGTAAATATGGAATTACTGTCATAAGCATAACCAAGATATACTTTGCCAGAGTGCTAAACTAGTAAACATTGACGGTAAACAGTAGGTGACAAGATAAACAAGCATGTTTATGAAAACGAGTAACTAATCCAGAACTAGAATATAAAATACATGCAAAACGTGCTTTCCCGCGGCGCATGAATGACCCACTAAGCAAAAGTTCGTACTTCGCCGCTGTCTGCAGCCCCTGCAAGATGCTCTGCAAGCTAAAGATGGTTCCACATGCTATACTAAAGCCTAGGAGGATTCCTCGTTATAGCAAAATATTGCAGTACCACCATGCAAGCACAAATTGCCCAAATCATACGCATATGGCATAGCTGAGAGCCCAGTTTAATGAATCAAAGCAGAACAGCAAAAACGGTACTATCTATGCTTAAAAAAAGTGCCTTTATGCTGCCCGAACAAAATATTCTCAAGAACATCTTAGTCTAACAGAAGCAGCCACTCGCATTACGCAATTAGCACTCAAGAGCTTAGCGACAAGCAACGGACCAAGCAAGCACCAAAAGGAGAAAAAAAAACATTCATGGGAGAAACAGAACAAGAACCGGGCGGGTGTGGCGTGCTTACGGGAACCAGAGCGGGAAGATGTTGACGAATCGCGACCAGAAGGGCTGGAGGATGTACTTGGCGACGAGGGAGTGGTCTACGCCGCTGTACTTGTACCGCCGCAGCGTCGCCACGCCGTGATGGCCAATGTAGCCCATCCCTCTCTTGCAACCTCTATACGGCTAGGCTACGCTACGCCCTGATCCTCTATCCCGCAATCCCCAAATCCGAACCCCAAATCGGAGGAGGAGGAAGAAGAAGGGATAAGGGAATGGGCGGAAGAAATCAAAGAATTCGAGAGGCCGGGAGAGAGGTGTGCTCCTGCGATGTGATTGGCGGGGGAATTTATGCAGGATCAAGCAATGGTGGGCGGGCGCGCGCCGGTTGGACCTGATAGGAGGAGGAAAAAAGGCAATATTTTTCGTTTCGGTCCCTCCGCTTGGACCATATTTTCTGGGACGTTGGATTTAGGGTGACGTCCTTCAGCCGTTCATCTCGTTTGTGAGCAAATGTCCTTCTGAAAATCTTTCGCAGCGCAGACAACATCAATAATCCCTCCATATAAAAAATCTCAGCAACATATCAAGCAACAGGATCACATATCAAAAAATCTTAGAATCAAAACAAATATTTGAAAAAAGACGTGTTAAAAAAAAAAACCTCGCAACATCACCGTGAACAGTTTACAATATTTTTTTTTTACTGTCGCAATATTTTTTCAACGGGGCGCAACATCTCAAAGAACAGTATGGAATATTTTTTTCGACGGGTCATAACATCAGAATAATTCACAAGTTTGATCGGGTGTTGCAACATTTGAGCCTAACTTTATGAAACATTCTGATTTCGTACGTGCAACAATGAACAACACCATATGCAACATTGTGAACATATGTCTGCAACAAAAAAAACCAACTCACTGGGCGTGGAGGAGATGGCCCGAGAAGCCCCGTCGACGCGCCGAGGTGATGTGCAGCCGAGGTGGCCGAGGGTGGAGCAGCTCGGGCGGTGTGGCTGCGTCAGGAGAGAGGCGGCAGCCACAGGAGGCAGCATGGCGGTGCAATCATCTCTTCGAGGCACTGGATCGCCGATCTCATGCTCGAGTTCTTGGACAGGTCGTCCTTCTTGCCGCTCCACGTCCGCTTCGACGACAGGATGGAGAGCTTCTTGGCGAACGACTGGATGGAGAGCTTCGTCACGCCAACTCAACAATGTAAGCAATCGGAGATGAGATTGGGAGGAGAGAGGAGGATTAATGAGGAGGAGGAGGGGATGGGGATGGACGGGAAAGGTAGAGGAGATAAAAGGGGGATGAGGAAGTGGAGGGAATGAGCTTCGTGGGGTTGCAAACTTACAACAGCAGAGGCAGAGAATAAGGAGCGAGCGGTGGAGAATGCGTGTGGTGGTTTAGCGGTACAAGTAGGCGTCTGATCTTTTCCTCCTGAGTCTGACGCCCGAACTGTAGCATTATCCTATTTTATGTGTTTTAGGTACCCATCAATCGTAGCGTTGTAAACTAGTCTCGCTATTTATTTATTTGGTGGGGATAGGACAATTTACCAAAATAGATGTGTTCCACTATTTACCTCTCAACATCTCATTTGAGGAGTAAATTCTTAAATACGTCTATTCGTAATGGCAAATCCTCACTAATTCATTTTTTGTTTCGTTTCAAAGAGCATGTCTCAAATTAGCCTACCATTACACTTTGCAAAAAGAAAGGGCTACTATAAACAATAGTACTCCAAGGCAATCATGGTCAGACGTGGCCAAATGGGTGGCCCAGCCTAGCACGGCACGACCCATTTCGGCCCGTGAAAGAATCGGGTTGTGTCGTGCCGGCCTGCGTGCCTGGGTGGTGGCCCAAGCATGGCCTGAAGGCTGGTCATGTCGTGTCATGCCAGCATGAGCCTGTTTGGACCGTCAGGCCGTTCACGATCCACTTAGCCCAAAAAATAAAAATAAAAATTGAAAAATGCAAAAAAAAAATTTGAAAAAGATCATAAACATTCCCAAAAAAACAAAAAATGTGTAGAATTCATAAATACATGTGAAAGTTATAAAAAAATTAGTCAGGCATATTGAAAATATAATAAAGAGTTTTATTAATATTGAAATGGCTATCTCGTTAAAACCTTTGCCAAGTAAAAACTCAACTTGAGAAAACCTTGGCAAAGAAAAAAGAGTATAATCTATAGCTCTACATACATATTTGTTCTAAGTGCCATTGTAGAGGTACAGATTTTTGAACATGTACGACAACTCTATATTTTCCACAGAGTGTTGTGTTCGCGAATCAGCCTGTTCCTAGTCCTTCATGGTTAGAAGTATCTCCACCATCTCAATCGTGAGACGTGTTCTTCTCTCTAATATTCTTACAGAAAGACTGAAAGTGGACTCGGAGGAAACCGTAGAGACAGGAACAGTTAACACATCACGTGCAAGTATGGATAACACGGGATATGTTAACTTATGAGCATGCCACCATTGCAAAATTTTAAAGCCTTCTGAGTTGAAATCCACCGTATCGCAGTCCAGATAGGTGGATAGTTCCCCACTCCTTGGTGTTATTCTTGGTTGAGCAAGCGGCGCTGTAGAAGAAAAAGACCTAGATCTAGAGAAAGAGCCACTGAAGATCTTACTCCATATATTTGTCTTCCTACTTGAGGTGGGGGCTACTAGAGATCGTTGCAAGCGGACTCCTAGAACTTATTTTCATACCTTTAGTAAACCTCATGTAATTAAGAACGAACTTCTGCAAAATAGTTAGAATAGTCTACCCTGTAGCATCACTAACAAGATCAAGAATATTAGCAAATGCTTCAATTTTACCTCTATGATCTAAAATAAATGCAAATGCATATAGGAAAGATATTTTTCTCTAATATTTAAGGTGTTTATTTTTCATAGTAGCAATATCCTCGTGTAAAACTAAGTCATTTTCATACATTTTCAATTGAGTGACAATCTGTAAAATACTATGTGTCGACGATCAAGTCGCCGATCTTACAATAAATGGAAAAAAGAGAGAATGACGTGGGAAATCTTGGGATTGCAATGGGACTGCTCTTTATTAGTATGAACTGAGATTTTACAAGGGGTGTATCCTGACAGAATAACGGACTACTTTTTAGAGTACAAGACAATGCTTCTTTCTTTCTATCTTCTGATGATCTCATCCCCCCTTCCAGCGTTCCATCTTCCTTCTTTAAATAGCCTTTGAAGAGGTGGCAGTTACTTCCGGAGAAGGCGCCTGATGCGAAGCGTTGCGTCTGGTCGGAGTCAAGGGACGGTTGATACAGAATCAACCGTTTGGTGGTTATATGTCTATGAAACATATAACCGCACGGAGGTTGTTCACTGGTGTGTCTTGGATAAGATACGTCGTATGGAATATGCACGTGTTCCATTCATCATACTGTGAGAATATACCTTGGAATCGGTTCTTACCTTCTCGGCGGTTCTCACGGTGGAAGCTTAGCAGGCCTTCGTCAGGCCGGTACCCATTATGTAACCTCGGAATCTCTACGACTAGTGGTCGTGCACCTCAAAGGTTACGACCATGAAGACGTATGGTCTTTTATATATTAAAGATAATATATAGAGGTTTTAATCCTCGTCACTAGCCCCGAACTTTAAATGAATAGGTCGTGTGAACACCTTTCTTCCGATGAAATCGTATCGGGATGGCGCTTATTAAATACAAAGGCATTTGAAGCGGTTTGTATTCACTTTAAAGTTGAGAACTTTGCCTTGGGATTTGAAGAGTTTCGATGTCAGTTGGACTTTTTGGGTAACTCCTTATTACGGTTTAGGATTTCAAGCTTATAAAACCCCTTTGTAAACTTAGGGTTTTTCACTTCCTCCTTTCTTTTCTCATCTTAGAGTAAAACTACCTCAGACCTCCTTTGCTTTTCTCACCCAAAAGAACCTAACCATGTCGGACCAAATCACCAACCCAGTCGGTTTCGACCTAAGTGAGAAAAAGTTGGAGAATGCGGAGAAAATCGGGATGCTCCCGCAAGGATGTGATTTCTTGGAGATCGCGTTTGGGGAACATTCCCGAGCGATGAAGATGGAGAAATTCTGTTTTCTCGCATATATCGAATGCGGTTTGACTACCAATTCACTCCTTCCTTCCTCAAGTTTTGGAGTATTATGGAGTTGAATTGGTGAATCGCTCCCAATGCCATCGCCAATCTCGGTATTTTTATCTATCTCTGCGAAGCGCACTTGGGGATTCAGCAGATCTGGATCTATTCAGTACTACTATAGGATGACAAAGTCGGAAAGCGATTGGGGCCTTTGGAGAGTGCACCTTGCGTCTCCATGATGGAAAAGCGATGAGTACATTTTTATGTACTCAAAATCTTCGTGGTCGTCGTGGAAGAAGAGTGGTTCTATATGAAGATCACGAAGAAAGACAACCTTTATTATTCGGTAAGAAAGCGGTCGAGAATCCGAGATGGCGCTCCTCTATGGAGAAAGAGGGAAGCGTAGGAAAATGGTGAAGCAATCAAGCTTTAGCGTCAAGGTCTAACATCTTGGCATGTGGTGAAAGATTTTCCACGCGCAGGTTAGCCTTTGAAGGCGGAGCACATAAGATGCTCTGGTACATTGGTCGTGATGATACGACCAGAGATTCCAAAATGGTAAGCCATTAACGATTCGACCGATTTTCCTATCTCGGTTGATTATTTTGTATCCTTAAATCTTTCATCTTACCTTTACTGACTCTATCTTACGATGAGATTAGAAGCGGATCAAGATGATCTCGCGGAGAGCACAGCGACAAGGCTAGTTTTCCTCGGATCTTAGCGGTCGTTTCCATGAAGAGAGGATTGAGAGACTTAAGGTAAAAACATCAAGCTGTTGTCTTGTTATCGTACATATTATTTTTGATCGGTATACCATAAACCCTCTTTGATGTGTAGTCGGTTGGGTTGAGAATCAACAAGGTCACGAAAGATGTGAGCCAATTGATGATCGATCTCCTTCGACCACACGGGATGTAAGCCTTCGAGGTAGGTAACCAAACACAAATAATATTTTGGATAAATTATGTTTATCGCCTAACTATCTTTGATGATGAATTTGGCGGTCGTCGTGCACCTTCGGCAAGGTCATCGAGAACCCTCCGGTGCCTCACGAGGCCATGTTGTGGAGGTAGGCGAATCTACATCTCTGACCGGCGATCGGGGACCTCGACCAAATGGTCGCGGATATCGCTCGATTTCGATCGGTGGATGTGCAAGATCTAGTCAACCCTAGGTCGGTATAGCGAACTTTACTTGATGCGCTACAAGGGTAAATTCGGAAAACAACAAGGTATATATATAAAATAAAGAGGTCGTATTTATACATACCTTGGATCTTCCTTAACTTCTCTCTCTCTCGTTTTAGATCTTACGGTGTTCGGTGTGTGTCAGGCAGCACCTCTCGAGAAAAAGTTCTGAGGTAGAGGTGGTCGTGGAGGCTCCGACCAGGATACTCCTAAAGCAAAAACTACCGAGGATGAAGTAGCAAAGAAACCCCGAGCGGTTTCAAAGATCTGCTCGAGATCCTTTAGTAATCCTTACTCCTACTCAGGAGGTAGTCATCCCAGAGATCCTCAACGAGTTCCACCTCCCAGAAATACTTCTCGAGTTAATAAATTCCCTTTTTCTCCCGATTTATCGAGGATAAGGAACTTGATGAAGCACGGGAAAGATCTCGGACCATCAAGCCAAGATTGGTCGGATACAATCTTCTCGAATATAATGATATGGCAATTCGGGTAAGTATTCTCGACCATCGACAACTCTTTCTTTTGCGGTTTCTTTGAAAGCTTGCTAAAGAAAGGAATTTTTGTTTTGTAGCATTTGGTGAAAACTATCTTTGTGATCGGAGGACTGACCAGTGAATAAAAACTTTGGAGCAAAAACACTCCGTCCGAGAAGTAAGTACATTTCTCTTTTGATCTCCTACGGTTTATTATCTTGATTCTCCTTATAGATTATCCTTCTCTTTCTACCATATTTGATAGATTTAGAAAATTAAAGAAGAGATCAAGGCCAAGGAAGCCCTAATAATAAACTCGAGGAAGAAAATCATAGTAAAGACCGGTCGATCGAGCATGCGATGACCGGACAAAAGAGGTTTTCGACTCTTGTGAGAAGAAAACCAAAGGTAATCGGTCGGAGACCTAACGATATTCCATAACTCCAATTGTAAAGAGTACATTGATTTTGTTTATCTACTCGTGCGAAAAATTGTAGCACTTGAGCAGCGGAGAAGACCCTCGATTTTGAGCGTGGCCAAAGGAAGCTCTTGTATTTGGCCTTGATGAGAAGATCAAGGCTCTTAACAAGATGATCTTCGATATGGGATCAGGATCAAGCTTGCCTTCTTTAGGAGATCCAACGGAAAAGATGGACTACTTTGGTCAACTTTTGGAAGATCTCAAAGGTGCGCTCAAAACTATGAGGAAAACCATACCTGGACAATGAAGGAAGCTATTGTGGCTGGAGTTAGTGTTGCTTTAGCAAAATTAAAGGCTTCCGACCCTCTGTTAGTCTTAAAGGCATGGAAGAGGACTTCATTGCTCTGAAAGTGAAGCAACAAAACTTCTCGAGGAAGTAAGACCTCTCGGAGAGAAAGTTGCGAGAAGAAATGGAAGTCGGATCTCCATCACATAGCAACTTGATCAGTGGTCTCAACATGTAAATGAATGTAACTTTAGACTATGTAAAATGAAAACTTACCTTTTATTAAAGAAGATCTGCTTTGTCTTATTAATGTTGTTAAATACTCATATATCTCTAGCCCCATTGCTTATGTTAGTAGATGAGCGTTACTAAAAGAAAGCGAGAGACCGGATAATTGAGTAATAACGATGACCATGGTAAGAGTCTTGATAATGTGTATGACAATGATCTAGGAAATACTAAGAAATCATGTGGTGGAACCAATCGGCGACTTACGCTAGTCTAGATTTTGCCCATTATCAAGTACTATGGAATACCACTTGTAGTCGAAGACATAACAAAGACTAGATCTTGCTTATAAGAAGATATGCATTAAGAATGTATGCAAGAAATGAAATGAAGAGATAAGTACCGTTGTTTAGGAAATATTCGGATCAGTCGTATCGAATCTTAAGAAGCGAAGATTTGTAAAATATTTCGCTAAACGTGCTCATTCTCAAATCCGGCGGCATGAGGATCGTAGGAAAAGGACCGTCACTAGGAAGCTCCTTCCAGTGGGCAGGACCACGTGCAGAGAGGAGAGACTTCGACCAGGAGGCTTTCTGTGTCCCGACCAGTAGCCAAACTTGATTAGAACAGAATGTTGAAATAAAATAACAATCTTCAATTTCAAGAAACGAAAGCCAAGTAAATCGTGCGAGTTGGTACTCCGTATACTCGTATGACTCTTTAAGAAAAGAATGTCCGGTCGTGAGTGTGTATCATTGAAGCAATGATCACGGCTAAAACCAATGTGATTGGTGACATTTAAGTCAACAACCATGAGTAGTGGAGATCCCAAAGAAGGAATATCGGAGAGAATGAGAGTCTTCTCCGACCAACGATGAACGGAATGGCATACGACGGATGCAACAAATAATAAGTATAAACAACCATAATTATCATTTTAAGGAAAAGCATCTTTATTGAAGAAAAAATGAATAAAAATGAAATACATGAAATTAAACATAGAACTTACGCAATTGATCAATATTCCAGAATTAGATAAAACACCCCATCGACATAGCTAACCGTCATCGATCACGGTGGGTTACTTCGACCACGATGTATGGACCTTCCCATTTAGGTGAAAGTTTATTGCGATTTGCTTGGTTCGGATTTTTCGAGAACGGATCACCTCTGACTAGGCTGCGAGGTTGTACTTACGATCGTGATACCGACGCATGGCTTGTTGGTAGATTGTTGATCGTATCAAGGCTTGATTTCGTCTTTCTTCAAGGAAATTGATGTCGTCAAGTCGTCGTTCGGTCGATCACTTTGAGAAAAGTAATCACTCGAGCGAGAACCAATTTTAGTTACGGAGGAAGCATAGCCTCGGCCAGTAAACTAAAAAGAATGGTGTTTCCCGGTCGCATGACTAGTTGTGGTGCGAATAGCCCATAATACGAGAGGAAGTTCTCGAACCCAAGCTCCGACCGTTGAAATGGCGGTGAACACTCGTCGTTTGATCCCTTGCATTATGATAACATTGGCTCGCTCAATCGCTCCATTGCTCGTGGATGAGCAACGAGGCGAAATGTATCTTGACACCTAGTTTTTCGCGAATTCACGAAAATTGCCGCTGAGAAGCGGGCGCCGTTATCGGTGATTATCGATGGGTACACCAAACCGTGTAATCACGCTTTTTGTTAGGAACCTCTTGGCGGCTTCGGTTGTAGTTTTACAAGCGGCTCGGCCGATCCACTTAGTGAGCGTGTCAATCACGACGAACAGAACTCAAAGCCCGGTGCCTTTGGGAAAGGTCCCGAATGTCCGATCCCAGTTGCAAAAGGCCAAGAAAGAGGATTGTTTGCAAAGCTTGAGGCGGCGATGTACTTGTCGGCTATGAAAGCGACATTATGCGCGCCGTCACGAGCTCTTTTGCATCATGAAGGCGATTGGCGATGAGTATCCTTGCCTAAAGGCTTTGCCGACCAGCGTTCTGTAGGAATGATGAGCTCCACAGACTCCTTCATGAATTTCGGTTAGCAATTTAATGTCATCCGATTGAGATATGCATCTCATCAACACTCCGTGAGATCCTCGCTTATATAAGGTACGTTCAATGAGAGTGTATGATTTGGCTTTTCGTGCAATACGATCAGCCTCTACATCATCTTCTGGAATTATGTCATGCTGAAGATAATTGTAGATCGATGTCATCCAATCTCTACCGTGATCGTGATGGCGCCAACCATCATCGACCTGTGGAGCATCCATGTTTGCAGAATCAAGGTGTGTAACCTTCTTGCTAACATCTATGTCCTCGGAAGGCTCAACTACCGAGGGTGAATCGAGTTTCTCGAGAAAAACTCGGGCGGGACGGATGTCCGTGTGGAAGCCATCCGCCAACCAGTGCGCGAAAGTTTTCCTTTCTAGGAATGTGTTGGATCCAAAACCAAGAAATGCTTTTCAAGTTTCCGTACTTCGCGGATATGATGACATCTTGGTACTAGAGCATTGATACTCTTTCCCTACTTGATTCGCTACTAGTTGAGAATAACCTTTCACTAGCAATCTGCGAATCCCGAGCGAACGAGTGCTCGAAGTCTGCCGACAAACCTTCGTATTCTCTTTGCATTATTTGTAGCAGAAAGTTTAAGCGAATGGCGTATTGAAGTTGTTCGCGAGAGGGGAAATCAAAACGACCTGACCCGAGCCTTGAAGCATCAAAGAACCATCAAAGTACATTGTCCATTGGTCGTGAAACTTGTACTCGGGTTCTTGGGAGGTTCGTGGTTTGTCCATTCGGCAATGAATTCGCTATTGCACGAGACTTAATCATTGTTCTAGGGACAAAATGGAGGTCAAACGCCCCAAGCTCAACCGCCCATTTCGCTATTCGTCCCGATGACTCCCTGTTACCTAGGACTTGACCAAGCGGATATCCGGTAGGTACGACCACTTTATGGACCTGAAAATAATGTCTAAGTTTCTTTGAAGTCATAAGGAGACCATAGAGCAATTTCTGTATCTGTGGATATCGTTCTTTTGGTCTATGCAAGACTTCGCTTACGTAATATATTGGTCGTTGGATACAATCACGTTCTACGACCAATACACCGCTAATGCGTGGCGTTGCGTGACGTAAATTAGCAATGTCTCTTCCAATCTTGGAGAGACTAAGACGGAGGATTCGTGAAGATACCGTTTAAGCTCCTCAAAGCGTCGTTTGCCTCTTTAGTCCATTGAAACTTCCATGTTTGGAGAAGCTTGAAGAATGGGAGTCCTTTTCTCCTAACAGTGCTATGAAATGACTTAACGCCATACACCGTAGGTTAGCTTCTGGACTTCCTTTTTCGTGGTCGGGAACGCATCTGATCGATAGCGGTTATTTTCACTGGATTTGCTTCAATGCCTCTAGCAGAAACTAGAAACCCGAGCAGTTTTCCCAATGAAACTCCGAACGCACACTTTTCCGGATTTAATTTAAGGTTATGACGTCTTAAATTATTGAAAGTCTCTTGTAGGTCTGGAATGTGGTCACCAATGTTGATACTTTTTACGACCAAGTCATCAACATAGGCTTCAAGATTCCGACCTATCTGTGTACTAAAGATTTTCTGCATCAACCTTTGGAACGTCGCACCAGCATTTTTAAGACCAAATGGCATCTTTACATAACAGTAGGTACCAAATGGAGTGATGAAGGAAGTTTTCTCTTCATCTTCTTTACTCATATTAATCTGGTGGTATCCTGAATATGCATCTAAAAAACTTAATAACTCACACCCGGAGGTAGAGTCTACAAGTTGATCAATGCGAGGAAGGAAAAATCATCCTTTGGACAAGCTTTATTTAAATCAGAAGTCGATACACATCGCCATTTTCCATTGGCCTTTTAACCATTACAGATTGGCAAGCCGTCGGGGTGGTCGACCTCACGGATGAATCCATCTTGGGTAGCTTGTCAATCTCGATCAGTATTTCTATTTTTCGATCGGTAAAACGCCTTAGCTTCTGCTTGATCGGTCTTTTATCGGCCGCAATGCTAGCCTATGCTCGATCACCTCACAGGGACTCGGGCATGTCGGATGCCTGCCAGGCGAATACATCCTGGTTTGCTCGGAGGAAGGAGACGAGCAACTCTTCCTATTTGGGGTTGAGTACTTCCCCGACCAGAATCTTTGCACTCTCTGAAGCGCTTTCGTCGAGTGGTACCTCTTTCATCTGGTCGGAAGGCTTTGGTGCTATCTTTGGTCTTGAGTGTTTGACCTGCATGGTAGCGGTGTTAGTTCCTGCGGTGGAAACTCATCGACCGATTCTAAACATTTCCGATCACATGCGTAGGCGATTTTCTGATCACCTCGGACCGTGATGACACCCTTTGGTCCCGGCATTTTCAAACTCTGGTAACCGTAATGCGTAGCTACCAGGAATTTTGCTAAGGCTGGACGACCAAGGATTGCATTATATCTTTGTTTCAAAATTCACTACATCGAAATAAACTTTTCGTTCGAAATTGTCGGGTTTTCGAGCGTAACCAATAGGGATAATTGCCTATTGGCTTGGCGGTAGATCCGGGAACTATACCATGGAAGGCATATTTCACGACTTTACCTTAGAATTTGGAATCGCATATCTTCCAATGCGCTTGCAAAGAGAATATTTAAAGAACTACCCCATCTATCAAAACCGATTAACCTTGCAGTTATTAATAGTAGGCTCAACGACAATTGGAAACCTACCTAGTCGAGTTGAAGGAATTGGGCAATCTTCTTTGCTAAAGGAGATTATTGTCTCCGACCACCTTGAAGGTTTGGTGATGATCGGAGTTTCAGCAAGGTTGACTTCTCGCTCCATGGCCTTCAGGTGACGTCTGGATTCGTATGAAGAAGATCCCCCGAAAATTACATCGACCGTATGCTGAGGTTCTTGATACTCCATCTCCTCGTCACCATCCTTGTCCTTTCTGGAGCTTGTTTCCCCAATTTCTTGAATTGAAGGAAGTGGACCTTTACCTGCATAATAATCATTCAATTTCTTCTGCCAAGCGCGACAGTTGCGTAAATCGTGTCCTGCTTGTTTATGGAGAGGACACCATTTTTACTTTTCTTATACTCATTGGTGGAGCTTTTGCTTTGCTATGACGAGTAATCTTTTCTTCCTTTAGGAAATTTCTCAGAAACGGCAGAACCTCCTTATTGTTGGATTACGTCGTGTTTCTTCTTCTTGAGAGCTTTCTTACGCTTCTTTTCCGACTTATCGGACGGTGGGGATCTTGTCTTTCGATCAACGGCCGTTCCACTCTACCGCCGCTAGCCGTTATGCACTTGTCGACCATGTCGAAGAGTTCGATGGTTGTTTGTGGGGGATGAATTGCTAGATCCTCCGTAAACCTTCGATTTCTTAATCCCGCTTTAAAAGCCTGGATAACAGAAGACTCTGCAACCTCTGGAATCGAGTTGCGAACTTGGCTAAATCTCTTGATGTATTGTCGAAGAGTTTCATTAGGTTTTTGCCGTATCCTGTGGAGATCATCCTCCTTTCCAGGGCGATCGTACGTACCCTGAAAGTTTGCAATTAGAAGATCGCAAAGCTGCTCCCAAGTATACACAGATCCGATAGGTAAATTTAGCAACCATGATCGGGCTGATCCTTCTAGTACCGTGGGAAGATAATTAGTCATTACATTTTCATCGCGCCGGTAATCTCGATGTGATGGTATAAATCGAAGAAATTCTAAAGGATTTTGGGTCCCATTGAATTTATCGGGTTGGCGAGTTGGAACTGTTTGGCCAACGCACGACTTGGAGCCTGCGAGAAAGCTCGACAACTCGTGATCGTCTCACGGCGCCTTCTTTGAAAAGGTCTTTGGATTATAATCGATCGGGGACCGATTCACGAGACCAGATCGTTGATTTTACGGTATCCGATCCGGTCGTGTATACGTTTGAGAACGCCTTTGACCGCTTGTTCGGTTAAGATGATACCGAAGATCATCGGGTCCAAGCGTTGCTCTTGTTGGCGAGTGAAGGTGAAGATTCTGAAACAATCTTCTTCCCTCATGACTGCTTTGGTCGGAGCGTCGAAGTGGTCCTTGTGTTAGTTGACCCTCAACACGACCACGGCGGCTTCTTTCGAGGAAGAATCTTGAGATGAAGTCATGGTGCGACTCGTGGTTGCCTTCGTTCCCGATATGCTTCGTGCGTTGCATGGTGCATTGGATAATCTCCGATACTTGACCTACAAGTCGTGCAAAACACGAGTTACGCCAAAACAGGTCGAAGTATTTAACATATTTCTAACTTCGCTGCGAGTTACGTATTGTTACGAAGGTCTTACGAGTTTCTACGAAAGAGGTGTTTGATGACACGAATTCTCTGTTCTCCCGATCGGTCTTGCTCGATCTCTGCATTGGCTAGGCGAGATCGGTAGTGTCGATGGGCGTCCACCGATTCTGTGACCTCGGCATTTGGTGCTGACCGCTCGTATCATCTCCATCATTATGTGGTGGCGAGGCAATGTGTGGAGGACCGTACCGACATCTTGATTTGAATCCTCGATCGCATTGACCTCGTGTTTCCAACGATTATCCTCGATGAGCTTCCATCGTAATCAATGGAGAGCCTTTCGAGTTTTCACCAAGAGTTTCCACGATGGAGAATAATCGGTGATCGATACCTCACGAGGTCCTTGTAATGATCTCGGCTGATGCGCGTGACGCGATCGTATCTTGAGCCTTATTATCCCCATCATTTATCACCGTGGGTTTCATCGACATTGTCACCAAGTGTCGGTTGGCTCTGGAATTGCTAGAAGCCGTCGGTGAGTATCTATCAACCATGATCGCATCAAAAGTATATTGGACTTGAGTTGATGAGTTGGGTTTTCTTCACCTTTCTTGCCGGTCGCGAGTCCGGACTTCTTGAAACCGGGCTTTACGAACCGGTCGGGGCGTCTCCTCTCGAAACACCAGCGATCGCGGTGGTGTATCCTCATCCATCCGTCGATTTCGCTTGTTTACGCAGCAGCGACCGGTGGAAGAGGAGGATGATGAAGAGGCTCCATTTTCCTCCATGGCACGCATGCATGCGTCCATGTCAAGGTTGGCGTAGTCGCGCGGTCGAACCAATTCTCTTCGTCCCAACTTCCGACATAACCGCATGAGTGATTACGAGTGGGAAATGGACAAAGAATCGGTGAGCAACACCAGTCTTCCAAGATTCCACGCCGCGTTCCCCACGGTCGGCGCCAGCTGTCGACGATCAAGTCGCGATCTTACAATAAATGGAAAAAGAGAGAATAACGTGGAAATCTTGGGATTGCAATGGGACGCTCTTTATTAGTATGAATGAGATTTTACAAGGGTGTATCTGACGGAATAACGAACGCTTTTAGAGTACAAGACAATACTTCTTTCTTTCTATCTTCTGATGATCTCATCCCCCCTTCCAGTGTTCCATCTTCCTTCTTTAAATAACCTTTGAAGAGGTGGCAGTTACTTCCGGAGAAGGCGCCTGATGCGAAGCGTTGCGTCTGGTCGGAGTCAAGGGACGGTTGATAGAGAATCAACCGTTTGGTGGTTATATGTCTATGAAACATATAACCGCATGCGGAGGTTGTTCACGGTGTGTCTTGGATAAGATCGTCGTATGGAATATGCACATGTTCCATTCATCATCTGATGAGAATATACCTTGGAATCAGTTCTTACCTTCTACGACCAGTTCTCACGGTGGAAGCTTAACTTGGGCCTTCGTCAGACTAGGGTACCCATTATATAACCTCGGAATCTCTCGACTAGTGAGGTCGTGCACCTCAAAGGTTACTGACCATGAAGGCGTATGGTCTTTTATATATTAAAGATAATATATAGAGGTTTTAATCCTCGTCACTATGCATAATAATAGAAGATGTTGGATAGTAGACAGCGGACAAAGCAACAGTGGCCTCATAAAATTTTTCTAAAAATGTAGTATATTCTCAGCAACGAACCAATATTGCTCAGACAATAGTACAATACCGTTAGTGCTCTGATATTGTGTTTGAATAAAAATAGAAAAAATGCTCTTATATGACAAAAGACTTTTAAGTATCAAGTAAGTAGAGTTCCATCTTACCGGCATGTCCAAACCAAACTTTCATAGATGTACACCCATTGCCCTTGAGAAGTTCATATATGCTGCTATTCTTACATTAGAATTATTCAAGAAATATATCGTATCGCGAAAAGATTTAAGATATACATACAACCTCTTCAAACCGGATTTGACTATAAGGTTAATAATATGACAAGCGCATCGCTGATGTAGCAAGAAAGAATCGACGTATGTACTGAAGACTAGAGTAAGAATATCCATGGCCTTAGAGTTCGCAGCGGCATTGTCTAGAGTAATTGAGAATATTTTGTTTGTAAGGCAAAAGTCTTCCACAACTTTGATAATACAGTCAGCAATATTCTCAGTCGTGTGCGTTACATCAATTAATTTGAAATCTATAATTCTTTTCTCTATTACCCAGTCATTATTAATATAATGAGCAACTACACTAAGATAATCATCCCTAGCGTGGCCACTCTATATGTCCGAGGTCAGGACCACCGAAAATATACACGTAGCAAATTTATCCTTTTAATTTATCATGATGTTCATTGTAATATTTTACTAGACCCCTAGTTATTGTCTGTCTAGAAACAATAGAGAATCTAGGATTGTGCGTAGTTGTAATGTTAGTTTGGAAAGCATTAGACTCCCCAAAACCTAACGGTAAATCCTCGGAAGCAACTAAATGATAGAAAGATTGATGGGCTAACTTAGGATCGTAGTCCCGGCTACGATCCATACCGTCGGGGTTGTATTGTAGCTACGTCTGCCTCATCAGTAATCCTTGCTTAGTCTTACATTTTGTAGCGTGTTTTTGCAAGTGCCCCGTCCCTCCTGTAGATTTTGTAGATAATTCATGATGACAAATTTTGCAAACAGGATATGTTACCTCATTTCTTTGTTCGTCTGGCTTGGTTATCTTGTCGAAATTCTCTCAGACTCCAGATGTAGACGGCCTCAACCTCTTTGCTCTGGTGGTCACCGACGAAGATGCTACCGTAGAGCCTGATGACGGAACTCCGCCTTGCCCTTCTGGTAAAATCTCCGGTTGGTTTGAGATAGCCGCAACCTCCTCTAGTGAAATTTTGTACTCAGTGAGAGCGAATATATCATAATTTTTCATAACAAAAACTGTAAAATTGAAACTAACATTATTATTATTTTCATCGTAGCATAACAAATAATAACAATAAAAATATGAAAAAAATAGTATTGTACCTCTTTTGATGACTTGCTACCGGAATTTGAATTTACCAAAATTAGGTACATTTTTTTTAAAATTTTGCCAAATTATCTCACAACGAATTTAAATTTGCACAACAGAATTTGAAAGAGAGATTGAGAAATAGATGAGTGCTGAATGAGGGGAGATTGTGCCTATTTATAGAAAAAAATTTGAGCCTTTTTTTTGCTGTTTTTAAAGCCACAAACGATAAAAAAAAACAATAGGAATTTTGAAAAATCCGAACGTTGTGGGCTAAATGGGCCAAATGAGTCGTGTCGTGCCGAGCACGACCCACCGGGCCAATTTAGCCCATAATGGCTATTTTGTCTCGGGCCGTGCCGTGCTAGGCACGACCCACTTGGCCCGGCACCCCACCTCCCACTACCAGCCCACCCCTACCTTCTGCTCTCCCTTACTCCCTGGCTCCCTCCGTCCGTCCCAAGCGCCGCCTCGCCTTCTCCTCCCTCACGTCCCGAGCGCCGGCGCCGCCTTCTCCACCCCCCGCACCAGCCGCCTCGGACGCCCCGTACGCAGGCCAGATGGGCCGTGCCGGCATCGTGCCGAGCCGGCCCTCCGTGCTAGGGTTGCGGCCCAAACACGGCACGCCCTATGAACAGTGTGGGATGTGTCGTGCCTCGAGCCATTACGGCCGTGTGGCCATCACTAATCACGGTGCTTCTAAATCACTTGCAATGCCAGCTTTTGGGGTGGGGGAGGGGGATATCACATAGTATAACTTTTTAAGTATGGGTGCTTGCTCTCCGATGTAATGTATTTTGTTGTTTATGTTCATGCATCTTGTTTCACCCATCCTTCATCCTAAATTTTCCAATAGGAGACGGTGATGGCGAATTTGGTGATAAGTGGCAATGCAACATTTGTTTTGGTCGTAGGTGATACCTGCCGATCATTTGTGGGATTTACCCTGAGTAATGTGTTGCAACTTGTGTGTTTTGCACTATTGTGTTATTTCTAGGATGAATAGGAAAAAATATATTCTTTTGAGCTTTCCATGAAACATAATTAGTAATCACATGACTAATTATGTTTTTTTCTGGAAAAGAGTGGAGCAGAATAAGCTTCTTTTTTTTCAGAGATAGCGAGCGAGAGAGGAAGAGAGCCAGAATAAACTGATAGAACCCATCGAAAGCCCAGTAACAATCTTTATTACGGGCCAAAACCACATAGCCGCCCGTTTGCAAGCCCAACAAACATCTCGTCCTCGTATTCTCTCATCGTTCCCATTTCGCCTGCATCGCCGCCTCCCTCATGAAGGCGCGTACAGTGAGCTCGAGAGCTCACTCAAGTGGCTGCGCAGGATGAAGGAGCGAGGAAGGCATTTGCTGATGAAGTATATGGACCATACTGTTCATTTTAGCCAGGATGAGATTTTAGCTATTGGTAAAACCGCATACTGCTAGTGCTAGGATGAGATTTTAGCTACTGTGAAGTGTCCCAAGACCATATCCAACGGTATATCCCTAGGTACGACCATGCAAAATCACAAGGGTGCCTTCACATGGATGCTCCTGTGATTCTCCTGCACCTTCAGCAAATGCTCCATGGGTTGGAGTCAAGTGTAGGTTTGATTTCCTGGGTTTATTGTCTTCCCCTGCCAACAATATAGCTTTAGTTATTTCCGCCATGATCTTAACTAGTTCCATCGTCTTGCCAGAAATAAATTTTAGTTTCTTCCAGCTATTTTTCATGATAATCTTAACCAGTTGTATCATCTTCCCACCCCATTGGTTGAAAGTTGAAACTTCCAATCTAGCATTACCATGTTGATCTTGCACAGTTGTAGCTTCCTACCTCTGCAAAAACCTACACACCTTAGTAGTTTGCAGCATGACCTTACCTAGGTCCATTAGTATCTTCCTTGATTGCAGAGGAATGGCACTTTACAGGTTCCATCCAATATTGAGTTCTTAAGCAGGGAGCTCGTGTTTGGCTGTTTCGGTATGTAGCTCACGCGAGACAAACTACACAGCCACACCATCTGTAGCTGTCAGATAACTGGAGAAGTGCGTCTCTGTGCAGTTTCAGGGCATCTTGAAGAAATAGTGACAAATTGCTTAAATCGTGTAAAGTCATCAGGTACTGTGATGTTGCACATCTGCATAGCAGAAAACCCTTGAAGCATCCTGCTTTTCCATGACTGCCGAGCTAGACAACAAAAATGACTACAATTGCTTGAATTTTCCGCCATCGTTACATTTCAAATTGTTAGGTATGTACGTACTTTTGTGAATAGTTTAATTCCTAAAACAATAATAGATACAACAGTAATATATATACTAGGCATATTTGATACTATAAACAATAGAATGATCAAGAACTCAAATATATCTATCTCATATATAAGAACGTTACTAACAAAAGTAGACATTAACATCATTACATAATAGTCATATCAAATGATATCACCACGACTTACAGAGAATCGCTCCAATGAAGGTTGCAGTAGAGTCTGATACGAAGAAGACGATGCGAACCAGATGATGGAGGAAGATGTGAGCAGTCACGCGAACGCTTCTCAAAAACCTGATTTGCCCAAACCCGTTTAGGATCGCGAGGGACGTCGGTTTCGGAAACACTGCTCTCCCCATGTCGGTGCACGCCGAGAAAGGGATGGAGTAGCCAAGGTTGCGCAGTACAGAGAAACAGGGCAAAACAACTGGTACTAATCTCTCTGCGTGTGTGTGTGTGTGTGTTCTATTTTGAGAGGAGAGGTCTCTCATTCATATAGAATCAGCCATAAGAAAGAAACTGAAGCAATAAATCTGTATTAAACATAGTTAAAGCATGCCATAAAAGCCTCACTGAAACAGTGTAATTCAAACTTTCAGTTTCTAATTTGTATGCATGGTTTTGATGTGCAAAAAGAAGCAGCAATTCTACGGCCAACCGGATAAGAAATCGCCGGACCATTCATGCGCGCGCGGGCGAGTGATGGCGTGGTATGGCGAGGCGAGTCGTGGCGTGGCATGGCGTGGCGTGGCGTGGCTATAGCCCACCTAGACTAGAAATAGAACAGAGACAAAATCAATATCGTTCTATTGCTCTGTTCCTTTGTGCTGCACAATCTCGGCTTCTTCATCCCTTTTCTGCGTGCACCGACGTGGGGAGAGTAGTGTCTCCAAAGCTGGCGTCCCTCGTGATCCTGTATGGGTTGGGGCGAATCAGGTTTTTGGAAAATATTCGCTCAACTGCTCATGGCTTCCTCCTTCTCTATCATCTGCTTCACGTCGTCTTCTTCGCATCAGACTCTATCGCAACCTTCGCTGGAGCGATTCTCTATAAGTCGCGGTGATATCGTTTGATATGGCTAGACCTTGTTTCCTAAAAATAAATCATGTGACGATGCTGATACTTACTTCTGTTAGTAGTGTTCTTGTTCTAAACTTTGCATGGTTAATACATATATATAAGATAGAAATATTTGATTTGATGATCATGCTATTTTTTATAGTTTTAAATATACCTAGTATATATGCTATTGTTGTATGGATTATTATTGTTTTAGGAATTAAACTCATCGTAAAAGTACGCATATACCTAACAATTGTTGGGAGCATCATCAGGAAATGAAATGTGTCATACCAAAGTCGTAGCGTCCCCAAAGAAGCAGCGAGGATCATGAGAAGCTGATTGAGACGGTCGGGTCTCTCGGATTCATGTGAGTACGGTGCGACGTGCCTCTGGTGAAGTATTGGCCTCCTATGACCTTGTACAACATATACATATATACTGGAACATGGTGATCCCCATTGAGCAAGAAGATATCAACTGCAGGAAGCTCTTGTCTGGAAGGTCCCCAATAATCAATCACTTTTGGTTTGACGACAAGATTAATTCAGCAAGAAACAAAACAGAGGAAGGTGCCAACCTCAAATTGTAACCAAAACCAAACTGAAGCGATAGATTAAATGGTTGAGAGTTGTTTAGCGATTCTGAAGTAAATAAACATCCTGCAGGAGTAAGTTCATGGACGCGCGATGCATAGACAGCTGCTTTGCTTTTGACGTAACGTGTGTATCGTGCCTTCTTTTCTTCTTAAATCGGTTTGTAACATCCGGCAAGAAACGTGCATGGAAACATATGATCAGCCTGCAGGGATCCATACCATACCTGCCATATGCATGGCATGCTTGCTACCTAGGACAAGGTCAAGGAGGAATAAGATTCTGATTGCAAAGGGCTCTAAGATAGGTAGAGCTGAAGCCTGACGATGATAGTTGCTCTATGCCTCTAAAGTTATATGTTCGCCTATTTGGCACGGCTGTAACTTTTCTGAAATGTGGTTTTCGGCTGGACCGTAGGGCTGAACGGCTGAGCTGCAGAGCTTTGGTGTTTGGTTGTCTGGCTTATGGATAGGCTAGCTACACCTTCTAAGATGAGAAATACCTTAAATGCCCCTGAAGCAAATGATGGCTTGTTTGATGTCGTTTAACGACAATTAACATAATTGACAACAACTAATGGCAATTGATGTCAATTAACGCAATTGATGACATAGACCGTAATTAATGACAATTAACACAATAGACCGCAATTAACGCAATAGACCGCAGTTAACGACAACTAACAAAATTGATAACAATTAACACAACTAACGACAACTGACCGCAATTGACGCAACTAACAACAATTAACGCAATTGACCGCAATTGTACTACCGCTATTAACGACAATTAACATAATGGATGACAACTATCGCAATTAACAACGATTAACATAATTAACGATAATTATTACAATATATAATTATTACATAAATAATTACAATAAATAACCGTTGCAATAAACAATTATGAGAAAAAATTTATTACAATAAACAATTACTGCAATAAACAATTATTAAAAAATATTTAATTTACAACATAAAAAGAAAAGAAAAAGCCCACAATAGCTAGGGTTGAGCCGGCGGCAGTGGGGGAGGAGGAGGGCAACGCCAGGTCAGGAGGAGGAGGAGGAGAGCGGCGGCGGCGGCTTGAGGGAGGAGGAGGGAGAAGGGCGGTGTCAGGTGAAGGAGGAGGGAGGAGACCAGCGTCGAGGGAGGAGGGGCGGTGGCGCATGGAGGAAGGAGGAGGGGCGGCGATGCTGCGTGGGAGGAAGAGGGAGGGGTGGCGCGGGAGGAGGAGGAGCGGCGCCGCGTGGGGAGGAGAAGGGGTTGTGGCGAGTGGGAAGGAGGGGAGGAGGTGGGGCCGGCGGGGAGGAAAGAGGAGGGGCGGCAGGGGTTCGGGGGTGTGGGGTTAGGGTTTGATCGGGTGGGGATTTTATTCGATGGATCGGGTAATAACTCGTGAACTTGAGAGGCAAAGTTGGAGTGGGGTGGTGGGAAACCGTGCGAAGTTGCCCCGTTGCGGCTTTCCGCTTCCAACTTTTTCATGTATAATGAGGCTTCCGACTTCCATGAAAGCCGGTAAAAAAAGACCCCCGTCCCAAACACCCCCGGTATCAATGTCTGAATACAAGGAAAAGGAGATGCAAGTAGTAGTGTAACCTCTTAGGTTAATCTTGCCGCCGTACGCTGTCGTTGGTTGTCTCTAGGGAAGGACAAGGACAGCCAACATATAGGACCTTGGACTCTTGGAGCGAGGGATTGCTTTGCTTCAGGAGGAAAAAGCTACCATCGATGGAGCTGTTGTGTTTGTTTCTGTTGGCAGATCAGAGGCCAGCTCCTATTGCCGTCCGGTTTGCGATCCAATCCGTAGGAGACACATAGATAACAGATAAATATATAACTGAACATTTGTCACCTCCCAAGTCACAGTAGACAGAGATATACTCCCTAGAGTCGAATCGTTTTGGACACACATATCGAATCGTTTTGGACACACATACGTCCCAGAAATACAACTCGACTACTCGTTTTTATTATAATATATTTATAAAAACAAATAAAATTATAATTTTATGAAGAAAAAGAACTAAACAGAAATTACACGGTCAAGGTTGCTCCTGATCAGTACTAGCGATGTTACTGTCCGAGTCAGGGGAAGAAGAATCGGAGTGTGAGGATCTCGGTTTATTCGGCTTGTAATACTTAACCATCCACTTGGTCCTAGCATTACAAATCAATTAAACCAAACCTCCAGATATGTATACTTCCTAGAAATGCAGTATACACACCTCGATACAAAATCATGTCCGACTCAGGGGAAGAAGAATCGGAGCGACTGCCGTCGCCGACCCGGTTCGAGGCGGCATATCTCGGCCGAGCTCGGTGCGTCCCACCGGAGAGTCTGCGCCCTGAGCGCCTCCATCTCCGCTGCGCACTCCTCCGCCCTATCAGTGCCACCCTTCGTCGGACCGCTGCCGCCTCCTCGCCGGCGACCTTATCAAAGATTGCCTCCTAGCCCTCCTCCCACGGCCCGCTGGCATCGCAGAACTCGAGCGTGTCATTCCGCCACTCGGTCCAATTCCACCCGCCCGTGCCACGCCACGCACTCTCCACGGCACGGACCGGCACTTGGCCCCGCTCAGCGGACCGGGGCTCCCCAGTGACGCGGCCGGCATGCCGTACCCAGCGGGCGGCAATGAGTACCGCCGGTGGCTCAGCACGCAGAACGGGAAGCGACGCTCCGGATAGGGCCATGTCTCTAGTCAGGACATACCGATAGATGATAATTTCAGTATACCACATACATGTTAGTGCATGCATCTAGTTACGTTTGAAAATTGACAAAGCAACAGTGTTGTGTGGGATCCGGATCCTCTTCGTTACTGCAAAGTCTCTGTGTGAATAGTGTATTGTGAGTGTGTGAACAGTGTGCTGCTGCAATGGAGTGCAGAAAATGTTGTAGCAAAAAGCAAAAATCTGTAGCTTTTGATATCGGTATTTGATTTTTGATTGGACGGTGAAAATCACTTCTAATACCATGCATTGTAGATCATATGCATTGAATACTTGAATGCATGGGATCCAATCCGTTAAATACATGTTTTTCTTTCGGGGTTTGAGCTTAGTTGTACAAGTCGATCGATGCTAGAAAATACATTGTAATCTGGATCTTTTCCCCAAAGAAGAGAAGAGAAGAGAAATCACGACTACTAGAACCCAAACAGCATTATACAATTCGAATCGGGAAAAAAAAACCCTGCACAATTGGCATACACGAACTGGTGCTATTATTCCTTTTTCTTTTTCTTTTCGAACACTGGAGTATCCGTTTAGGCCCAGCCCATTTTAATGAACCGATGACATCATGGCCCATGGGCGCCCAAGTGGGCCCACGTTTCCACCGGCTGCACACGTCATCGCTCTAATCCCATTACATCTCGTCCTTACCTATATATATATATATATATATTCTTTTTATATATTATTAATTCCTTCTTCCCCACAGCCCACAGCTTCGCTTCGTCAAAGCCAAGAAGAAGAAAACGCCAGCCAAACCAGAAGCCAAAGGGGAAAGCAAGCAAGCTCGGCGGCTGCGAAGCAACCGAGGAGCCAGGGCCAACTCAATCTTGCGGTTCAGGGCACATAGGAATAGGATCGACCAGGTTCGCCCCCCGCACCCTTCCCTTCTTTCTCCCCCGTCCGATTCCCTCCCGATCAATATCGTTTTCTTGCGGTTCGGCTTGCCGATTAGGGTCGTCTTTCTTGTAATCGGTAGTTCCGTGGTTTCTCAGGTTCTTGCATGTAGATTGCTGAAGCTTTCTGTGTTTTTTTTACCATGATTTCGGCTACCCAATTAACATTGCCTTTGTGGTAGTGCTTTGAATTGACCGGCAATGGCGTCGCCTTCGGATCCATGGATGAGGGAGTACAACGAAGCGTCCAGGCTTGCCGATGATATCAGCACCATGATTTCCGATAGAGGGGCTCTTCCGCAATCGGGCCCGGAAATTATGCGCCATACATCCGCCATTCGGAGGAAGATAACGATTCTTGGGACTAGGCTGGATAGTTTGGAGGCATTGCTGTCCAAGCTTCCTCCAAAGTCCATGTATGTTTATAATTCATAGTACTCCCTTTCTGTTTGTATACTAATATGGGAGATATGTGGTGTGTTTCACGATTGTACATTTGTACTGTATTTGTTCCTAGTCACCCCCCCTTTAAATTCAACATTAGTCTGACAGTTTAGTATTTCTGAAAGCTGGAAAGAATCGTGTGATGGTGTAGAACCCCAGTGAAATTGTATTTGCTAGTGAATGCTGTTGATTCCATGCTCAGTATATCCTTAGAATCAAAATTCAACTAGGTAAACTCTTTGACAATTGGCATGTCGACTTTTGACTGTTTGTGCTTCACCTGCGTGTATCAGAGATTGGATACTGAGAGGACATAAATTAGAGTTGTACACGTGGGAAAAGATTGCACCTTATCTCTTGTACTTAACTAGTAAGTACGTCTGTACATGGGTGATGGGTTGCTTTCTTAGGAGAAAATATACCCTGTTAGCACAGTCTCTATGATGATATGCATGATATAGGGTATATGCTGGTTACTCTTGTGCGCATGCAGGAACTAATTTATCACAATAGGATCTGCATGAGCATGACACTGAGATTTTTTACATACGCAAGAACTTCTATAAGGCATTAACTAGTGATATAGCCTGTTTTTTTTTTTTGAAATTTATACCTATAAAAAATTACCACTTTTAACTGTTGTTTTCCATGTTGTGCAGCACTGACAAGGAGTTGCATAAGCGCCAAGACATGCTTTCAAATTTGAAATCTAGAGCAAAACAGATGGCATTGGGTTTCAATATGTCGAACTTTGCCAACAGGTGTGTTCTTTGTATTGCCACCATGCTTTATCCTCTTTTTTTGACTCATCGATGCTTTGTCCTGTTGAAATTTCTTCAGATGCATATTAATGCAAAATGTTGTTTATAATTAATGTGCCAAATATGTCTTTTCCCAATTTAGGGAGGACTTGCTTGGTCAGAGCAAGAAAGCAGCTGATGACATGAGCAGAGTAGCCGGGTTGGATAACCAAGGGATTGTTGGCCTTCAGAGGCAAATCATGAAAGGTACTGATGCGTGACTTATTTTTATTATTCATGCAGTTGTTTTTATTTCAAAAGAAAATGATGAACCTTTTGAATTGTTGAATTCTACTGAAAATACGATTAGCTATTTCTGTCAAAGCGCACCTTATATATTCTATGCAGCTTTGATTCTTTAAGCTAATTGCCATTTGCTTGTATATCTGTAGCTGGTTACAAATGCTAACTTTCTGCAAGAGTGATGACCATTGCATGGTAGCTAATTCATTGATCTTGTCTACAATAACAATTTTCAGAACAAGACGAGGGTCTTGAGAAGCTGGAAGAGACAGTACTGAGCACAAAACATATTGCGTTAGCAGTCAATGAAGAGCTTGACCTGCATACAAGATTGATTGTTAGTTCCTTCCTGCAAAGCCACATGTATTTATGCTCTTAAGACTGGATAATAATTGCTCTATCTTCATGTTTGCAGGATGACTTAGACGATGATGTTGATGTTACAAACTTGCGTCTTCAGGTTATATTTTTAACCCTTCTTTCTGCGCCGTATTCTTAGACATCGTAAAACTTTTTCTATCACTGTTTGATATCAGTTGTTTCAAGCTTGCACGAATGGAATTTTGACGCAAAACTCTTTTCATTCAGCGTGTGCAAAAGAGGCTTGCGATTCTGAACAAGCGCACCAAGGGTGGCTGCTCATGCATGTCCCTGCTGCTCTCTGTCGTTGCTATAGTGATTCTTGCGGCTATTGTTTGGCTTCTCGTCAAGTACCTGTAACCTCTGTCCAACTCAAATCAGTTTGAAATGTGCAGTCTTTCAAATATATATGGTTGCCTCCGTTTCTTCTTTCTTTTCGCGAGAAGTGTAACATATGTGCAACAAACATGTTGCATCGACACATGCCCAAGCCTTTGTCGGTTTGAAATGGGAAGTTTTGGACTTTTTGTGTGTGGGTATATAAGTTCCATATCTCAGTTTATCTACGTAGAACTTAGCCTCCCCCGTCTTCTCTATAAAAAATGGTATAACTCACCCTATTCTCAATGTGCGATGCTCATGTGCTTTTGTGTGCTGGGTTACAGCCAATAATGAATGATGTTTTGAGCGCAAATGCCGTTTATCCTGTGTATTCAAACAACTCATGATAAATAATCAGTCGACAAGGGAATATTACATTCAATTGTGTAAAAAATCCATCCTTAACAGCCAGTCTTTGAGCGCTAAGCTTCAAAAAGCGCAAATACCATTCTGATTCTACCTATTCACCACGAAGAACTGATATGGACAGCCTTACAACTTACACTTAATGATTTGTTCAAGATGACATTCAGCTAGTATCTAAACAGAGACCGCTAAATACCATTCTGATTCTACCAGCCTCGTCACCTCCGTATTGGTGGATCTCCAAGTGGCAAAGCGCGAAAGTTCCACCGGAGTTCGAATGATTCATGTACTTTGTTCATCTGAGGCAACAAATGGTGAACACTTTTGCCAACCGAAACTGATCTGAACGGCAAGCTCCAATCAATTCTTTGGCGGGATTCAAGTATCGAAAATGTTACCCGGTTCTCTGTGCCTGTTCTTTGATATCCTCGTGCAGAACATGAACATCAACAAGAATGTTGATAGCATAAATAACCTGAAGTAGGTTCTTAGCTCCTGCATTCCAAGGTCAAGGCCTTCAAGTTTCCTCTTTTCACGTCCGCTCTTCCGTGCTACACTTCTCAACAATATCCTCCTCCCATGGCGACCCAATTATCCAGTGCACCTTCTTGAAGGTGTTGCTTTGGAGCACCGGTACCTGAGCTCCGGAGTGAAAACTCCTGATCTGACCTTCACTGATTGAATCCGACGACGACGACGACGTGAGTCATATCCCTTCTTGGAGGCGTAGTTACGAAGACTGGCCCCATCATCACCTCTTTGCTGCGTAGTTGCTGTTCGCGTGTGGACGATCTCCTAGTTGGTCTCGGATGTAGGGCTAGGTGGTTTTTTTTAAAACTAGTCTTTGTATGATAATTTGTTTGTCATTGTTGGTTTTTTTTTTTGTTTTAAACTTTTAACTGATGGTGGTGTAATGGTTGCGTACATCTCTAGTTGATACAGAGACCACCGAGAATTATATTTCCGTTATCTAAAAAAAATTACATAGGAAAGTGAATCTCAGTCAAATCCAATTGCGGTAGCCCTCTCGATGGATAGCTATTGTAGCCCTACGTGGAGATCAGATAGCACATGGTACAACGACCGGCGGAGAAGCTAATATTCTCTTCCCTATATATATCATTTAGACCAAGTGCTGCTATCTCGCGCGGACGCGTTGCGACGTGCGTTTTCCAATTGTGTCGCAACACGTCTTCTGACAGCTCGTTGCCTCCCGTCCCGCTGCCGCCTCCACCCCCTCCTCACAGCCATCCTCAACTCACGAAATTGAACTTTCAAGTTGGAGTTCAAAAACTTTCGCTTTCAACTCGAACTCAAGAGCTTCCAACCCGATTCAACTTTCAAATCATGTAGAAAAAAAATCAGCTTTCAACTCTTGGATTCGAGAGCTTCCAAATCATGGATCCCAAATTCAAACTCTTGCAATCACCTTTCCACCCAAAAAACTACCAGCTCAAAGTTTCAAAAAAAGATTTCAACTCAAAATCACTTCCAACTCAAATTTGAGAGGCTTTCGACTTGTTTCGAAAAGGTACCCCAGGGGCAGCGTGGAGGAAACTCACCGACGAGGCCGTGATACGGTGGCGTTCGCGTGGTGGCACCTCTAGAGTTTGGGGCGGCAGAAGGTGAAGGCGTGGTGGTCACCGGCGACGAATACGAGCGATAGCAAAAACATATTGACGACAAATTATACCTTTGACAATGACACGGACAACAACATCCATGTCATCGTCCATATAATTATTCTGACGTCACATCACCCGCCACCTCAAAATCGTTTCCATCTGTATTAGGATCTGTTTGGGACAACTCCGGCTTCGGCTTTTCGCTCGAAGCTGGAAGTCGTCCCAGATGGGTGGATTTCTCTAGCCACTTTTGCCGAAGCAGGAAGCTGTTTACAACGTGTGGAAGCCGTCCGAGGGCAGCTTCCTGCGGCTTCGGGGGGATTGCCTTCCGAGAATGCCACTAGAGACGAGGTTATTTACCTACCCCTTGCCATTCAACAAAACCCCTTGACCTTCCTCTCGCTTGCCCAAAACCCTAACCCTAGCCGCGTCGTTCGCCCACTCCTTCCTCGGCGCTGCCCCAACCACCTCCCTCCCCCTCCGGCCAACCTCCTCCCTCGGTGGCACCGCCCTAGCCGGCTTCCTCTCTCCTCCTCCCGCACCAGTACTGCCCTCCTCCTCCCCCGTTGCTGCCCCAGCCTCCATCTTCCTCCCTCGACGCTGGCCTCCTTCCCCGTCGTTGCCTAGGTCTCCGTCGCCGTCGTCCTCCTCCTCCGACACGGCCACCTTCATTTTTTCCAGATATAGTTCATTTTTTTATATAGTTGAATTATTTATGAAATCATTCAACTGATTACTTGTGTAATCATGGAATTAGATCAATTGTTGTTAATTGCAGTCAATTGCATTAAGATTTACTTGTGTGTGAATTATCGTTAATTGCCGTCAATTGTCGTTAGATGTCAGTAATTGCTGTCAATTATCGTTAAACGACATCAAACAAGCTATCATTTATCTTAGAGGCATTTCAAATATTTTTCAGCTTAAAACTCCAATCAGTCTATCTAAAAGCCAGACTACCAAATAGCTAACGTTTTCGGCTTAACCGTTCAGCCCTATCAAAGGCGGCTTTTTAGAAAAGCTGCGGGCACGACAAAGAGAACCTTAGCATCTAGCACCATGGGCAGCTTCAAAATTCTTGGAATCATCGGCTTTATGAATCGGCCGGCCGCAATCTCATCCGTCCATTTCCCAATCCAACGGACACCAGCCTACCGCTACCTCACAAACCCACACCAACGCAAACAATTCAAACGTTTAACCAAACTCATCGAAGCCTTCGCCGGAGACGCCCGCGATGTCGAAGGCGGCCGCCTCGTCCCTCCCGCCGCCGCCGCCGGAGGTGGCCCACCTGGTGGAGCAGCTCCAGCGCCACCACCTCGCCCCTGACGCTTCCCTCCTCTCCAACTCCGCCCACTCCGATCTCCTCCAGGTACGTCGCGCCCGCCACCCTCCTGTCCGCTCCCCACCTCCCTTCTCTTACCACTGCTTCCGTGTCTACGTGACGCCGCAGGCGCGCGAGGAGGTCGCGGCGGAGCGCGCGCGCTACCTCGAGGCCCTGGTGAGTGCCCCGGCCCGCTCGTCGGATCTGGATTTTAGGGTTTGCACGGGTTCTGATCAGATCTTGTGCGATGCGGTAGGCGGTGTACGCGGAGGCGGTGGCGATGGTGGAGGAGTACCAGCACGCGATCGCAGCAGGTGGCGCCGGCGCAGGCAAGAAGCTCAATTGCTCCCCACAGGTTCCACCTCTCCCATTCTCTTAAAAGTTCTCATTTTCGGCGATTCGTGCAGATAGAGGTAGAGATACTCTGTCAAAAATGGATTCTGATGTTTGAGCTTACTTTGTTGGGACTGATTCAGGTGTACGAGTCTTTGGACCACCATTTAGTGGTTGCAGAGGCGGCGCAGAGGTTGAGGCTCCCACTGCTCTCGCAGGATGGGGAGGTACACGAGGAGGAGATTGAAAAGCTGAGCACTTTGTCAAGGAGTTCATTTGATAGTACCATGACAAGTGCCACACCCAGCTCAAGTTCGATCTCGATTAGTTACAATAACTATAGTAGCACAGGAAGTGCAGTGACTGTTGCGCCTGTTAGTGGTGGTTTGGAGCCGGTCGAGCCTGGTGTCGGTGGTGTTCCTGACCGTTTTCTTGGAATCACATCGGATTATCTCTATCAGGTGCAGCAAGAGCAACCAGCCATGACTGTGGTATGTATAATGATTGACGCATTTGCAATCGAAGTTATCGTCTGAACTAGCAATTGGTGATTTCAGAGTTTATTTTAGTTGATACATCTTGTATGTTTCTTGTGGAAATGTGAACATGTTCAGTGCTTACTTCTTAATTGGAACGAGCTTTACCCTTTTGGTCAAATAGTGAAGAAATACATGACTTTGTTTCAAAACTTGGTTGTTTGAACTTTGAAAGCATCTACGTTTGAAATGTCATTGCAGGACATGGTTGATTATCAGAGAACTCTGGCTAGAGAGATTGAGGCTCGGTTAGAAGCCAAGTGTGATGTTTTAGCTGATCTATTTGCAATGGGTGAAAGGGGTCAGTTACTGAAACTTGTGGATGAATAGAGATTATTTTTGTGATTTATAAGTGTCCACCTTGTCTACCTATCCATTTTATGCAATATATGCTGGGCAGCTCAGTTGAAAAAACAAACACAGTCAGGATTCTTGTGTTGGGAATTATTTTGTCTCATCTTAACATTTAAAATGTGCTGCAGATTCATCATCCATCAGTCAGATTTCAAGTGCCAGACTTCCAGAAAGGTGAATTTTCCCATCTTAGTCTGTCTTGCAATGGTTTTTTACTTATTTAGCGAATGCAGAAATGCTTGCTATGCCCAAATTCTCTTAGGACAAGTTTAGCATTTTGGTAAAATGTCCTTATTTGCTTTTGTAACATTTGACCTCAGATTGTTCCTAGTGCATTTTTAGTACCGATATCATATTATCATCCCTTTTCTGGGCAAGCTCATCCATTTATATAGCTAACTTATCTTGATGGCAATGACCAATTGTCTTAGAATTAAAGATTAACAGGGGTCTGTGATGAGCGTTTTTCATAATTTCCTCGTCCCCTTTGACAGGGTGAAGTTGATCATCGAAGAGATAGAAAAGGAAGAGGTCCTTCTACTGGAGGATCTTGCTTCCATGGACAGGAAATTTGCTGAACACTATAATGTACAGTTGTAGATGTTGACTAATTGCTTAAATTTCACTTAGGCAATTAGTCCACTTTATTTTAGTAGAAATTCTTTCTCTGAAAAATGAATTCTATCCAATTACTTATGGCTCCTCAAATTTTGAAAGGTCCTGGAGCAAATTCTCGCTGTACTTATACAGTTCGTTAAAGACAAGAAATTGGAACATCAGCACCAATATGTAAGCCTTCTCGTATTCCTTTTGTGATTCTACTTCTTTGAAGAAAACATGGAATCTCTTCATATTGTTAGTAACTTCGTATGATTTGTTTAAGTGCTTTAGCTTTCTCTTGTATGGGCTAACAGGACGATCTAAAGAAGACCTGGCTTATTAAAAGATGTCGGACAATGAATGCTAAACTTAGGTTGGTACCTGTATCTGTGACCATAGTATATCACTAATAACAGATTTTAATCTATGTTCTGTTAAACATAACTGATTCTTCCTTGCGCACTGAGATTTTTTTTATTCCAACTGTGATAGGATTGAGAGACTTAATTAACTATAATTCTATTCTTTCTTTTTTTCATTTGGTTCTAGCTATCTTGAGCATCATCTCTTGCGTGACACCTACACCAAGGAAACAGTACCAGCATTGCATAGGATCAGGTAAATATGACTTAATTGATCTTAAAAATTGATCTGATATGTTAATTAGCATATATTATTCTCAAGATGGATCCAATAAATTGAGTAATTTTCTTTGCAGTAACGAACCATTTTAACATATTTACTGTTTGTTGAAGGAAATATCTTGTGGAGGCCACGAAAGAAGCATCCAATTCCTATAATGAAGCGGTATGATACAGCATCTTACTTGCTCCTCGTAATCTTTGAAATGCTTGGCCCTTAGCAGCAAAAGGTCATTAGTCAATATAGTCCTTCACTACCACCCTGGACCATGTGAAGGGTTATATGATCATTTGTTTCCTTTTGAGAATTGTTGATGGTTAGGTTTATTCATAGCAACCAGTTTGACCGGTATACTTTGCTACTACAACCATAATACTGGAATAGGGCTAGCACCGACAGCGGACTGTTAAAATCTAGGGCTGTCACAGGCAGTAGATTGGTTAAAATCCGGTAGGTCTTGCTACCAGCTGGTATATGAGTAACTCATGCTGTCATGCAGTCTTGTGGGCAAAACCTTGATTGTGGTTAATGACTGTTCCCCTTCCACATTTTGGCAGTAGATTGGTTAAAATCCGGTAGGTCTTGCTACCAGCTGGTATATGAGTAACTCATGCTGACATGCAGTCTTGTGGGCAAAACCTTTTTTGTGGTGCATGACTGTTCCCCTTCCACATTGTTTGACAGAAGCTCACAAAGAGTAGGACTGTAGGAATCACAAGAGGCAACATTAGCAAATGCTTGTGGGTGAAAAAAAAAAGATTACAGGAACTAAGTGATACCTAGAAGTTGTATGGAGTCAACATCAGAGGTGCCAGTAATAACGTATCATTGAACAAAATCCAGCCTGAGGAAGATTGTATGGTGCAGATACGTTCTGAGTTTTTGCAAGCTAAGAGTTTGTTTTCTGTACTAGTAGGCGATTACTAGATGAGTTGTTGTTGATTTTATTGGGGTGCATTGAGAATGTGACAAGTTTAATTCACCTTATTCAAGAGTAAGATATGATTACAGCCTAGAGAGTACTTTTAATATATTTCATAACAAGAACCGGGCATGTAATATTCTATAGTTCACACTTAACTGCATTTTTGGGGGAAAGAATGAATGCTATCTTTCAGTATCCACTTTATCTGAGAAGTAAAAGAAAAAAAAAATAACTTCCCATCATTTTAACAGTTAGGTGTGATATTTGATCTTGTGTCAGGTTTCACGACTACGTGAGTATCAAGGTGTAGATCCGCACTTTGATGTAATTGCAAGGCAGTATCACGAGATTGTAAAGGTAATTGGACTCGTTTGTTTCCATCGCTCCTAATTACCATACGTTTGATGGGTCTCTGCTAACCTATTTGAACTGCAGAAACTGGAGGGCATGCAGTGGACCATTCATCAGGTTGAAATGGACCTGAAGCCTCATCATGATCATGCAGGTGTCTAAATCCCACTGCTGCCTCTAGGAGAGCAGGCAATTTTCATGTTTGTTACCAGAATGCCCAAGATGTAAGTTTGTGGATGCCGGCAAGCCCTTCACTTGACGATTTGTTGTTTGTTGCTCCCGACTGATTAGGCCGGATGTTGGCTTGACGATTTGTTGTTTGTTGCTCCCGACTGATTAGGCCGGATGGCATCTAAATTATGTATAGTTTCACCCGAGCGTCCATCGTGTTCGGAGATGGTTCTTGTCTGTACTACTATGTGGCGTGTATTTGTGTTCCAGAGAGGGAAAACGCCGGCATGAATCAAGCACAATGATCTTGTCATCTGAGCTTCGACATTGGGCTTTGCTCAGAGAAGTTATTCCTACGTGTTTGTTGATAGTGTGAAGCAGGATGTTGGATTCAAAAAGTAGCAGCACACTGTTTCCATTTTTGTATGGGTTGATGACTTTATTTTGTTCCAGCGGCTCAGTTTGGCCTCTCACTCTCAGGTCGCAGAAGCACCGATCTAATCCCAGGCCCAAGTACAGTACAGTTTTGGGGCCTTGGCTGACTTGTCATGCCACGTGGTCTGCTGAGTCAGCGCTTCTGAAACTGTCTACGTACGTACCTGTACCTGTCTACTATTAGTTTTGAACAAAACAAGGCGTGAGCGCGTGACTCGTGTCCCATTTGAGCTTCGGAACTGAACTATGCACAACTAAAATAATATGTTACACGACACTACATCACGTAGCAATATATTTCATCTGTAACTATGTAATTAATTCAATTATTGCCCAAAAAAATTCTACACGGTTAATGATATGTTCGGAACTGAACTATGCATAACTAAAATAATATACTACACGACACTACACCACATAGCAATACATTTCATCTCAAACAATCTAATTAATTAAATAATTGAGATTTATTTTTTAGAAAAAATATTATTTTAATAAAGAATTACAAAAATAAATAGCCTATTTTTTTTTTCAAAAATAAGCTACCGTCGCCATTCTAACCTCCGGTACGAACTGGCAGCGCTTCGTAGCCCTTTTTTGTAATTTTTGTGACTATTTATTTTTATAATTATTTATTAAAATAATATTTTTTGAAAAAAAATGTAATTCTCAATTATTGCACAAAATTAATTTCTACACAACTAACGACATATCAAAAACTAAACGGTAAGATAATACACTACATAACAATGCATGAATATCTATACGATAAACTAAACTATACACCTCTAAAATGATGTACTACAACAAAGTACACTACATATCAATACATCTAAAATTATCTAATACATTAAATTCTATGTTACTAGTTTTATTTGCTAACCTATCAGGGTTTTGAATTTATATACAAAGTTGCAAGAACATTTACCTGCAAGGTGGGTGATTGGATCTGCTTCTCACTCTTTCTCCTCATCCACTATGGACTGGCAGCGCTTCGCTAGGTCACTTTGCCCCTCTCCTCCTCTCCCTCTTCTCTTTTTCTCCGAATAAAAGTGACTTTTCTACCGAATTTTTGGGCATTTTATAGCCTGTCTCTTGTCATCATTTGGAATGGAGACAGGGTGGCGTGGTTCCTGTCTCCATTTGGAATGGTAACAACTAGTGGATCTAGTGATTGGGCAGCAAATGCCCTGTTTGGTGGGCGACAGGGCTACCGTCAGTTCTTGCATTACAGTGAGTTCTGTTTGCCACGAGACGTCATGATTCATTAGCATTCCATGCAAGGTTGTCAGAATATCGATTCTAGTCATTCGATCTTACGATTCTACGATCCAGATTGACTGGACCGATCTGATTATATAGTAGAGTTTTAGTTCGGTAGAATCTTAATATTATTACAATTCTAACAAGAAATTTGTAGAATCATGATTACAATTTTCATACGATCCTACTCGATTCTAGTGATTTATTATAAATAATTATTTGCATATGTCCCTTTCATTGTAAATTTTTACCTTTTATTTCTTCGTATCCATTATAATTCGCATAAATAAATAATGATCTTTCCTTTGCACTACATTTTGGTAAACAAAAGTTCTAAAAGTATAGTTTTAAAAATGTAGAAGTGTTAAAATACATGATAGATTTTAAAAAACGTTTCTTTGGTAGAATCAGATAGGATTTTGGATTATACGTCGATCCTACGATTCGCGATCCTACTGAACAACCTCTGATCTGATTCAGGATTGCGATTCTAACAACCTTGATTCCGTGGACCATGTCTTAAGTGTGCTTATTGCTGGAGCTCAATGCCTAGACAAGATCTTCCAAACCTAGTTTAGGTCGTATGTTGGTCGTTTATCTTTCCGGGTGATATGTGCCAAAGCTGTAGTGTAGTGTCGTGCTTACGGTCTCGCAGCCCTAGGTCGCTTGTATCTCGAGCGTCGCCCATCCCAAAATCTGGTTGTACATCTTCTTTCTTAATGGAATGACATGCAAACCTTTTGCGTGTTTGCGAAAAAAAGTGTGCTCGTTGGAGTACAGGCCGTCAGGCCCTAGTTCTTGGTGCAGTCATCGACACAAGCAGCAGCAGCATCAACATCAGTTGGCCCTGTCATATCATAGCAAAATGTAAACACAACAACCAGACAGAAAAAGTAATTCAGGCCAATGTTTGTAGAGCCGTCAAAACAAAATATTCAATGTAAGATTGCCTAGAGGCCTGATGCATGATGCAAGTGACTCTTACCGCAACCGGTCACCGCCGTGTCGCAGGCGGATCTTTCCACAGTAAACGGTGGACGCTGCGGCAGCCACATCGGGGGAGGTGATGGTACAGTACTCCACGCAGTCGATTTTGCAGATCCAACAAATTAATGTAGTTTTTCCTGCAGTTACAGTTAGGGTGGCATTGCCTATAGCACTGACAGAACTCTGAGACGCCGGCCACCTGCTGCTGGCCTGACAACAAGACGAACATGCAGTAGAGAGCAGCAACCGCCACTCTCTTCCCCTCCATTCTTCTCAGTGCTACATAGCCAAGGATTAAAGAGGCTGAATTCATTTTGTCCTGAATAAGTGTTATGGAAAAGGATGTGGATGAAATCAGATGCAGGGACCGTCAGAGGCCCAGAGCAATGATATGCTTACCAACGATGGCTTCTTCAGGAACCAGGAAGAACTGATGAGACTTTTGGTGGTTCTACAGCCAGTCTGTGGTAGCATTTAGATCATGCGGCGCCATATTTATAGCATCAGAGCCAAGGATCGGAGCTGCTGCGATGCATTCTTGCATAGGCGTTTCCAAAGATTATAATGAAAACTAAATTTCTCTGTTCACTTCTGTCAGAAGAATTGCTTCGTTGTTCAAATTGTACATGTCGAAATTGTTTGATTCTGTTCTGTTTCTACATTAACAAAGATGAGTGACACACAAGCTTGCCACCTTTAGGGGCTCTTCTACCAAAAAGAGATGAACGTGCTGGTTCTAGGAGGATAAAGCCTTGCACGTTGAGTGTGCTGGCTTGAGAGTAAAAACAGAATGAGTGATTGCTTGGAAATGTACTGTAGCTAAGGTACCGTAGATGATGCTTTAACTGTGTACTGTAGATGATATTATTGCTGGTTTCACTAATTGAAATCGGGGGAGATAAACATCCTTTTAATAATAATAATAAAAAGAGATGAACCGTGTCAGAGCAATTGCAAGGTAGCATATATTGAGAGTTTGGGACGATTCAATATATATTTTCAGAGAAGAATATTGCCAATTGTCATACATGTCATTCATACCAATACGAAGATTTCTAAAAGTTGATATGAATAATATCAAGGCCTTGGGAAAGGGAATACAATTGCACCTTAGGCATGGGAATATTAGCCATACCATGCATGGAATCTTTCCAATGAAATCTGACAACTAATCGAGGAAAAGCTAGCTCGTGCAAGAATGATTCAACATATTATCACTGGCATGCAGTTTGCTGGAAATGTACTAGAGAAGCTGATGGCACATGCGTGAATCGTCTGTTGAGCTGAACTGACGATTCTAACTCTCCTAACAATCCATGTATAGGTACAGACTAGGGAGGGTAGGATATTTTCTGATCTGATTAATTTCAGATGTGTAATTGTGTTAGTTAACCTTGATTGATTAGAAACAGAAGACCAATCAGCTGAATATCTATTTGATCATTGACTCATAGTGTATCACTAATAATAGATGTCAATCTATACTCCGTTAAACATAACTGAACAAAAATGTATAAGCCCTTTTAGAGTAATCATTTTTTAATCTTTTCTTCCTTGTGCAACGGGAATTTTTAATTACAGTTGCGATAAGGATCAAAACATTTATCCATCACTTTTTTTTTTCTTTTGGTTCTAGCTATAAGGAGTTCTGGATTCTACAGTGCAGCATCATCTCTTGCGGTACAACCTGCATGTAGGGTCATATCTAGGCAACAATATAATCCATGAATTGGACTCACAAAAACTCGCGTGTTTATTTCTTGGCTGCTTTGAACAATCCATAGGTAGGTAAGGTGATGTCAACTAAAACACATATAACCTTTTTTCACACAAAAACCCTACGTGATGTATTGCCTTGTGTGTCACAAAGTAGACTCAATAAGCTTTTCAAGCGGTATACAACATGTGTACCAAAAGTATTGGTGTTAACACAAAATTCGGTCCCAAAACTGACGAAAAGGTAAAAATGCATTTGGAACTTCGGGACGTAATATCAAACAACGACCCCAATACGAGCGAAAAAAGTTGACTAGTAAGTTGTCCTGCATGGATGCCACCTGTCCTATAGTACTCGTCTCTATGCTCACTGCCTCTTGGGCCCACCCTCAACCAACCATGACAGATGCATATATGAGAGCCCCTCCATGTGGCCACCGTCAATGAAGGGCGACCGTCGCTACTCCTGTGGCCGCCGCATCGTCTCGTCGAGGATGAGCGCGGCCAGATCGACACTAAACGTCGCTACTCCTGTGGCCGCCGCATCGTCTCGTCGAGGATGAGCGCGGCCAGATCGACACTAAGTCCGCGCACCAGGCTCGATCGGTCATCGTAGTTGCCGGCACGACCGCCACCGGCCTGCGACGACACCAAAATGGTGGCACCACCTTCGCGCTCACTGTTGCTCTTTGCCTCGACCACTAGGACCAGTAGGTGCTTGCCTACGTTATCACCCTTTTCCACCAGGGGCGCCCCTAGGGTTGTGCACATTAACACCGTATCGAAAAAACTGGTATACTGTATTTGGTACAGTTTTCAATTTTCTGTTTTTTTTGGGGTTCGTTTTTTTTTTTTTTTTTGAAAAACCGGCTGAACACGAAAAAACAAATTGGCCTTATCATTAGTGTAGTGCTGGTTGATGGGCCTAGGGGGCTGGGACACTGGGCTGGGCTGGGCTGTGCTACTGGTCACTACAGTGCTCTGCCTGCCGCATGGGCAATTGGGCATGGCGTATTGGTATTTGGTGGCTTGGTGCCTCCTGGTCCTGACTTCCTGAGTGCAGAGTGCTGACCACAACTACAAGTGTGCAATAGCTTACTGGCTTGACATGCATGCAAACCATGGAACAACATGTCCATACATCACGCAGAACGAAGGGATGTAGCTAACCCATCGTGCTGCCTCATGAGTGCTGACCACAAGTCCGCAAGTCCCCGACTCACATTTCATTCTCAATTCACGTTAACTTTGGTAAATTTGGTATTTACCGATACCGTACCGAAATAAATTGGTATCTACCTATACCGAACCGTACTTTTAGAAATACAGTATTTATAACCAAACAGTATTTTTTAGAAATGAACGGTAAATACGTTTTATAACGTTATGTATTTCAACTCCAAACGAACAGACGGCATGCAGATTTTGATATTATCCAACCTGTAAACAAATAGGAAGGAACTAGATATGCAAATTAACCATAAATGTCATATAATTATGAAGAAAATAAAGACTTCTAATGCATGGAATATTTCTTTCCAAAAATTTGAAAAGAGTTCAACTCTTTCTTTCAATCAACGGGATATACACAGGACAATATGTTTTCATTTTGGAAATGTTACCAAATCTGAGTAATCTTGGAAGGCTTTTGCAAGGATGAATCACTTGTTACCATTAACGACCAATTCACAAACCAGAATGCTTTGAATACGCCTCCACTACTACGATGCTATATATAAGGGACATGATCAGAAGGCTGCTACACCGAGCCATCACCTGAGCAAGACCACCAAAAAATTTAGTCTCTCAAATTTCTCTTGTCCTAAAAAACACATAGGTAAGCATCTTATTACTCTTGCCCATTTGATTTCATTTTTGTTCCTTCATCAAACATCACTGCACAAAGGTGAGTTTCTAATCTAATCCGTGCGAGCCTATCTGATTGTACAACAGCAAGAGGAATGGAGGTCAAGAGAGCAACAGCCATTGTTGCCTTGTGCATGCTTATGTTGTTGTTAGGCCAGCAACAGGTGGCAGCCGAGACAAAATTCTGCGCTTGCTACCTGCCATGCTACAATAACTGCAGGAAACTCGGGTCTCGGTGGCTCTGCTTGCCCAAGTGCGTCATGCAATGCGGCCACCCCATCAAGGAAAAGGTGGCCGCCCCGACGTCGGCGGCCGACTGCAGCAAGATTTGCCTGATCCATATCTGCAGCTCGGTGGCGATCGGTGAGAGGACAATCTAACATTGCTCCATTTATTTTTGTTCTTTTTGATGGGTCTCTCTCATGAACACGGATGGAATTGGTGTTTTGCCCCCTCTCTGACGATGGTTCTTTCATTGCACTTGAAGATGCAAGTGGTGCCGCAGCTTGTGTAGATGACTGCACCAATAACTTGAGCCAGTACGCCAAGCACCTTTGAAGAGCTGGTTGATGACGGTCTCACGGGATTAGGGTATTAAACAGTGATGATGCGGGATGATAAGAATAGTAAAAGAATTAGGCTATGCAAATGTTCAACCTATTTCAACTTTGTACAACAAGTTGACAAAATTATTTTATTTCGTTTTGGTACAAAGTGACAACTAGAATATGTCACACAAAACAGTTGCTAATCTCTTGTGATCCCCAACTCTTTATGAGCTATTATAATAAAATTTGGCATATCGAACTGTGACCATTTATGCACAACATTCATGGTTTTTCCCACATGACTACACAAGATGGAATGCATGCCATACTAACCGGGCTTTAACATGTTTGCTGGCTATATACTTAAGAACTGAGATGGTTATTTACTGCAAAGAAATTCACACAACATACTAGATCCATCTGTCTGAAAAAGAAGGGAAAAAAGATTCGAACAATAAGAACCGGATTGATTTTAAGATCAATCAAGTCAGAATTACTCGATCCTATCCTTTGTAGGTTGTACCACAAGAGATGCTGCTTCGCTGCAGCTCTTTGTAGGTTGTACCGCAAGAGATGATGCTGCACTGCAGAATCCAGAACTACATATAGCTAGAACCAAAAGGAAAAAAGTGTAGTTTAAGTGTTTTGATCCTTATCACAATTGTAACACAAAATTCTCGTTGCATAAGGAATAAAAGCTTAAAAATGATTATTCTAAAAGGGTTTATACATTTTTGTTCAGTTATGTTTAACGGGGTATAGATTGACATTTGTTATTAGTGATACACGATGAGTCAATGATCAGATATTCAGTTGATTGGTCTTCCGTTTCTGTTCAATCAAGGTTAACTAACACAATTACACATCTGAAATTAATCAGATCAGAGAATATCTTACCCTCCCTAGTCTGTTCTCGCACGTTTCTCCATAGCTTAAGCCATCCGGTCGCGTCATCTTCTTCCCCAGCTCGCCCTCGTTCCATTTTCTCTTGAACCCGAGCTCCTTGCTCCATAGTCCAGTGGGAACACGAGGTGTCCCGCGAGCACCAGCGAGCACGCCGCTCGACCGCACCTGCACAGGTGACCTTATCTTCCCTCAACGTCTGTGTCTAAACCCGTCTCTTGACTCCCTAATGCCTTTTCCTTGGATGGTGTCGCAGTTGACGCCTTGTGCGACGAGATCCACGCTGTCGTCCTCTACTCAAGCAAGCGCACCGAGCGCAACCGCTGTGTCCTTCCATGAGCTCCATCCTATTTTCATGTGTCGTCTCATGCCCCTTTGTCCCGCTTGGTAGAAACCGTCGACGCTAACTAGGAGTTCTTGCATGTTTTCGTCGAGTCACATCGTCTTCCCCATTTTTGGCCGCAGCGCCATTTTCCATCGTCTCTCGCCATCTGGTGAGTTATAGTTTGATTCACTTGCCTTATGTCATCTCTAGATCATCTAGATGCTAATGCCTCACCGGCGGTAGCCAAGGTATGCGTCTAGCTTGTGCACAAGTGTTGTCTGTCGTGCTGATACCAACACGGTCCGACAGCAGCTCGGCGTGCCATCGTGTCGTGCTCGGCCTCACAGGCCGCTGTCCATGCCAGCACGGCACGGCCCGGCAAGCTCGTCGTGCCATGCAACCGCGGCCTGAGGCCCGTCGTGCCCGTGCCATGCCGGCACGACACGGCCCAACTCCTAGGACTACTCTGGAGAGGACGACAACCTAGATAACCGTGGTCTTGAGGGACATCGTTTGTCATTTTCGGTTATACGGTTTGGTAAATACGGTATACTCAGTATGTAAACACATCATGTCACAGTATTTTTAAAGAAAAGAAAATTTGCAGAATTCACCAAGCATTGCCAAGTTGCACCAGAAACTAGATGAAAAACATAAAATCAGCAAGTTTCCACCAGTTTCTAGTCGTAACTGTTCTAGGATTATATATATATATATAGATATAAACTACGTGTGGAGTTTCCTAAACCATCAGCAGGAACTGGTTGGTAGAGAAATAAGGTATCCTTGTAGGAAGTGCTTCTTCATACTTGTTTTCCAAGCAACATGTACTACCTCCAGTCGAATTTACGTTTTGTTTTACTAGTTTAGTGTTAAAAAAATATTTATTGTTTTGCTTTTGCTAGGCAAAATTTTCCCCAGTTGTCCTTATTATGTGCTAATTCATGAAAAGGAAACCTCTTAGTATTTTCATTAATAATGATCACAATATCATATAATATTGGACTATTTGGCTAATAAAAAAATATTGCATAAATATTTTGAAGTACATTTAGGAAGAACGTGCATGTCTTTGGCATCATTGTTAAACAAATAATGTCTGCAGAAAATTTGTCTATTTGTATTCATCTTATGCAAATATTGTGCACAAACATTCTAATCACCTCAAACTTCAAAAGAAATTAGAGCTTTACTCTGAACATATAAAGCTGAACGGAATCTGTTTCTATTGCTTTGATACATCGATACAGAGAGCATGATAAATATCCTCTGCACGTTGTTCAGTAATTAACCAAGACGACAAGATGAGCACGTCTTTTAATTCCTTAATAATTGTGTATATGGTCATAACTGGTCAATTAATCTGCAAGATGTATTACACTAAAGTAGAATAGTAGATAGTTTAACAGTTCAGCTAACACAGAAAATAAGCAGTAAGAAATGGTCAATTTACCTGTCTCAGGGACCACAATGCTTGAATACAGATGTTTTTGCTCGACAACAACTTGATGCACTTTGAACGCTTGAATTCAGACCTATGAATTGCTGACCTGGAACATGCATGAAGCCAAAGGTCGTACAACCAGCTGATTTAACCAAAGCCTGCACATGACAAATGAGACAGATTTCAACTTGGAGGTCGACTAAGACCAATGGGCCAGTCCATAATTTCATATCAGTGGTCCAGAGTAAGCAGGAGATGCGAAAACATTAATATTGAAGCCTATCCAGCATATAGACTTGGCTTCCTGGCTTCCTGTAAAGTTACACAGCAAGACCGTTATAATGACAAACAAATCCACATGGAAAATGATGATAGAATATGTTCCGAGTGAATTCGCCATGACCGTTAAGTAGCTGCTCTAAACTGTCAAATCATACCTGCTTCTTTTTCCCCCGAAAAACAAGAATGTGATCTATCATCCGCTCATCGTTATCCACTGCAATCAGCATAAGGTTCCACCATGCCATGGCTGGGGTTACTCGGAACTAAGCTCATCCTCTGAATTCTGAAAGCTTACTCATGAACCTCAGAAACTGCATCCTTAGCACTCCCATATCCGGCATCCGCATGATCGCCGGTCCTGGATAGTTGCGCTGCACCGTGCGCGACATTACGTCGAACACTTGGCGGGCAACTGATTTCCCAGCGCCAATAATGCATCGTCACCTTATAAGCATAATCTTAGGGCTAAACTTGAATTCGGACATGAACCCTAGCTCTAATCTATGAACACCTACAAAACATTAGAGCGGAATCATAATCGTGACATACCCGAGGTTCGCGATGCCATTAGGATGGTGATGAGTTGGTGTAAATGAAGCGGTCGTGGATGAAGAAGAGGCGTCCGTAGTGGTGGTCGTGGGCGGGCGGCGGTCACGGGTCTTCGTCCACCTTAGCGCGCGTGAGTAGATCGGGTTTGTGTGGGGTTTGATAGCCAAGAACGATCATGCATCATCGGCTGCCGAGCCTCTATTCTTATCTCGCGCTAGGTGGCGGGACCGAACCAAAGAAGTTGGTCACGCCTCCGATCAAGGCGCGGTGAGACATGGTCTCCGTGGATTTGAAACCGTTAGCGAAGATCATCCCAACATTCTCCCTTTGATCGTAAGGCTAACATCATAAGCCCATTCTCAATAAAATAGCATACCAAGATAATGCGTCGCATGACCAATGAAGTGTCATACAACCTCAGTATCTATAGTGTACTATCCTATCTTGAAATGGATGTTCATTATACTTAATGGGAGTTGGTTTTCTTTTAAGGTCCTTTAGTCGAGAATCGGAGGCTTTCCAATAAACTCATGCGGCAACATGATCACGAAAGATATTGGGTGGTAAGCCTTTAGCAAGCGGATCATAAGCATTGACTTAGTACTAATATGGCAATCGATGGTTTGATCTGGATTCTATCTTTCACAACATGATACTTAATGTCAATGTGTTTGCGACACCACTTGACTTGTTGTTACTCGCATAAAAGGCTGCGGGTTCGTTATCGCGATATAAGGTGAGTGGTTTAGAAATCTTGTCTACCACTCTAAGTCCGGGATAAAATTCTTAAGCCATACTGACTGCCGGTGGCCTCATAACATGCCACAAACTCAGCTTGCATCGTTGAAGATGCCGTAAGTGTTGTTTGGAGCTTTTCCACGAGATAGCTCCTCCAACGAGTGTGAAGATATAACTTTGGCGTGGATTTCTTAGTATCAACACATCCGCAAAATCGAATCGAATAACCAACAACTTCAAGGTTATCATAAATCTTATATGTGAGTATGAAATTCTTAGTAGCTTTGCATATATCGCAAGACTTTCTTAACGGCCTTCGATGGTCGGTCTGGATTTGGTGATATCGCCAAGCATCCAGGTTACAAAAGCTAAATCGGGCGCGTGCATACTTGAGCATACATAATGCTTCCGACAATTTGAAGCATAAGGAACCGACTTCATCGATCGGTTTCATATTGGTTCTTTGGACATTGAAATGTCCCAAACTTATCGCCCTTAACAATAGGAGCAGGCGAGCCAGAGCACTTATGCATATTGTATTTCTTCAGTACTCTGTCAACGTATGCCTTCTGAGATAAACCTAATATTCCTTTGGACCTATCTCGGTGAATCTCAATGCCAAGAACGTAAGAGGCATCACCAAGATCCTTCATATCAAAATTAGATGAAAGAAATCTCTTGGTCTCAAAGCAGATATCCTTATCATTCTGGCCAATAAGATATCATCCGCATAAAGTACTAAGATGGTGAATTTACTCCCCTTGAACTTAACATATATGCAATTATCAACTTCATTCTCTTTAAAACCAAAATTCCTTATAATCTTATCGAATTTGAGGTACCACTGCCTCGACGCTTGTTTCAAGCCATAAATTGATTTCTTAAGTCGACATCCCAAATGCTCCTTGCCTTCCACAGCAAAACCTTCCGGTTGGGCCATGTAAACATTTTCTTGCAAATCGCCATTAAGGAATGCCGTTTTAACATCCATCTGATGCAGCTCTAAATCATAATGAGCTACAAGTGCCATTACGATTCTGAATGAATCCTTAGATGAGACAGGAGAAAAGGTGTCATTATAATCAATCCCCTCTCTTTGTGAGAAGCCTTTTGCTACAAGCCTTGCTTTGAACCTTTCGATATTTCCCTTAGAGTCATGCTTGGTTTTGTAGACCCATTTACAGCCTACTGTTTTGACTCCGTCAGGAATTTCTACTAGGTCCCACACATCATTAGTGCTCATAGACTTTAGTTCATCCTTCATGGCATCAAGCCACTTAGGAGAATGTTCACTCATCATGGCCTCCTTATAAGAGGTGGGATCGTCTACCTTCCCTACATCATTAATATCCTCATTCATATATACAACATAATCATTCGGGATGGCGGATCTTCTCTCCCGCTGTGATCTTCTAATAGGTTCATTAGCTATGATGATGAAGCTGCGAGGCTCGTCATTAGGTACAACATTAGGAATTTGAGAGACCTCAACGGTGGGTGCAACAACGGTATTTTCTCTGGAGGTGCGGCCACGAGTACTGAGAATAAAGGTCTGGGATGAGCGGTGAAGGCGTAAACCGCTTCTCCTCAAGATCTATTTTCACGGCTCCGGCTCCTCATTATTTTCTAAGAACACGGCGTGCCTTGTTTCTACAAACTTAGTTGTCCTATTAGGATGATAAAACGATACCCTTTGGATCTTTCAGGTACCCAATAAAATGACAACTTCTGTTTTAGGGTCTAATTTCCCAATATGTGGATTAAAAATCTTAGCTTCAACCACGACAACCCCACACTCGTAAATATTTCATACTCGGTTTTCTCGGTCCATAATTCATAAGGTGTCTTAGGAGCGATTTTCTGGAACCCGATTAAGAATATGTGCACTGTCTTTAGTGCTTCCATCCACAAACTAATGGGTAAACTAGAGTGGTGAGCATGCTCAGTACCATATCCATAAGTGTGCGGTTGCGTCTCTCGGCTACTCCATTCTCTGAGTTCACACGGCATAGAATCTTGGGCAATAATGCCATTTTCTTGAAGAAACTTAGCGAAAGGGCAGGAATTTGTCCATAAGAGGCATGTCTTCCATAATATTCTCCCCACGGTCGATCTTACCACTTTAATTCTTAAGTTGTGCTGATTTTCAACTTGACCTTAAATATCTTAAATTTGTCAAGTGACTCAGATCGGTCTTTAATGGGAAAGATATAACCATAACGGGAGAAATCATCAGTGAATGTTATAAAAGAATCAAAACCATCCACCGATGTCACAGGAAAAGGACCACAAATATCAATATGAATTAATTCTAAAAGTCTGTCTTTGCGGTAGCTCCCTTCTTTATTTGTTTCACATATTTTCCTTTAATGCAATCAATGCATTAGTGCAGTCGAGAGAAATCTAATGGGTGGAGAATCTCTTCCTTAATGAGACGCTCCATTCCCCCTTGAAATGTGGCCTAAGCAGCGGTGCCACAATTTGAAGAAGTCTCATATTCTTTTACCCTTAGCATCACACACATTCAAGGATACGGGAGATTCATTAAGGGAAAGCATATAGAGTTTGTCTCGTCTAAAAGTAAGACCAATATCATTAGAATCAAGCGTAATAATACATTTATTATCACCAAAAGTACACTTAAAACCTTCATCGTCCAACAAAGAAATGAAATCAAATTCCTCCTAATAGAAGGAATATAAACTACATTATTGAGACGAAGTGAGAAGCCGTTGTCTAAGACTAATGTAATTGATCCTATTGATTCCACTTGGCTTCCTTTCCATCCGCGACTCTAAGGCTTGCTCCCCTTTCTTAGGGTTCTCGCGGTATGGAATCCAGTAAAGAATTAGTGCGTGCCTGATTGCACTGAGTCAATCCACCGAGAATTAATGGAAAAATTAGCATAAAGTGTTTCATCAACAAAAGTTATTGTATCATTACCCTTCTTTGCGAGCCACTTTAGGAATCGACACAGTCCTTACGAAAATGCCACGGCCTTGCAAAAATGACATTCACCCTTTAGGTGCTCCAGTAGAGCCACATGAGGCTTAGGTGAAGTATGCACTTTAGGCCCGACTTATCAACATTGGGGAGAACGCCAACTTCTTCTTAGATTTGAAGTCCCTTGGAACTTCCTTTTATTGGAGCCACCAACTTGAAGTGCAAGATCTCTCTTTTAGTCCTAATTCTTTCCTCCTCCTGAACACACATGGCGATTAAATCGCTCATGTTCCACTTTTCTTTCTGAGTATTATAGTTGATCTTGAAAGCTGTATACTCAGAAGGGAGAGAGGTCATAATGAAATGGACTAGGAAACCATCAGAAATCTCCATGTCCATCCCCTTAAGTTTTCCGGCCATATCAGTCATCATCATTATGTGTTCTCTAATACTGCCGGAACCATCATACTTAGTTGTCAAGAGCCTCTGAATCAGAGTACTGGCATAAACTTTTGTGGAGCCCTTAAATTTTCTTCAAGCGATGCGGATACTCTGTAGCTTTTGAGAATGGGATTGCTCCGATCCCAAGCGAAATAGAGGTCTTCATTATCATAAGTGATGAGCGGTTGGACGCTCCCATTTCTCACATTAGTTTCATAAATTTTCTTTTGTCATCATAATTTTCCTCACCCTCGAGAGGGAATGGGGTGGCATCCTTAAAGCATAATCGAGATCTAATACCCCAAGGACAACATGGATCCTCTCTTCCGGGAGGAAAATTACTCCGTAAGTTGTTCAATGTTGTCGATCGTGGCGCGACATTTGATGCATTTATTCTTTGAATACCAAGATACAGGGCATAAATCAGAAATAATCATAAGAAAAAAGTTGCATGCAATTAATCCTACGTTGGTCTGATTAATAACACACAAAAACTATAGTTCTAATTCACATCACCGTTGGGCAGAAAATGAAAAAAAAAACTAAACAATTAATATGGCTACACATGATTATAAACAACGTTGGTCTGAATATAATCATATGCATGTACATAATGCCAAAAACATAAAACGTAAAAGTCTCTAATTAAAATATCTCGTTGGTTCAATTTTAATAAGAGATTAAGCATAATATTGGGCAATAATACTTTATTCATGATATACCATAATTTTGGGCAATAATACTTTATTCATGATATACCATAATTTTGGGCATCAAAACAATAATTAAATCAGTGCATTAAGACTTAATCATAAAAGAAAAGCACTGAAAATAAAAGAAAAAGGGGAAAACTACTATTCAGCCCAAAACTAACACGCGGCCCAAACGCAGCGCGGCCCAACATGCTTGCTGTGCTTTAGCAGCTCGGCGGCACCCGAGATCCTCAAGTGCCGTCCGATCTAATCGGACGGCCGAAAATCGTTCGGCCCAAAACGTTCATCCGGCCTGCTAAAACATGACCGTCGGATCAAATCGGACGGCTGTGCTAAACTCCGAGCGAGTTAAAACTCCGGAAACCCTAACCCTAACGCATCATTCGCTCCTTCCTCTCCCCGAAAAGCGGAGAAGCGGCGGCATCGCGCGTCGGAGAACGCGGCGCGGCGGCAACGCCGCGATGATCGCGGCAGCGCACGGCGACGGCGCGGGAGAGCATCGGCGGCGGGCGGCGCTGGCGGCGCCGTTGTAGCCCTACCGCCGGCGCGTGCGTCGCGGCCCGAGGTTGCGCGCCCGCCGTCGAGTGGAGCCGCGATGGCGCCCGTAGCGGAGAAGACCGGCGATCTCCGATCTCAAAAGGTAAGTTCCGCGCATCAATTCTTAGGGTTTCTATTTGGGATTTAAGGGTTGGGTGGGACGGTTTGGGATTTCGTTAGGATTTTGTAATGATTTCTTGAGTCCTCCTTCTAAATTGCTAATCCGAGCCATTAGACAATAGATCCGCCACAAAACTTTAGATCCGAGCCTTTAATCTTTAGATCTAGGCAAAGACAACCGGTTTTGACTAATTAGGGTTCATGATGAGCTAGATTAGGCTCGATGCAAATATAAGCATAATCTTAGGGCTAAACTTGAATTCGGACATGAACCTAGCTCTAATCTATGAACACCTACAAAACATTAGAGCGGAATCATAATCGTGACATACAGGGTTCTTGATGCCATTAGGATGGTGATGAGTTGGTGTAGCTGGCCGGTCGTGGATGAAGAAGAGAGGTGTCCGTAGTGGTGGTCGTGGGCGAGGGCGGCGGTCTGGGTCTTCGTCCACCTTAGCGCGTGAGTAGATCGGGTTTGTGTGGGGTTTGATAGCCAGAACGATCACGCATCATCCGCTGCCGAGCCTTTATTCTTATCTCGCGCTAGGTGACCGGGACCCGAACCAAAGAAGTTGGTCACGCCTCCGATCAAGGCGCGGTGAGACATGGTCTCCCGTGGATTTCGGAAACCGTTAGCCGAAGATCATCCCAACACACCTTTCTCAATCTTCCCACTACGATCACCGCGCAGAAACTGCAAGACGAGGTCGGAGGCCGAGCCGTCGGAGGAGGTGGCGTCCGGGATCTCCGGCGGCGAGAGTCGAGCGGCGAAGCAACGCAGGCGCGTGCACACCATTGTGCGTTTCCGCTTCTGCCTCTCTTGCGATCGTGTCATGTACCATCACGGTTTAATCACTGACACGTGGGTCCAATACCCGCCGAGTAGGTAGTTACGAATATAAAAGATTAAGTACATGTTACATCCTCAACTATACACGAAGTTTAATGTTCATCCCTCAATCGAAATACCAGATGTAACACATTCTCGAAGTGTCAATACCAAGCAAAAGCAACCCTTCTGTGCCTTTGAAGGTTGTTTCGTCCAACGCAGGGATTGAAATATCGGCCGATTATTGTTTCTTTCGATCCCCCTAGCTATTCAAACCAACTTCGAAATTTGAAGTTTGGATGAAATTTGTCCAAAAATATCAAATTTGCTTGAATTTTGTTCACTTGATGAATAAGTGAAGTAACACAAACCCATCCGAATCTTGCTACCATGCTAACTAGCTCAGTTGATGATTTTTCTTTGAATTTGATTTTTTTTAAAAAAATTCAAATTTTTTTTTGAAATTTTCTCATCCATGATGGGTTCATGCAGATCGGCTCCAACCCCGGCTTCAAGGTCCTGCGCATGCCCTACTCCAGGGGCGGCGGCGACAAGGTGTTCGCCATGTACATCGAGCTCCCCGACGACCTGCCTGGCCTGGTGCGCGAGCTCAGCTCCGACCCGGCCACGTTCCTGCACAAGTCAGTCGTGCCAGAACGGCGGGTCACGGTCGGCGAGCTCAAGATCCCAAAGTTTGAGGTGTCGCTCAAGGTGGAGGCCTCGCCGCTCCTGCGAGACCTCGGGCTGGACCTGCCGTTCCTTCCCGCGGCCCACTCCGTCTCGGCGATGCTGCTGGCGCCTGAGGAGGAGATGGCCTCCGTGTCGTCCATGAGTGCTTCGTCAACGTCAGTGAGGAAGGGACCGTGGCCGCTGCAGGCACTGTAGGGAACATCATGGGCTTGGGCTTGGGCATGGCATGACGGACGACTATCCTGTCGACTTCGTCTCTTCTTCATCATGGAGGAAGACAGCGGCGTACTGGTTTTCGCTGGCCAAGTCATCAACCCTTTGCTCAACTAATCTATCTATCTACCACTTTTGCTTCTTGCTCGTGGATCGATGCCGAATGGGACGCCATGGCACCATCATTTGAAATGCGCAAATTCAGTCCAAATCTGGGTGTATATTATTATTATTATTCCTTCAAAATTTCAGTTTTAGGGTACATATATACCTTGGAAAAATATACTCGAATTCAAAGTTTTTCAATGATTTTTTTTATCTCATGTTTTACCGCCTTTTGTACAAAATCCGCACGTACCTACAGTCGAACTATCATTAAAAAAGGGCAAATGTTGTGATTTTTGATCTTGTGTCAAGTTTCACAACTGTGTGAGTAAAGGTTTAGACCAACAATTCGACGCAAATGCCAGGCAATATCGTAATTAAGATTGTAAACGTAGCTTGACTCATTTTTTTTTTTGAAACAGTATTCACCCAGTTTTTATAAAGCAAATATCAAAGTATCATACAGAGAAACTGCTGAGAACACCAGCAATCGAGCAAAGCTCAAAGTCTAATCCAACAGAACCTAAGTCCAATCCATACAACCAAAATCAACACAAGCTGACAGCATCAAAATACAGAAAAGAGCTACACAAAACACATCAAAGAGCTAAAGTTTTAACCCATCAGTTTTCAGCCAGCGTTCCGCCTGAATAATAATCTAGTTAGTCTTCTCCCTCTTCTTCCTTGATCAGCATCCTCCACTTCTGCAAACAATACACAACTTTGAGAATAACCTCAATCGGCTTTTTATGATATTTCTTCTCGATAGCCATTGAATTTCTGACTTTCCATAGAGTCCACACCAAAACTACAAAACTGAAAAGAACAATTCGATAATCATGAGCACCCCTCGCATCTAACCAAAACTGGTGAAAGTCGTCAATAGAAGTTGGAATCCTTTCCCAATCCAAGAATTCCTTAACGCATGTTCAAGCAAAAATAGCTAGGACACAGTTAAAGAAAACATGATTAGAATCCTCCAAAACTCCATAGAGGATGCTATTTTCATTGCCTTTCCACTTTCTCATCTTGAGGTTTGCAGCCGTCTGTAGCCTATCCTGATACAGAAGCCAAATGAAAACTTTCACTTTTAAGGGAATACAACTTTTCCACAATTTCACATATCTTCTAAATCTCACCCCACCAAAAGAAAGATGCCGATATAGTGATTTAGCCGAAAACTTACCGGATTTGTCAAGACACCAATGAATCTGATCCAGATCCCTACCCAAACGAATCTCAAAAAGTTCATTTTTCAGATTCTCCCAAGACTCCGCCTCAAGCTTACCAAACTGTCTCACAAACTCAATGTTCCACCCATCATTAACTAAACAGTCCGCCACTGTAATGTCCGGTTTAGCGCAGATTGTAAACAGCTTATCAAAACTAATTTTGAGAGAAGTATTGTCTAACCAAATGTCCTTCCAAAACAAAGTACCTTCCCCATTTCCAACCTGATGAGATACACCCTTTGAAACCAAAATTAAACCTTCTGCAAATCATTCCAAAATTGAGAACCCCTAACAGCTTTACTAACTCTGTAGTCATTATTAGGAAAATATTTGGCTTTTAAGAGTCTAAACCAAAGTTCATTCTTAGCCAAATGCATCTTTCAGAACCACTTACTCAAAAGGCATCCTCCAATTATCCGATCTATTACCCATCTTACTAATAACTTTTTCAGCTGTTTTCTTATTCATCTTCTTATCTCCAATCACAATCCCTAAATAAGTCAAAGGAAGTTGTCCCAAATTACAATTAAGCATATTAGCCACTCTCACATCCTCCTCCTTGCCCACCCCTAACACAAAACCTCACTCTTGTGATAGTTAATCTTCAAACCAGATAACCATTCAAAACAATACAGCAAAAAATTTAAATGCAGAATAGCAGACTCCTCACAATTTATCATCAAAATAGTATCATCAGCATATTGGAGAATGAGAACACCCCCAGGAATCAGGTGAGATACAAGACCAGTGATCAAACCTGCATTATGAGTATTTTCAATTAAACCTGCTAAAGCATCAGCTGCCAGATTAAAAAACAAAGGAGATAAAGGGTCTCCTTGCCTCAACCCCCTGGAAGTGGTGAAATAAGGCCCCATTTCCCCATTGATATTAATGCTAACTTTACCCCCTGCACAGTACTCATCACCCACCTAATCCACTTGTCAGTAAAGCCTTTCCCTCTCATAACCTCTTCCAAGAAATTCCACTGAACTTTATCATACGCTTTCTCAAAATCAAGTTTCAAAATAATCCCCTTTCCCTTAGAGACTCTCATCTCATGAGGAATCTCATGTAAGGAAAGCACCCCATCCAAGATATTTCTCCCCTTAATAAAAACAGTTTGGCAATCACTGATGACTCTGTTAGTAATGTTTCCCAGTCTAACAGCCAGTAACTTGGTGATGATCTTAAAACTAACATTAATCAAACAAATGGGTCTAAAACTTTTAATAGTGTTGGCATCTTTGATTTTCGGAATCAAAGTAATCACCCCATAGTTCAATCTCTTTAAATCCAGTCTGTCTTAAAAAAATCATTGACCATTTCCATAAAAACCTCTTTCAGCACCCCCCCAGAAATTCTTGTAAAAGAAAGTTGGGAAACCATCAGGACCTGGAGCTGAATCAGCAGGTAACTCTTTGATAATCTCCCATATTTCCTTCTCAGTGAAAGAAGTAGTCAAACTCTCATTATCAGATCCTGAAATAGTTTTCTTTCCCAGCCAAAAGTCAGCTGCCAAAGTAACCTTCTGATTGTCTATGGCCCCAAATAAGTTCTTATAAAATTTGTAGATGTGGTTCGTAATGTCTCTCATACTAGTTAAACAAACCCCATTACTATCTAAACTGGTAATACGATTTTTCCTTCTCCTACCGTTAGCACAACTATGAAAAAAAAAACCAGTATTAGAATCCCCCTCAATGATCCATTTCTCATGTCCTCTCTGCTGCCAATGAATCTCTTCAGAGCCATAAATCTCTTCCAAGTCGTTCTCTGCTTTGTATCTCTCTAACCATTTATGAACTCATCCATTGCTGATCAGTTTCTAAATCAAGCTTCCTGATAAAGAATAAAAGCTCATGTTTTCTTCTCTTGACTTCCCCATGAAGATTTACACCCCAACCTCGAAGAGTAGCTTGACTCATTTTGCGTATTATGTTCGAACTGTCTTTCGGTCTTTTCTATTTTTTTAAAAAAAGAAATGGCAAGAGATTTGCCATTATTGCATTAAAGAAGGAGATGTTCACAGCAGTACAACTTTCGGTCTTTTCTATGAACCGCTGAAATTTGGGGGCATGCAGTGAACAACTAATTCATCAGGCTATGTTGGATCTCAAACCTCACCATGATCATGCAGCCGTCTAAATCTCATTTCTGTAAGAGACCAGGGAATTTTCATGTTTAGCACAATTTCTTAGATGGATGTTTATGGATACCCTCATGCCCAACATGACGAAACTCCTATTGCTGAACTCTTTTTGCTCTGAAGAGCCAACATATAGAAATACCAAGCTTGTTTATATTGTGTTTTTGTCTTTGGGGAGAAGAATCAGGTTGTTTTATTTGTAGTTTAATTTAACCTTAGTCGCTCCGAGAATTCCGTGTTTATTGGAACAAAGCAACTTGGTATCAACACACTGTTTCCTGTTTTAATCGTAAACATGAAAAATGACTGGATGGAGATGAAAGCAGCTTGGTGTCTAGTTACTACTGTATTTCCCCCCACTTACATATGCTCACTTCCATGGAGCAAAGAGAAATAAGAAAGGGAGAGCATGAAATTAATAGAACTTAACAATGTTGCGGACTTGTTGTAGGAGCCGAGAGGAACCTAGTTAAAAAAAAATATAGCACGAGCTAATACTTTTATTATTATTGACCATTGTTTAAGAGTCAGTTCTTGCATTACACTGAATTCATAATATTAAAGGTACTTGGCCTACAGGCTCCGGTTCTTGGTGCAGTCGTCTACACAAGCTTCACCATCAGTTGGCCCTGCCATGACAATGCAAACACAACAATCAGAATTCAGAGAGAGAAGACTCGATCCTATGTTCCTAGTTAGAGCAGTAGAGCTATCAAGAAAAGAAGAGAGACAAACGCCAGATTGTTCTAGCTAGATGTCGGGTGTTTAAAGTGTGCCTCTGGAGCCTCACCGGCCACCGCCGTGCCGCAGATGGAGAGCCGGCAAATCTCGGCACATTCACCGGCGGCCACCTTCTTGGGGCTGCAGTCATCCATGCATTTGAGTTTGCAGACCCACGGAGGCAGGCTGTTCCTGCAGTCAGGGTAGCATTGCTTGTAGCATCGACAAAACTTGGACATAGCAGCCACCTGATGCAGCTGGCCTGACAGCAGGATGAGCATGCAGCAGAGAGCAACAACCGCTGCTCTCTTCCCCTCCATTCCTCTCGCTCACTTTGTGCACAGACAGAGAATGTTAAACATGGACAATAACTCACTTGTTCTGCACAAGCATTATGCAAGAGAATGACTAAATGTAGATGCAATTCACTGAAACAGGTGCGCGCACAGCCAGAGTGATGAGATGCTCGCTCACCTATGGGCAGTTCTTAAGAACAAGGGAGAACTAACCGATGAGCCCGGTCGGTTGATGTGGTAGCCTGTAAATCATGCATGTCGCACTGGCCCCTTATATATATGGAGCGATATAGCCTGACGTTTTTTATGTGCATTTTTTTTCAGAAGCTAGCTTTTGCAAAGATTAGTAAGAAAACTGAATTTCTTTGTCCAGTTTCCACATGAGAATTGCTTTGCTGTTCCGATTGTGTCAGAAATTCTGCATTCTGTTTTCTTTCTACATTAACATAGAGAGGAGTGACATGACACTTGCGTGCCTGCCAGCTTCAGGTATGACAGCAATACGCTGAGCCACATTATGTTCAGAAAAGACCACAGGACTCATCATCATTCATGTGTACATATCGGTTATGCCAGTCTGCTCACTGCCTGAAGTAGAGTAGATACAGCTGATATCTATCATTGATTAATCGCTAGTGGTTGATGTTGTTGAGATCGATCAAAATACAGTTGAATCAACAATTACTTGCCCCTGCAACCATATGGCTCCACCTCTGCCCTTGAGCTTTAGGCATGCATAATCGATCAAAAACTCCCAAAGGAAAGAATACGCTGATTAACCCGAGTAATTTAAGGCAGTAATTTAACCAGCTTAGAAAAACTCCCAAAGGACAAAAAAAAAAAAAAAAAGCAGATCAGAACAACACAATGGCGTACATGCAGGGTACTTGTTGACTAGTCATCATTCTTTTCTTTTTGTCCGCATTCAGGTCATTATCGCGTATCGCGTCCGGAAGCCTGCCTCGTACGTAGTTTTCACCTCTGTTGGGACCGAATTTTGTGCCCCAAACATGTGTTTACAGCACGTATTTTCTCTTGGCGTATAGACCAAGAAGATATAAAAAATGATTAGACTATGTCTAATTATTATCTCTAAGCATCATATTCAACGCATGCGTTAGTCAACAAACACTGGAAGGGAATAGAAGAAAAAAAATCAATAGAACAGTCATCTATATAGCGAACATTTGAAAGGAGAGAAATAGGAGGATATTTCAAAATGTGGAAATGAACTCGCAACAGCTCGCCCACTTAGAGCAAGCTTCAAATGTAAATCCAATTAAATAATAACTCATGCCCACTGGCAAACAAATTACGGACATCTAAGTACACTGATTGATTTCTTCTAGTTACAGGGGGCAAATTAACGAGGCGAAGCATTGAACAGTCTTATCTCTTCGTTCCATTACACAAACATCATCTGAATACTTGACATAAGTTACAAACCCTTGTGACTAGCTGACTACTCGTGCGCGAAATCATCTCAACTGTAAGCTCTGTAAAAAAAATGAGCTCCAAAATTGCTTCAAAACTGGCACACAAGTCAACTGAGACCAGACAACTTAAGCACAGAGGAATTGATTGGCGTGGGCAATAGCATTCCGCTTCAAGGTACCATGAGTTCAGCCATCCATCATCTAGGACGTCTAATGGAAGCCACGCAGCTGTAGCCCTATCTATCGTTGATCATGCAGAGGTAACCGCCCCCAACATTCCGTTCCAGAGGATACCTGGTGGCACCTTTCATGTACTCAAGGTGGCTCATGGCAGCATCTCGGAGACCAGATCTGTTTGGTGCCTTTCCTTTCTCGCGCTTCTTTATCATGGTGCATGTGCTCATAGGGCCATCAGTTCCAGCCCCAGGTCTCCTAGAATGCAATTCGCAACGACAAAGTTTGGAGTTACACAACTTACATCATAATGATAGTGTATCTACCTACTTTGGTTAGTACAAGTTCAATTACTGCACCAAAATTAAGCAGATGAAACCCTAAGTAAGGTTCCCGTGGACTGTTTTGATCAATGGAAGAACGCAACTCGTTAAAGAAAGGAAGGTCCCAAAACTTACTTCAACAATTTCTCAGAAGCAACTCTAGCAGCTTCGATGGTGTCCTTGGTAGGCAGCCACTTTACTACCCTGCCAGGATCACCTCGCATCGGTGAGTGGATTTTTACAAGCTGCACATGATTTTCTACAATAAGTGATCTCTTCATGCGATAACAATGAAATATATTTGTAATACTCCATGGGTGTATGACGATTTTATTTGCTTGCATGGGACGAAGAGAGAAACTCACACCAAGACATTCCATCATTTGATAATATGCTCTCCCATGTAGCGGAGTGTGTCCCTTTCTGGACTCTGAAAAGTACCTTGTCCTGAAAGATCGTAACAACAACTGTAAGCAAAACTACATGGCTAACAAACTTTACAGTCAGTACGTAAGATCGAGGGTCACCAACCATTCCTTGTAACCTGGGTCTACTGTAAAGCCATACATGTCAACACCGTCACAGATGGAGAGAGCAAATTCAAGAGCTTTAAGCCCAGTTCCTTTAGCAGAGGAACCAAATGAAGTGCCTAGCATGAGGTATACTGGATTGGTTATAGGAAGTTCCTGCATAGCAAAAGTTCCAACAGGCAGGTGAGAAAACATGGAACATGTACCCAAGGCAACCTAGTTTCTAAAATACGATAGCTAAGTACCCGAATCATTTGGTTCATGACATCATGTATTGTCGTCTTAACGATCAGTGCCTCCTTTTTTGTTTCTGCAACCATAAAAACTAGCACACATTTTCATCTCGGTATCTGACTGTGACTGATAGGAAAATAGGTGGCTGGCAGACATACCATCTAACTCAACAACTTTATCTAGAGCCTTTGCAGATCCTCTATTAAGAAGGCGAAATGTACTCTTTGTACCAACATATTCCGTGTAGTTCTGCAATGCAGACAGAAGAAGTCATGACATGTCCAAGTGGAAAAACAAGAGCAGCAGGCATAAGTATCTTAAAAAACCTGGATGGGTGCACCATTTTCTCTAATGACGACATCATAAGAATCAATCTCGTCCCCAAATTTAGTTTTAAGAAGATCCCCGGAGTTCCCGACAACAGCGCATCTACCAAATTGCCGAGGTACATATGGTGGCATCTTAGGCAGAACTAATGAAAGCTTCTCCATGCAGAGAGTTCTGTTCTGGCACTTTTTCCTGCAAACTCAAAACTAAACATAGTCAATAATCTGTTGGTGGAGTTAACCATGCTGTAAGTCTATGTGAAACTGCAAGACTTCTGTCTACCCACAGAAGGATTCCTTTGTTGATCCTGCGCCATGCATACTCCTCCCAGCCATTTGGCAATGCATCAATGTACTCCTTTGTTAGTATCGTGGTACTATTGCAAACCTAAGAAAAAAACGACAACTGAGTGACCATGTCAATAGCTTATTTTACAGCGTTTACGCGACAAGATGGAGTTGTCAGAAACTCATGCAACTACAACTCAGTGAACATCACCGATGTCGTTTTGTGTTCATCATATATAATGCTGAAGTTAATTGGATTTGTACGATCACATACATATCTCAGTAGAAAGCACGCTCACCTGCTCCCATGAGGCCACAGCTTCGCAGAGATTGAACTCAAATGACAAACCTTCAGCCTCTCCAGTTTTTGGATCTTTCTGCAAATATCAGTCGATAAGAACTAAGAACGCGATCACAAACATCAGGCAAGCTGCTCTAGCTATGAGAGGTAGTCAACAAATAACTATAGTTCAGTCTTGTCGACGTAGTAAATTTTCAGATACATAAAGTAATGCACCATAAGTACAGAACCAAATAAAACAATTGAAATGGGAAAGGCCTCCAACAGGAAAGAAAAGACAGAGCACATGTGCGCTTACCCACTTAGAAACTGTGTCACTTGGGTACTGTATTACAACTCGACAGTAATCCTCTCCACCAACCGCTTGCAGTCCTAGACCATTTGCATCCTGCAATTTTTTTTTAACACCAGTAAGATTTATCTGAACCAGCACGCTAATAATCTTACAAAAAATAATCATCAAGTTGCTAGCAACACAAATCAACGCGAGAACTGCCTTTCGAATATAAATATGGATAATTTCCAAACATTTGTATACATCCCAAGACAAAAAAAAAAAATCCCCTCTCTTACTATGTAGTAAACAGTAAGCATTACAAGAATTCTCACAAGAAATCAAGAATTCGCAAGCGATTACCCTGTCAGTCCACCAAAGCTCGTGCCTTTCGGAAGCTAATGGCCACAGATATAAGACAATGCAGGATAGAATTTGCACATAGGTAAGGCAATAGGTAAGACAACTGAATCCTAACTGGTTCCGAAGAGAAATAAACTAACAGAACAGGGAGATCAGCAACTACGTACCACGCACTTGCTGAAGCCGCCCTGCAGCGCGGCGAGCGCCGCCAAATCCGCCTCCGAAACCCTAGCGCCGCCATCTGCACGCAGCCATCCCACCTCAGGATCTCCCACACCACACCAAACCAAATCAAGAAGAGAGAGAGAGAGAGAGAGAGCTCGGGGGAGTGGCAGGTACATTACACGAGGATAGGCCGGAGAGGTAGATGAGGATGGCCGTTACGCAGGAGAATATGGCGGCGGCGAGAGCGAGGGGGAGCACCCGCATGGCCGGAACAGCCAACCCAACCCCTAGCGGCTGGCTAGGCTCTGCTCTCGCCGGAGTCGGAGTCGGAGCCTCACTTGGCTATTTCCGAGGAGTGCGAGGGGGCCATATGCATATTGAGCCGAATTTTTTGCAATTTAGCCCTTTTTTCGTAAAAATCTCACATTTATACCCCTGCTAGTCTTATTTCCGGTTTTGGACCCAGGGGGTCGGCGCCGTGAGTCACGGCGCCGAGAACTCTGACTCGGCGCCATGACTCATGGCGCCGAGGTACTAAACCCTAGCCGGGCGAGGCGGCAGCGTGGCGGTACCTCGGCGCCATGACTCATGGCGGCGAAGGCGTGTTACCTCGGCGCCGTGACTCATGGCGCCGACCTCGGCGCCACAGATCTCGGCGCCGAGCATTCAAAAAAATAACCGCCCGGCTTCCCTTCCTCCCTCTCTCTCTCTCTCTCTCTCTCTCTCTCGCTCGGCAAAAAATTGCTCGCCGCGCGCGCGCCGCCTCACGCGCCGAGCCGCCTCGCGCCGCGCCGAGCCGCTCCGCGCCGCGCCGCCGCCCGAGCGGGTCCCGCGCGCCGCCCCGCCGAGCGCTCCCTGCTCGCGCCGCCGCGCCGCCTCCGCGCCGGCCGCTCCCGCCGCCGGTCCCGCCGCGCCCATTGCCGCGCTCCGCCCGCCCCTCCACCCGCCACCGCCGCCGCCCCTCCACCCTGCTGCCGGCCGGCCGGCAGTGAAGGTAAATTTCTTTTTAATTAGTTAGAAATTTAGTTAGTAAATTAGGTTAGAAATTGTAGTTAGTAAGTTAAGTTAGAAATTGAAGTTAGAAATTGTAGTTAGAAAATTTTTTAGAGTTAGAAAATGTAGTTAGTAAATTTAGTTAGAAATTGTAGTTAGTTAGGGTTTAGATATACTTAATGTAGTTAGGGTTGAGATATAAATTTTTTTAGAGTTAGAAAATGTAGTTAGTAAATTTAGTTAGAAATTGTAGTTAGTTAGGGTTTAGATATACTTAATGTAGTTAGACATAGCTAATTTAGTAACATATAATGTAGTTAGGGTTTAGATATAGTTAGACATAGTTAGAAATTTTAGTTTGTTTAGTTACATATAGTTAGTTAGACATAGTTATTTAGTTTGCTAGGTAGCAATTTACTTGGGTAGTTATAAACTTAAATTAGTTACGTATGCAATTCGTTAGTATACTACTTTACTATTAGACATTAACAACCACTTGCCTTTTGTATGGATTAGATGGACAATCTAGTAACCTTGCACCATGGAGGCGGTATTGAGAAAGATGGTTATGGAAATGTGTCATTTGTTGGGATGGAAAGTGTGACCTCTTTGCTTAGTGATCGTCAGTCTTATGGTGAATTGGTCGCTAGAGCTCGTGAGGTTCTATGTTGTCATGGTAATGAGGATGACATCTCGATTGAGGGTGTACTTGATTTGGTTCTAGAGACTCTATTTTTAGGCGGATGGTCTCAATTGACTCGAGGATCGATGGCAAAATTATGTCGATCGGTGATGAGGACCCAATATCAATGTTTGGATTTGTTTGTGCGGAAGTTGTCCATTGATCCCAATCCTCATGGGCATTCACCCCCTCATGGGCATTCACCAGATTTAGGTAGTCCTCCCCCTTTGGACCCCCCGTTACCCAATTGTGATGCGGATGTGAGCAGCGGTTGTGGTACCCGATGCTCAATCCGCCCCGAATGAGATTGGAATTTCTCATCCTGCGGCCCCTCAGGAGATCCCTTTGACTCGGAACCATCCAAGTAAGTGTCGTAGTACCACTTTAGTTTATCGTTCATTAATCTATTCCTTTGTCTCAATTTTATCGTGTGTGTGGTTGTGATGCAGTAGATGTTCACGAAAATGATGATCGTCCTCTGTGGCACCTTCAGCAACATGGATCAGTGCAGTATGGCCTCTAACAGCGTTGATGTTGATTGATGATGATGAGGAGCCTTATGGGACGGCTAGAGCCGTTGATTCCGATGAAGACCGGCTGTTCTTGCATTGACACAACAAGATATTGAGCTCATCGACAATTACGCCTAATCGTGATCCGGCTATTGAAGAATTCAGCGACCTTAGTCATTCCCAAGGTGCTTATGCGAGAAGCGAGAGCGACGAGTTGTTAGAGGGCTCTGGCCGGGGATAGCATGGAAATCAAGAAGGGTTTGGTCTTCAAGGACTTGCCTACATTGAGAAGGTGGTTACAGGAGTATTCGTGAAGCGCAAAAGACCTTTCAAAGTTAGGCATTCCTATGTGCGTGGCGTTACAGTGGTGTGTGAGAAGGCCGATTGTAATTGGAGGGTGTGTGCTAGGAAGCAGAAGGACACAGCAAGTTCAAGATCACAAAAATCGTTGGCCTACACACTTGTGCGAGAATCAAACTTGAAGCGAAGCATCGCGATTGACATCTACCCTCATTGAGAGATCACTATACTCAATCTGAAGGCGGCCCAATTTGAAGGTGAGGACAATTATGGAGATGACACGAAGATGTTCGGATACGACATAAGGTATGGAAAAGCATGGAGGGCAAGCGGCGAGCACGGAAGATGATATATGGGGATTGGGAGGAGAGTGCGGCGGTTGCGGCATTGTTCAATGCAATGAAAGCGATTAATCGGGCATGCATTACGAGTACATCCCCAAACCAAATGAATGGAAGGATGGAAGGCGATTTTCTTCCGCGCATTCGGTGTTTTCCACGATGCATCGAGGCATTCGGGCATTGTCGTCCGTCTTCTCCATTGATGGTACTTTTCTTCTTGGCAAGTACATGGGCACATTGTTGATAGCCATTTCGGTTGGCGAGACAACACATTGGTCCCTCTTGCGTTTGCTTTGGTGGAGAGGAGAACAAAGATAGTTGGGGATGGTTCTGCGGCTTGTTCGGATACATGTTGTTGGCCTGGCAGTGAGGTTGGTGTCATATCCGCGGACACGGGGCATACTTAGTCTTTGTCTGAGGAGCGATTCGAGTGCGCACCTATCCATCACCGGTGGTGCACTCGGCACCTCGCAGAAATTTACTCGTAAGTATGGTACAAAGGATAACTTTCCTCTTTCGAGGAGGTTGCACGCCGACTTGAGGTGTCGTTGTTGAAGAGAAGTGGAGCGACTCAAAGCTGGAACAAACACGAGAGGGTAGACGGTGGTTGAGAGGCTTCTTGAGGAACTGAGAAATGGACTAGGGCCTCGACCATGGTGGTGGCGGTATGAGTTTGGACTAGCAACATGGTGAATCATTTAATAGTTTGCTAAAGGGTATCGTGCCATGCCCGTCAATGCAATCGTATCATTCACCTTCTACAAGCTTGTTGCGTGGTTCAACGATAGGCACTTGGATGCAATGGCACGACAGAGTAGTAATGAGACATGGGCACCTAAACCCAAAAAGCATCTGGAGAGGGCAAAGGATAGGGCTCGCACACATGAGGTGTCATGTTTTGATCATAGTACGGGCAAGTATGAGGTCATTGAAAGGGGTGGTACAATGGCCGATGGTGAGGTCGGCCGTCAAGGAGTCATATTGTCGTGCTCATTGATTTCTCTTGCGTGTGGGAGAACAAGACAGTACCACTTTCCATGTTCTCACTATGTTGCGGCGACTAATCATCGCAACTATGCGTCACGAGAGCGAGGATACCTAGGGAGTTGGCGTTGATACCCTTGTTCTTACATGGTCTCCCGTTTTGAGCCTTACGGGCGAGGGCGGTGGCCACCTTACTCGGTCCAAGTACATAGCCGATCCGGTTGTCGTTGGAGCAGGCGTGGGAGTAGAAAGAGGAGTAGACACAAGATGGTTATGGATCAAGTTTACGGAAGGACAAGGCGAGGAAGAGCAACCCCTTTCTTACGGACCCGAGCATAACCAATGTGGCAAATCGGCGGATTTGGCCATAATTCTCGTACTTGTCATCGCCACTTAGTCGGTGCAAATAAATAATTATGAAGGGTTTATTAATTAGTAACCGTATTTATTTCACTCTTGTACTCAATTTTACATTTCTGTAACTAACATCTCCTATTTATGTTTGCGAGGATGGCGCAGTTCCACCTCACGGATCCGTACTACGAGGAGCACCACCAGGGACGTCGACCGCCGAGGGGGTAATGCCAACACATGGTTGTATGTCTCCATATTTCATTTTTCGATGGATTCATATTAAATAATTGTAATCTTTGCGAGGCGCCTCTTCGTCCTCGAACCCATGGCGGGTTCGAGGACATGCTGTCTGACAGCAGTACACTCCTCTACTTCGAGGGTGGCACGGGCGTCGTGTCGTTCGAGTTCGTCGTGGGTTGCCCGTCATCAACCCGCGGCGATCACGGCTTTGGTTGAGGTACATTGACTAACAAACCCATGCACTACCACTTCATTTATGTAGCTGACCTTAGTACTCGTTTATATTTGTGCAGGTGGAGGCCAGAAACTCACAGTTTCCACCTACCTTGTGGTGAGATGATCATTACGCCGGGGCGCGCGAAGTTTCTTGGTCTCGGTGTTGGGGCCGTCGATTCACGGACAGTCAGTCCGACGGTTGGAGAGCGAGTGGAGGCCTTCCTTGGGAGAGAGCTTCCTCGAGGCACACGCTTCCCGCACCTCGGGGTTCTTATCGGTTGGCTCGACGGCAGGTTGCTCGGTGCCGGACAATGCGGCGAGAGACGGTCACCTACTCTGCGAGCTTGGATCCTACACTTGTTTGGGTGTGTTCTCTTTCGACGCGACGGGAGACAACGCGTCATGGATGTACCTCCTTGCTTGGACCGCCCGGGACATGGCGGGTGGCTACGGTGGGCTTCGGAGTTTTGTCCTTCCTCTACCGCCACTTGTGCTCGGCTTGTCGGCGATGCGCTCGGCCGCGCGTCGATCGGCGGTGTGTGTACCTTCTCGGCTTTGGATGTGGTCTCGTGTACGGTTGGTCGGCCGACGATTCTTCCTCCTCGTCCGTGGTTTGCGATGGCCAACCCTCGACACCGACCGACGGTTGCCCACCTTTGGGACGAGTTCGAGTTCCATTTGCCGAGCGGCGCGCGTCGTTGAGTGCGCCAGCGAGCTTGACACACTACTACCGATGGTGAGTTCATTGCATTTTCATTTCACATTTCCATTCGGTCTTCGATACAATCTTTTGTACGCAGTCACTTGGGAACCTTACGAGGCGGCGGTGGTCGGCTTGGGTCGAGCACGATGTGCGGCGTGGGCGAGGACCTCTACATGATGAGGTGTCCGTGATGCGCTTCTCTGTTGTTGAGTACCACCGCCACATAGAGTTGCACGCCGTTTGGCCTCGAGCAAGAGTGGCGATGGAGCCGTTCTCGGCGTCGTGGAGTTGCACAAGTAAGTGGCGTCGCTACTTTTTCTCTTCTTTGTATACATAACTACTAATTCACTATATTTGCGATGATGTATATATTGCGGGATCGATCGTCGAAGCGAGAAAAGACGACAGACTTGAGGCGTTGCACCGTGAGCACATAGGCGTGTGGGGACTCCTCCATGAGAACGTCTATGCCAATGAGCACCGCACACGAACTACAACTTCCGTGCATACCTTTCTTGGTACCTTGGTGTGACACGGACAAAGCGAAGGTGCAATGGACCCAAGCGGACTCTGGACGACATGGAGTCTTCTGGCGATGAAGACACTTCCTACGACACGGCGACTCGGGGAGGGCGTTGGTGGAGGTGGGCCAATCTTAGATCGAGTGGTAATGTCACTTCTAACCTTTTTCTTGCAATCAATCATAGCGCTATTGTTATTTGCATCGCACTAACCGAGTAACTATATGTTAACAATGTGTGCGGGCAACACGTTGAGGCGATCCGTGCTTGACCTAGGCGTTTTCCGAGGGCGAGTGGATGAGGCGACACTCCACAACTTTCTTGGAGTAAGTCTTTCAATACATGGCAATCAAAATATAAACTTGTAACCAAATATGACATTTGTGAACTAACAAAATGATGATGAACCGCAGAGACTTGCGAGGCGGCTACGCAGCTGCCGCTCGTTGTGGTTGCGGGGCGCGAGCACCGATGGGCGTCCACGTGCCACGAGACACATCTTCGGACGCCGGCACAAACCGTAGGCACAGGCACTTCTTCACACGGAGGTACGGCTTCGGAGGCGAGCTCGTCCCGAGC